>JAPQKQ010000007.1:1200000-2400000 GCA_028974045.1 Penicillium cf. viridicatum | reverse complement strand
CGCGATGCTTCGATCATGCCCCCGTTAAACGGCAGTACGCCTAAGAATTCGTACCACCGAGGACATTCACGCTCGATCAGCAATCCGTTCGCTGGTTTTGGGCGAAAACGGGACAAGACAGCCCCCAAGCATGCGACTTGGGACTCTGACGATGATGATGACGATGAGGTAACCTATCCATTGGAGCCCGAGTCGTCAAGTCCCCGGAAAGGTGCAGCAGCTGGAAATGATATCGTCGAGGGCAAGTGCCAGACTTGTGATGCTACTGTCCGGTGGCCTCGGCACTTGAAGGTGTTTAGATGCACCGACTGCTTGATGGTCACAGACCTCGAGCCGATGTCTCATGAGTCAAAAGACAACCCCCCACAAGCGTCTCAGGGTGGAGCGTCCAAGTTGGCAAGTAAAGGTAACACCGCCAATGCTAGTTTTGCTTTATAGATTTGTAAGAAATGCTGATTTGTTATCACAGTGGTTCCTTTGACGGCCAATCAAACTCGTGGTATGATCGGAGGGTGTCTCAATATGTATTTCGATAGTCTTTTGGACAATGGATCTCGGTCATGGTCGCCGCCGGACGACGACAGAAAGAACAAACCGCTACCTGATCTTCCGCCAATGCAGCCTCATGCCTCTGGCCCAAACAATCTCGCACCCCCTCGCATTGGGGATTCTCGGGGTCGCAGTGCTTCCCATTCCAGTGAACGGGAAAGGTTGGCGGCATCAAAGGAGAACTCCGTTCGCTGGGAGGGAAATGACACGCCCGTCAGAATCCGAGCAAATTCAGATCTCCGATCAACTCCAAAGCCAGACTGCCACCCGCAAGATGTCTCGCAAGCTGGGAACCCGGAGTTTCAAAGCTCAGACAATCGGACACACATTTTCAAACGGCTGGAAAATACCATCGCAACTGCCTTCAAAGGTTGTGATTGCCTCAACGAATCTTTCACCACATACCCACCTCCTCGATCAGCCCGATCAGCGAGTAATGGTAATCCGCCGAGAATGAGAATGGAGCCGACCCCAATGCCCGAACCAGCGCATGACGCTCCTGTCTTTGAACCGGATGCCAAAACTCTTCTTTTGGGAGATTTGACCGAGAACTCCTCTTGGTGGATGAATGAGTGGGCTGAGGCTGAAGGCCAAAATCCCGCGTATTCAAAAGAGAAGACCGCCCCAAAGTCTCGGATGATATCATCGCGAAGTCCTCGGATCAACTGGACTGAGTTAGCCCAGTGGTATCATTCAATTCTGTCTGCGGGGAATTCTTGGACTGAGCTCTGGGCCGCAAAAAGACCTGACCCCACACGATCAGAAGCTGATTCGATCCGAGCCAAGAGATGGGCGTCTATTGATCCATCCTTGATTGGGAGACAAATCAGCGAGTCTCGTTTGCACTTACAACGGGCACTGTTGAAAGCTACGGAGGCCGCCCTCAAGCGCCCGGGCCGTGTTCTGAAGAAACCAGAAGATACCAGGTTCTTGTTCATTTTGTTAGCGAATCCTCTATTGTATTCACCTGCGGCTTATTGCTATCATGCGCCCACCTTACCGCCTCATGGAGACGATAGGCGCCCCTCGCATCCAAAAGACTACCCGAAGTCGGCAACCCGAGACGGAAAACCCTTGCAGAAAGAGTCGCTCAAAGCCCCTGCTCGTCAAGAGGGCTCCAGTCATCACTATGGGATTATCAAACGAATCCTGGGACTCATGTCTAACTTGCCTAATGACTGCCACCACTACATCGTGTCTTGGGCTTCCCGTTTCTCTGTCAGACATTTCGAACGACTGGTAGAACTTGTCGGTGGATTTCTCACTTACCGTTTGAGTCGTCAGCATGGGCGAAAACGCCCTCAAAAACCCCAAAGCCCTCAAAATGGAGACGATCTAATACCGAGCTTCGCCAGTGCTTCGGGAAATACTGCTGCGGAACTTCACGCTGCGATTAATCGAAGTACCACGAACAAGAAGCCTGGCAAAAAAACCGAAGACCCCGTAATATACGCCGAGGACTGGCAGGTCAGAGCGGCGGCAAGAGTAATGTCGCTGTTCTTTACGGCTAACATCTCCTCTTCAACGAGGAAGTCTGATGGAACCCCGCGCAGTCTTGAAATGCCCAAGAACCCCGGACCTCGTCAAGGACATATGATTCCGATCAGCACGTTTTACAACACACTGCTGGACTATTCGGATCTAGTGACGGACTTCGAGACCTGGGAAGCTAAAGTCGCGAAGTTTTCGTTCTGTCAGTATCCGTTCCTCCTCAGCATTTGGGCCAAAATTCATATCATGGAGCATGATGCGCGTCGTCAAATGGAAGTGAAAGCACGCGATGCATTTTTCCACAGTGTCCTCAACCACACGGCGGTTAGTCAGTACCTCGTGTTGAAGGTACGGCGCGAGTGTTTGATTGAAGACAGCCTCAAGGGAGTGAGTGAAGTTGTTGGTACTGGCCAAGAAGAAATCAAAAAGGGTCTCCGGATCGAATTTTCGGGCGAAGAAGGCATTGACGCTGGTGGCCTGCGGAAGGAATGGTTCCTTCTGCTCGTCCGAGAGGTCTTTGACCCGCTTCATGGTAAGCGTTTTCCAATTTTAGAGCGAAGTGACTCACTAATTCAAAATAGGCCTCTTCATCTACGATGATGATTCGAAGTATTGCTACTTCAACCCTTATTGCTTTGAGTCATCCGAACAATTTTTCCTGGTTGGAGTTCTTCTAGGTCTCGCCATTTACAACTCCACCATCCTTGATGTTGATCTCCCGCCGTTTGCGTTCAAGAAACTGCTGTCGTCAGCGCCGCCGCACGCCAACGGTCCACAAACGGCTACCTCCATGCGTTCGACCTTCAAATGCACTCTAGAAGATCTTGCCGAGTACCGGCCAGCTCTCGCCAAAGGACTCCGGGGTCTACTAGAATTTGAAGGCAATGTTGCCGAGACATTCTGCTATGATTTCGTTGCCCAGGTCGATCGCTACGGCGAGATCATCAGTGTGCCACTCTGTGCAAATGGCGAGAACCGGCCGGTGACCAACTCTAACAAGCGTGAGTTTGTGGATTTGTATGTCCAATATCTGCTGGACGCAGCCGTGGCTCGACAATTCGAACCTTTCAAACGCGGTTTCTTCACGGTTTGCGGTGGCAATGCGCTATCACTGTTCCGACCAGAAGAGATCGAAATGCTAGTCCGCGGCTCAGATGAACCACTCGATGTTAATTCACTCCGGGCTGTGGCCACCTACGACAACTGGTCACACCCACGACCAGAGTCGCTCCCTGTGGTGCGATGGTTCTGGGACTTCTTTGAGAAATCGCAGCCTCAAGATCAGCGCAAAATCCTGTCATTCATTACTGGCAGCGATCGAATCCCTGCCATGGGGGCTACAAGCCTTATTATCCGACTTGCTTGTCTTGGGGATGACTGTCCCCGTTACCCGATTGCACGTACATGTTTCAACACGCTGGGCCTTTACCGCTACCCCACGCGGGAGAAGTTCCAGCGGCTGCTCTGGGATGCAGTTGTAAATAGCGAAGGATTTGGCTTGAAATGATCTGTTTACTTTTGTGTATTACTGTCCAGAACTTGCGTTGCTCGTGGTGTTTGAGTTTTTGTATGGACGCTGGACGTTGACTTCGGAGTGAGCTTTGCATGTTCATACTTTGCGCTGGGGTTGCTTTCTTTTGCTTTTCATCCTGTCATGGCGTACCGGTACTGTTATTTTTCGCTTTGTGCATTGCACATGAGGCTTTTGCCTTGTTTATTGCTTCAGTCTTGATGACTGACGGAGTCTCTTTCACATTTGCCTTCTTGTACGTTGTTTTTATTCTAGTACTATGCTACTCTGCTAAGAATACAGTACACTTGACATACACTAAGCCCCAATCCCTCAAGCCAACAAGTCCCCAGCCTTCCACAACAGAAAAAAGCAACTCACATTCCCCCACCACCACACCAACCCCCTAACCTGACTCCACGTAGGATGATCCACGAAAATATAAACAGCGCCATAAACAACGCGCGCAACAGTATACGATAAGGCCGCAGCATTAACCCTCTGCGCAGGGACACCAGCCAACGACGCAAAGAGCACACCGGCAATCAGCAATGGGAAATTCTCCACCGCATTAGCATGCGCCGACTCATTCCGCTTGAGCATATCCAGCTCCCTGCGCGTGATCTTGCCTTCACGCACTGCCGCCTCGCCGTATCTGGTCAGGTCTTCGCGTGGCGAGACTTGGTGGTCGAGGCCGTACCATTGCTTTAGCGTACGCGAGGAGAAGATGCCGTAGGCGAGGATGAAGTTGAATGTTAGGAATATGGGGCCGTGGTTTGGGGTGGAATTGAGGGAGGCGCGGAGGCCTAGGGTTGTGAGGAGGGATGTCATTTTTGGGGATAAATGGGAGTTTGTGTATGTAGTGATGTAGTGATTGGGGGTTGGTCGTTGATATAGGCAATGGAACTAAAATCTCACCTCATGTGTTCGATGTCATTGGTCCTTGAGCCTCGATGCTTACTTCTTGTTTGCTCTAAAGTTAGAAAGCTGAAGTCGTGCTCTTTCTGAAATTCCACGCAAAACAATGAGGGGATGGTTTGGTCAATTGTCCAGTGTTCTTTTCCTCTATGTATTTTCTATATACTTTTCAAAATTGTAGTAATTACAAGCCAAAATGCAAGCTGAAAGAGATACCTAACGGTACAAAATACCATTAACCATCTCACCAATCGCCAAACAACTCGTCAAGCCCGGGCTCTCAATCCCCAACAAATTGATAAACCCAGGCAGACCCTCTTCCTCCCGGATAATAAAGTCCTGGAATCCCTTACCCTCATTTACAGCACCGCCCCTCCCTAATTTAGGGCGAATACCACAGTAATCCAACGCAATGGCATCGACATCAACACCAGGCAGATACGCCTTGATCTCCGGCAACGCCCGCTCCAAACGTGCAGCGCTCGGCACCAAATCATCAGGACTATCCACCCATTCAACATCCGGCCCAAAGCGAACGCGGCCACCCATATCAAGTGTCAGATGCGTACCAAGCCCACCAGTACCCGGCAAAGTCGCCGGATAAACCAAAACCGAAGTCCTAGGTCTGGACGACGCATAAGAGAAATACGTGCCCTTAGCATAATGCGGAACAAAATGGCGCTCTTGTGGGAGGAGCATGTTGCTAATATCACACGCGCCATGACCAGCACTATTAACCAGCGTCTCAGCGGTAATGGACGTAACCGAGCCATCCTCATCCGAGACAGCGGTGATCTTATACCCGCCGCGGCCGCCGTCAATAGCCTCCACGCTTGTCACGCGGGTCTTGAATGCAATATCGCCGCCCCGGTCCTCAAAGTCGCCCTGCAGATAGGTCATCAACGAGTGGCTGTCCACGATACCGGATGTCTCGCTCTCGACGATACCTGCATCGGCCTTGACGTCTGGTTCGCGCTGCTGCGCTTCCTCACGTCCCACTAACCGTGTCGGTGCATCGCCTAGTCCTTGTGCGTGCGCGTGGATTTTCAGACAGGCCTCCCATTGCGTGGGGGTTTGCGCTACGATCCATTTCTTCGTATTACGGTGGGGGATGTTGTTTTGTGTGCAGAGGTCGTAGAGGAGGTTGCGGCCACGGATGCAGAGGCTGGTTTTGAGGGAGGTTGCGGGGTAATAGAGACCTGCGTGGATTACCTGATTGGTGAGGGGTTGTTGTTGTTAGTTTGTTTGGTTTGTGGTGTCTGTTGCCAAATGTTGGGGGTGGGCTTATCGCATAGCATGCATACCTCGGAGTTGCGACTGCTTGTCTCTGTCCCTGGTGTGTCATGGCGCTCTAGTAGAATGGTTGAGGTGCCTTCGCGAGTTGCAAGTTGTCGTGCGGTCGCGAGGCCAACGACGCCTGCGCCAATTACCTTTCATTTAGATTAGCCTTAGGTCTCTGTCTTGGATCGCGGGTGCACTGTACCGCATGAGTGAAGTCCGCATTGGTGGATCGGGTGCTGGAAAAGCAGCGAATGGGAAGCCTGTTTTTAAGCTTAAATTGCTGCTTAAGCAGAGCACGTGCAGACATATCGGGAAGGCGCAATTGACCAGCAGATTGCGAAGAAGGAAGGATAACTTGGAAGGAGCACCCCCGCGAGCTCGGTAATGACCTCGGGAGGAATGACGCGATCCCGAAGCCGGATCACGCTAAGCCCTGGAGAATATAGATCAAACTCAAAAGTCTGCGACCCATGGAACTATAAAAATATAAAAGTCTAAAAAGAATATAGCATCACCTTTCATCATCTTTCACATTTATAAATCTGTAAAGGCGGAGCTCAAATAGACGGCTAAATATGGACAATGAGGCAAAGGGAAAACTCCCCAAAGGCTCGGATATAGACATGAAAGAAAGTGAACGCAATTGTTCCCAACAAAGACTCGACAACATGCACACGTGGACTGGAGTTAGTAGGTATTTAACTGGCCATGCATCCCATCAATTAACCTCATCATCCCACCTGAGCCTATCTCGAGCCAGTCATCAAGATTCACAATTACCTTAAGTTCATACCAACTCAACTATCTAAATCCACCCTTCTCATCTCAACCAAGATGTCCCCACCAGGTATGTTCTCTCGCCCCAATGGCACAAACATCGCCGAGATCGAGACGACAGAATTCGTCCACTGGGTTACGGTAGATTTCACTAGATTTGGCGGACGAACCAAGCCCAACAGCGGCGACCGGATGATGCGTCTTATGGCCGAGCAGTGCCGATCCGGAGTTGCCACTATTACATCTATGCCTCTGCATCACACTCAGCCATGCTGTCTCTCGTTGCCCGTCGTGGGGGATGCTGAGCTTGTACGTGTTCATATTCTGTGGCGTGCAGCTGAGATTGCTGATTCGCATTGGGAGGAGATTATGGCCGGTAAGCTGACGGTTGATACTCAGCGTATTCTGGGTGATGGTCCAGCGGGGTCTCGTAATACAGTCAACGGGGCTTAGTATGTATGCGGGTAGCTGGGGTTTATTTCGGCTGATCGATCATAGAAATTAGATTCTGATGGAATCTAATGCTGTCAATTCAAGCTGTTTTTTTAATCAATTCAAATCCATAAAAATGTAGTATGAAAACATATACAACTTAAGAAGAATGGTTTATCTTCAGTTCACATAATGTTGTGATAGACAGGCTTCAACCGGGCTATAGAAGGTTTAGTAAAGATGGAGAAGTGAAACAAACCATCAACAAATCATTGTATCATTAGATCTGCATTGCAAAATGCCAAAGACATGTGTTGCTGAATTTGTGGTTTGTTTCCAGAATCAATCATTCACCATCATAGTTTACATAGTTATGTAGTACCTTGGATTATTAAAGCTACTACTTACTCTATATACTTTACAAATCAGATCCTACTACTCCCCATTCTCTACAAGCCCCAAAGTAACCCTTCCACCATCACCCCCCTGCAAAACCCAACGATCCTCCAATGATTCCACCACCTTTTCTTGTTTGGCCCACTCCTTTACAGCCCCATCATCCATCCGATCCGCCTCCAGAATCGGCCCCGTCTCCTTCGAAACCACCTGCGCCCCACCGTCTGCCAGTAACTCCCAATCAACGAGATCTCGGTCGATCTCACAAACAGCACGGCGATCACCACCACAATAACCGAATGAACCAAAATGAGAGCCACCCCCAATATAAAACCCGTCCACCGGACTGGAATAGTCGCGGTGAGCGAGAACGCCGTCACAGCCGTGACTGGAGTACTCAACTTAACCAATTGCTCGTAGTATGCTATTTGACAGATGCGGGCAACCAGGGCCTGAAGGGCCAGTGCCGGGCTGGCGGTTGTAATCAGGGTGTCCTGGAACAGATCCACATGGGTCGGATAAACTTGGGGAGTTTGCGGGAGAGGATCACGCCAGCGTCGAAGGTGTAGTTGAGGCTGTAAATGAGGAAGGTGGGGAAGGTGTCGAGGATGGCCGCGAAGAAGGGGGTTGGGTCGACCTCGAGTCCTGGGGTACCCGCTGGGATATCGAAGGTTTCCCATTGGGATCGGGGTTCTAGCGTGAGGATACCCCGGTGGTTGGTGGAGCTCGTGTTGTCCGGGGAGGATACGCCTAGTTGGAGGCGGGATGGTTCGGTGTTGTAGCGTTCGGTGTGGAAGTCCTAGACAATCTTGGGTTCGAAGTTGTCGGATGTGCTATTCATTCCGACGGTAAGGGTTTTCATGGCCAGATTGGTCAGGCAGGCGGAGACGCGGAGGGCTTCGATGTGGGCCGATCCGTTAGAGAGTATCGTCCAGGGGCCGTCGGTTCGGATCGTCTGCAGGGCTCAGATGTGGCTTAGTGGGCTTATTATTGCGGCGGTGGAAGTGACGTCGAGGACCATGAATAGGGCCGAGGTCTCGGGGAAGCTATAGGGCTGGATCAGGGTGTCTTCGTTGAGGACCGTCCAGTTTAAGCGGGTGCTGGGGACACACAAGCTGGTCTCGCCCACCGTGTTGTTGTTCGAGAAGATTGGGGTTGGTAATTTGCAGGTGAAGTTGATGAACGGTTCAAAGTAGGAGTGGAGTAAAAGTGGATGAGTCAAGTCTTCCGTGGGAATCTGTCCGGACAGATGCAGATTATTCTGCATGGTCGCATCTAGGCTCAAGTTCGTCAGGGGCGGACTGGCACAGACGACCCGATGATCTATGACCGGCATTGGACCTCGGAGCCGGCGTAGTTTGGTTCGTTGCGCCTCCTCCTTGAACGGAAGGAAAGCTCGAAAGGTGTGCCCAGTATCATGGAACCCCGTCCGATCTTCAAAGGACTCCGACAGCTCCGCAAATGTCCAGCTGGCCGCAGAAGGCGTCGACCATGAAATGTCGGCGTTATTCGTGGTATGAAGGATACTGACATTGGTCGCATTGCTGCGCTGGGAGAAGGTCCCGTTTCCAAAATCAGACAGGAAGATGGTGGACAGGAACTGGGACGCTGCTGTTACCAAGACCTCGGTGAGAACCAACGCATAAATGAAGTACGACAGATGAGGCTGGAAGTTGGTCGCAGTCCAAAGGTTGCTGGGTGCCACCTTGACTGCTCGGAGAATGGAGTAAAATGGACCCTGTAGGATGGGGGCGCCTGTGGTCTCCAAAACAATCCCGGCAATCATAGCCGTGGCAAGTCCGGCCTGTAAAGCCACCACAGTTCGGATAGAGGCGGTGCATACCGTCACCAGTTGCGCCGCCCAGCCTGCATTGACGATGCGCAGCCGGTAGGTACCTGGCTCTGCCCCGTCGATAGCTTTCATTGACTCGTGCCAGAACAGGGCCAGGAGTATCACTGCGAGAAGCAGTAGCGGGAAGCCGAGGACCACAGTCAGAACACTGGTGGTATCGATTCGATGCCAGATAGTGCTTTCGTGATTGGGCTGTTCCTCTTCGGCATAATCGTCGTTGTGCGCGTTTCTGTTGAGGGCTCCTAAAGAGATATATACTCCCTTATACCATTAGGAGCCACGACACCAATATCATGTGACAGTAAATGTCAGTGTAGCATAATAATATCCAGGAGTGTGATCTGAGGTCAGTCATTCTTATTTTGGCCCCATGTAGCTGAGCCTTCGAGGCTAGCTCCAGTCAGTCTAGCTCAATTGAGGTGCATAACGAGGATCCAATGATGTTAGTTCGTACGGGAAGGTAACGTCAACTGAGCCTGACTTGCCCTTGTTATTTGGGCACCTTTCTCACTCAGGCCCCGATTACTCCTACCTTGAAATTGATTTAATATGGACGTATCGAGCAAACAAAAAATAAAATAGAATCAACCAGAATAGATTTCTTTCGTCAATCCCAGCTGAGACATTATCATTCGACATCCATAAGAACATCACTCATTATGTATAAAATATAAGAGAACTTCTTGACATTCCACTTCCCAGAGTCCTTGAGAAGAGAGGCATAATCAAGCATGATCCGACGCGCAGACTGATACCCACCGTGCAACGGCAGTCCTCGCAAGTAGATAGTAGCCCCATTGCGAATGAAGTTAACAGCAGAATCATCCGTCGGCGCGAGAGTCTGACTTCCCCTAGGCTCCATGAAACTCGTGAACCCCTCTGTATCCACCTCTCTCCAGTCGACATCATCCATCAACTCCACAGACCCGACACCAGACGGCGAACTCGCAGAGTCCGATACCATGAACGTATACAGACCGAGCACTAATCCGGCCGAGAAGAGCGAAAACATAGATTGGAACGTGGGGTGGTCGGATGCTTTGCGATTTGTCATGGCTTTGTAGATATGCGCGGCGTGCAGACACGCGCGCCTGGCTGCAGGTGTCTGTGACCACTCGCGGATATCGTCAAGGGCCTTGCGCGCGGGAACCGGGCCTGCACGGCCAGCTGCGAGGTCGAATATTTGGATATCGGCTGTAAGAGTCATGCACATGTTGTGCCATGTGACGAGAGCGTTGGGGTTTAGCCGGTCGAGGGTTTCGCCGTAGTTTGTGATGAGCTGAGATTGGAGGGAGGGGAGACACCTGGCTCGGCCGTCCATGGCGTAGGTGTGACATGGAGCAAAGGGGTAGCTGGCTCTATTGGAGAGGAGGCGGTGGTAGGATTCCGACTGACGGAGTTGAACTATTGCTAGTACTGCTTGTATACAGAAGTCATCTGCGGGGGCTTTTAGGGCGGGGACTTTGATGTTTTCGGATGGGGCGAGGATTGTTGAGGAGAGGATGCGCTTGCCGCTGCGGATTAGGTCTGTCCATTGGGTGGAGGATTGGGCGCCGAAGAGAGATTCGCTGCAGGGGAGGATGAGTTGGATCGAATCTGGGACAGCAATTGGACCGGTTGAGAGGAACGAAGAGTACCAAGAGTCCAGGAGCAGTAGTCCTATGATTATTCTGGGGAGACTATTAGTGATGAACACTGTTGTATGAGCGGGAATCGCGGCATACCTCTTGGTTGATTCGACCTTGCTCCAGGCTTTCCATCTCAGCTCAATATCGGGAACTGTTTCGAACAGAGTCATGTCAAGGATCTGTCCCTCAGTGGCTGAAAATAACCCATGTCTTTGAGCGACCTGCAGTAGTTGTCATTAGTATCATAGCGATAGAGGAAAACAGAAAGCTTCTCTTCACACTCACAGACATGACGTTGATATAAAGAGGTTGACACTGTTCCAGATGTACCTTTTCCTGCAAAATGACACCAATTAGTACCTTCAGTCCAGCAAGTTCAGGCCGAGAGATTCATACCCCGGTCAAACCAGCCAGGTTTAATGAAAGCAAAACTGTCGCAAATAGTGTCATAGTGCCGGAAGCGCTCTCAAGTCCCATTGAGCATCGAGAAAATTCAGCCATGACCTTGTCCAAAGCGCCCTAATGACTGTCAGTAAGTTGACTGCATATACGACGCGCTTAACAATATTTGACCTACTGAGAAATTTCTGGACACAAACGCAGTTGTTCCTTTGGTGCCAAGCAATGTCATGCCAACCAGCGTCATGACATATAGGAGAGATGGTCGCGCCTTCCTTGCCGAAAATGTCGGCTGATGGACAAATGGCAAGAGGGGATTAAAGATGCGGAAAAATAAGTCTAGTGCCATGTCCAATATCTCAGCTGGAGGGAAATCGTAATGATTCAAGGTCGAGGCAGGCGTGACTGGAGCATTATTCCTATTTATGGGGGATTGCATATGCCCAGAAACAGTCATCGGTCCAAAAGCTGCCTGCAGTCGCCGTCTGCAATCCTCGTCGAATCCACACCGCGACCCTTGAACGACATTTGACTCGCTAGGAAGGTGTGATGACTGAACTGAGAAGATATTATCAACAGGCGACATGGCGATATCCCGCCATAAACTGTTGATAAGACGGCCAGTGTTCGGTGGTGCTAACCAGCACTGCTGGACCCTAGCAAAGCGTTCATTGGGAATGTTACCGCTGCTGTCGACTGAATGTTGATTCTGTTGGTCTGGAGCAACCATCAAATTGCCACCCATCAAAGGGAAATGGCTATCGCGCATCAAATCTAGCGAGTCATTTGACCCTGAGTCTGTGCGAGGTTCAAGCCACATTTGTAGCATGTCTTTTGGCCCAGGATCAAAGGGCAAGCCAGCTCGATGTGACACCTGATCTGCAGCCGTGACTGCATTCCATCCAAAGTATTGTTGCTGGTCGTCCATCATCATCACGCCGAGATCTGGCTCGGTGCGGCTATGGTGGGCTGAAATGTCGGCTAGGTAATCTAGGGACGATGGAAGCCCGGTTGATGCGAGAGGCGCATCTCGCGAAGTGCTAGATAGAGGTGGAATCTGTGCTTCTGCGCTGCTGAAACCATTTCCTGATCCGGGGACCATTGATGGTGCACCCGCAATTACTGATGACTGTCGATTTGGCGCTTCCGATGGACCGGCTGTCGCATCGGCTTGATTATGGCCTTTGGCATGTCTGCTCAAGACATCGCTGTATGCTCATTCAATTCAGGGATTTGAACGTAGGATATTGAATATTGTTACAATTCACATGCGCCTTCAACGGAATTTACCTTCGAGAGAAACGTTTATGGCAGACATTGCATTCATATGGGCGTTCCTTGGTGTCTGTTTTGCAGGTTAGGTTGTAGCTCTTGCAGGGGTTCGACGTGACTGACGCGACCGTTCATGTCTCTTATAGTGTTCGGTTTTTTTGAACACCCGCGAACAGATGGAACATTTTTTTAACACCATTACGGCGCTCTCGGAAAGATGGATGATTACGGTACATGTAGCCCTCGAGACCTGCTCCGGGCCCTGGAGGGGAAAATATATTAGTCAGCAAGTCCGGGGTTCCAAAGTTGACTCGACTGTATTGGGAAGGTAGATACCTTAGAAAACAGGCACAAAATTTGCCTTAGGGGTAAATAATTACCCGCTAGCGTTTACTTAGTTGATTGCTCTCTTCAACGATTTGAAACTCCATGTCCACAGTGATATGCCCATCCTCGACATGATGATCCCTCCTGACTCCGCTCATCTCGACTTGTATATCATGTGTAGTCAACAAGGTCTCGTCCCAGTCAAGTGGCCTTTGTCGACGAATAAATGTCTTTTTATTCGTTGCCTCCTGGTTCCTTGAAGCAACATACCTCGCCGAGCTAGTGCCAAACACGCGAGACATAGTGGCGCGGATCAGTGGATGTAATGTTGGAAGACAGGCGCATAAGATGCCGACGGAGGGCTCAATGCTGGACCACTCGAAGACCTTGCCGGCGACCCAGGTGTAATCTTCGGTTTTGAGGAAGGTTATGTAATAAATTCGGACGAGGCTTGCAACGCAGACACTAGAAAAATATAAGCTCGAGCCAAATACACTTGACCAGGGGGGAGGTGACGCACAATCCTCCAATCAAAAGGATACCGCATACTAGGAGTTTCTGTGTCCTTCGCATTTGCAGCTTCCACACAATGGGTATTGGAACCAACAGGATGGCCACATCCGTGGCCACATTCACGCCAGCGTAGCTGATATAGAAATTGTACATGCTGTAGACGCATTTTCCCCCATCAGGGTTTGTAAACTGTGTCCAGTAGTATGAAACTGGTCTGCAGCAAACCAGAAAGGCGATTATTCCAGAGACAAAATATCCAACCGACAGAAACGCGCAGAACCAGATTGAATATGTCATGCCGAAGATACGGCGGTAGAAAAGAATGATAGATAGTTTAATGAGTGGCGCACTGATCACGTAGAGTACGACGAAGATGAAGAGAATGCGCATCATGTCCTGGACTTGGACTTGAGGGACGGCCCATACATGTCTCCCGATACTAGGATTTTGATTTACTACCAAAAAGTCAGAATTGAGATGAGATCGCTTTGCGCCGAATAAGGATGTATAAATACCTATCACGACCATAGCGAAATCTGCGGTTACAGCCAGCTGTACATATCTGTCAGAAACAGATTCCTTTTTTTCCTTCTTTTTTCTTTTTTCAGTGACCACATACCAAGGCAAGCACGATCATCAAATCATCCGCAAGTATTCGTACACCTTGCACTCGCCATCTTGTATAGAACCGAAGCCCGACAGCTATCACTGCAATGGCATAGGTAGCGATCACAGGAGAAGTGTCCAGTGGGTGATTGGCGGATAGATCCGTGCCTGGTGGAGGCTGCCCAATCGGGCTGTGCGACATGTAGAGAATTAGAGAAAATGATCACATCCGATGAAAAAATAGGGTGAGTACCGGATGAGCTATCTTTAAAGACAGTCCTATATTAAGATTTTTCATACTTTTATACGTTCATAGTTTAAATCTCTTCACAGGCTTTCAAATGCATGGCCAAGAAACGGCCCCAACACCGCCCGTGGACAAATGTCAATCGGATCTCCACTTCCCGTCTTGGATGAAACCCATCAAATGATATTGGCCTATGACGTGGCTTTGAATCCTCACTTCAGAAGGATTTGGATCTAATTTCAAAGCCCGGTCAGCGCTACTCAACGCTACTATGTACTACTGTCTTGACGCTAAAGCTATGGATACAACCCCTGAGTTTGGAGTAATTCGTTGGACTCGGAAGTTCTCCGTCTTCCCACACACAGTGGAGAGTGGGATAAGAAACAGATACTCCGGAGGGGAAAAAAAAAAAAACAAAACCTCCACTGATGTGCGCCACCATGCCATCCAACGAATTCCTTTACAGTGAGACTATCAATATACCCCGGTCAATATGCTTTCAAGGAGCGCAACCTCCGAGTCGTCTGCATAGGGGCAGGCATATCTGGCATAATTCTCGCACATAAGCTGAAACATGAGCATCCACTTGATTTCGTGGATTTCACAATCTACGAAAAGAATTGTGAGGTTGGAGGCTCATGGTTTGAGAATGTCTATCCTGGTGTTGGATGCGATGTTCCCGCTCACAGCTATGTCTTACCATTCGAGCCCAATCCGAACTGGTCCAAATGCTATGCAGGTGGTGGCGAAATTGAGAAATACCTTGTTGACACGGTAGACAAGTATGGATTGAAAGATCCGATCGTGTTTGATACCAAGCTCGTGAAGTCTATTTGGAATGAGGAGCGGGGCAAATGGGCACTCGAGCTCAAAACAGAATGGCACGATAATCCACGATGAAGCAGACGTTCTTATCAATGGTTCTGGTATTCTCAACCAATGGAAGATGCCGGACATCGCCGGTTTGGAGGGGTTTGCTGGAAGCTTGTCCACACGGCTACTTGGGACAAAACGTACGATTGGTCCGACAAAAAAATAGCAGTCATTGGCAATGGCTCATCTGGTATTCAAGTTGTTCCTGCGCTCCAGCCGAAGGCCGCAAGGATCGTCAATTATATTCGTCACCCGACCTGGGTGTCGGTCAATCTCTGCCCAGACATCACAAAGGATGGAATGGAAAGAACTTTAAATATAGCGAGGAAGAGAAAGCGAAGTTCCGAGATGATCCCCAAGCATTCCTGGAGTACAGGAAACGTGTTGACTGCTCGTAGGTTGCTTACTGCTTATTTTTTCAACTGAATCAGACTAATTATGAGAAGCGTTAACACCGTCTATCGCCTGATGTTATCTGGCTCTGAGCATAACCAAATGCTATTTGATGCAATTTCGGGCCTTATGCACCAGCGTCTCAGTGAAAATCCAGACCTGATCGACAAACTTATCCCCAAGTTCGAAATTGGATGTCGCAGATTGAGTCCTGGTGATGGGTATCTCGAAGCGCTACAGCAACCAAATGCTGAATGGTGCTTTGAGGGTATTGACGAAATTACCAAGACCGGTATTCGCACGGCAGCGGGTGAAGAAAAGTTTGACTTGATTGTCTGTGTGACTGGTTTTGATACTACCTTCGTTCCCGGGTGGGAGCTTGTTGCTCGGGAAGGTCGACGGCTTGATGTGGAGTGGAAGAAGGTACCCGAGGCATACTTCTCTATTTGCGCCGGTGGAATACCAAACTACTTCATGTTTAATGGGCCCAATTGTCCCATTGGCCATGGCAGCGTTCCCCAGATGATCAGTTGGACTGCTGATTACACGCTGAAATGGCTGAAGAAGATAGCTCGGGAGGATATCAAGTGAGTATTGTGTGAGATGGGATACATGGTCTCCAACTAATATCTGAACAGGTCCGTAGTAGTAAACGATTCCGCTGTTCGAAACTACAACCGTCGTGCGCAAGCGGGTCTAAAGCGCACTGTGTGGAGCAAGGGCTGTCATGCTTGGTATAACAACGGACAAGCTGTTACGGCGATGTACCCAGGTAGTGTGTTACATTACAAAGGCAAGCTTGACAATTGGCATCGGAGGAATATTTCCTGATAATGTACTGACTTGGCAATAGCGGCTATCGAGGATATTCGGGGTGAGGACTTCGATATCCGGTACAACAACAGCTCGGATCCGTTTTCGTATCTTGGAAATGGAGAACTAGAGTGGGAGAGAGAAGACGGAGCGGATTTGGCATTCTATTTGAAATAGATCTACATATGAGATCGCCACGTTATTTATTTGATGAAAGTTTGTTTGAATAGACCGTTGGTATTCAATTAGGGTTGCACATGGCTATGCTATAGCGACCCACCTCCCCACCGGCCTGGATGAAATTTTAGGTCCGCCTTCCTAATTTGGACATCGCTCCTGCCTTGCCCCTATCTATGTTGTAGGCATACAACATACGGAGTAGAATGTACTAAGACCGTAACTACCTACACTCTATATGTAAACGCCGAACAAAAATAAGTCACACCTGTCACATGTGATTCCTTACCCCATTTGTCTCCTAGTAAAAATTTCATCAACGGTTTCATTACCACGATAGCTTCTCTATAGCTAGAGTATTGATTCTCCAATTCCGCCGAGCTCGTTCCCGAATCTGCCCCGGGCTTCTTGTCCCACAATGCGCCGTACTCCCGCAATGTGCCGTACTGATCACCGAGACATACCCCGAGACAAGTCCCGAAGTACTCCCGAGATAGGCTTGAGATAGGTCGCGATATAGGCTGTAGTGGTGAAACTAACGGTGATGGAACAAGCAGCGGTGATCGTGGTTAGAGTCAGGGGCAACTGCGGGGCGAAAGCAGGGTATGAGGATAGGAGAAAATTATACATATATGAAGGTGTACTCCGTATGGTATGTTGATGCACTAATAAGGCACAAATAAGCAATTATTGTAGCAGAAAATGCAGGGGTTCGAACCATGTAAACTGTAATTAATTAAGTGGCTGAATGTGCAAAAACTTTGGCAGAACTTCGGCTCAGCCCAATTTAAAAAGGCGCCAAACTTTTAGGGGGATCGCCGTTGTGGATCATACATTTTACCTTTTATCAATGATCCAATAGACATTTGAAGCCTTTTTTTTTCCCACTATTTATCTCAAAAATTAAATTAAGTCGGAATCTCCCGTTATCTACGGAGTACGGAATAACTAGTTACTCCGTATTTAGTTCGGATTCAGCTTCCGGAATATCCGTGTTCGCAACGAATGAATAGAGACCTTCGTCCCCATCCGATGGCAGCCGACCGCTGAGCATAAGCATCCAGGCCAACCCAGACTCCAACTGAAAATCACGCGACTCAGGCTGTGTATTTGTAAGCCCTCCACGATTGGGGATTATGGCGTCAGATCCATTAAGTGTTCCATTAAGTGTTCGTGACCGCTTTCTTGGCGGATAGCCAGTCTCATCAGGTCCGCGGTCCGGCTTGGTAGCACGTGTGCGGATCTCCCATTTGTGCTGGAGCCTTACCAGGAGGTCTTTAGCGCGATTGGCACTCTGCCAGGATAGAGAGAACTCATCGAGGGCTCTGAAACAGGTACTCAGGTGAGCGATAATATTCTCTCCTTCGGGGGTTTGGTATTGGGACACGGCGGCGAAGAGAAGTAGGAGCACGGCGGAGGAGGTAATTGAGACGGCTTTGATGTTTATGCGGCGGAGGGTATATCGGGTCTCGTATAATACAAGGATCTTAGCAATGGAGATGGCGGAATTGATGCACATCTCTCGAGCGTGGGTGGAGCCGGGTCCCTTCGGGGGTTGTGGTTGGAGGTAGCCTTTTGACATCCAGGGTCGATGGCTGTAGATGAGGTTCTGGTAATATTGCATGCTTTAGGATGAGTTAGTAAACACGTTCCTAGAGACCTTTGAAGAGAAATACTAAATAGCAACTCACTGAAGTAGTAGCACATGCGGAAGATAAGGGAAAGTATGATTGTTGAGGTCGATTTGTAAAAATGAGGGCAACTGAGCTTTCCAATTGAGAATCTTGGCAACACTATGTTCGTTAAGCTGTTGGAGCAAGGCTCTTGGAATACCTGATGTTCCATATCTTTTCGAGGTGAAGGTTAGGTTAGCCGAAGCACTGACTTGGGCCCAGGTGAGGCAGCCGAGGAGAGACGACAAACGAGAACGGGAACTTACAGGAAATAGCCGCAAGGTGCCATAAGCTCACATAGTGAAACCTCCTGTCGACTGACAGCCCCTACACAGTCATATAATTCCGAATTATTATCAAATGGAATGGGAGATGCGTAGGGCGTCCATTTGCAAGGTGCTCGGTAGTCGACGTCATCGTTGGGCTTTTTCACTGTCACATCCTCCATGTTGGTGTAAAAAGGTCTGCCCAGGTAGAAGCCGACAAGACTGGAATTTAACAGATTAGATATAGCCTGAGCGAATACGAAAACACCGCGGGAACTCACTGATCCACCATATACGCAGCCCAAAAGACGGTTCGACGCAGCTCGGCGTCGGCAGCGGTAACAGACCCACGAGCAACATAGGGAGAGAGGTCAATATGCAAGGCAAGATCAAAAGCAAGTCGAAGGGCCATCCCTGGAATTGTAAGCTAAGCAACCCAGGAACTTTCACTGGAGCTTACCACTGTATAGCCATCCACGTGTATCTGAGCCCACACCAATTTCATGGCTGCTCAAGATGACTAGTGCCTGGACTGTTGCCACACATGGAAAATCTAGTTCTATTTCCAGAAGCTCTTTTGCACGGTCCCCAAAGAATTCACCGAGAGACTTCGGGAACGTCACAAAGGATGGGTGGTAACGGGTTTCAAAAGCAGCGCCGAGAGAGCACCTAATTCCAAATGTTATTTCACATATCTAGTTTGTCGAATTGATACAAACTCACATTGCATAGCAGAGTGCTTCGGAATAGAATGGGGTCACTTCCCTCCCATCCCAGGCTGTCTTGCCTTTCTCGAACATTTCTCGGTCGACGACGTGAGACGATGGATCTTGCCAGGTAAAATAGAGGTTGAGGAGATGCTCCTTGAGAGCTATTGGGACTTCTCTATCATACTCTGTGTCGTCGAGATAATCGACGGTACGCTGTTCCTGCGTGTTGATAGACACTGGAGCATCGGCAAGGTTGAAGGTCGATGTAGGGCCATAGAAGCGAGCTCGTCCTCCAGGGCCAAATCGCAATGTGCCCATCCGATCAGAAAGCTCATCAATAAGATCTTCAATTTCTTCTGTGCTCCTAGTATCTTTGTTGAGGTTGGGTGGGGGTTGAACGGCGGCAGGCTCAAAGGGCTCCGGTCGTCTTTCGAATTTCTCCCCTGGCGATTGTAGTAGTTCTACGCCAATGTCTTGGATATCTGGAGATGGTGGTGTAATGCATGTTCCAAAATCCAAGGTCCAGTCCCAGTTGGCCAATGAATGATCCGAGTGATCATCCACGGGTTGACACTGTTCTGCAATCGAAATGTCCAGATCTCCAGTGTCGAGGATCATGGGCAGTGTCGACACGGCATGAGGATCCGAAAGCATTGCAAAACTCGACTGATAATTTTGCGATCTGTTATCCGGGGATTTCGATGCCTGGGCCCAAGTGCTATTCAAATCATTTGTTATACCAGCAGCGGAGAATGGCACATAAATTGGTGCATCAGAAGGCAGATCATCCCTTGTAGATGGGTAGTTGGGATTGGGGGGTTTTCTCTTAGTGTGATTGTTTCCTGCAGCTGAATGAGCTTCAGTCAAACCAAGGAGATCAAGTACTTTAGCCAGAGCCGTGTCCTTTTCTTGCGGCATAGGCGGGGCCTCCAATCCACTTTCGCGAATGAAGAGACAGAGCTGCTCAACTCTACTCGATAGAAGCTCTATAGCATCACGGAGTGGGAGTCTGAACATGATCAGCGCTATGATCTAACCAACAGCCATTTTTTATGGAATGACCTGATGGGTCACTTACTTTCTCTTGTCTACAGCCTGGTATTGACATTCGCGGTGCTTGTTCATGCAGCTGGAGCATTTGGGCTTACCACCATCGCACTGCTGGGATTAGCTTCTTTGCAATTCCACCGGGCTAATTGATAGTCACTTTGACTTTACTCTCCCGGCATGATACGCATGCCATGGAGGCATGATGCCTCCTCTTTGGGGGGACACTGGGCTTTGGCATATTTTCTTCGTCCTCTGGTTGCCATGAGACTATGCTTCGCAATATCCTAACCTCTTAGCAATATCGAGAGTGGCTTGAAAGATCTAAGTGAAGTGCGGGGTAATATTAAAGGGGAAATATTTAATCCGAACCATAAAGTTTCCACTGCCATTTATTGGCTCTACTAAACGGACCACTGTCAATCTCCGTCGTATATGGTAGACAGCGTTAACGACGGAGATGTCGCCTTAATTTCGTTCCAGTGGTTCCTCCTGGGACCAATCGCTAGTATATCCGGGGTTGCATCTAACCTAATTGGGAATAGACAACCCGCAGGCGTCGGAAATGGAATGAACACAATTGCAATTCCTATCTGGCAATCGAAAACTGCACGTGCAGAGAACCGTGGAAAACTCATTGTTGCCCAGTTGGTAACGAATATTTTCAGAATCGTCATCACAAATGTAAGCTACTTCACGCACAACACGAGAGAGAGAGAGAGCAATGCTGATTCTTTTGCAGTGGATGAACTATGGATTCACTTTTGTTCCTCGCTCTCTAGTGAGCGGGTGATTTCCTCACTGGAGATTTCCTCTTGGCTTCCAATGTTTCTTTGCGCTCATCACCATTGCCTTCGTTCTTGTTGCCCCGGAGTCACCGCGTTGGCTTGTTATGAAACACCGTGCCAACGAAGCCCGTGAAATCCTAGCACGGCTCCTTGCAAAGCCAACCGACGACCAGGAGGCGGTGAACGAGATACAAAGTCGGGAGATTTCTGTGAACCATGCATGAATCCGAAGTCCAACAATCGAAGCCTTTAGAGGCAATCTTCAAGCGCAAGAGCAAGCAACAGACATTACGCAGAATCCTTCTTAGAGCTGGTACTGCCTTCTTTCAGCAAGTTGGCGGAACAAGCGTTATCGCATACTATCTACCAGTGGTTCTGACTGGATCAGTTGGGTTGGACAACAGAATGGCCCTGATATTGTCAGCCGTTGACTCCCTGTCGCTGATGTTTTGGGCCTGTGTTGCAGTTATGCTCATTGGTTCCGTACATCTACCCGGCAGAGATCAACTCCTAGCAAATGCGCAATGTTGGCACTTCATTTGCCACCACTACGAATTGGTTGTTCGTTTATGTTATCGTTGTTGCTACTCCAACGGTTATCGCAAGCATTCAGTGGAAGTATTACATGCTTTTTGCCATTTTCAACTTCTGTTTCCTGCCAATTATCTGGTACTTCTATGTTGAGACTTCGAACTTGTCTCTTGAGCAGATTGACAGGCTCTTTGAAATCAAACATGAGGCTGGGAATGCAATTAGTTGGACGGAGGCAACCACGATAGCCCGTACGGAGGTTATTTCCGATTTGGCACACACTGGGAAGGAGCATCTTGACCCTGCTGTGAGATTGCGGCTTGATTTTGGAATTTGGGGTCCGTTCACATGTATAGATTGTGACGGATATGGAAGGCCGTCCTGATGCCCACCTACCTTGGAAGATATTCTTCCAACAGACAACCTCCACCCAATGAATATATTTCGCTTCGGGCTCCCATCCATATTTCTTCCAAAGGTAACAACATAAAAAGCTTTCTATGGACATGCTCCCCGAAGCCAATCTTCCAATTTAAAGTTTATGGGGTAAAGACTAAGCGGCCCGGGAGCGGCTTTGGGGATCCCATTTATCCTAGGGCAAAGCGCATTTGTCTGTGAAACCCCAGAATATCTCAGATATTATTGAAGGGTCTACCTAGCAAACATTCAACGTAGTTTGCCATTTCGAGTTACTTTATTCATAAAATAAAATCTAGAGTTTTTCATTGGACTCGGGAGGCATATAATATACTACACTACCTTGACATTGGCCCTTCTCAAATACATTAAAAAAATGTGCGGGTGTAACAAAATAGGTTCGGTGATAAAATGACTTCGACGTTACTTCTTGCGAGTGGGATAGTATTATCGGTTAGCCAGTCTTAGTTCTATTCGGATTCCCTTTCCTGGCCAAGCATTGTATCTACTCCGAACAACGATTATGTATATAAAACCGGCTGAGCCATTGTTGAAGCGACTACTCCTGGAAAGCATTTTTCAAAGTCTTCATCTGTTACTACTCCCTTAAACAAAATACCCTTTCCTCTTAGAATGTCAGCCCCGAAGTTGCGCGTCGGTATTGCCGGTCTTGGCCGAATGGGTAAACATTGTTCTCACGATTAGGCCAAGGTCTTCAATTGACACATACCAGGCCAAAGACACGCATTGAACTACCATGTTTTCACGCCTCGTGCCGAAGTGGTAGCAGCAAGCTCTCCTGATCTCAACGAACACAAATGGGCAGCAGAAAACCTCACGGGAGCAAGAATTTATAAAGACTACTATGAAATGCTCGAGAAAGAAAACTTGGATGCTGTAGTCGTTGCTGGTATTACTTCAGTCCACGCATATCATACCATTGCCACTATCAAGAAGGGATTGCATGTCATGTGCGAGAAGCCTTTGTCTCTTGACATCAAGATTGTAGGAATTTCTACGTGAGATACAGAGACACATGCTAACTACAACAGGCTCAATCTGTTCTCGGTGCGTACAACATATCTCTCAAAACCCACCCCAACCAGAAAGTCATGTGCGGTTTCTCGCGTCGCTTTGATGCTTCCTACCGCGAAGCCTACGAGAGAATGATCTCAAGCCAACACGGCCGACCAGTGGTCTTCAAATCCCAGACCGCAGATATGCTCGACACTACCGGGACGTTGGTGCAGTACGCCAAGACCAGTGGTGGAATCTTCCTCGACTGCTCCATCCACGATATTGATCTCATGCTGTGGTTCCTTGGCGAAAACACCAATATCAAAAGTCTGCAAGCCGTTGGAGTCGTTGCCGTCCACACTGCATTGGACTCGAGCAAGGACCGTGATAACGCGGTAGCTATGGTCGAGTTTGACGGTGGCAAGATTGCTATCCTTTTCTGCTCGTGTATGATGGCTTCTGGACAGGAAGATAATACCGAGATCATCTGCGAGAAAGGCTCACTCAGAGTCAACATGCAAGGCCGGAAGAACTACCTTGAGATCCATGATGGGAAGGGAGCTAGACGCGATCTTCCTAAGCATTATTATGAGCGTTTCAAAGAGGCTTTCCCCACGCAAGCTAACGAGTTCACTGCTTCCTGCTTGGATAACACAACTCCGCCAGTGTCCCTTCCAAGCTCGGTGAAGGCAGTTGTTATTGGCTCGGCTTTGCAGAAGAGTTTGATTACTGGGGAAAAGATCGTTTTCGATTTTGGGAAAGAGGCTAGACTTTAGATGCAGGGCACTTTACACATGAAGCTGTCCGATTATCTATTCACCAAGACATCAAAGTGGTTTTTTCTGGATTTTGTTTGTTTGCATGTCTCACGTCACACCCGTGGACATGTCACCATTTAATTATTCACAACGCGCATCCTCGCATCCTATCCTATTCATCCTATTTTTTTTTGTATAGTATAACTTATATTAGGGCTAGATAATGGCACAGAACACAAACGGAATATTTTATCTGATTAGTTGACGATGTAAACTAGGGTTGTGGTTCAACCTGTGCTATGCTTGCTTAATATTAGTCGATCTTTAATACGACTTTTTTTTAAGGTTGATATCCTCATATAGAACCCATTTTGAGCCCACTTCCTATTATAGTTCGCTTTAAAGTGCTAGTTTATTAGGCTCACTGAGTTGTTTTATAAGTTCACACTTAAATAAGAGTAAGGTGAAACGTAGATAAAGAGGTAAAGAGGTAGAGAGGTAAGATATGTTCCTATATGTAAAAGGGTAAAGCCAACACAGTACCCCCCAGGTGGCCGTGGCCTGGCGGCGACACCTGCGAGGGGCGGGGTCATCTGATCCCCCCTGTCAGAACTGCGTTATGCTTGTCGGTCGACCCTCTACGTTGGAGTCTCCAATTCGAATCAAATCATCATAATGACCATGATAAGATGGCATTTAATCTTTGACAAATTGCCCGATCAAATGATACGGTCTTCTTTTTTTTACAAAAAAAAAGCAATCTTTGAAATGTGACCACTTATCCTACAAGGCCATTCCCAAGGCCTCTTTACTTTCCTACACTATTCTTGTATTGAAAGGACTTCAAAAGGGAACAGCTTCTCTGATATTAGGTCATATGGATTCATAGGTAGTTTCAGGGGACACCACTTATGCTTCGCAAGGCAATGATCATTTATCTTTGGCGTATATACCCGTAGCCAGCCTGCCAATGAAGATGAATCTTGAATCACTACCTGGTTTTACACCGTAGTCAACTAATCAGATAATATATTCTGTTTGTACTCCGTATCGTTCTATGGTTCAGTCTTGTCATTGATTGTGACCTGGTGATCGAAAGCCCTTTCATGAAATACGAATAATACGTTATAAATACTGATCTTGGGGAATATATCCATGGTAAAATAGGGTATCTCACACGATATGAAACAAAATTAAAGCAAGAAGCCTACTTCTGTTTTCTCACCACAGGAACTGGCGTTGAAACTCGACTGAAGGGGCTCCCTGCCAAGAGCTCATTCTCTCCACCGGAGCACTCTCTTCACGTGCATTACCAGATGACTCCAGGACCGTACGGTTGGGTGTTTCATTGAAACTTCCATCGATGTCTCGTGTTGTGGTAGATGTCTGAATCAAACCATCCGAGCTTTCATTCTGCAAACGCCTTCTCTTAGAGCCCTCCTGCTGTACCTCCGAACCCACCCTCTCAGACCCAGTACAAGCCTGCTGCCACCTCCGAATACCATGAGAAGTATCAAGAGGGAATTGCGACCAACTCTCCATCCCTCTCTTCTCAAGTCTGGGGAATGGCACATACGTGTCGCTGCTCTCTCGGCGAGGAATCGCAGCCGACAGCTGCTCGTCCGAGACATGTGGAAGCAAATTTAAAAGAATGCTCTCAGTGAGCTGGAGTCGATTTTCTAGCGCTTCAGCATATCCTTTCTCAGGTCCTCTTCGAAGCTGTTCGGGCCAGTTGCATGGTCGATTGTTCTCGAGACATTGTTCGCAAATGGGTTTTCGGCCGCTGCATTTTTGTTTTCTTGAGCGACACGCGTTGCAAGCGATTGTTATACGCGCTGGTGTTTTTGCTTTTGATTTCGATGGCATTTTATTTTCTTGTGTGGTAGATTCAAGAGGTGTTGAGGAGAGTGTGTGGTAGGGCGAACGGCAAATCCCATCGCCTGAAAGTTCTGCCGAAAGGCCTGGCTTGTCGTTACAGTGGCCATTCGGTCAAAAGGTGTATACGGCAGGGTAAACTATCAGCCATCTTTGATTGCAGACATGTTTTGTATATAGTCTGGCATTTATCTGCCTGGAAATACTCATCACATCTTCTTTAGTTCCACATATTTCCTCTCTCATCATGGCTTCAAAGAATTCATATCGCATCGCCTCAATCCCAGGCGACGGCATTGGTCTCGAGGTAGTCGGCGCTACTATCCAGGTCATCGAGAAACTCGCAAAGACCCTTGGCACATTCGATATCAACTTTGGGCATATCCCATGGGGAACCGCATACTACAAGCAAACCGGACGATACGTGTCTGAAGATTACCTCGACACTCTACGCCAGTACAATGCTATATTATTCGGTGCCGTCGGGTCACCTGGTATGTTCTCTATACTACTACACCAAATCACCGGACTAGTAAACAACAATATTAACACAAACAGATGTACCCGATCACATCTCACTCTGGGGCCTACTCCTCGCCCTCCGCGGCCCACTCCAGCTATACGCCAACGTCCGACCAGTCCGTAGCTTCCCAGGAACCAAATGTCCCCTCAACACGGCAACAAACGGCATCGACTGGATGCTCGTGCGGGAGAACTCCGAAGGCGAGTACGCAGGACAAGGCGGACGCTCTCACGTCGGACAGCAATGGGAAGCCGCGACGGAAGTAGCCTTATTCACGCGCGTTGGCATCGAGCGAATTATGCGCTTCGCATTTGAGACAGCGCGGTCGCGGCCGCGTAAGTTCCTAACTGTCGTCACGAAGAGCAATTCCATGCGCAACGGGATGGTATTGTGGGATGAGATTGCTGCTCTTGTCGCGAAGGACTTCCCCGATGTCAGCTGGGATAAGATGCTTGTTGATGCGATGACTGTTCGGATGGTTATGAAGCCGGAGTCTATTGATACAATCGTCGGGACGAACTTGCATATGGATATTTTGTCTGATCTGGCTGCTGCATTGGCCGGGTCAATTGGTGTTGCGCCTTCTAGTAACTTGGATCCTACGCGCAAGAGTCCGTCTATTTTTGAGCCTGTTCATGGTAGTGCTTTTGATATCACGGGGAAGGGAGTTGCGAATCCGGTTGCGACTTTTTGGTCGGCGGCGGAGATGTTGATTTGGATTGGGGAGAAGGATGCTGCTGCTCAGTTGATGGGTTGTGTGGAACGGGTTTGTGCCAAGGGAATCCTGACTCCTGATCTTGGGGGAAGTTCTGACACTCAGGGGGTTGTGGACGCCGTTTGTTTGGAGATTGAGAAGTTGGGTTGAAAGAAGGTCTGAGACAATTCATTGTTTTTTTTTTCTTCTTTTCTTCTTTTCTTCTTTCCTTCTATTCTTTGTCTCATTGTCTTTCTTTTTCGTCTCGTGTCATCTGAAATACCACTTTAGATGAACTGGTCAGTTGACCTTACATTGAATATCGATAGACAAAAAATATGGAAAGATGATTACAGAAACTGACCTATAGAAGACACTTTTTTGAGTAATGGGCAATATATTCTTGACAATAGTCCAGGAGATCACTCACCTGTCAAATTTGTATGAATATTCATAAAGAAAATCTCAAAGGCATCTCGCACAAGACGGAACAGATCAGGAGGCCATGAACTAAGAAACCCGGAAATGCCATTATAGCAATATGACACCTGTTTTCCTCATATAAAAGGAATAGAAATAAGATCAGTATGATATTGTCTTATAGTCCAACATTTAAACGGCCTTAGTACCCTATATCAGGACTTCACAGTTACCCAGAAAGCATTCAAACGGGCCTTCAAACAAGCCAAATCCACTCGACCACTCGAATCTATCTAAACTCACACTCAACCATCCATTCATCATCAAAAGATACAAGTTCAGTCCCTTCAGGCACAAACCCACAAAACCAACCAACTAACACTCTCCAAGGGATGTTCTACCAAAACGGAAGATTGCCACAAGAGCCCGAATACAACTCTCGAGCAACAACCTGGGTGAACGTATTCTTCAATGCACGCGACTACCGATGCGACGACCTCTCTATAATGCGCACAGTCATCATCTGCATCCGAACAAGAGTCGTTAGTATCACCGCCCATGCTATGCACCACGATATCCCGTTCTGTATCTCGATCCAGGTGCCCGGAGAACATGGCGATAAGGAGTCGATTCTTGCTGCTGCGGAGGTGTCGGCGGAATATCTTCGAGCGCAGGTTACTAGAGGGTCGGTTCATATTAATCGGGCTTTGCTTTTTCGGAGATAATGTTTGGTTCTTAGGGAAAGGGGGTTTAGGTGGTGCTTTACTAAGACTGAGGTCTTTATTTTCTGATGCTTGAATGACTTATAGATTGTTTAGACTGGTTATGTTATTTGATAGAATGGGGAATTGGAGTATCTTTGTTTTTCTCTATATTGTTGACAATATCTATGCTGTAGAAGTTCGGTTGGATTAAACTTGTAGAAGCAACTCTGGAGTCCTGCACGAATACGAGCGTTGATATTGCTGGCTCTAGTAAGATGAAAGTAATAAACTTAGATAGCTGTCCACTTTGGGTCTGAGATTCTGAGACAATATGCTGCGATAGCATCGCCTTGTATGCCGTTATGCCACTATGCCATGCTAGTCAAAATAGCATACTACGAACACATCGTGTATTTTCAAGCTTAACTGTGAAAGGCCCATTGTCAATAGAGCAGGCAGAAATAATGCATAGATTCCTTTCGAGTCATAAACTAGGCAGACCTCAAGCTGCTGGAAGATTCCTCAAAGACTCAATAACTACAGAGGCACAAAGACATCCTGGAAATAGATGAAAGCCTTGAAAATAACATTGTACCATAACTCCTTTGTTCCTACCCAGGTAGGCTCCCAAGCCGACTATAAACAATAGAGAATGATCAGGCAAAGAGTATATAAACAGAGCCCATATAATCCCACAATACTCGAAACCCACCTCCTTCCCATCTTCCACCTTTCCTTTCCTCTCAACCACTCACTTTACCACAAACAACCCACAAGGTAAGCAAATCCCACAACCCTTCATCCAAGGAATGGGCATCCTCACCTCTACGGGAAAGATGCAGAGCATGTTCTACTTCGACGGGGAGCTAATCCCCGAACCCGAGTACGACCCACGCCAAGTCAGCAACTGGGTGAACGTCTTCATCCAGGCACGGGACTCAGACTCCGACGACGAGACCCTCATGCGCACAGTCGCAGCTTACATCCGAACCAGCACCGCCTCCATCTCCGTTCATGCCAAGCATCATGATTACCCTCTGTGCGTCTCTATCAAGGTGCCCGGAGATTACCATTCCAACAAGGCTTCTATTCTCGCGGCCGCCGAACTGCAGGCTGACTACTATTGCCAGGAGATTCGGAATGGGAGAGTGCGGATTAATCGGGCTTTGCTTTTTCGGCGGGAGGTGCGGGATCGGGATTGGGTGTGATGTTTATGGTACTGAGGGTGGTTTATGGATCGAATGGATGGTGAATTTGATGGGCGTTTGAGACGAATACACATACTCATACACACTGCGTGAACAATATGCATTATTTTGGTTTTCTTCTTTTGTATGATTCATGTAGATTCGTTGTTAGATGGTAGATTGTAGATGGTCTTGTGTGTTCCATCAGTAGTGTAGTAGCATGGTCTTAGAAGCTTGGGAATTGCTGCCCGATCATATCGAACAGAGTGTCGAAGTTAGCGCCTTCGATTAAATCCACCATGTTCAAGTCAAAATTCGATATCCCTTCAAGCTGTGCGGGATTCGTGTCCTGTAAATCCATCTGCAGTGAAGAGGGTGTATCGGCGAGGATGCCTTGCTCGTTCATTTGTGACGGATGCATCCACGCCGAAGGAACCACCGTGGGATCACGTTCCCTATACATAGATTCTCCCCAGGCATTCCTCCGTGGCTCAAGCTCAGACGGCTCTGCAGATGAGCCAGGCTCTTCTTGCAAGTGCGACAGACGACCGAGTCTCCGTCTGTTCTCCTCGCGTGCAGTCAAAGACTCCACAAGTGTCGGACTCCCCTCAGAGCCCCTCGTCACATATGCTTGGGAGTTTGATGTTGGATCAGAGCCACTTTCTGACTGTTTGATTTTCGCAGCCAGCACTGAAAGCGACATGCGGCAGTGTTTAGCTGTCTCCCATTGAGTGGACATCAACCGCAGAAACCCCGAAAATTCTTCAATTTCCCTATCGGATAGTTAGTACATCGTAATCAATCGAAGATCAACCAGAGTAAACAGAAACACGTCACATACTGAAGACCCTTTGTCAACACATATTGGTTCAGTTGACAGGCCAAAGCCAAAACCAACCCAGACATCCACGCAGCCGACAAGAAACCGGGCCAGAATAAAGCCTGGTGGCTATCAACTTGTAACCTGAGTGCCGAAAGGATAGCCCGAGCAGCCCCGATGCAAGTTTGCAATCCAGAACAGAATTCCGCAGTCGATGGGTCCAGTGACAGCGAAGGCCGATGAATGATCAGAATGAGATGCTGGTACAGCACAGTGAAAAAAGGAGCAAAATCAAACGCACTATCTGCCATTGCAGATCCTACCCTTTGTTCAAATACCGCCGGCTTTCTTTGGAGGTCGGCAGGAAGTCCATTCCACCACTTATGCACGTCTGTCACGAGGAACAATACCGAACTGCGACGAACGGATCGAACCAATATCGATTTATGGAAGAGCTCCAACGCCCGACCCGTCAAAGTGCCCGAATCAACGTAGCTAGCAAGAACACTTTCCTTGCCGTGGTCTTCTTTATTCCCGTGCTGCGACGCAGAGATATCATTCGTAGATTGCGTCGTCTGGCCTCGAGGAGAATGCATTTCCCGGGCAGCAGGCAGACACACATCGATATCAGAATCCTGTATACCAAGCGGCAAACCCAAAGCCTGGCTCAGATATCTATCTATCGCATAAGCGCACCAAAAGACTCGCTTCCGTAGTTGTCGGTCGTGGGTGGAAAGTTGCTTGTATCGAAATGGACACCGGTGGAGACCGGCATGGAGCATCGAGCGTAGGATACAACCTCCGACGGTCGATGCTTGTCGAAGTGACATAATCGCGACGAGATAGACTTGGATGGCTAGCAGCGCTTGCAGGGAGACAATATCATGTCGAGAGGAGAGAGTTCCGAGCAGAGAGTTGAAACTGTTCGGTGATTGGATCTTCGATCCGGATGGTAGATCTAACTCTGGCGCTAGAAGACTGCCCAGATTGAAGACACATTGGAAAATTGTTGTCCAGCATGTACTCCGGTGGTCTATGCAGGGTGACTGCGTGTGGTGGGTTTGGTTCCCACTGGAGTAGACCTTCTCCATCGCCTGTAGGAAGGTGGGACCGTGCAGGAACGGGAATAGAGGGTGCCAGACTTTGAAATACATCATCATCAGGCCCTTTGCCACATCTGGGGGAGGAGGATTTCCCAGGGACGCCCTCAATGATGGGTCGTAGGTCCATTCTGCGGGAGATTCGACCGCCTCCAAAGACGAAGTAATCTCTCTGGCGGATGAGGTGCGCTGGCGCTTGTCACGAGGTGAGGTTTCAGCGCCTACTAGCGTTTCCTCTGCTGTGGGAAAATTTGACTCGGATGAACCTGGGCCATCTAGGTCGTTGAATGCACGTTTCACTGTCTTGATGAAATAGACACCGCTTGAACTACCGACGAACTGGCTATCCTCGTTCGAATGTGCCGTCAAGGAACCAATTTCAGATGTCTCGGGTACGAATTCCGATGCCATTGTGCATATATCATCTCGTGTGTATGAGATGATCTCTTTAAAGCTCGATTCTTTCCACAGAAATCATCCATCCACCGGGCGTCATCGAGACATGCTGAGTCATCACAGAAGGCGTACAATAGCGACCACAAGGTCAAATATCTCAGGAAATACAGAAGACACACTCGTCTACGGTCGAAAGGAACTTGAAGCAAAATAGGCCACGGTCATCCCATTGATTGTCTGGCGCTGCTCTCCCGAATCCGAGAACAGACATAAGAACGACCGGATTTTTCCGTGAGGAATTCATAAATCTATCTGACACGAGAGACAGCAAGAGACAGCAAGGGAGAGCTGTGGAAACAAAGAAACTTCACGAATCTCTCCCAGCCGAATTAAAAAAAAAACCAAAAGAAACGAAGATAGCGAAAAGGTTGACTGTCAAAGGAACCACACCCAGCGCCTAGAATAAGGAAAAGACTTTTTACCAATGCCAATATCGGAAAAACACTCAATATAGCCCCGGTCCGAGTGAAAAGGCAAAAGGAAAATCGGCTGTACTAGGGAACCTGGAAAATAGGAAAAAAAAATCCGAATGTCATACCGCATTCAACTAAACACCAGGAAGGTGACTGCCTAAGAACAAACTTTTCGAACCGAGGGATATCAGGATCAGAGATAGGGAGATGTAGGGGTAGAAAGGGTAAAAGATGGGAACAAATAATGATAAGAGAAAGGAAAAGTCGTCAAAAACGTGCGTCCAAGATTTCCGAGAAGACAAAGAGTGAACACATCAATTAAGACTTGTTCTCCTCAACAGGGGCCTCCTTGGCGGCTTCCTGGGGCTTGGGTTCGGTCTCGCCATCACCCTTGTTCTTCATGTACTCATCATAGACGTTAAGGGCCTCATCGACCTTGCCGCGGAGAGCCTCCTCATCATCGAGCCTGAAGGAAGCAAAGTCAGTAAATCATCTCACACATAGAACGAAAACAATAGTGTAACTTACAGGCCAAGCAACTCAGCGTTATCCATCTCAAGAAGCATACCAGTGATCTTGCCAGCAAGCTCGGGCTGCTGAGCCTGGATCTTGGGGTAAAGGGCCTCGCCGAGCATCTGCTTCTGCTGGGCGGGGGGAGCAGTGAGGAGAGCCTGGTTGGCAGAGGCGGGCTCGCCACCAGCGGGCTGACCGCCAGGGGCGGGCTGGCCACGACCACCACCACGACCCATCTGAGGACCACCACGACCGAAACCGGGGCCGCCACGCATGTTCATGGGCATACCGGGAACACCACGGCCACCGCCGCCACGGCCGAAGGCCTGGGGCATAGGGTAACCCATGCCGTTAGGAATGCCGCCAGGAGCCTGCATGCCCATGGGCATACCCTGGAAGTTGGGAGGAAGCTGTTGGTTGGGGGGCATACCACGGCCACCCTGGGGGAAGGGACCGGGGTACTGGGGACGTCCAGCGGGCATGTTAGGCATGGGCATACCGCCCTGGGGGGCGAAGGGCATACCGCCACGCTGTCCGGGAGGCATGAAGCCCTGTTGGCCAGCACCGTAGAAGACGGCGGGCTGCATGAACTAGTCAAAAGTTAGTAACTGAGTAGATAACCGATCATGAAAATTATAACTTACAGGCTGGGGCATACCGGCAGCGGCAGCGGCCTGCTGCTGACGGATGGTGTTGCGAGCCTGGATGCTAGCCTCGAGCTGGCTGCGGCGGACATCCTTGCGCTGAGCGAGAGCAACGTAGAGGGGCTTGGCGTTGACCATACGCTGGTTCATCTCGGTGACGGCCTTGGAGGCCTCATCGGGGCTGCTGAAGCAGACGAAACCGAAGCCCTTGCTCTTACCGAAGGCCTTCTTCTCGGTCTTCTTCTCCTCGGATTCCTCACCCTCCTCGGTCTTCTTCTCCTCGGTGGTCTCCTCGGCCTTGACCTCAGCGGTCTCCTCGGTCTTCACCTCCTTCTCCTCGGAGTCCTTGGTCTCCTTGTCGGCCTCCTTCTCCTCACCCTCGGGGGAGGGAGAGCGCTCAGCGGCATCACGCATAACCTTGGCGGAGGTGATGGTACCGTAAGGAGTGAAGAGATCACGGAGCTTCTCATCATCAATGTCGTCAGTCAAGTTCTTGACGTAGAGGTTGACACCCTGGTACTTGGAGGCCTTCTCCATGCGGGCAGCCTCGTACTGCTTGCGCAGCTCCTCCTCACGCTCGTGCTTCTTCTGGGCACGGCCAACGTAAAGCTTCTGGGTCTTGACGTCCTTCTCGTTCATCTCAGCCACGGCGGCCTCGGCGCTCTCGTGGTTGGCGTAGTTGACGAAACCGAAACCGCGGCTCTTGCCATCCTGGTCGTGGCTGAGGGTAGCGGAGGTGATCTCACCGAAAGCCTCGAACATGACGCGGAACTCGTCGTCGGTGATCTCGAGATCGATGTTCTTGATGTAGATGTTGGTGAAGTTGGCCTTCATCTCCTCGAACTTGCTCTGGCGGTCCTTCTTGGAGATGTGGTGGCCGACAAAGACCTTCTTGTCGTTCAGCAGCATACCGTTAACGTGCTTGATGGCGTTGTTGGCAGCCTCGGCGGTCTCGTAGTGGACGAAACCGTAACCCTTGGAGTTGGCGAACTCATCCTGAGCGACCTTGCAGCTGAGAATGTTACCGAAGGCAGCGAAGGTGTCGTGGAGAGCCTTGTTGTCAATGGCGTTGTCGAGGTTCTTGATGAACACGTTGCCCTGGCCAGTCTTGCGCAGAGCGGGGTCACGCTGGGACCACATGATGCGGCAAGGCTTACCCTTGATGAGAGTGTAGTTCAGGTCCTCAAGAGCACGCTCACCGTCAGCGGTGTTGTTGTAGTTGACGTAGGCGTAGCCCAGGGAGCGGCGGGTGACTGCATCACGGCAGACACGGATGGAGGCGACCTGACCGATGGAAGAGAAGAGCTCGTAGAGCATAGCCTCAGTCACAGAGGGGTCAAGCTCGCCGACGTAGAGGGAAGCCGAGTGGGGCTGGTTGTTAGCATCACCGGCGGCCTCGGAAGTGGCCTCGACGGGAGCGCCATTGGCCTCAGGAGCAGCGGCAACAACGTTGTCGGTGACGGGAGCAGTGGTGGGGGCTTCAGCAGACATGATGGCGACTGTTTTCACTGAGAAAAGAAAAAAAAGTTTTAGCATGTGCATACCGAACCTATCGCGGAGAGGGGGAGGGGGAATCAAGGAGGCATATGAGATAAGGTTCCACCGCAGTTGATGCAGTCTCTTTGGCAAGCAACCAAGGGGGAAATGAGAAAAACGAGGGGTGAATCAATGAAAAGAGAGGGGTGCCATACAGCAAAGGATCCACGAAACAAAGAGTTCAGAGAAATTTCACTTGAGCAGAGAGCACTGATGGCTAGTTAGCGGGGGAGGAAATCAAAGTGTATTGCATGCGCAGGAGAGAAAAGAAGAAGCAGATATGACACTGCTTTCAATGAAGAATCAAAGAGAAGACAAAAAAGTAAAATGACTAACCAGGTGAAAATGAAGACGATGGAGGCGTTGAAAGAAAATCTTCCACACAACACACCGCACAATCGGGGATGAGATAAGATAACTGGAAAAAGTCTTTTTCTGGGTTTTTCGTGTTTTTTTGAGATTTTGTATCTTTCGATTAAGGATTCGAAAAGAAAAGGAAGACTTTTCCCTGGAAAGAAAGAGAGAACAAGATGGAGGGGGAGGTTGTAAGAGGAGAAGAAAAAAAGTTGAGCCGTTCAAAAGCAATTGGTTCTGGAAAACTCAGAGGCTGCACGAGATGGGTACACTAGTCCTATTTGGGATGGGGTTGCCGCTTTAAGGGCTTATTAAGTATAACCTCGGGCATAAAAGTACATTTCACTGTCAAAAGATTTCAAAAGAATCCCGTGCTATGCATGCAAAAAAACTAATCATAAGGCGACTGTCTACCAGAAACAAATGTACACAAACCCTCTTCAACTCAAATCAAACCCAGCACCAGAACTCACGGCATACAAAAGCTTGCTCCTCAATGTGTCTGCATCAGAGTACCGTGGTAGCTTGAGAAGATTCACACAAGTACTGGTACTCGGCAAACGTTCTTGATCCTCACTGGAGTCTCTAATGCTAAAGTTGGGACGAAGGTGGCTGAATCCCAGCAATGGAGCTCGAGGGGTAGACGTCACGAATCGGATGACCTTTTGACGCTCCTCGTTGGTCATCTCGTGCATAACCTGCCAGAACAGTGCAATGGTCGGGTGTTCTAAATTGTCATCACCAATCACATACACGCCTCCGTAGAGGGTGTTCCGTCGCAGATCCTCCACATCAATATCAGCCTTATCTCCGCTCACTAGCGTTTGTAACTCAGATTGATTGAACATGGATAGCCAGGCGGGTTGAATGATCTGGCCCAGACCTTGCAAAAAGGCGTTCGTCTGTAGAGCAGGTTGCAACTGTAGACGGTAACGAGCCACATAGGAAATGTAGACCAATCTGTTTTTGTTTGTCACAGCGGTCTGTGAACCATTTGGTTTCAACTCTGCCGTCACAGTTCGGTTGGCTCCACTGGGCATCCGAATTATGTTGTTAATGGTGAAGTCGAGACCAAAGTCTTCCACGTTTCCGGGGTAATTCTTCAGTTGTAACTGGAACAAATTCGTCAGCTGCATGTTCAAAAAAAAACACACACAATCCCGAGCTTGCCGGGCGATACTACTTACCAAACCCTGGTACAACCCCTCATCCAGGTCCTTCAAATCGTTTAAGTTGGCACGATAGGACGATTCCTTCACCGCGGATCTAGAGCCTCCTGTCAAGGCCCACTTCAAGAGGAAGAATGGTGCAAAGTTGACATCGACCAAGATCCCCTCGTAAAGACACTTTCCAATGATCCGGCCGAGGAATTCATATCGTCGAAGAAGACCGCGCACGTCATCCTGCCATTCTAGGCTTGAACTTGTGAGTCCAGCCTCGCTGAGAACCTTTTTGAGTTGGTCAACCGCTATCGGGCTAGGATACAGCAGATGATGATCATTTTCTGCAAACATGCTCTCATAGTCATCCGTCTTGAAAGCTTGGCTAGTGATACTAGTCAGGAACTCCTTGGTCACACCACCACCATCAATGCCGGCTTCCATTGCTCCAAACTGGTCGATAAAGCTGATCTGGATTGGCTCTTTGAGACCGTCACCCAAGCCGTAGTATTGGGAGAATGCATCTTCAAACACACTCTCACGCCGGATGTCGGCGTGATGTCGGGCCAAGATATCCGCCGCACCCTCAGGCGGTCCATTTATCATAGCATTTTGGGCCACAGACAAGCGCCAGGACTCAGGATCCACGAAGCCCTTCCGGCGACGCTGTTGGTCCCTAAATATAAACTGACGGAAGATCTGCACTCTCGTGGCAAATGGGATGAAGAAAGGCATATTTCGAAGTATCTCTAGCCGTGGTGCAATGGCGGCCAGAGCATTATTATGTGCTTGTCTTCGTTGGCTATTCCGCATGGCTTGAATGTGAATCAGTCGTCGCGCATGGCTATTGCCGACAAGGTGAGAAGGCTCCGGGTATTCCTCGTCAAGAAGATCAGGTTCGGACTCTTCATCGTCGTCCTGGAATTCATGACGTTTCTCCTCTTCTGCCACAACAGCTGGAATAAAGCCTTCCATGTCGAATCGATCTGTCATTAGCCAATGATTCGGAGGGAGGAATTTGCGTCGAGAACTAAAAGCGCGTCAGCTGGAGTGCCTACATAATAGGAAATGGAACATTTCGACTCACTCTCGCTCATGCAGCATTCTGAGCAAACCTGTAACCAAGCCTTTGAAGTAGTCAAGTGGGATACCTGTCACGCCAGGAAGATCATTGATTTCCTTCTTGGTCTCCACTTCAGCACGCTCCATTGGTCCAGAAACTTGAGCTGTGTTGCTAAAATAACTTCTGAGGTCCACAGCAGATGATGGAACAGGCCCTTTCTTAGTCAAGTCGGCAACATTCCAATATAGAGTGAAGGCGAGGTTCTTCAGGAAAACAGTCATGTCTTTAATGTCTTTCAGCGGCAGCGCACTCTCTTTGGTCCACGAAGACAGCACACTTGGTGAAGCTGCAAATGGTGACGCGCTTGAAAAGAACTCTTCGTCATCCATGACTTTCAGGACGAACGTGTAGAGCTCAAAAAAGAGCAGGATAATAGTCCACTCCTGCTCTTGATCCTCTTTATCCCCATCTTGTGGCAGTTGGAGCAATGGAAGGACCTGGGTCGAGTCCTTGCTGATGGTTTCAAAAATCTGACTAGATTTTGATGCGTGCCAGAAGTACTTGATTGCCGGTATCTTCGCACCTGGCTGGTCAGAAGTCGGACCTGCTGAAGGCGCCGAGCCCAGGTATAACCACATCCGAATATCATCTCCGCGTCGAGGGAACACCCTCAGCAAGTTCAGAGCGTACGTGGCAAGAATTTTTGCTTCTCTCGAAGCGTTGTATTCGTTGTTTGAAAGATCTGTGTGAGAAAGCTGGGATGTTTTAATGCGAGAAAGTAGCCCTGTGATGCTACTTTGGTTCACCAGGCTACTGACTTGATCTGTGACAAATTGATCCAGATAAGGACCCCTGACTGGATCCAGGCCATTTTCGTCCGCTTCCAACCACCTTGTAAGATAAATAGAGGTCGAGTTAAGTAACCCAGAGACCACATTCAGGAATCCGAGGTCTGGTGCTTGCAGGTTGGCCTGGCCTGGAAGAGCATATCGGTGAAAGAAGATCAAGTATGCAAGCAGCCAAAGTCGACCCTCGATACCCTCAACATCGTCGGTCGAAATGCGTTCTTTGGTCAGAGAAATACATGATTCGATTGCAGGGGCCAGTAATTTGTAGTTGATTTGGTGCGCCAATCCATCAAGCTCACCAAGATAAGCGGGCAGGTTCGGAATGGTGAGATACGACATAGCAAGAGCTTCATAGGCTGTCATCGTTTCTGAGGTGATTGGTCTCAGAAGAGCGAGAACAGCATTGGTGGCATGCTCCGGTGACAGGGTGCCTTCCCAGCGCTTGATGTTCTTTGTCAAAAACGCCATCGTTTGATAGTAGTGCTTAGCAATTGTTGCCATCTTCTTTGGTATCAGGTCAACCAGGAAGACTATCGTTCGAAGGAGAGGCAGAACTGCTGCTTCATGGGTCGGACTCTCCGTTGCTGAGCTGAGAGCATGGAGAATAGCGGTTGCCAGCCGTTTCAACAGCTCGGTCCAGTCATTTTCCGTAGCGATCGTGGGGAGAGCATGGAAGGTCTGCTCAAAGACATTGCAAAAGTATACCAGACGTAGAGCATCTTCTTTCTTTTTTACCAGTCCCACAAACTGAACTAGAAGCCTGAGCTGGTCCAGACATTGTTCCGCTGTGGGATATGGTGGCGCGGAAAGACGTGCTAGACACTCCAGACGCTCAAGCTCCGTCGTTGGGCCCCGATTATCGTCAAATCCCAGGGCACGGATGACCCTCTCCCACTCAAAGGTATCCCATTCAGACTTCCAGCCCTTATATGTTGCTTGCCTGCTGTGGTGACCCCGCCAAACTCGCTGAACGGTGCGAGATGCCGTCTGTCGATCTCTCTCATGCTGTCTCAGTGCTCGCTCTCGTTGGGCAATGGCAACTGCGCTCTCAGGGTTTGCAGCATGAGGGGTTTGTCTGGTCGGTGAGTTTCCAGGAAATGCAGCGAAGGGATTAGTGGCCCGGCCACTGAGGTTCACCTGCCGCGGGCGACGAGAGTTGCCAGTGAAGGATTGAAACATGCTTGCAGCAGGAGCTGCCTGATGGAGAAATGACCAGCAGGTTAGATAAAACGAACGCTCTAGATGCAGAGGAACAAGTCAACACAAGCCCGCGTCACTGGTGGGGGAGACAAGGGAAAAGGTGAAGAACTATGACATCGCCGTCGCTGTTGGGTGCCGCCGATACGGGAGAGCATGGCGGGCTTATCGGACTTGTTGAGCACGGACCACATCTCAGGACCTGAGGTACCTTTCCACTCGAATTGCCACCGGAACATTCTAGTTTTTAAGCTGACAGAGAGTAGAGTGCCTGGTATACAGTAAAAATATTGGCAAATTATATGGATCTTACCCATATGGCTTTCAAGCAAAAGATACTAGAAAATACATAGAGAAAATATATGCCAACTAACAAATGCCAAAAGAGGCGATATGCAACTTGAACTTTTTTATAATCTGATATTCATGGAATTTGTCAAAATAGTACACAATTGCTCCTGCCTCGATGCCAAATGATACACGTCCACCGATGCATCCGGGTTCCTCCGTGGTCCAAATCAAGTTGATGTTGTAGAGACTATAATACATGGGATATATTCAATCAACGGAGAGGTTGATCAATGAAGTTGTTGAGTCATGCCCAGCGAAGGTGGTTGTGGGTGGTATGCTGGGCCGCTGGCATAAAGATTAGGGAGTGCTCTCAAGCGCCTGGGCTAGTGCGCACCCAATTCAGTTGAAAACATAGACAATCCCCGCTATGCGGTTTCAGTCTTTTGGGATTCCTAGAAAAGGGTCTTGGAGGGCTTGGGCGTCTCGGGCGTCTCGGGCGTTTGGGCCAGCTTTTGGCTCTCAATCTGCACAATCTGCTCAATTTGCGGCGTCTGCTTGGTCTCAATCTTCTTGGTCTTCTCGGTGTAGGGTTGTGCTAGTCGGGCCTCTTCGGCTTCAGCGGTCTCGGCCCACTTCTCTAGGTAGTCCTTGCCCTCAAAACCTCTGATCACGGTGATCTTTCGGCCATTTCTCTCGATATCTTGAACGTAGTTCGATGGTGTCTTGCGCATGTGTTTTGTGATGAAGGGGGCGAGCTATAGCCATGTTAGCAAATCCGTATTTTGGCCAACTGGTATCAAATGGTTATGAGTGCTCACGGTGAATGGCTCCTTCGCAGTCTCAGCGGTGTAACGCCACCCGGGAATTTCGAGCTTTTCCGCAGGCATATACACACGGTGCTTTGTCAAATCAGGCCTGTATGTGCCTCTCTTGTCGAAGTGACCCATGGAGCCGGTCCGGTTTCCCTTGTAGTAGCCACCATTGACCTGCTTGGTGGTCAAGCGCAAACGCACCATCATTGGCTGCGTGGGCTTGAACATTATGGCGACAGTTCTATAGCCTTGAAGTTGGAACAGAAGGGGGATAGAGCGAGTCGAGTTGTCCCGGAGGGAGTTGGGAGACAAAACTCGACGAATGAACGGGTCGCGCTAATCTCCGCGCCGAGAACTTTTTTCCCGGCAGAAAAAAAGTTCAACACCATCTACACCCCTCTTGAAAGCAGCCATCAGATCACTTGGTACTTTTTTAGTACTGATCTGAAGCTTCTTTCTTAGTCAAGAATTTGATTTCTTGACTTATACGCCACTATGCCTCGCAGCCAGACTCAGAAGCAGGGTCCGAAGGACCGCTCGGCGCAGAAATCAGCGCCGAAGCGGAAAAGCACTCGGTCGCTGAATGCACTGTCTATTGCAGAGAAGACAATTCACACTAGATTAGGTGTTAAACGCAGTCGTCTTGGAGCCTACGATGATGGCACCTTCAACCGCAAGAGAAACACTGGCGGCGATGACGACGAGAACGACGAGGATACCGCCGCCCAATATAAACGCCGCAGAACCGAGGACACCGGAAGCCTCGATGGTGGCAGCGACAGTGAGGGACACGAATGGACACTTGGACAAGTAAACAGCGATAACGACAGCGAATTGGACAGCGACGAAGCTCTCGGTGAGAGCGACGAAGAGCGATTCGAGGGCTTCACTTTCCGCGCCTCCAAGTCCAAATCTCAGCCGAAGAAAGCGGCACCCAAGCCAAAGAAGCCTACAGAGATCAGCTTGTCTGAGGATGTCGACGAGTCGGAGGAAGAATCTGACGGTGAAGACTACGACGAGGATGATGACCTGGGAGAAGACGCCGTTGATCTCGCGACCGCCTGGGATATGAATGTAGCGGCCGAGGAGGAAGAGGCCCAGGAAGCAGCTAAGAAAGCCAAGCGGGCTGCGAAATACGATAGCGACGAGGATTCTGGGTCAGAGGGGGACAGTGAAAGCGATGCCAGCGACGACGGGCTTTCTATTTCGGACGACGATGCCGATGCAGATCCGCACGGACTTTCGAAGCTACAAGACTTTGTCCAGTCTATGGAGACCGAAAAACCTACGAAACGCACTCAAAAATCACAAGAACAAGGCAAGCACTCGGAATACGGGTTGACATCCGCCAACAAGTTGACTATCGCCGATCTTCTACCCTCAATCACGGACTCCCGTCTCAAGAACTCGCTCAAACATATCGACTCCGTTGTCCAGGCATCAAAATCGGGCATTCCTGGCAAGCTAGATGCTCCTCTAGCAAAACGCCAACAGGACCGACTTGACCGGACTGCTGCCTACGAGAAGAGCAAGGAGACTTTGAACCGATGGCTCGAAACCGTCAAAGCCAACCGCAGAGCCGAACACCTTTCCTTCCCACTTCGTGATCCTGATGCTGAGCAGACTCACCGCTTAGAAGCTGCCAAGCCGCAGACAGATCTCGAAAACGCCATCCAGAACATCCTTGAGGAGAGTGGACTGGCCGAGGCTGAAGGCAAGTCAGCCGAGGACCAGATTCAGAGTTTCGAAGAATTACAGGCCCGCAATCTTCCTATCGAGGAGATCCAGGCTCGTCGCGCAGAACTCCGCAAGCGACGTGACCTCCTTTTCCGAGAGGAAGTGCGCGCCAAGCGCATCAAGAAGATCAAGAGCAAGTCTTATCGCCGTGTTCACCGCAAAGAGCGCGAGAAGATGGAGCAACAGGAGCAAAATGCACTCATGGAAGCCGGCGTGGATATGGACGACATGGACCAGGAGAAGAACGAGCGTTTGAGAGCCGAGGCTCGCATGGGCTCCAAGCATCGTGAAAGCAAATGGGCCAAGGGCTTGAAACAGACCGGTCGCACTGCCTGGGACGAAGAGGCCCGCAACAGTGCAGCCGACTTGGCCCAAAGAGAGGAGGAGCTACGGAAGAGAATTGAAGGCAAGCGTGTTTCTACTGGAGACGATGACTACCTGGGCTCTTCAAGCTCCGAGTCAGAAGATGAGGACCCTTGGAACGAGGAGGGCTCCGATGTGGAAAGACAAAAGATACAGAAGAAGCTCAAGGCCCTCGAAGGCAGTGATGATGCTGGGGATGGCGTGAAGGGGCGCCATGCTGACCTTTTCGAAATGAAATTCATGAAAAATGCCGACGCCGCCCGCAAAGAACAGAACGACGCGGAGCTTCGCCAACTCAACCGTGAACTCCACGGAGAGGAATCTCTATCTGAGGCAGAGTCGGAGGTCGGTCGACGAAAGTTTGGTCAATCAAAGAAGCCCGACGCGAAGTCTGTCGCAAAGCAGTTGCCCAAGAACGAGTTCGAGGAGAAGCTAGATTCTGATGATGAAGCTGCACATGCAGCAGTATCAGACGATGATGTTGACATTGTTGTCAACGGTACCACCAAGCACAAGTCAGGAGCTTCCGGCAACAAGAAGGTTTCACGATCTTCAGGCGACTCTTCCGATCAGCAAAAGGATACCCCCACGGAGGAGGAGAACCCTTGGTTGATTCAGACCGAACGGACCAACCGTCGCCGAACTGCCCCAGATGCCCAAGAGAGCATTGACATTTCACTCGATGCTACCCAGCCCGAAGTTGCTCCGGCGAAGCAACAGAGCAAGAAGCAAAAGAACGCCAAGGCAACCCTCGCGAAACAACAATTCGACGAGGATGACAGCGATGATGAGGCGAAGGTGCCCGTCTTGCTTAAGAACCACGACCTCGTGAAGAGAGCCTTTGCCGGCGATGAAGTTGTCCAAGAATTCGAACAAGATAAGATGGACACCGTCCAAGACGAAGGCGATCAGGTTGTGGACAACACACTCCTAGGCTGGGGCAGCTGGGCCGGCGAAGGTGTCAGCAAGAGACAGCAAAAGAAGCAAAAGCGAGACCTGACTACTGTGGCGGGTGTGAAGCCCCATCAGCGTAAGGACGCAAAGCTTGATCGGGTCATTATCAACCAGAAGCGAGTGCAGAAGGTAAGCCAAGTCTGGTTCCTACACCTAAAGCCGGACAATTCACTAACTTTTTACTCTAGAACAAGAAGTACATGGCCAGCCAGTTGCCGCATGAGTTCGAGACCAAACAGCAGTACGAACGGTCCCTGCGGTTGCCCCTGGGCCCCGAGTGGTCTACGAAAGAAACCTTCCAGAGTGGCACCAAGCCTCGTGTCATGATCAAGCAGGGCATCATCAAGCCCATGTCGAAGCCCATGCAATGAATGTAGATATCTTATTTCACTTCACATATGCCATGTTCAATGTCAGCACCTAATGCGACCCATTTTACGGCGCCTTTTGAATTAAAAGCATTTCATTCTTGCTGTACTTCAGGTAATCCAGGTACCCATGTGCACAATATAGTTCATACAATGTAGTTCATATACTCCAATGGACTACTTCGCACACCCTATCACCTTCCAACCATATTTTCACAAGGAATTTTGTCCTCGTGAAAAATTACAACCATCTGTAGTACATGTTATCTAGACAATGCAGATGCCTCGATGGAATGTTAGCTTCGATTTTGGATAAACCATTGGAACATGTCCCATGATTCCATTAAAAGTAACTAAAAAGTATCCATGGATAATCTGATGATTCATATTGAGTCATCCCCGAGTTCTTTTAACAATTTGAATCCGAATATATTCATGTTTTTGTTCCTTTTCCATCTTGTCGTGGATTGTACTCCACATGGGCGATCTCTTGGCAAGTGGTGCCTGGAGTTAACTAACATCTTCAACTAGTTAGTTACCTTACGGAGTAGTGATCACATCTATCTCCCAATTATCACCAATTAACACTAGGTAACTCAGTCGCGTATAATTCAGTAAGTGGTCGTTGCAGTGATTCCCGCACACATTCCTAGGGGTGGGGAGCGCACGCGGACTCGACGTGTTGCATGTTGCTCCCTACATTGCTGAGCCAGACACGATATCCAACTCACGTCATTCCCCTTGGCTAAAGGCTGTGCACTGCTAATATCTATGAAAGATCGACGGTCTGTGGAATCTATCTGCGGGCCATTCACAACAAACCAGCCCGTGTGTTGTCCCAATCTGGACCTGAGTGTTCGAGTGTTTGAGCTCCGAGGGGATATAGTCCGTCTCCTGGAATCCATAGCTACATATTTGTAAGTTTGCTTTCCTCCTGAATTCATTTGTCTCCTTTACCAGTTCCACCTTGCCTTTTGGATCCCTCCGAAGCTGTCTACCCTCGAATAATTCATATCCAATTGGATTGAATTGAGGAATAGCACACAGACATCCTACAAGCTCCGCGTGTTTAACACTCCTGACGAGACTTGGCTTTTCATCATGGACTCACACTTGAAATGGAAGGCTACAGCCTTGCTGACTTGGCTTCTAGCCACAGACATAGCCTACTGTCTCCCGCATGTGGGAAATGAGGTAGAAGCTACTCTGCAAACCGCAGCTACCAAGTCTGCACGTGCCTTTGAGACTCAATATCCACCTTCAAACACTGAAGACAGGCTGCTCGTTCCTGAGTCTCACCCAGTACGTCTCAGAGAAATGTGCTACATGGTATATGGCATGGTATTGACCTTTTGGACCAGGTGTATCGAGTAGCTTTGGAACAGGACGGTCATTCATCGCAGCAGCCTTTTCCGCATTTTGACATTGACCGATTCGTTGACGGCTTGGAAGGTCTGTTGGGCGTAGGTGGTAATACTACTGCACCAGCACCGACTGCGACTCAAGCGACAACTTCAGCACAACAGCCTAAACACTCAGTGCCAATTCCTACAACTGGATCTGTGACAACCCCCACACAGGCCAAACCAAGCACCACTGTGGCGCACGGTATGATTGAACATGAAATATTAACACTTTATACATATCCTAATGCTTAGTAGGCCCCGTCGACACAGTTTCTTCACCCCCAGTTGCATCAGATCATCCTAAAACCATGCACGGCCAAGATATCTTCCAGCCAGTTGCGACTGGTCCTGTCCCTGCTAATATCAAGTCTCGAGATGACCACCCTGTGAAGAACGAGCACGTAAGATACTCACCAATGCAAGCAAAATACGGATGAAACATTCTAACGTTGTGATATAGGCCAATACCACCGACCCTATTGCGACGAATAAGTTCTACGCCGGCCTTTTCCTGGGCTCTCAAACCAATGCCACCTTCACTCAGCCCTACTCTCTGGGATGGTCAAAGGGAGATGGCTCCCTGAAGAGCTGGGGTATGGGTATCTCCCATGTCCCAGCTCACATGCTCGCAACCGGGCCCCCGAACGACAAAATCCCCGGGAAACCAGTGCAGTACTACATCAACCCAGTCGGCCTTCAACATCTGGTTTTCTCTGCAACCGAACTTGACCAGTCTTCCATCATGAACGTCGAACAGCCAAAGGCTTTCTCGGCCCACGCTGTGATCAAGCGCTCCCCAGGCTCGGCTCAGCAGATTACCTTCCCCGTTGTGCAAGGCATGGGCTACACAACAGGTGTGTACAATGATCTGCAGCCCCTGATTGAAAGTGGTGTTTTCTTCCGCAAGGTCGTCAGCGCCGGTTCGCCTAGGCCCGGTATCTTCAAGTACCAGGTGTTCCTTGAGGATGACACGACCTGGCTTGCCTATGTTACTCCGGCTGATGGCCAGGATCCGAAGTTCGAGCTGGTCTCAAAGACTCAGCTCCGCGGTCCCGAGGGCTTTTCTGGTACTATCCAAGTCGCGAAGAACCCCGCAGGAAAGTCTGGCGAGAAGTTCTATGATAACTCGTCTGGTGTCTACCCGGTAGCAGGAGAGATCTCTGGCTCTGTGACCGATGACGTGGGTAGCTACACTCTCTCTTGGACCAAGGCCGGAAAGGATGTTAAGGGTACGCCTCTGATCATGTTCGCTCTACCCCATCACGTCCACTCCTTCGACAATGCCACCCAGGGCCGTATCACCGATATTCATCTCCGCACCACAACGAAAGGTAACTCCACCGCCGTGATCGGAGAAAGCTGGACTATGGTCGAGCAAAACCTCCCCATCGATATCGGATTCGCCCCGTGGTCAACCACTCATGGCAGTGCTCACGACCTCTCCGCCGCAGCCCAGCAGGCCATTGTCCAGGCTGCTCCCCACGAGCTCAAGCAGAACATTGCAGAGCAGACAGCTCTCAACAGCATGTACTACAGCGGCAAGGCATTGAGCAAGTTCGCAACGCTAGTGTACACTGTCAACCAGCTCGGCAACAACGTCGATCTAGCAACAGACGCCTTCCAACAACTCAAGAAATCCTTCGATCTATTCGTACAGAACAAGCAGCAATACCCGCTCGCCTATGACGCCGTCTGGAAGGGTGTTGTCTCGACCGCCGGCTACGACGGCGACCTGAACCAGGATTTCGGGAACACCGCATACAATGACCACCACTTCCACTACGGCTACTTCATCCAAACCGCCGCTATCATCGGCTCTCTTGATCCCAGCTGGCTGGCCGCTAACAAGGAGTGGGTCAACATGCTTGTTCGTGATGCTGGTAACTCTGTTGCAGATGATCCGCACTTCCCATTCTCGCGCTCGTTCGATTGGTATAACGGCCACTCGTGGGCGAAGGGTTTGTTCGAGTCTTTCGATGGAAAGGATCAGGAATCGACCTCGGAAGATACCATGTTCGCGTATGCGATCAAAATGTGGGGACAGACGACCGGCGATGCTAGCATGGAAGCTCGTGGCAATATCATGCTCGGCATCCTGGGTCGGTCGCTCAATAACTACTTCTTGATGGAGGATGACAATGTCAACCAACCGGAGAACTTTACTGGAAACAAAGTAACTGGAATTGTAAGTACCGCTCTCCCCATTCATATCTAATCCAAACTCGAGACTAACAGATCCAAAACAGCTATTCGAGAACAAGGTCGATCACACTACCTACTTCGGCGCCAACCTCGAATTCATCCAAGGGTATGTATACTCTACAACCGTCCGCGCTGTTGTTTCACTCTGAACTATGAACTATTGCTAACAAACACCACAGTATCCACATGCTACCGCTGATGCCACACAGCCCCTTCACACGCCGAAAGGAATTCGTGCACCAGGAATGGCAGGCAATGTTCGCTGAAAATGCCTCGACCCCGGCTTCCAAGGTCGAGGGCGGATGGAGGGGTGTGCTATACGCCAACCTGGCCCTCATCGATCCCAAATCGTCGTGGGAATTCTTCGCACAGCCGGACTTCGACTACAGCTGGATTGATGGTGGCGCTTCGCGTACTTGGTACCTGGCGTTTGCTGCTGGTGAGTCTCTTGCGTCTAGAGTATGATGTCTTTGCAGCAGCAGCTAACAAATATTCTAGGTCTCGGTGGTGCTCCTTAGAGGGGTCTTACTTCTCGGAGATATGGAGTTACGGGTTAATTTGCTTCTATTTATTTCTTTCGGCCTTATGATTTGATTTTTATTTGCTTCTGTTTCTGTTCTGTTTTGTTCTGTTTCTCGGGTGGTTCTACTGTGGTGGTTCAGAGGGTTTTCTTCGTAGCTATTTCTCGTGCTGTACTGCGTATATATAGAACGAAATGACGATGATTAGATAGGTATTATTACTGGGTCAATCATATAACTAGGGCCGACTATTCTTGTTTGTAGAAGTAATTCTTAATTGATACTTCTTTCTGTGTGCATACATCTTCATCCTAGCCTTTGGTAAACATATATTTGGATACAATCTAGTCTCTCTATCTCCCCCTCTTATTTCCCAAGCACCAGCACCGTATCTTACTATAGTCCAGTAATTTATCCAATAGTTACCGAACGATAAACCACCAGAACCTATCCCCCAGAAACAGGAAGCTCCAAATCCACCACCCACGGCGCATTCCTCGCCTGATAATTAACCGTCATAATACTCCCATTAACAAAAAGCGTCTCCTCCCCAACCCGCAGCGGCCGCTCCGCCCCAGCACTAACATCATAAAACGCGCCCCGATTCTCCAGCATCTCCTCCGCATCCGTCGGCACATCTTCAAGTCTAACACCACCCTCACCGGCCTCGTCATCCCACACCCCACGCTGCGCACCCCACCCTTCATGAATATGACCGAAGAGATGCAGTCGCGGCTTTGCGCGCCGCGTCGCACGGCGGAGATGTTCACATCCAACGTTCAAATCAGGCGGGACCTGATCCAGGATTCCGGCGGGCGGGCCGTGGGTTAGTAGGATGTCGATGACCGGGTAATCCGGGATTGGATTTTGAGGTTGTGGGTGTGCAGCGGGGGCGGGGTTGTATCTGTCTAGATCGCGGGGGTATGCAAATGCCCAGTTGTAGAATTCTGGCTGGTATGGAGATGCATAGAGAGTGAATGTTGCGCCTGTTGAGAGTGTGAAGGAATGGATTCCTTCTTCTAGGTAGATGATTCCTGCATTTCGGGCGGCATCGCTCGTCCAGAGTGATTTTATGGAGTGGAGGTAGGCTTTTAGAGAGTCTGTGTTTGGGTTCTTGGTTGAGGAGGTGCGTAGGGTTGTTTGGAGGTTATCGTCTGAGAGCAGGATGGATTCTTCGCCTAGTTTCTCTGGGCGTGTGTGGCGTTTGTAGCCGAAGGTTGTGAAGTATTCTTCGTCTAGGGTTATGTCGTGGTTCCCTGCTATTACGAGTTTGAGCTCGGCGTCGGCGTCAGTGAGCATGGCGATCATTGCTTCGTGCTCGACGCGGTACCCCACTTTTGTGAGGTCGCCGGCGTGGAGGAGGATGTTTGCTTTTGGGAGGGGGTAGCGGTAGGCATTGTCTGTTCTTTGGGGTGGGTGTGGAGGGGCTGTATGTGTGTCTGATATCATGCAAATGCGGGTTTTGATGGTCGTCATGTTGGTTGTTTGAGGGAAGATTGGGGCTGCGGGGGAGAGATGGATAAGCATCGAGCTCGGGCCCGGGGAGTACCCCCGGAGATTGTCCTCTCCTATATTCCAAGGATCTACACACTTGATAAAAGGGGCATTGATGAGTTTTATAAGAAAAGAATAAATTGAAACATCAAACTATGTTCATAGTACTCGTATGTTAATCACCTGTTACCCAAGTCCAAGTATATCGTACCGCAGCTTATCGACAAGATACTATTCCCAAGTGTCACGACACTCGACACTTGTATCCTCACTACACAAGCTCACTACGCAAGGAATGCCAACTATCAAAGAAGAGATGAAACTAGGAACAATTCCCATGGATTTGACGGCTCAGAGCTCTACAGACAAATTGCATCCTGTGGATGCTCTGATCATGACATAGCTGAAACTCCGATCCACCCGTTGCAACAACCGAATATTTTATTTTTTCGTTTACTTGCGGATAGCCTTCTGGTAGAAAGCAAGCTCCTCACCCTCCAGAATGTAACCGTCACAGCGGCCGGACTGGCCGGGGCGCGAGGCAACAACGGCGAACAGACGACCGGACTCGAACTGGCGCTCGATAGCAGACTCAGTCTTACCGGAGTCGGCGAAGCGGGCAGCCTGCTTCTTGGCGACGGAGGCGGACTTCTTCTCCTCGGTAGTCTCGGTCTTCTGCTGGCGTCTACGGCCGATGGGCTGGCCGTAGTGGGCCTCGTACCACTGACGGAAGGGGGCAGCGTCAATCTGGACAACGGCCGACTTGGTCAGGGTGTTTGTGCGGACCAGCTCGTTGTTGGAGGGGTGGAAGGACACTCCAATGACACGGGTCTTGCGGGAGATACCCTCGGAGCCCCACGAGAAGTTACCGGACTCGAGACGGAGACCACGGAACTTCTGGTTACCACCACGGGTGCGGACAAGGTGGATGCGCTTGGTGCCAATACGGGTGTTGGCGGGCTGACGGCCCTTCTCGAACGCTCTGTAGAACGAAGACATGTAAGAATCTGCAACTGGTATATCGAATGTTTTTTTTTTCTTCTTCCCTCCATATGAAAGAAATATTCGACCTCATGCTGGGTTGATAGAATCGTACCTCTTCTTGCGGTAGTGAGCGCGCTTGGCACCGGTGGCGCTGCGCTTGTGGCGAGAATCCCGAGAAATACCCATGTTTGCGATTGATGGAGGGGTCTAAGTCGACGGACACAAGTTAGATGTTGTTGATTTGTGGACCTTGAACAAGTTTTTTTTCTTCTTCTTTCAATCCTTTCAATCCTTCTGTTTCGTCGCGAGCGCCGTACAAAATCAATCTTCGAATATCAAACAGTTGGGCGACGTTGGTTGCGGAGTGGTTGAATGACCGTTGAAAGCGAGACAGGATCGAAAGTTGAATGTAGAGGAATTGAATACCGATGATCGAAATTGATGGGCGCAGCGAGCGAAACAGAATTTTTCGAAAGAAACCTTGCAGGAGTTGAGATAGCCGGATAACTCACCTCTAAATGTGCAGCCCTTCACCAGAAACACAGATTAGTTGTCGTAGGGTTGTCGTGGGAGTTTGAGGTCGTGGAGTCGCTGAATTTCGCAGGGCGCACTGTGTCGCTCGCTTGTGTAGTGCCCTAACCGACACTAGACCATATTGGGATTAGTGGCCCCAGTCACTGGATCGGTCACTGGGTCAGTCAGGTGATGTTTACACTCTGACTCAGCATATAGTCACGTGCTCCAGCAGTAATCCATGATCTGGAAGGGGCCATCGACCACGATCTGACCATTTTCAAGCCATTTACATCCTAACGTTGTACAACATTTGAATATTCAACTGTGTCAATTCCGAGTTATCCTGGCAATCCCAAAATCCATACAAATACAAATGATCGACTTTCTCCGCCAGTAATTGCACGTGTCACCATTGACTGCCCATGCTGACAGCCCATGCTACTACCCTCTACTGGCTCTTGCCGTTCTTCGCCTTCTGCTCCTTCACGAACTGCTTAATGCGCGAGAATGAACCGTATCCCTCAATAAAACACGACGCAACCCACTTCCACCACAAACCCGACAGAACAGGCACATTCAGCGGCTTCAATTGAGTCACAACCAGCGCGATGGTCTCAATAATATGAATAGCCACGACAAGCGGCTGGGCAATGCAGACGAGACGCGGAAACCAAGGCACACGCTGGAGTCCCAAGTACTCGTAGAGATCGGAACCGGGCTGCAGGTTGCTGCGCTGGAAGCAGGTGACGTAGAACAACAAACACAGCACAAAGATCACGGCCTGGATGCCGCGCGGGGCACGGTACTCTGTAAGTGTGATTTCGCTGCGGCCTAGACGCTTTAGGCTCTCCTTGTGCATGGCGACCATTCGGCTGCGTGCCTCAGAGTAATTCTTCATTGGGGGTTCGATGGGGACGCTGTAGCGGGTACCGTGAGCGGTGATGATCAGGTTTGAGGTGCTGAGTTCTTCCAATTGGGCGTTTTTGGCTTGGGTGGATGTGATACCGCAGTAAGCTTGTAGGAATAGTCCGAGAGAGTCTTGGTGGTCGGCGTTCATATGCTTAATAATAAAGTCTTTAGACGACATGGTGGCGGTTGTATTGGGTGGGAGAGAGGTGTACAGTGTCAACTGGATTGTGAGAAACAAGTGAGACGATTGGAAAATGAACCGAGTACAGAATAACACCAAGTACCAATGTAAGAGGGGAGTTGGTAACACAGCGGGTCAGTCGAAAATCTGCGCCAAGACCCCGGCCTCGGCTTGACAGTTCCCGCCATGACACTTTACGCTCATCACACCACACTACTACGCTATTGCATTTCTGCACTATTGCTTCTGCACTATTGCTTCTGCACTGCTGCACTGCTGCAAAAATTGAATTCAACTCCATTCAAGTGATTGCCCGAGGGATATACATAGCAGTATACACTCCGGTGTATTGCATCCCCTTGGCCCTGCACGCCGACCAGGAAAACCATTGCAGAAAAAGAAAAAGATCCCGAACAAATGGAAAGATATTAAATCCAAAAACATGGCTCTATGAAAAGCATTGAAGCATTGAAAAAAAGGATCACTCGTGACGACGTTGGATCTTCGTGATATTGGCAATGGAACCAGAATGGGTAGGTAATTGGGTGATCAAGCCCTGTTGTTGATAGAACGCGATCAACTCCTAATTCGGTCTTTGAGCAGACATTCTTCGAAGGGTCTTGGGGGAGGGATTGCATGCCTCGGTTATTACTTACATGAGAGCTAGGGTGAGGTCACCGTGGATGCGTGCCTTGAGCTCGACCTCGATTTCCAGATTCAGTTCCAATCTCAACTTCATGCCTTCCTCGTCCAGCATTGATTTCTCCTCTTTGTGGAGGACGTCCATGCCTCCGTTGGGCTTGAAGTCTGAATTTTCATTTGAGTAGGGCTGCACGGCTTCATCGTCGTCGGAGTATTCGTACTCGTCTGAACCATATTCAGATCCGTCCGTGTATTCGTCATCATCGTATTTTTGAACGGGTTGTTTCTGTTTCTGTAGGGGTTTCTTCTGCAGTTGTTTTCCCTTTTGGGTCTTGGTTTGTGGTACTTCCTCATATTCCTCGTCGGTGTAGTCATCAGCGCTGTCATAGTCTTCACCGTCGGAGAGGTCCTCTTGGACGGGAAGCTTCTTGGGCTGTTGTTTGGTCTTTTCAACGGTCGCCATGATGGATGTGATGGATGTGATGGATGTGATGGATGAGATGAGACTAGATTATGCAGTATAGAGTATAGAGGTAGGAAGATGATTTCAAAAGAAAAAGGTATAAAAAGTAGAAGGATATCCTAAACATAAACCGAAAGGGAAAGAAAGGGACAATATGACATGATCTAACGAGGGCAAATGGCGACATCATATCAAGTACGAGACATGACGTTGGAGGCTGTTCCTCTCCAACTTCTAACCTGCACAACCGTCATTGTCAGAGAATATCTGGCTAGACCTGTCACAATGGCCGTGTCCACAGTGAAAACTCCGTGAATGTTCGGAAACCCCGAAGTGGCCAATTGTATATCCCCACCCCAATCCGTGGAAACAAGGACTCGTGGCCTGAACCAATAGAATAAACCCAGGAACAAGAAAAAGTGCCCTTTCATCTGTGGATGTCATTGGCCGAGTCATTTTTTTTTTTTATGAAGACCTTGACGTCGAGTGGCGTCATATTAATTCCGAGAGTACGTCGACTTAATCTATTTCGTAGATTCCAGTGGAGAATGTCAATGCACTCAAATTCGTCTGATTGGGTGAAACTTGGTCATTATTTTCCGACAAGTTACTCTGTACTCCACGCACTCCATTGTCCTTGATCCTTGTCCCGGACGTCATAATTTCTTTTTTTTAATATTCCCACTGACTTCTAAGAGGTCTATATCTGGCACCATTCCAATCTGACGTCGGAGGCGGTTAGATTCTATTTACGAGACCCGGTTTTATCCCTGGCTCCTTTGATGATATAAACGGTTGGACAATCTACATCATTACGCTATACGCACGATTACATAGTACTTCATATATCCCGTTTCTGACGCATTGTCCCTTTCATATCTCATTCTCGAATCAATTCATATTCCCCTCATTTCCCCGCCTCTTAACAACCTCTTTCTTCTTCTATTTCCAACATGTCCGATCAAGAACAACCTCCCACCCCTAACCCCGACTCAACAAACACAACCCCAAACAAACCAAAACGTGCCCCTCCTAAGCTAGGCAAGAAATCTCCCGCCAAGCAAGAACAAACCCCTCCATCCTCGGAACAAGACCAGGACCAGGACAAACAACCCAAAGAAGACGACTCCAAGCCCGAAGAACCCGCCAAACAACAAGAACCAGACTCAGAGCCTGAGCCTGAGCCAGAACAACAAGAAGACGAAGCAGAACCAGAACCAGAACCCCAACCCAAGCCCGAACGTCGTCGTCGCAGACCTCGTCCCCGTCCCCAAGAATCAGATACCGAGTCCATCGCCCGCAGCGAAATGGAACCAGAGCCCAGACCCCAGCGTCGCGTCCGTCGCCAGCGCCAGCCACAGCAACAACAAAACGGCAATCCGCTCGGCGGACTTCCGGGCGTCGGTGGCGTCGACCAGGCCGGCCAGCTCGTGCAGAACACAGCCGGTAATGCCCTGAACGGGGTGACTGGTAGCGCGGGCAAGGCAGTTGGTGGGATCCTCGGTGGCGGAGAGAAAAAGGAAGAGGAGGATGGTGGTCGGGATGAGCAGCTTCGTTTGCGGTTGGACTTGAATCTGGATATTGAGGTTCAGCTTAAGGCGAAGATTCATGGTGATTTGACGATTGGTTTGCTGTTAGTATTTCCCTTTTCCTTCTGTCCCGTCACATCTAACCCTAACCTTCTTTCCCCCGGAGCTCTAACTTGACTCGATATTACTGTTGGTGCATTTCACTGACTGACGATCTAGTAATTGATCTTGCCGCTCTTCAGAAAATAGAAAAGAGTATATACCTCACTTCTATGTCTGCTTATCCTATCTCATCTCGATGAACACCTGGGACCCGTTATACTGGTGTATCGAGTGTGTCTACGGATACCTTCAATGACTTGTTTATGGGCTATGTTACGGTGATGCACGATGCATGGGTTGATTTTTTTAACTTTATATTTCATTTTTCATGTCTATCTCCTTTTTTTTTTTGTTGGTCTTTCTTGTGCAGCGAGGTCATGTCCCTAGATCTGGCCTCAACTGTGGTGTCTTTGCGGTATACAGTACCTTTAGCCTTTAGTCTTATAAAGTATCTGGGTCTGGAGCATTGGGATAATGAACTATGCTTTTGTGTTATTATTCTCTTCAATGCGATGCGTGGATTAAAAGTTAACTAGTAAATATCAAGGCAGGGAAAGAGGATTCCTCAGACCTTGCAGAGAACTCTCTTAGATGTCATTCAGGCGTCCATATTTCTTGGAAGAGGAAGTCGGACAGGTGTAACCACTCTCATACCTGGTCGAAGCCATTAAAAATACATGTGCATTAAGACACTCCGGACAACTCATCTACTATGTAGTAATCTATTATCATTTGTGCAATCCAATCCCAACAGAAAACCAGACATAACGAAGCGAAGAAAAATAAATACAATGAATCCAAATAACACTAACACAAGGAGAAAAGAATAGGTAGTATACCCAAACCATATATACTCTCTTCTCCTTGTTTATGCCGAGTATATAAACCGATCTAACCACAAAAGAAACTGCCAACTGCCAACTCCTTCAAAAGTGTCACGAGACCATCCCACCTCACCCTCAGCCCTACAATCCCGCAACATACATCAGTCCATATCCAAGCGTGACGATTACCACAAAGGACATGAAACTGGCCGGGATGCCGCGAGTGAGGAAATGGCGCACTTGGAGGTATCGCTGGCCTGTCTGGGGTACTTCGGTCATGATAGCAGCTAAGAGGGACAAGTTAGCAGGGAGGTCAATACAAGTGAGCTGAAGGAAGAGAAGAACATACTCATATTAGGGAATCCACTCGTGGGCAAAGCCATCGCAACAGAGCACATCAATGCACTAGCCATAACCAACAAGTTGGGGTGAGGGTTCTCCATGCTAACGCCGATCTGGCGGACAAGCGGGAGGATGATAAGGGCGGCGACAGTGTGCGAAATGAAAGTGGCCATGACAAGGATGAGAGAACAGAAGACCAAGAGGACGCTGTACAGACTGAGGTTCTCGACGCGGGCAGTGATTCCCATTGCGATTGTGTGCAGCAAGCCGGATGAGGTGACAGCCTTGCCGAGACACAGACCACCGGCGGCGAGGATGATGATTGTCCAGAGGAAGTTGTTGAAGTCTTCTTTGTTGAGGATACCGGTTCCGAAGAAGAGGACGAGAGGGATGATAGCGATAACGCCCATGTCGCCGAAGATGTGCTCGAGTTGGTGGCTGGCGCACCAGAGGACGATCGTCAGGAGGGTGACGATGCTGATGAAGGACTGCATGCCGGTCCAGCGGTCCTTGACAGGGCGGATAGGCATGACGGTTGCGTTACGGCCCGGACGGAATGTCACCAGCAGCAGAACCCAGATGAGGAGAATGGAGATGATACAGACGGGCAGTGCAATGAAGAACCATGTACCCCAGCTGATGTTCGGTTCCATGTTCTGCAGGGCAATGATATTCTGGGGCGAGGCAATCGGGGACGCTGCACCGCCGACATTGGCGGCTAATGCGATACCCAGCACGAGTGCCTTGGCAAAGTCTGACTCGGGAGGCATGTTGCGCAGCAAAGGCTGGATGATCGAGTAGCAGAGCACGGGAGATGCAACATTACTGATCCACATGCTCAGGAACATGCTTACAAACATGTTGGTCAACAACATCACAGATGGCTTTGATCCGGCTTTGCTTAGCACGAACATGGCCATGCGTCGTGCGATATCGTACTTGGACAGTGCCGCTGCGATTGAGAAACCACCTAGAAGCAGCATGATCACAGGAGTCCACATCGCGGAGAACACCTTGCCGACTGATTCCTTGGGTCCCAACCGCACGGGAGGCTCCTCGTCTGACCGCATGATACCTAGAGTCACGACTAAGAATGGGATAAGAAGCGAAGTGACAAACAGCGGAATGGCCTATTACTCGATGTTAGCATTCAATGTGAGCGAAATTAACAAATAGAATCTCATACCTCAGTGGCCCACAAGATACTGACGAGGACCAACATAGCCAGGCAATTCTGCTCCTCGGGAGTCTCCATCACGTTCACGGAAAGCATTGCGCCGAAGAGGGCGATACTAAATACCAGCGTACCAAAGCTCAAGCTGCAGAGCCACGACGGGAACTTGAACCGACCAAGCGGTGTTGACATCTCCTGAGTGCGGATCTCATTCTTGTCACCCTGGCGCCTTGCAGTGGCCGGGTCCTCATCGCCACCCAAAAGGGTCCGGCGAATACCAACATTGGCGGCCTGCGCACGACGTTCGATCTCGATCATCTCACGCCAAACGGTGTTTCGCTCCCAGACGACATGCTCACGCAAATGCAGACGCAGCTCGCGTCTAGCAAACTGTCTGTTGTTCTTTGTGACGATGCCCGCATAGACACCCTCCACATTCTCAATATGCCGATCGATTTCAGCCATGGTGCTGTCGGTGAAAGGAGGCGCAGGCTGGACAACAGAGGCTAGGTAGTCTCGACGCAGACTGCGGTCCAAGGTCTTGTCATACTTCTTCAGTGCCTTGGCGAAACCAGTCTTGTTCAGCTCGATGAAGGAGCGAAGTTCGCAGAGCGAGACGTAGCATTCGATCAGGCGCTTCTTCAACGATATACCGGTGTTGTAAAGAGCGAGGAAATCCTCGTCGTTGAAGTGCGAGTCGTGCGGTTCTCGGGTAGTCGACTGTCCAAAGTAGGAAGAGTCTACCATATCACCGTACTGGTCGTCTGTACCAGACTCGCCATCGATAGACTGCAGTAATCTCCGACGCTGTGGGAGGGTCGTCGGGGACCGGTCATGGTCATCGTCACTATCACCACCTTCTCCTTCGTCGTCCGCCAGCGAGTCATTGCTCACAGCACTAGACCGCCGACGCGGAATCGAGGTATTGCGGTTGCGGCGGGAGCTTGCCTTGATGATTGTCTCGCTGACGGGATCCATGTTGACACCGTCCGTCTCGGAAAGATATACATCGGCATCTTTAATGAGCTCGTCCGCGAGTTCAAAAATCTCCGCCTCTTTCTTCTGATAGAAGGAACAGATCTTATTCATCTCAACATCAAGAGCCCGTTTAAAGACTGCATCCGGGTTACTCGGTTCAGCACCCAGCAGCGGAGCAGACTCTACATCTGTAGTAGCCGGACCCTCAATGCGATTGAACTGTTTCTCAAGGGTGTAGATCCTAGTCACGATGCAACGTCAGCACCCATTTAAAACAATTATCCGACCCGACGCATCGATCCTGTGCAATGTGACACCAATCCAGATCCCCGAATCTGCATGTACACACAATCACATTCAACGAGCCCACGGACTAAGTTAAACCAACAACTTACAATTTCTTCAAATTGCTGTACGCGATGTAATTCGAGCTCCAATCGGGCACAGCGTTAAACTGAACACTATGCGAGAACTTCATCTTGGCTTTGGAATCAGGATCGACGCTCCCGTGCGATGCGTTATGAGCGCGACGTCGGAGAGCCTCAACCCAGAACCGAAGACGAGAGCCCTGAGGCTGGTCAAACTCTAATGTCTTCTCCTGCGGTTCCCCGACTGTATCAAGATCCGCAAGCGGCTGCGAGTTGGGGGAGGGGTTTAACCGCCCAGCGCTTTCTTGATATCGGTCTGAGCGAGCGGGGCCAGATGCGCTTGTGGGAGCTGGGTGGGAGGTAGGGTTGTACTCGACAAGTTCAATGGAATCGGTGTGCGAGGTAGGAGCCACCGTCGAGAGAGGGGGCCGGAGGGTAGTCGGCCTAGGTCATCCAAAGAGTAGAGAGAGGCGCAAGAGCGAGGGGAACGTAGGAGTGGGCTCTATCGTGGGTGGGGGGGGGGGGCGAAGAGGGTCGAGAAGTCCGGTCAGCTGGAGCTTGGGGTTGCACTGGGTGATGGTCAAATCGGCAATGATAGAACGGGGCGCTCCACTGATCGGAAGTGTATCGTGTATTCGGTTGGAATCTACTCCGAGACTGTAGACATGTAAAATATTGAACGTATTGCCTTTTTTTTTTTCTCCGACTCCAAGAACAAGTTGCGCTTCGAGCTAAGCTGTATATTAGGTAAGCGTGCTGCTTGGCGGGGGCCTATCAGACAATGGTCTATACAAAGCACTGGGAGAGCTGTCACAGAGAACAAGATAGGGTCAATGTATAGAAGCAATTAATATGCAAGGTGTGCAAGTAAGTTTGATTCAGGGCAGGTGGTCATCCAATAATAGAAAATGCAACACCGGGAGTAAGCCATACCTATATAGGGCAATGATATCGAGAGATCATAAGCCACATTAAAAACTCCGTGGCATATGTCAAATTCGAAGGATTGCCATTGTGTAGTACTTGTCTCGGAGAATACAGTAAGTCCATGAAGAATAAAAGTCAAATTTTTTTTTTTGACCAGACTATATAAATGTACATATGCAGAAGTGCTCAGAGATACAAGACAAACCCCAAACCCCAGATAGAAGAAATACAAGCCGATAAAGGCCAATTTAGCGACGAACGTTAGTACTCAAGTTCGCACGTCCAGAAATACCAATCTTGTGCTGCTGGTCCCTCTTCTCCCAGACACCGCTACGACCCTCAGCAACGGCCACCACCTCAGCCGCAACACGGTTCGCAAACAGCGCATCACGTCGCTTATCAGACGCATCAAGAATCCACTTGATAGCGGTACGGCGGCGCTGGCGCAGAGTCAGCGGGTGGGGGATCTGCACGGCAGTACCACCACCGGCGATACCCTTCTGCTGACGGATTCGGAAGAGAGGCGCGACGGAGTCGACGACGAGAGAGAGGTAGAGGACGGGGTCGAGGGGGAGCTGGGATGCAGGGGGAGCTCCGAGAAGACGGCGACGAGGGTTAATCTGGGGAGGAGAGGAGGTGCGGAGGTGATCCAGAACGAGAGACATGTTCTAATATTCAGTTAGTCAATTTTCTCAACCACACCCCACACCAGACATAAGCGGGGAGAAGAAAGCCATACCTTCTGCGCCTTGGTCAATTTCCCACTCTCCATCATCATCTTAGTGAACTGATCCTGCATGGTATCGTAGCGCTTGCGGAAGTTCAATGTCTTCAGGTCCTCGGGGACAGCAGGCGGGTCGAACTTGAGCCCAGGGTTCTCCTCAAGAGCCTGACCCTGCACCTGCTCAATCATGCTAGCAAGAGCAGCAGCAGCCTCATCACTAGCACCCTCGAGTCCAGGCACATTAGGAATAAGGTTAGCCTCATTGTTAGGCTCAACGCCCTGCAGATCGTTCATAAGGCTCCGAGCGGAAGTCGAGAACGAGCGCGAGCCAGTAGACTTCTTCAATGCGTCCCGCATAACCTTGGGCATGTGCTTCATAGCGTCCTCATCGCGGCTGAGAATCTATTCCACGAAACACAGTTAACAACCATATCCAACTATTTCGGCTTCGCGGCTTTCCAGCAAGCCGTTGTATTATGAATTCTTGCTCACCTCCTCGACAGGAGTCCCCTGATCCAACTCCGGAGTAGAAGGAATACCATCACAGCGCTTTTCCTTATCCATAATTCGGGAGATCTCGTTGGCCTCCTCGCTAACATCAGGCAGCTGATCGGCAGTTGGGAAAGTCTGCTGGTCAGGCTGAGGCTCGACCTTCTTCGAGCCATCGCGCGAAGAGTTCCATCGACGCTGAATGGGTAGTGACTGGACGGCGCGGAATCGGACAGGGCTGGCGATGCTCCGGGGGGAGGAGAGTGCGGGAGTGGTGGATTGGCGCAGGGCTGAGACGGCCTTGTTGGCTGTGAAGAGGTTGAGTCGAGGTGCCATTTTTGCGGTTGTGTGAATTGGCCCCTGTACAATTATTGAACCGGGGTCGTGATTAATCGGCCTGCTTTGGGAAGTTTGCGGTCTCGAGTAAATTTCCGGGATGGGTTAGTCAGCGCCAAGGATTTCGATGTGAGGCCATGAAATGTACAACTGATGGGAACAAGATTGAAGGGTCATGGATGCAGGTAGATAATTAGTCTAGATTATGGTGAAAGGGGTAAAATAAGCTTCGATTTGTCTGCCCAAGGCTATGTGTGAAAAGAAGACATTTTCTGTTGATTCCAAGTTGTTTTTAGCATAAATATATTTCCAGGATGTATAGGATGTCAACATATAACTCCATCAAGGCATTTGCTTTTTAATAATACTTTTTTTTAGTTAATTTTTTCACAGATACCTATAGAGATATACCCGCACATGCAATTTTTGACTACCAATGTACTATAGACAAGAGTTTTGACATAGAATACAAGAAAAAGCGGTAGACGCTAGGGCATGGATGAACCAAATGAACAAAAGAGACAGCCTCACAGAGACGACAACCTCCCCAAACCGAAATTAAAACCCCGAACCCAAGCCATAGCTTAGTTGGCAATATTATCAGGGTAGACGTAGAATGCCAAGGCAAGAATGACATACATGCCGAGACACATACCACCCTCCAGGTAATTGGACTTTCCATCTTGGATAAGCAGAGTAACAACCAACCCAGAAATAAAGAACGCAACGGTCTCGAAAGTCTGGAAGTGGAGTGTCATCTCAATACCCATGATCCAGCCGAGAATGACCAAAAAGGGAGTGACAAACAGCGCAATCTGCAAGCTGCTACCAATAGCAACTCCAATCGCAAGATCCATCTTATCCTTGTACGCAACTACAACGGCAGTAACATGTTCCGCGGCATTACCCACAATCGGGATCAGAACCAGTCCAATGAACGTCTTGCTCATACCTGTCGTCTTTACAAGGGGGTCGATAGCATCGACCAGGTAATCGGCACAGATCGAGACGAGGATAGTCACGATGATGAGAGCAACGGCCGCAGCCCAGGGGCTGAGAATGCGCTCCTCTTCCTCCTCTTCCTCCTCAGTGCCAGCAACATTCTCGGTATCACTGCCATTCGTCTCTTCGAAGAGATCGGAGTGGGAACCCAGCTGGAAGTAGAGGTACATGACGTAGATGATCAGGAGGATAATGGAGGTGCCGTGCGACAAGATGAGGATGTTCTTCTGCGCATCGCGGCCCGGGTCCGTGATTTCACCTGTACCGTCCGGCTGGGCGACGGAGTTATTCGAGATCGCGGCGTAGAGTGTGGCAGGGATGATAAGCGATGCGGAGGCCACAGTCATGAGCGAGGACATGGTTGATGCCACAGTGGTGTTGAAAGACTGTTCGCGGTAGCGGAGACCACCGACGAAGAAGCAGCAGCCCAGGACGAGCAGGATGTTAGACAAGATGCTGCCCAGCATACTGGCCTGGACGACGCGAATCTGGTTCTGTCTCAGGGCAATGATACTGACCTATCAAGGAACAAAAAAAAAATTAGCATCATATCCAACACCGACACATATCAACCGCTAGCATTGAGGGCATCAATTCGGGGAGGGTTGGGCAAGCTTACAATCAACTCAACAGCATTTCCAAAAGTGGCATTCATCAAGCCACCAAGGGCTTGGCCGAGCGTAGCAGCCAGCTCCTCGGTAGCAAAGCTGAGCAGCGAAGCGAGGGGAACGATAGCAAAGAAATTAAGGATAAAGACAGTGGTTGCGTCCCATTCGAGGGCACCGGAAATGATGCCCAATGGCACGAAGATAAGCAGGACATTGACGTAGTCACGGACGATGGTTTTCCACGTCAGATGGACGACGTGCATTGGCCATTGCACCCACACACGGGTATCCTTTGGGTGGTGGTGGTGCTGTCCATGCTCGATGTGCTCGTGAGGTTCGAGGCCAGAGAAGGAGCCACGGTGTGCGCCAAGTAATCCTGTACGCTCATTGGCGTTCAGGGAGCCGTTGTTGCCAGAGCTCATTCTTCTGGGCCCGAAGGTATGGCTTCTGAAGTGGGAGCGGAAGTTTGGGAGAGCTGGAATATAAATTTTTTTTCTCGAGTTAGTTTGGAGAATTATGGTCCGTTGCCGGAACGGATGGATTATAATTTGAGGGACTTTCACAGAAAGTCGGAAAGGAGCGGATGAGAAGAATGGGGGAAGGGGATGGGAAAGAGGAGGAGTATATTAACGCACACATGATTTCTACCAAGCTTTCAAGGAGGTTGAGAAATGAATAATTGGCGGGGTTCAAGCCACTTTTTTCGTTCTTAGCGACTGTAACATGAGATTTCCGTGGGAATCAAGGTTAGCACAGCCTTCGATGTTAGGAGCATGAAGAGAAAAGTGGAGTGTTAGGTGGTGGCCAAGGTAAGTGTGGCCCAGTCAGTGGGGAGACGAGCTTTGAGATGACGACCCACCAGCCTTGGTACTCCACATACCAGGCTTTTAGTTACGTTGATTGGTTATAGCTTAAAGCCAAGACCATACACTGCCACATTCCACGATTGGATGCACGGACAATTGTATTTCGGAGATCCATGGATACTGACGACTTAGACTTTAGTACATATAAGAAGCTTGGAAGCACTGTTGATCTTTAAGATGGGAAATAGCATTATGTAGATTGGAACTATATAGCACATGGTATATGTCTTTTAACACCAGTAAAAGGAGAACCCCAGTCCACATAACAAAAAAAAAAAGTTAAAGCAAAGAATACATCAGGGGTAGTAAGTCACATCAAGAAGTGAAAGAAAAAAGTTAAAAAAAAGGAGGGTCAAGACACAGAAAAAAAAACAAAAAAAAACAAAAAAGAGGTATAAAGGATAGAATCGCAAAAAGAAATAGAAAAAAAGGGGTCATCATTACTCCTCCGGAAGGGCACCATTAGCTTTAAAATCCATCCGACTGCTCTTGCGACCAACACCCTTGAGCATACTGAAACGACGGAACACAGAGTCCCGCATCCCGGCATTATTATTATTGAGCACAGGGGACAAAGGGGCCGTGCCATTCGTAGTCGTCAGAGTCACTGCATTACTGTCGCGTGTCACAGGCCGCGAATAATCGCGCGTGGAAGGGAGGGTCGACCACCCACCACTGGAAGCGGGCGCAGCCCGGTCCGTGGCTGCACCGCTGGCAGTAGGGCCGCGGTGCTGGGAGCCAGCGCGACTGCGGCCGTCGGGGGAGCGTGCGGCCGTGTCTCGGGAGGCATTGTGGGCGTTTAGTGAGGTCTGGGATTCATGGGCGACGGACGGCGAGGAGCCGTGCTTGTATGTCTTATCGCCGCCGAAGAAGCTGCGACGCTTCTCGCTTCGGCCGCCGCGGGAGTGGCTGGTTGTGCGGCTGTGGATCGTGGCCGTGTCGTCGTCAATGTTTTCGTCTTGTTCACCTACTATTTGGCCCTTGCTGTCGGATTGCTGGATTGTGAAGATGGAGTTGGTGGCGCCGTGGGATCGCTTGAAGGGGTTGATTATGCTGATCCGGTGACTGACAGATTGTCTGTCAGAGCGCTTGCGCCTGTGGGCATTGCCTCGGGATGCGCGGTTTTGATCTTGTTCCGGACTGACAATTCGCTGGATAGGCGGCATTCGGCGGTTGTCGCTCAAGGAGGGAGATTGGCGGGCTGTTTGTGTGGGTGTAGGGGATGAGTACTCCGGAGCTGGGACGAGAGAACTTAGCTCGGGCTCGAAGACATCTTCAAAGCGTCGAAGCAGTTCGGCTTGGGTAGCTTGCTGAGCGGGACGCTGGTAAAGAGACAGTGCGTATTTGATAGCCAAGGCATGGTCGACGAGTGCAACGGAGAGCGCAGTCTCCATTGGGTCCACAGGCTGCTGTGTTTCTTGTACTTCTTCAGCGTCTTCATCAATTTCCTCAAGCAGCTTGTTCCTTGCCATCTCCGCATCGGATAGGAATACACGGTACAATGCCACACAGTTAGAGGTTGACGATCTGACCTCAAGCAGTGATTCCAAAGCTTCAGTCAGATTAGACAGACTAGAATCCTCACCGGACGCAGCACGGCGGCCAATAAGCTGAAGCTCCTGTGTCTTGCGCCACGTGCGCTCAATGGCAGTCTGCAGAGGCGACAAAGCAACCTCCTGAGCAGAAACAATCTCACTACGACGGAGGATATTCGGGAACGCTTCCGAGACAGTGAAAACGAGCTTTTCAACGAATTGCTCACGGACATCCGAGCTGCTCGTGTGTCGGCGCGAGGTGGCAGAGAAACGAGATGGATCCGAAATCAGCAAGTGTTCGCGGACAGAGGACGGAACCTTGGGGCGTTGGTAGACAGGATGAGACACATCGCGGTATGCGCTGACAGCGCTGATCTGAAGGAACTGGCCCTCGTAGTCAGGAATTTCACAAGTAGACATGACCTGCGCAGTAGGGTGTTCCCGCTGCATGCGATCCACGAAAGAGGCCATGCGTTCTGTTGGGGACGCCTCGAAGATGAACTCCTTGTCGCGCAGCCCGGGAGGAAATCCGAGACCCTTGTAGGCCACACGGAAGTAACGCGGGAATTGTTTGCCGCCCTTGGCGATGAAGTCGTAAATTCGAGCCATGGAGCTTTGGGCTCGGGAGAGCTTGGCGAAATCCATTGTCGTGTGCTCGTAGTGCGCTGCCAGCTCCTTGTAGCAAGCCAACGCGGGGCCCCAGGCCATGGCATTTTCAAAGTTCTGGATAACGGAGAAGTATAAAACCTCCCTCCGTTCGAATGCACTTTGAGGTGGGAATGCGGGTCTGAGCAGCTCCGGCAGAGGCTTGGTGAGATCCCATTCGTAGAGGTCGGCATGGAACTGAAGGGCAAGACCTGCTTCAGTGAAATTGCCTGCTGCGGCCTGAGCCTCGGCAAGTTCATGCACATAACGAATAAAGATATCCTCGCGACCCATGTCCTTCATATATTCCATCAGTTTCAGAGCGTGCAGACTCTGCGTTGAGGCGCCGCTCTGAGAGGCCACCAAAAGATCCAAGAGTTCATCGACTGTCCCGACAAGACTCTTGACAGCATTCGACAATAGATCATCGGATATAGTCTCACACTCGAACAGATCCAACAGCTCACCGATGAAAATCTTCTGGCTAACGCTCTCATTCATCTGCTTGGACTTGAATAGGGCATCCAGGCTAGAGATGATCTCCGTTTCAATAATGGAGATATCCTGGTTCAGATCCCACTCACTCAGAATCATCGTCTGCAGTATCTGAACAGCAACATGTCGCAGTCCCTCGTGGACACTCAGACACAGACCAATGATGGGAGGAACAAGACCGGGAACATATTGTACTTGATAACCGCCCAGCTTCTTCAAATTGAAGCGCTCTCTCTCGTCATCCGTGGTCTCCCAACCAATGGCTTCCCAAGTAGACTGCAACAAGTCCGCACCTTGCTCACGCACATCGCCGGCGATCTTCCAGACAGCGCGGCGCTTCTGCTCGGGGAATGTCTCGAGCGCAAGGACATCGCTAGAAATCACCTTCAACAGAGTTGTGAAGAATGACTCCCACAGTTTGGTATCGAATGTGTCGGCATCATCCGGTGCCGGTAGGAGTTTATCAATTAGCAACACTGCAATATGTTCAAGACTTTTGATAGTCGCGCGGTGGTTGTACACATGAATACTGAACCAGGTCTCGGGATAAGCCTCACAGTCGAGGATGGAGTTGTGGGCCTCAAGGGTCTGGGCAACAAACAGTGCAAGCTCCAATTCTTTCAATTTGGGAAGCTTGGGCGACGGGATCTTGGCAATGGCCGCCATAAGCGCAGACAGTTCGACCAAAGACTCATCGAAGCTTTGAGGAGTCTTGGCAGTCTTCATCTGGAAGGGGAAAGCCTTGCTGAAAAGCAAAGACAGGTATTCCGTCTCATCTACTCCCTCAGTGGAGATAGCACAGTAAGAGGCGACGATACTTGGCATGAATCCATAAAGCAGAGGGTCCGGCTGGCTGAGCAATTGAGCTACGATTGAGCTGCTCAGTCGCACCTGATCACGATACAAATCCGAGACGCCCGAGGTGGAGCCCCAGTATGGAGCCAACCAGCCAATGCAGCTAGAGATCAAGGTTCGTCTCTCGTCGCCAGAGGCGAAAACCTCAAATAGGGTATAGTTCTGAATGAGAACCAGCTTATACAGTATCAACATGCCGGTGACATCCTTGCATGAATCCATGAAACTCAGAGCGATCATAATCATTTCATCCTTGCTCAGGACATGGGAGAGCTCAGGGAGCCACGTATGGAAATGTTGAACGACCAGTGTTTTGCTACCTACCAAAGCTGGCGAGGAGTTTTTCATCAAAGTCTCCAGAGACTTGAAGATGGTATGCATATCTCGGTTGAAGGTGGATTGCACCGTGGTGATGCCAATACCTTCCTCCTTGGCCTTTTGCTGCTCGCGGGCCTTGATGATGAACTTCAACAGATGGCGTCCTACCTTGAAGGCGGCGCGAAGATTGCGAGATTGCGTACCATCGGTCGCTGCGTTCAAGAGGCGCAGATAGCTTCGAATGAGGCATGGGGTGACGAAAGGGAAGTTGAACTGCTCATCGGCGTAGCGGTCGACCAGCGGGCCTAGGTTGTATCGTCGATCATGAACAATTCCCAGAACAGTGACCACGTTGTTGAAAATCAAGTTCTCGTATTCTTCATTACCAGCATTCTCGACCAGGATTCCGAACAGTGCATCGAAAACGCCACTGAGTTGTTTGACAATCTCGATCTCAGGAACAAAGAGCAAACGCTTCAGAGTATCTAAGACCTCGTCCACGGGCCGCTCTCGCCAGTTGAGAAGACTCAGAATGACTTGATCCTGGGAGTACTCTGTGCTGCAGAGGTGAGTTTCAAGGTGCAAAGTGGCCAATGGCCCCGTCACGGCTTCATCTTTAGCGGATTCATTCTTGCCGAGCGCGCTCCATGGGAGGTTCAGATAAGCACCCTTGCCATTCTCAATGCTAGATGTCTGCTTGTCATAAGCATGCAACAGCAGAGAATGACGTCCATCTTTAATGAAAGCCTGCTGGTCCCAAAGGGGCATCCAGGCAAGAGCAAAGGGAAATTCGGGTGCATCTGCAACACTCATCACCATGTGCGAGCCAGGGATTTGTTCTGTGGGGATCTTGAGACGAATGGTCTGGTTCCAAGGCGTGCCGCGCTGGGCGATTGTAGTGCGCCATGCCGTGTTCGAAGTATTGGATGATGAAGGGAATACACATTTGTCTATCCGTGCTCCTTTAGCATCACGCACCTCGAGAGTAAGCTGAAGGTTGTGGAGTCCGCTGGCCGCCTGCAGAGGAATTTGACCAGCCTGCGGGTGAGACAGGAGAGCATCTGTAGGGAATACGGCCTGAGAGAGCGTCACGTAAATATCGGATCTTGGCTTCGTAGGAGCCTTGGAGAACCCAATGCGTTGTGTCTGTATGACATCGTGCAATATAGTAGGGTTCTGATGGATCAGGTACTCGGCGTCGCTACTGGCAAAGGGGCGTAGATGGAGGTGTAAACGTGCTGCAGGATCGGCACGCACATACCGGCCGGTGGGACTAGGAAGTAAGGCGCGGATCAACTTGTCAAAGCCATCCGTCAACCCCTCGCCGTCTTCGCCGTCTCGACGGGGCGACCAAATGTTGATCACCTGCTCAGCATCCTTCTCCTGTCGGAGAATCGGCGAGATCTCCAAGATGCCAACGCCAACAGTGCGGATCGCCGAGACCTCCTTCGTTGGGGCGGCTTGAGGGGTAGTTGCCTCCTTGACGCTGGATGAACTGCTCGATGTTCGTGGAACGCCTTGGGTAGTGCCCTTAGATGGCTGATCGAAGCTCGGTCCGCGTTGCTTGGGCGTCCACATCATGCTGCGTCGCGTTCTCAAACTTCCCTTGGCCGAGGGTTGAATGCCCCCATTTGTCGCGGTCTTGGTCGGGGTCGGACTTTCTCGTGAAATTGATGGCCTCGACACGGGAGTGGTATCGGCTGCAGATCGCGTCTCTGGAGCACGGACCCAAGCAACTAGATAGAGCTGCCGCCCATTCGCAGACCCATCTCCGATGTCTGTTGCGGCCAATTCGGTGAACAGTGTCTTCAGTCTACTGCCTTGGCTCATGTTGACGAACTTATCAGGAGACGGAATATCTAAGCTAAAGGTCTCGGATAATGGACTGAGTGAACCGGCGTCTGATCGGGAAAACAGCTGGATCCCAATGGTCACTTGTCCCGGCGCATTGCCCGATACCGCATTGATTTCTAGCAGCAAATGATGAAGGGCTGTAGCATCGGATGTTTGGGTAGGACGGGAGTCGAGCATACTCATCTCGGACTGCAGCTTTGCCAATTGGATGGCAGAGTCATCACCCGTTAGCAAACGGCCTCTCTGCTCCGGATCGCGGACAATCACGTCCCCACTAAGCATTTTGTTTGCTTTGACCAGTTTCCAGACTGTCTCATCCCGCAATGCTTCCTTCTCCTTTCCAGTCAGAACATTGTGTAGTAATTGTCGTCTCGCAAAGTCCAGCTCTTGTACAATGTTTGACATTTCCTCCAACACACCATACTGGCGTGCCAAGAGCAGTTCATGCAAATTAGTAGAATGCCATTCGCGCAGACAGGACGCGATCTCATCGACTAGTGGCTCTGTGAGAGAAGTCGGAGTTTCATCACCGATCTTGAGCATTGGGACCGGGGCAGCAGGTTTGGGCGCATCAGGGTCACGGGGAGCAAAGGAGACAGGCGTATGCGGGATCGAACCCGTCCGCCATCGCGGACTTGCCTGGTCTGACCCATCGGTCTTGTGAATGATAATCTGAGAAGGCTTCCCCTTTTTCGCAAAGACAACGTCCGACACCTCGCCAGCAGCCTGTAAGTCGCTGACAGAAAAAGCCAGACTATTACGAGGGAAGTAGTCTCCATCCAAGCCGGACAAAGTCAGCCGATCAATGCTTTTCCGATCAGCATTGAGTAGTGCTTTGTATCCATCACCGTCGCCCAGCACCTCTCTAATCTCAACGCAGTTCCGTGGAAAGATACCCGAGAACACACGAGCTTCGAGGGTCTGGCCTTTGGTGCTTGTCAAGCCGGCCAGCAACGACGGCGGCGCGACTAGATAGCCTCGGCACCATTCACCGTCCGTGCCTCCTTGTTCAATTATGTAGAGCTCATCGCCAAGCTCCAATGGTAGATCTGCGGGGGAAGAGGGGTTGAAAGGGTATATGGCCACAGCAAAGGCGATGCGAGGCAGCGGCCGCCAGGGCATGGCTGAGCTGTGAATCGCTCGACGCGATTGGAGCTCGAGACACCTGATTTGAGGCGTGCCAGTCCCCGCAAATGGGTCTCCGACCGCAAAGTTCGCGGGAAGGGATTTTTGAGGTATGGATCAGTTCGAGGAATGTTCGTTTCGGTCAATCGAAAGCCACATGTAGTGGGAGATAATCGTTGGGTCCCGGGTGGGTGAATAACGAGAGGAATGTGGGAATCCGAGGAATGTTATGCGACAAGTAATGATCTAAAGAGACATGATTAGGGAGGTACAAGGACCAAAAGAGTTGTCGCCCTGTCGGAAAGCGAGGAAAGAACACGCAGAGAGTTGTAGTTTCTCTACACAAAAACACAAAAAGACACAAATGTCTGAAGTGTCGCAATTGAGAGTATCCGTGCCCCCCCCTTGGGAGACATTTCGGTGGAGACCTGGAGGCCACTTAAAGAGACGTGGGGAAGACACACTCACCGTATTAAAAAAAAACACACAGTCTGAAGAAGAAGAAAAAAAAAATTGAAAAAATGAAGGGAATGGAAATATTTCACAAGAGCTTGAAAGGAGGGAAGAAGATTAAAATCGAAGATCGAAGATCACCCCCACAACCCATCTCTTAGACCAGAAGCTGGGACTTCGGAGGACTGCCTTTGCCTTGCTTCATCTGCCGTTAGCTACTCCGTACACATTTTAAGATTACATTCTCCTAACATATGTGCTTGTTAAATCAATAATTCAATAATTGACGAACACAGTTTAAAGTTTATTCCTATTCGCCTGAAATAGTCCATATCTACAATAAAAATGTGATAGATCCTTACGGAGTACATTGCTTCATACATAGTACTCTGTACTCCGTACCCTACACCCCCATACCCCTGAAACAATGTGAAGCCCCGAACGGTGGGGTCAACATGGCCAATGAGAAGATCGAATCTCTTACAACCTATAAGAGAAGACATAGTAAAAAGAGCAAAAAAAGCAAAAACAAAACACAGCATTCAGTTTCAAAAGGACATTATGTATGTAACATCTCATTTCCATCCTATCGCCAGGGTCTTCTTCTGGGTCTCTGGCCGGTCCTGTAGTAGTCTAGTAGTTGGCGCCGGGTAGTTTGAATGGTTGGCTGCATATGCTTCAATAGAATTAGAATCCCAGAGCTCTGGATAGCGTGTATAGGAGTAATGTCTTACCGGTTTCATGTATAGTACAAGTATACATGTAGTCATAAGTTACAGTCGGGTTGTGTGTTCTAGGGGCTTCAAGAAGTACTTTCTTGAAGGACTATATAGACATTTCAAATTGTTACTATCAAGGATCCCATTATAGTCATTCAAGATAAAGAGATCATTCAAGATAAAAGGAAGGTTTTTGCCGTGCTTCCTCGGACTTGATGCACATATAAGTTATCATAGCAGCAATAGCTACTACACCCACGACAATGATAAGAACAAGGAGAAAGAGCCATAGCCCGAAATTTTCCTTGTGGTACCGAAATGATCTCCCATGACCAAAAAGAAACACCGACTTAGAGTGGTATTGGAAGTAGATTCGATGTTCCGAGGCAGTCGCTATATAACTACCAATTAATCTTAACTTTGGCCTAAACCCGTTTAGGTGACGTGACAGCTATATCGATTGTCTCGACATCTCTAGTGCTATATACTCCTTTCTACATAGCAATTATTCTATCACACTTTTATCCCAAGCACTATGCATTCAAAATATTACCTCCCATCTAGCCAAACCAGACCATATTGGACTGCTTAGACCCATCAAATGCTACGGAGAGGCGGGCAAATGGGGAGAAAATACGAATTTAGTCAAATACGGCAATACCCTCCAGTTTGATACCAAGATCTTTGTGAATATCATCATAACCGATTATCTTCTTCGAGAAACTGTTCAGCGGGAGGAATCTGTTAGGAGTTCAGAGAAGCCATTACATACCATCAAAAGACACAGCTATGTCAGTACGCAATCGAGCATCAAGCCCTTCGACATAAATACGGCGAGATTGAGTAGAGATTCTATCTCTTCGAATCGATGGTTCCTTTGGGTCCTTTACAGAAGTCCTACAATTCCATAAGAGAAGATCCAACGTGGTATCTTCGCGAGGAACTAGTTTAAGACTGTGCTAAGAGAGGGAGGGGGCTGTTGTGGTCGAGGCTGTGGCTGCTGCAAAAAACGCTTATCAACTACCAAACGTACTAGAGGTATGGGGCCCTGTACAACTTTGTGTCATTGTTGCTCGATCGTGCGAGGTTTTGATTATACTACAAGCGAGAAGCAAAGGACCGTCGATGAACTTAGAAGGAACCTCGAGGATAGAAATCCAGCCTGTATCACTAGGATGGCAGAGGCTCATTTCTTGAAACCTAGGCGGTGATTGGAATTGATATAAACTAGATCGGGATTTTCGCGATGAAAGTTGTTCTATTCATAGTCTTATCTCTAAGTTGGCTTTTTGCTGAACAATTCCCCATTCTCACGTTCCACCGTGCGCCTAGATATTTGCCTATCTAGGCCCTAGGCTTATTAGTTGCACTAAAGAATTGCGTGTTCCAGCAGTTTGTCAGACCTCTCCGAAGATGGAATTGAACCTTACAAGTCCTTGATTATACATAGAAAATTCCTCTGCACAGTTTATGTGTTTACCGCATTCACATACATCTAAAAAGACATACAGAAAGACATGACAAGGCTGCATAAGCGGCCCACTATACTTGTAAGAGAATACCTAGGAAAAAGCAAAAACAAAACAAAGGGGAATAGATTTAACTTTCAATAAGTACATCTCATTTCCGGAACATGCTAAGGGTCTCTTCCTTGCGCCAGTCCAGATCCAATTGACCCTCATAGACATCTTGAATAATCTGTCGGGTGCGGTCATAAGTATTCTCATACCGGTTCTCGCACTCCCGGAGCACCTTGACAACAAGGCTACGACTAAGACCGGGATCATCGGCATCACCAAAGTGCTTCTCCACACGCTTTTTAAGCATTTCGATGCCACGGCGGATTTCCTTGTTATCGTAGGAGGTGAGAACCTTCTTCGCAATCATGCGGGAGTGGCTGGCGCGGGCAGCAATATCGGTCGGGTTACTACCCGCAGCGAGGAGGTTGTCAATCGACTGCACGAAATCAATCAGTTTACCCAGTGGGCGGTGAATGACGGCGTTGAGGTAGAGCTTCATGTGCTCCTGGAAGTCTTGGTGGGCCCGATCTGTCCAGCGTTCAAGTGCGGGGATGTTGTGTACATCTACTTCCTCGATGTAGTGGTTCATGTTCTCGATGAGGAGGATGTGGTAGTTCAGGATCTCCTTGTCTTCCGGATCACCCGCACCCGCAGTGACACCCGGAGGTTGGCCGGGTGCTTCCTTGGCAATGAACTTGAGTGACTCCCACATCGCACGGTTGATGCGGTCGTACGCGTCATTGACGCTAACGCGAATGTCGCAGAAGGCGCCGGATGGGGATGATAGCATGGTTTCTACCGCATTGGAGAAGTTGGGGAACACCCGCATGAAGGAAATTACTCCCTTCCGCTTGTTCACCTTGACCTTGGTATCCTCAATACCTCGGATTTGCTCATCTACAAATCGGTTGAACAGTCCCATTAAGCGAGAATGGATTTTCTGCAGCGCATGAAGAATGAACTCTTGGTTCGTGTCATCAAAGTCATTCATGGCAGTCTCCAAGGCATGGAGAATACCGATTCCTTGGAGAGGATCAGCTTGCATCGCCCAGTCCACCATGCTCTGCATATCATTCGGCCAGAATGAGTAAATCTCATCCATAATCTGCTCGACTCTCTTTGCCATTCCCCGATCAGGATCATGCGGCTGGTTGGCAGAGAAATCAGGACAAATGCGGTTTTCGGGGATGGCCGCAGACACCAGGTCGGGGAAATCGGCGCTGGCAAGAGAATCGAGATGGAAGAATTGGACGACGAAGTTCTGCTCCTGAGCCATCATATTCAATGTCTCCCGCAGAGTCCCAGCAAATGCCTCAGATGGCTCAGCCTTTCCTTGCTTCTTCGCGCCGCCCGAAGCCAGTCGAAGCCCAGCGGCAGCCCGCACCGTCTTGCCTCGTCGCACGGTCAGTTTCCGTGCAGCCATGGTGAGACCCTCGGCTTCTTTCTCTTTCTCTTGGTGTGTGAAGAGGAGTTCCTGCTCATCTCCCGTTGGTTTGCGCGCGGTATTCTTCCAAGCCAGATTATTATCGCGGAAGTCGCCCTGGTACGAAGGCTTGGACTGCTGCTCATAGAGGCCGACAAGGCTACGCCACTCTGCCATGCTAACCTCCTTAGAAAACAGCATCAGGGCATTGTACCGCCAGACCTCTTGACGGAAGTGTCCTCGTGCGGCACTGTCCAATTTCATCGCATCCTTGGCACCGCCATTGGTCCAATCAACGCGTTTTTGCTCTGCCATTTTGAAGGCAAGGGCCATGAACTGCTGCAGTCGGTTGAGGAACAGGGTTGCAGTAGAGCGATACTCTTCCTTCTTTTGTTTGATCGCACGCATCTGGCCGATTTCTGTATCAGCATAGACACCGACACTTGCGTCGACTTGACGCTTCTTGTTTTGTCCAATGTCAGAGTCGATCGTGAGCATGGCCTTATACAACGTCGCTAGAGCGCTTTCAGTATCCTTCAACCCATCGGGGTTGCTCAAAGAGGCTTCCTTGAGGGATCCCAGTTCGGATGAAGATATTGAAAGTGTCTTCAATAGTGTTTGGAGTTCGTTTTGCAGGAGCTTCTGATTTGCTGTTTGAACCTGCAGACCTTGACCTTGAGCTTCAATGTAGGCGACATCCTCATGAAGAGTCTGTAATGTAGTCTCGTTAGCCGACTAAAGATCAATCCCGATTTCGTAATGCCAAAACTTACGTTCAGTTCATGAGAGTAAAGGGTTAAAAGACCATCCAGCTCATCACACTCCTCAATCGTCCTATCGATCAAGCTCGCAAGTTGTTCCACCTTTCCTTCCTGTTGTTCAAGGTTGCCAAGCCAGCTGGTGGCCTCGACACGGCCAATCTCACGGCGAACATCTGCTTCCAAATCCTCAATCTTCTGTTCATCGGCCAACCGTCCGTTCCAGCCCAAATCAGTGAGGATGTCATCAAAATCAATACCACGTCCGTCGAGAATGGTGGGATCAATCCCAAGGGCCTGGCAATATTTCATAGTGTGGTCTTCATGGCGTCTGCGACGACGTCCTTGAGTTGCCGGGGATGGCGATCTTGAACGATCTTCAACCTTTATAACAACATCAGAGAGGTTCTCCCGTGAGATTTCAGGAGTTTGAACAGGGGCAACTGCGATCTCCTCGGGTACTGGCTCTGTAATCTCGACGGTTGGTGTCTCCGGCTCTGCAGCAGGCGCGGGGAGTTGTAGATCTTGTTCCGACTTTGTTACGACTGGACTCTGCGGGGGATCAGTTGCCGACCGGGAGAGGGACGGCGCCGGAACAACGCTGGTGATACCATCAGGGCCCGCGACATCGGCCTGTGACTTCTTCGCGGCTGCCAGCAGTCGCTCACCAGCCCCACCAATCCTGGGCTTGAAACCAGCAGAAGCATTTGCAGCCTTTTTCCAGGCCCCTGCAACGTCTTTGCCTTCTTTTTCTTGACCATAGGACCGAGCCCCGGGCGATGCGGCTCGAATTCGCCAGTCTCTTCAACCTCCTCCGGGGAAGCTTGAGATGGCGAGTCCGCGGCAGGAACGGTTTCGATAGGGGTCTTGGGCTTTTCATTGGAAGGCTGAATAGGCTCTGGCGAGGGCAGATTCGCCGCCATAATAGCAGCAGGCTCTGAAGCCAGCCCCTCGATTGCTGGTGATGAAGATGGTCCCCGCGGCTGTGCGGAAGGTCCAGCTAACAAGGTATCTGATGCACTTTTCTCTTGAGGCAAAGAGGGCTGATTAAACGTGAATGCCTTCTCCCCGCCACCACGTTGGGGCGACTTTGGCCCAAAGCTGGGCGTGGGACGCGGGGCTGTGTCCCTACTCTCATTATTGGAAGAACCAGAAGTGGTAGGACGAAGTGCATCATTGCTGCGCATGAATTCTGGTGCCTTATTCTGGGCTGGCTGGGTAGCAAGAGGTGGCGGTTTGGGAGCAGAAGATGGGCGGAGTGACTCTGGAATACCGGCATAGCTGCTGGCTTGCGCTGCAGCAGTCGGATTATCTGTTCCCCTGGGCTCCAATTGTGAACCCGGGGGTTTTGCGTTTGGTGCGCTACGCTCGGCTGGGCGTGGCGGCGGTTGCTGGTCCAGAGGTGGCCCAGAAAGGAGCGACGGAGGAGGAGATTTGTGCAGATCAAAGGGGGATGGAGCCGATCTGCCTTGTCCTGTAGATGGCCGAGAACCGGTCGACGGCCGAGATATCTGCTCATGGCTCTTTTGGGTGCGAAGTGTGGGGTCTTCGGACGGCTTCCTTTTGACATCCCGAGGCGCATCGCGACTGGCATCACGACCTCTGTATGACGGTTGTAGCGAAGGAGGCATCGGGCTGTCCGACGTTGAAGGAATTGGACCTGGTCCCCTTGGCGGCGGAGCATTTGAAGGAGCGCCTGGTTGTGTCGGTGGTGCTGGCGGTCCCCTTGATGGTGGACCGTTTGAGGGAGCACCTGGTTGTCCTGGTGGTGCTGGCGGTCCCCTTGACGGTGGAGCACTTGAAGGCCCACCTGGTTGCGCTGGCTGTCCTGGTTGTACCGATTGTCCATGCCTTGCCAGCATTTGTCGCTCCTTGTCATCAAAACCAATGAGGTTGGGGATTTTTCCATTGGTGTATTTCCTGTAGATCTTGACCAGGCTTCCGATGAAGAACTCCTTTTCCTTAGAAGTTCTGGCATGCCAGTAATATGGTTTTCCAATTGTGACTGTGAATCCTACATTGCCCGCCCATTCTTTTTGTTGCTGCTCTCCTGGTGTTCTCGGCACAAAAGACGCAAATGATTGAATTGCGCTCAAATCGTCGAGCATCCAAGTTTTGCCGATAGAGAAAGTCCCCTCAGTGTTCTCTCGAGCTTTGTGTACGCGGACTCTACCTGACTTTCGAACCGATATGATAATGATACGGGGTTTCTTGTTCTCCGGTGGCCCGTTTGGCGGGGAAGGGCTGGAGGGGTGCGCTGAATCCTCGGTGATGCGGACGTGCGTTATATAGGATTCGAGCACTGTAAGCAAAAACACGAGTTAGCAGAGATCGCGGGCAAAATGATATTTCAACGAAGCAGACGCGTTGCGATCCCGTCTAGGCTCTGTACGTCACTTTCGCAACGTGTTGCAAAACACAACTATTGACTGAACTTGGGTGGGTGGGAAAATTTGAGGAAGTACGTTGATAGTGTACGTACAGAGACCATCTTCATCCTTTTTTGCGAAACAACTATGAATGATACGCTTCTTCTCATCCTCGAAGGCGGCCCCTCTTGTCATGGTGCTCGGGCTAGAGCCCGAATCAGATTGCAGATCTCCACGAGGTGGTAGCGGGCCTGGCGGAGGCCCGCGGGGACGGTCTCGGCCATTCATTATGGTATCGAGGGACACAGAGCTCACGTGTGGGTAGCCGCGAGATCAAGGGGACATGGTCGGGAAGGTCGGGATCGGGCGACGCCACTACGCACCACGCGCGGAAGGAATTGAAATCCGTTAAGCGACAATGCGTTTGTGACACGGCGGAATATGACGAGGTATAAAGCAATAAACGTTGTGGGCCAGAGTAATGCGAGTGGCCAGCGCTGAAGTTCGAATGAGCTCATCAACGTGTCTCGGCGGAACCTTGGAAGGCGGAGAGCTTGGAGCGGAGTATCGAATTGATCCGGGGTTGCTCAGCTGTAAACAAACGCGCGGAATGTCATAGATTAACATTGAAGTGAGCGCAGGTTTTTTTTAATGACATTATCCACTAGAGTCTCACTATATGACTTTCTTTTTGGTGTATTGGCAGACTGTTATCGCCTGACTCTGATCCTACTGACCTTTAATTGCCAGCGCAAAATTAGTCATCCGTCCCCATGCCCGGCCGTTAGGCTCCAGCTCCAGGCTTCAGTCCTGGTGCCTGGAGGGGTAGAAACTGCCAATGTACCATATCTTCAAGTTACTACATACATCATATACATCGCGTTAGCTTTCTCTAGTCATAATGTCCTCCACCAGGATCAATTTCATCACTGGGAACAAGAACAAGCTTGCCGAAGCTAGAGCAATCCTGGGTGATACGGTGCAGCTTTCAAATCAAAATATAGAGATCCGTGAAATCCAGGGTTCTCTTGAAGAAATTGCTCGAGACAAGTGTCGAAAAGCAGCTATAGCAGTATGCAAGTTTGAAACATTCCCTGCTAGCAGAGCACCACCAGGCTAAATGTGAATGTTTCTTTCTATAGGTCAATGGCCCTGTCTTGACAGAGGATAGCGCCCTTGAATTCAGGGCACTCAAAGGTTTACCTGGGCCATATATGTATGTCCGATATCAATTGCTGTTATTCGTCTTCTCTAATACCTCCCAGAAAGTGGTTCTACTCTGCTCTAGGTAACGATGGCCTATGCAAACTACTCGCAGGCTATGACGACAAAGCAGCCACGGCCGTGTGCACATTTGCCTTCTCCGCCGGCCCAGGATCAGAGCCGCTCCTTTTCCAGGGACACACGGAAGGAAATATCGTTGATAAAAGGGGAGAAGGTGGTTTGGTATGTTTTCTAATCGTCAATTGCATGTTTCTCGAGAGACCAAGCCTGATATTTCTTCAGCTTTTGACCCCATCTTTGAAGTTGAAGGCCAAACCTATGCAGAAATGAGTTTTGCATACAAGGTGAGTTGATTCGGAGAAGCATCCGAATTCACTAGCGACTAATTTAGCAAACAGAATACGGTTTCTGAGAGGTTCAAAGCTCTGGAGAAATTGCAGGACTGGCTGAGGAATACAGCATGACTGGACTGTAATCAGACCTAAACATTGTCGTATGAGTGTTGAAAGCGTCAGAGCTATTTGGCTCCACAATGCTATATGAATGGATAGTCAACTTCGGAAACATCCATGGATGCATGTGATCTGCATTTAAATAGAGAAGCCCTAGGTACATTGCCCAGCTTTGATCCTGAAGAGCCACTATCGTCAGAATAATAGGTTGCCATTTTGCTTTGCCTTGCTTTTGATTAGAGCCGAAAGCTATATGTAGACCCTAATTGAACGATCAGGCACACGTGTGGTGGAATAACAAACCTTGGAGAGGCATCTGGGCAGGATGAGGGCGGTGAAAGGACCAATCAGCAAACCGAAGCACGATTGCCGAAATAGACGCGCGCTAACCACCGCCTCTCTCCACTAATCAACGCTCACCAACCTTCGCCAATCACCGTGAAGATGATGGCTTACCGCCTTTTATACACTTTTTTTTTTCTCCCTTTCTTTTTTGGTTCCTGGCAGATTATTTCTAAATAGCCTCTCCTTGCCCCAGGTTCTCTTCTTTTCGCTATCATCGAAACGAACCGTTCAGTCACTATGGCAAAGGTTTCAAGCAAGAAGACTTCGGTCAAGAAGGTATGCTTGACTTACTTTCGACTGACATGTCGATTGACGTGATCTACAAACAGACCAGAGGATCAGACTAACAATGCCCTAATTAGACCGAGTCTTCCAAGACTACCAAGTCCATTCCCCCACAGCTGATCGCCTCAGTTGCGGCTTTCTTGTCGGACAATTTCCCTGCGACCAGCACCGCCTTCACCAAGGAAGCGGCAAAGTCGAGCAAGAAGAGCGATGCGAAAAATGTTCCCTCTCTTTTGGAACTTTTCCAAGCCTCCGAGCAGGGATCCAGCGTTAAGAAGTCTGCTAGCCCCAGTTCTTCTTCTAGCTCAAGCAGCGGCTCCGATAGCGACTCGGATGTTGAGATGGGCGACGCCGCTCACTCGTCCTCTTCCTCTTCGTCTTCCTCTTCCAGCTCCGACAGCGATGCGGATGACGAGGATGATGATGAGTCTCCTGCGGCTCCCGCCCCTGTCCCCGCTCCCGGTCAGAAGTCTGCCGGTGTGAAGCGCAAGGCCGAGTCCAGCAGCGAGTCCAGCAGCTCTTCCGACTCTGACTCGTCCTCTTCGTCCGAAGATGATAGCCCTAAGGCTAAGAAGGCCAAGACCTCTTCCACCCCTAAGGAGGCATCTTCCTCTTCGTCTTCATCCGACTCCTCGTCTTCTTCGGATTCTTCCAGCTCTGACTCCGATTCATCGTCGGGCTCCTCTTCGTCTTCCTCGTCTGACTCTTCTTCATCTGATTCCTCCTCCGATTCCTCGTCTGACTCTTCTTCCGACTCCTCTTCTGACTCTTCCTCTTCCTCCGACTCTTCTTCCGAGTCCGAGTCCGAGTCCGAGAAGGAATCCAAGAAGGCCCTGAAGAAGGCAAAGAAGACTCCTCTCCCCGAGTCCGACTCCTCTTCTGACTCCGAATCTTCCTCATCCGGCAGCAACACGGTCGCCCCTTCCCCGGAGACCGAGATTAAGCCCGTCAAGAAGGCTGAGGAGGCTGTGCAGACCACCTCTTCGAGCGCTAGCCCCGCTCCTGGAAACGGACCTGTCAAGATGAAGCACACTGGAGCTCGCCCCACCCCTCTGGCTCTCCTGAGCGAATTGCCCCACGACCACCCCTCTAACGACTACATGTCGTACGCCTACGCAGACCGCGCCTGGAAGGACCTGTCCGTGACTCGCGGCAAGGGATTCACCAAGGAAAAGAACAAGAAGAAGCGTGGTTCTTACCGTGGCGGTCCCATCGACATCGCCCCCGGCACCACTTCTTTCAAGTTCGAGGACTAAACGACGACTCTTGCTTTTGCGACACAACCGTATTCGCTAGTCCATAATATCAGTCTATCGTCAGCATCTAATCAAAACATTTGCCACCAAACCCACAAAGGACCCCCAAACTGGGCTTTTTGTCTTGGATGTCGCTTTGCCGAAGGGGAAGAATCGCTATCTTTTTGTCGCTGAAATCTTTGCAGTACAACTCAGGTTCGTTGCAATGGATGAATATGGAGAGATAGGGCTCTCATATCCAGCATCATACTTTACCAATTTCACTCAGCACGGCGTACACGGAGCTATGGATAAGGTCGTTGGACCCAACATTTGCCATAGAATTTTTTTTGCTCATTAGCTTACATCAATCAAAAGTTTGGGATCCGTTCTCGACGAACTCTCGCAGTATTTGCAATCCCCTTTGAAGCAGGAAAGAGGCCAAGGACGTAACCTACCAACACAAACAAACAAACACCTTCTAGTCCGACCATCTATCAAAAACAGTGTAATCTACAAAACAAAAAAATTCAAAATATACAACTTACCCATCCCTTCTTCTCCAAGCCCCAGGCTCCTCCAAGCTCTCCCACCTACAATCCCAACCCGTATGCGTCTCTTCCACATCCCCAGGCCCAAGATCCGCAAACGCACGCTGATTCCTCAGCTTAGAAGTAGTAGTGAAGTCATTCTCATCCGGACGCTCATATCCAGCCAAATTGAACGCCTCGGCGTTCCAGCGTGGTAAATCCCCGGAACCCGTATTCACACCCAGGTCCAGATTATACTCGTACCACTCTTTCTGCGGACCGGTTAGGTCATCCGTGGACGCAAAGTCAAGCTGGACGATCCCGTCCACGATACCCGTGTAGACGGTTGGCGAGGAAGGCGAGGGCGAGGACATTGTGTAGATGGGGCCTCGGTAGGGACCTCTTTGGCGGGTGTGGGTTGGGGGTGGGGTTTGTTGGGGGAATGTTGGGGGTGGTGGGTAGGAAAGGAATATAGAGAAGCCCTTTTTAGGGCGGGGTTTTGCGTTTGTTCTGAGGTTGGTGTTGGCTTTGGTATTTGTTGTCGTTTGTGTGCTCTGTGATTGCGAGGCGGGTACTTGGGCGTCGAGGTAACTGTACGTGTTGCACATGCGCAGATCGAAGATCTTTACTACGGCTTCGCCGCCGGCTCCGGCTAGGAAGCGCTCGTGGCCGAAGGCGTGGAGGCTGTAGATTGGGTTGAGGTCTGTGGCGTCTTTGTAGGAGACTTCAGAGGGACTTGGAGAGCGCAGATCGTGGAGTCGGATGGTGTGGTCGTCCCAGGCGGTTAGGAAGACTTCGCCCGGGGAGCCTGCGAAGTTATGTTTATTGAGGGGTTCAATGGCACCAATATTGACCTTTGATTTCAGACTTGTGGAGTCCGTGTCTAAAGAGCCGATTCCGATTTGTCGATATGTGGAGACGCCGTCTGGGGTGATTTTCGAGATGGACAAGGAGTTTTCCACATTTCCGGTTCCGACTGCAACTAGTGACGAGGACAGCAGCTTGGAGTAGTTGTTTCGCGAGGAGCCTTCCGGGATAAGCCATGTGAATGGCTCTATTTCCTCTTTGTCGGTCTCAGTGTGGTAGAAAGCGATGGATCCATTTTCAAAATGAGCAGCCAGAGTAGAGTCCGTGTCACTGCTCAAATCAGTTTTATTGAGTCTGAGTCCATGTGTAATGAACTTCTGCTTGTACTCAAAGGTTGCTTCATTGGGAGAGATGACAATATGAGCAATATCACCTCGAACCCGACCAAAGATCAGATGCTCCACGCTGGTATCATTGCTGTATTGATTCCCCGAGGATAAAAGATGCAGAGAACAAATGTCATCATAGCTGCTAATATGATCAATATCATTGAACACAAGCCAGTCTTCTTGCGAGCGAGCACCTGTTTGCTTGATCCTCATCACAAGCTGGTTGGCAGCACCCCAGGCAAGAACCTCTTTTCTATCAGCCCAACGCTGGCCATTCCAGATCTCGTAAGAATCAATTGCAGGTCTGTACCCAAGAGTCGGATTGTCTTGGCGAATTACCTCGTGAGAACCGATTTTAGTCGCAGTTTCAGGTGGCACAACAAATCGTCCGATGATGGCTTTCCTGTCCAATGCCCGGGACCTGGAGATCAAAGCTTGCGCTGCATCTTTCCAGAACGGCGGTGTTTCGATAGATGGGAATCTGCTTCGCACAAATGCTCGGAAGATCCGAGAATTTTCAGCTGTAACAATGTCATGTAGTCGGTGACATGTCTGGGACAAATGGGCTAATGCATTGGCAGTTGGGAGATGTGTCGCGATTTGATATATGATCTCCGATGGGAGCTCGGAGAGCATCTTGAAGTGTAAGCCTGACTGACAGGGATGTGAAAGGAACAATTCTTTTGTGCTTTCAGACTATCGCCATCGTTCTTTGTTTTCCGCCACTTTCGTGTGTTTTGATGATGTTCATTGAGTGTGCTGGAAAGGGAAGCTCTGCAGAAACAGCTCCGCGCGTTCAACGACAAGCAGATTACAGCGTCGATCTATATTTTACCCCACAATTGTCGGTCGTGTGATGTTCATATATTCATACATTATGTCGTAGGGCAGCAATTTTATACACAAATTGCCCCATGTGGGCACCAGTTGCCTTATGACGTAAGCAGATGGCCTCGCTTGGACAGCTCTGGAGGGTTGTCCTCTTTTTTTTTACGGCAAAAAAACCATTAAGTAGACTTTGGAGCTTTAAAATAGAGCAAAAGACTATAATAGAGTGTATAGTAGTTTTTAACTCCATATAAAAAGTATCTAGAAGCACTGATAGCAGTCCATTACGCTTATCGCCTTATCGCTTTCGCGGGGAAGTAGTCGCCCGAGGTCGTTGGACAAGACCTGGAGTTTCCCTATCGAAACCTACATGGACGTAGGTACTCCGTATGTAGCTCGCATTGACAACCTGGCACAATCTTCAATTTTCATTACCTAACTGTTCACTGTCGGCAAACACCAAACGAATCAGAGTGAGTGGAACTGAAACGGTATGGGGCTTATAGGTTAATCTTGCAATTAGGGATCACACTCGGCACCACCTGTAATACACGGATGGGCGTTGGCTGGGCTAACAGCTAGTGGCATAGCGGTGTCGGCAATCTCCATTGTATACAACCTCCAGGCCCGGAGGGTTTCCCAAGCCGCATTTCTTATACATCTAAATTCCCACCAGATATCCACCACAGTGGACGGCAAACAAAAGCTTTCCCGCATCCACAATGGCATATTCGATTACTACCCTGGCAGTAGCACTTTTTGTTGGTCTCGCCTTCTATAAAGTGTTAATTTACCCAGCGTTTCTCTCCCCGCTGTCGAAGATCCCCAACGTACACTGGAGTGCTTCCTTCTCGCCGGTATGGATGTTATGGAGGCGATTCACAAGCCGGAACAACCGGACAATCCAGGCTGCACACGAGAAACTCGGTCCTATCATTAGATTAGGACCATCAGAGATCTCGATCAACTGTGTCGAGGGAGGAATTAAGTCAGTCTATGCTGGCGGATTTGAGAAGCACGACTGGTATCCACGAGTCTTCGCATCATTTGGGTTAGTATGCCCAGACACCGATTCATAGTAAAGAAAGTAGCTCACCATGAGAAACAGAACAGTGAGCATGTTTACCATGACAGGAAGCAAGACACATTCCACTCGAAAAAAGATGTTATCCAACATATACTCCAAATCGACTCTGCAAACATCCCCTCATATGCGGATAGTTTCAGATACAGTCATCTTCGATCGACTGCTGCCGATTCTTCAAGAAGCGGCAATGTCCGGCAAATCCGTCGATGTGCATGATCTAAACCAGGGACTGACGATGGACTTCGTCTCCTCCTATCTATTCGGTTTGAAGAACGGCACTAATTACCTGCAAGATAATTCGTTCCGCAAGCACTGGCTTCGCCTTTACATGTGCCGAAAGCCGTTTGAGTTTTATGCCCAGGAAGTTCCATATTTGGATGGATGGCTGAGACGGATTGGTCTTCGCGTGATACCCAAATACTGTGACGAAGCCAACGCAATGCTCGATTCTTGGGTTCTGGATCTATGCGATAGGGCGGAGCAGATAATTTCATCTTCCGAGCCGGGAATCGAGCCAACAGTCTACAAGCAGTTGAAACAATCTCTAGACAAGCATTCCACAAAGAACGGAGAAAAAAAGCCCGACAAGGCCCAGCAGCGACTCGATATTGCTTGTGAGATGTACGACCAGCTGACCGCTGGCTTTGAAACCAGTGCCGTTGGTCTCACATATCTGTTCTGGCAACTCTCCCGACACCAAGAAGTGCAGGACAAGCTCCGAGAGGAGCTACTCACTCTGAGTCCCCCAATTTCGTACTCAAAGACAGCCGATCTACCGCCAGCAAAGTCAATTGATAACCTGCCCCTGCTGGAAGCGATCGTGACAGAGACCCTGAGACTTCATGCTCCGATCCCTGGCATTCAACCTCGCGTGACGCCATCCCCGTCGTGCACTCTGGCTGGGTATGCAGACATTCCACCTAACACCAGAGTGAATGCGCAAGGATATTCACTGCACCGCAACCCAGAGGTATTCCCAGAGCCAGAGATCTGGCAGCCGAAGCGTTGGCTGGAAGCTGAAAACTCGCCGGCTAACCTGGAAGAGAAACGACGGTGGTTCTGGGCATTTGGGAGTGGAGGACGTATGTGTGTAGGAAGTAACCTTGCACTGCAAGGTATGGATTTAGAAATTCCAATCATTGAATTATGCTGATTGCCACTTGACAGAGATGAAACTGGCGGTGGCTGCGATTTATACTAACTTCCGCACCACCATTATCAACGATGACAATATTGAAGCTATCGATGCTTACACTGTGAAACCGACAGGGGATAAACTAATCCTCAAGTTCGAGTCTGTCTGAGATGTCACGGGAGGGATTTTGCAGGCAGCCATTGCTACAAGCAGTATGAACTCAAAGTAGAATTAATTTGATCAACCAGAAAAGTATCAATGTTGCAGCTGAAAGAATAAGTGACAAGATTAATGAGACTTCTATCTAATGATCAACACGCCACGCATAGCCTGCCAATTAAGAATATCCGCAAGACTAACACAGCACGAATACGCGAGAATGGTAAAGAAGAGAGTTGAAAGTTGTGAGTGAAGGATATGATTCAGGGAAGTTTGCCGTTGTCCATAACCCTGCTAGGGCCGACAGTTCATCTCAGCTATAATCCACGCCGGGGGCTATAAAATGAATTAAAAGCATGATCAATTGTTCTGAAAGGTGATTCCATATCCCACATAGTTGTATACTGTACATATGAGTAAAAGCCAACTCCCATAGCCTCTGATGCAAAACAAGCGGACCAAATCAGCAGATCCTGATGAAGGCCCGAGTATTCGCGTAATAATGTATCAAAAAGAAACCCAAAACTCCAGGACAACTCGCTTCTGCTGCCAAGTCCGGATAGACAATCGCGAACAATCCAGTGCAAAGAACATTTTAACCGAGAACACCATCCTTCTTGCGCGGGCCAACAACCTTGGGGTACATTCTCATGAGGTGGTAGTTGACGGTGTTCTTCTTCTGCTCCCTGGATTTCTATATGCGGGGGTAATTCGTTAGAAGGATGTTGATAATAAATGAAAAGAATGGCGGTGGATTATAACGTACCGGTGCATCCATGCACTTGCGCAATTGAGCCTCGAGAGCAGCACAGCCCTCTGCGCCGTATCCAGCGGATGCCCAACAGTCTGTTCACAACGAAATATTGTCAGTAACAAACTCACGATTTCGAGATTCAAGGTACTTCGCAGCTAGAATGCGAAGCCAGGGCGACAAGGGATTGAGAGAGTCGATCTCGCCACGGAAGAGGAGCAAACATACTAAGCATAGACGACATCACTACCACGCAGGGGTTCTGCTCATTCTGATTCGGCCGGCGAACACGGAGGTGGTTGATGGTGTTGAGACGCATCGGGTTCAGCCGGGTGGAGAGGGAGCCTTTGGGTGCCATGGTGGGCAATTATTCGGTTCGTAGAACTGGCAACAAAGGTATAAATTGGAGCGAGAAGAGGCGAAATGCCTTGAAGCGACCGTGTGCGGGATTAACGATGGTAGACTGGCGCCGGCGACGGATCTTCGACAAACAAAATCCGAAGTTTCGACTCCGCGGAGGTGGATGACTAATCTTGGTCGCGCCCCCGGCCCTCTTTATCTACCTCGAGGACTTGCCACCTTATTGACAAGTCCTGTACACTCTTTTTGATATCGCAAACTCGTTGAATATAACAGGAGGCTATTCAGTATGCCTGGAAAATACAGTTTGCCAACACAGTTCCGTAGTGTTTCTTCAACATGCACATTTAGAGCTCCGATAGCTCCCGCGTCTAGGCGGTTCTCCGCAGCATGCCACCTGAATCAGACATCGTCCCCGTCTACGAGCAAGACGGAGGATAAAGATGGCTCAAAGGAGGAAGAAAAGGATAGTCCGATGGGACGCCGTCTGGCTCAAATGACTGAAGATGCAATGCTAGAAGGTGGACGATCTGCACGTCGCAACATTGAGCAAGCAGGGTTCTCGGAAGAACTGAAAAATGAGCTCGCAGAGCGCATTGCTGCTACTTCATTCAGGAGCGAGTATGCTGCTGCTCATTCTATAGTCGAAATGCCCGTATGTGATCCCTATCATGCCTTATCATCTAACAATCACTAACCTACATTCCTTATCGCAGTCTGCCGCAGGACAAGGCACACGAGAGAACGCGGCCGCTCCTAAATGGACAGGAATAGAGCGCGTTGAGGACACGACTCTGCGTATGCTAGATGACGCGAGCAAACCTATCCGAATGCCTTACAAAATCCCCAATCCTGTGAACCTCAAACTCACCCCGAAGCCCAAAAAGTCTCGCGGGGAACGAATTGCCGAAGCGAAAGAGCGCACGTCTACCTACACACTGAGCCAGGCTCCTGGATTTTCTGAAGAGGAGCGCGAGGATATGCGCCGTGAGATGAGGGAGCAGTTGACGCCCGGGGCGCATTCCATGCCGATCTCGATTTCGGGTCTTTCGTCGCTAGCAAATGAGCGAATCGAAGATGCGATTGCGCGTGGACAATTCAAGAAGATACGTCGTGGCAAAGGCGTCAATACAAAGACGGATCACAATGCGAGCAGCGCATTCATTGATACAACCGAATATTTTATGAATAAGATCATCCAGCAGCAGGAAATTGTGCCGCCATGGATCGAGAAGCAACAGCAGCTTGGTTCAGAGCTCAACCGATTCCGCGAACGTCTTCGAGTGGACTGGCGGAGACATGCTGCGATGTTGATTTCCAGCAAGGGTGGGTCCTTGGACGTACAAATGAAGCGGGCAAAAGCCTATGCTGCAGCTGAGGCTCGGTTGGCGGACAAAGCAAAGTTGGAAGCTTCACTTCAAGAAGATACATCCGTCTCGGAGATCAACAGTGATGGCCGGATAGTCCCCAAGTCAGAGACATCCCAATCACCTGCAATTAAGAATGGCGAGGAAATCCCGGAAGATCTAGCCCATCTCCCACCACTACGAGACCCCGGTTACCTCGCAATCGAGCGTTCTTATCACGAACTCGCCGTGAAACAAATCAACACTCTTACACGCTCATACAACCTGCAAGCTCCAGCCTCCTCCCACAAACCATATATCAATCTTGATCGAGAGCTCAACGCATGCTATGCCGCAGTAGCGCCTGAGTTAGCAGAGGAAATTAAACGCCGAGCGACAGAGCGTGCGCGTCCGACATCAATCGTTCCGCCGGTTTCTTCCAGCAAGTTTGGGTCACTGGGAATGGCACAGTCTGTAAAAGTCCACGAAGAAGATCAGTCGAAGGGATACGGTATGAAAGAGCTGTGGCGCGATTTATTCACTAAATCCTAAAGACAGCAAACGAAAAAAAAAACAGAGAATCCCCCCTCCTTCTTTTCAACCTGTGCGGGGCCATATCAGAGATAATAATACACCAATTATGTGACATAAAACATGACGAGCAATGCCACTGGAAATAAAGCCGGCAAAGACGATATTTTCAACGCCACCTCCCCGCCTTTCAATCTCCTCCTCGCAAAACTGGACGTTACCCTCACGAACTTGGATGGAAATCTTCAGCTCTCTCACGGCTCGTCGCTCCTCGCAGGTCGTAGCTTCCTCGCATCCCACCACAGTACTAAGGGGTAAATGATGAGGCCGCTGATAATAACACCAAGGCCACCCCAAAACCCATTATACAAAACGAAGCTCGCAGCATCCAGTTTCTTTGCACCAGCAGCGATCGCCGGCAAGCCCAGCACCAAGCAGAGGATGGAGAGAACAAACACAACGTATGCTTCACCGAGGAGAATCCAAAGGTCACGGTTAGCTGTACGCCTGACCGCGACCGGATCTGGGTGGAGAAGTGATGCCTCCCGTACACATTGCCACGTCCTGAAAGCCCTGCAGAGTCTGCCCGTAAAATACATCCACAGAAAGCCAGCGACTAAAAGGAACAAAGCCCCAATCATAACTGCAGCATCTGGGTGGATTCTCGTGTACATGCCCAGGTACCCATGTTCTGGTAGCCAGTCCCGACAAGTACAATGAGTCCCATTCATAGCCAACGAGGAAAGGTTGACAGTCGTGTTGCTGGCGTCGTCTCGTTTTTGCATGGGGATGATGAAATGATGCCACGGGATCTTTGGGAAGTCTCCCTTGGGCCAGCCGGCTTGCTCGAGGTCGGAATCGCCGAAGGGTAAACGTGAGATGACTTCAACGTCGCCCACCCAGATCTCGTTGACGGCGTTTCCTTGGTCATAGAAATGGTCTGACTTCACGCCGTGCACTGCGGAGACCTTATTGCCCATGGGTCTTGGGACAAATTGGTAGATGTGTTTTATGATATAAGTGATGAATGAGCTTTTATGAACGATATTGTTTCAATGTACATAGACAGTGATGGATGACGAGGATGAGTTCACTGGGGAGCTTGCCCGGTTGACCACCTGTGGGTAGGTGATCCTGGAGTCATATCATTTGGAAGGAGCGAAAGAGGGAAGTTGCGTTGGGGTGTCTCTTTTGCAGTGAGAGAGATAAATCTTCCAAGGTTCTCGATTTGAATTTGCATTTATTCCCTAGGAATTTAACGAAGAAGCAACGGAAGTGTTTTCGTCTTTTTGAAAATACGATGAAGTGGACAAGATATCTCATTTCGACTAAATGCTCGACAAAATTGTATTATAGCTTAGTTGTAAATTATAACAGAATAATAGCATTCATATATAAGATTTTCGAAGGCTTTCTCTCAGATATGCTCGTCATTATAGATGATACGAATTGATTTTCACTCTGGCGCACTTTCGTATAGTATGCTATTTGACGAGGAATACCCTAACTGGAGATTCTAGTATATCCAAACGATAATATGCTTTGATTTTGACCAATTGAAATATGGTTTGAGAAGATTCTAACGTACGGAGCACTCCTTACCTAAATCACAAGTTGGAAAATGTTCTAAAATAAGTTCAAAAAAAGACCTTTGGCGGGGGAGTTAGGGTTCTCCCCTGTGAGTGGCCGCCGCCAAGTGACGATCGTGCATAAGGGCGCGTATTTGTGACCAACGACAGGCTGAAGACTTGATTGCCTCTGCACTAACTTTCTCTTCACTTTATCACATCCTATGCAAGGTTGCTTCTTATACGTGACCCCTCCCCCTGCCGCCCCAGTCACCTTTGGAACATGTATCACCCCAAATCCTCGTGTGAGATTCGGCGTTTCGAAATGTCGATCAGTGACTACTACTTTTAAAATAATTACTTTTCCTCTCCCATCTCTTTTATAACCCAGGCGGAAATGACTACCCCAATAGTCTTCTTTTTGTCCGTCCTTTTTACTCTCTTGATTGTACATAGTGCCCCGGTTGAGGCCCAGAACATCCAACGTGAATCCAAGTCCGCTGCGCCCCCAACACTGGACAAACCATTGCTAGCAATTCAAATTGGAAGTATTGTGGGAGCCTATGTGATCTTTGTTGCTCTCATTCTAGCTCTACTTATCTTCGTCGGACGTCGCCTGCGTCGGACAGTTCAGTCCTCCAACTATACACTGCATATGGAAATTCTGAAGCCTGCCAGACCGCCTGTCAGCATGGATCCCAGCCCAGTCTCTCCAATGTCGCACAACCTCCCAAGTCCAAAGTCCAGTGGATTTAAGTCCTGGGGATCCTTGAATAGGAGCTCTAGGCCCTCCCAACCATCCATGAACGGTAGCATGGTGACCATCGATGAGTCCATCGTCGCAAACGACCGACAACGAGCCCAGCATGATATGGAGATGCTGTACGCGGCAGTCATGGAACATGACGCCCAAAAAGCCTCCGGAGTTGATCTGTCCGTCCGCGAACAAGACCTCCAAGCACAATCACCAGACAGCCAACTCACAAACCCATTCACTGACCGTGGCTCCCACGTCTCAGATAACTCGCTGGCACCATTGGCTCCATTGAAGTCCCCCACCAAGGGATTCAACAGCTCGCGCTTATCCAAGCTCTTCAACTCGGGCTCGCGTGCCAATCCAGACCCAAGCAAAGTGCGCTCGCCCCGTCTGGCTATCCGCAAAATGCCCATTTCCTCCCCACTAGCCTCGCCAGCAGTGGCCACGCCCCAAGCTTATATACCCGAAAACCCGCCTCTTTCCCCACGGATTTATAACCCTGGTCCTCCGCCAGTGGTGCCGCGGCTGCAGGCGAGCGAGGCAACTAGGCCCGCTCCGGGGCGTGCCCGTCCACCAGCGCCTCTAACCCTGAATACTCCCTCGCCTTCTTCATCCGTCCCGTCCAACTTACCTTTCCGTGAGGCGTACCCGCCGCAAAGTGCCCCGGCTACCAAGACCACTATCTTGGAACGGCCTATGAAGAACCGGGCGGGTCCTGTTACGGGAATGGCTACGCCGTATAGCCCGTACATGCCGTTTACTCCCGTGACGCCCTTTACCCCCGGGCGCACGGTGACCAAGCGACAGCGGAAGCGGGAGGAGCGTGGGAATGGACTGCAAGTATTGAACGAAGATGATTTGGTCAAGGATAATGATGATATCTGGGGATGACGTCAATCCAGTATGGGAAATGAATTAAATTTGGAAACCAGGCGTTCAAGTGCAATTGCTTTAATCCGTCATATATCTACAGGGAAATGTTCACACATACATACACTGGCTGTATAATTATATTTCAGAATCTAAATCTACATCTACATCTTCTCCTTCAAATGCGTATTCCCCCTCACAATAGCCTCCGCAAAATCCGACCTCGTCCCGGCCTTCTCAAGACTCAAAAGTGTCTGAATCGTACACCCCCTCGGCGAAGAAATACTCTCCCTAACAACCGCCGGATGCTGACCAGACTCCAAAACAGCCGACAATCCCCTAATCCCCTGCAAAACCAACTCCATCGCATCCGCCCTCTTAAATCCCTCCGCAACACACCCATCCAACAACCCCTCAATCGGCAACGTCAACGTCGCCATAGTCGCCCCAACAAGCACAGTCGCTAGTCCAATCTGCTCAGAACCTAGATACTTAACCGCACCGACATGTTTGAAAATCCACTCCGTAACCGCAACCATAGATTCCGGGATCGTCGGCGCAGGAGTCTCGATGATCGTCATCGACTGTCCGAACTGCGCACCCATGTTCGGGATGGCTTTCATGAGATGCGGTTGCTCTGTAGAGCTGGGGTCTGGGTTGATGAGGAGGGTAAGAGTTGAGCATGTGGGGCCTGCGAGCATGCTGATGACGAGTTTGTTGGACAAAGCTTCGCGGACGCCTGCTTCGCTTAAGACGGCTTCGGCCATGAAGGGCTTGCAGCCGAGGATTATTATGTCGGATTCTTGCATTGTTTGGACGGTTTGGTTGGAGACGATTTTGATTAGTTGTTCGTGCTCCGGGGCGATTTTTGTTTGGAGACGGGCTGCGGAGGCTGCTGTTTTTGTGCAGGCAATGAAGCGGGTAATTGGCTTTGGTGTGGTTTCAGTGCTTGTGGTTGAGAATGCGCTGTTTAGGAGGCCGTTTAGGACGGCGCCTCCCATGTTACCTTGGGGTTTGTTAGTAGTGGTTTACTATAGAGGGATGAGTGTGTTTACTTACCGCATCCGATGAATCCGAGGGTCTGTCCCGAGGCCATGATGTTCTATGTAGATACTGAGAGAGTTGGAAGGTCAATTATGTTCTGAGTTGAGGGGTTGGCTATCTCTTTTGACTCATATGGATCTCGGGTGAGGTGTCCGACGTTGGCGGCAGCCGATGCCGAGGTTTGTTCATCTTATCCTAGAATATTCTATTAGAATTAAGAGTATAGAACTTGTCTTCTTTTTTGATATATTTGAGATGATAGGCCAATTACTCTTATTGAGCCATTCTCCATAATTATTTCTCCATGTCTATACTTGAAATTCTGAATACATGGGCTATCCACCGTATCGCCTGATTATTTGTTAATACTCTATGTTCTAAAGAAGTCTATAAAGCTATCTAGATCGTTTTCTGCTAGTGAGGCCTTCCCGTTAAGTAGGCCTCAAACCCAGTGGGAGCTGCCCGCCCTCAAAATGTTTTTAATGAGGTCTACGTATTACATCAGGTCAGCTTTCGCCTTAACTAATTCCCGAACACGCCCCTCGTGGCCGTAATAAGGGCACTGTAGCCAATACGTCCTAGATGATCTGGATGCACCCTAAAGATCTCGATAACATGAGACAATGAGAAAAGGAGGGAAATTGTTTATGGGGCTAAATTGACAAATCTGCCATTTAGTGACCGTTCAGAATTTCACACCAACGTTGCTACATACTGCCTTTCTTTTCTTGTATACGACTGTATAGACAGCGCTAATGAATTTCAGTGTTTGTGGATTATCTCACTCATTTCTCACTGGTTTTTGGTATACATCACATTAGTTCCATTGCATAGATCTTTGTACGGCAGAATGTGGTATGATTAATAGAGTTATATGGCTAATTGTATGAGATATCTTAAAAGTAGTCACTACAAATGGCCTTAAACCCTCCAATTTCCCATATAGAATTTCAACCCAAAAAAGCGAGATACTCAAACATGAGTTACTGGCTTGAAATCAACAAACTCTTCCCTCCAACCCATGTATCCTACTTCTTCCAGATACTCACCGAACCTCTCCAGTAGGGTTCTGCCGCCGACAATGGGATTACCAGTCCTGATATATTTCCCACAATGTCTATACTCGGCCGCTTCTGCATTCCACCAGAAATGTGGCCACAGCATCAACTGAGCTTCTTGGCCACGCACAGATTCTGTGTGGGTGGCCCACATCTTTATAGGAAAATGAAGTTGACGTTTCTCGTTATAATGATGCTAACCATTAATCCCTCGGGCTGGTTCACGAATGCCTTTTAGTTTCGAAATTTGGGCCTTGTGGGCTTCAGTCACAGGTGCCGGAAAGTAAATCCAGAATAATTGAACGTATGATTTCAGTAAGGCGTCGAGGTGGACAATCCTGCGAGAAAATGTCTCATGAGAGGAGCACGTGTACTATTCCCTTACTCTTAAGATTCTCCTGATAGAGCTGAGCGGAAGGCGAGGCAGTGAATTCTCTCTGGTCCAAGGTTCTCTTCCATCCTTCATGACAGGTATTAGCCGAGACTTGCCCGTTTGATGCACGACTCACCTGTTACCAGAAGAATCATGTCTGGGCTCTGGAGTCTTGCCTATCTAGACCCCTCGTGTCCTGGGGCTCGAATCAGTGGCTGAAACAATCCAGCCCATTCGGTATCCAGCTCCAGGTCTTTGGGAACTTGGAGCTTGGTCCAAATAAGAATTTCTTGGTCGAGGTCCGGTGATCGATCTGTAGTAGGATCCGTCATGGCTGAAGATTTGAGATGTAAAAAGGATCTTTGGAGTCTGAGCTCGGAATTAAATATATAGGCAGCCGCTAGTGATAAACAAGTGGAAATTGGCAAGGTCTATGCTAAAACGGGAAGGGAAACTAGAGACCGAAATCAGTTATACCTGCACAGTCTTATGACTTGATTGGCGGAAACTAATTCCAAGAGTCGCGAGTCCTGATTAGATACCTTCATCGACACTTTCCAGGCCGCTTACCAAAATGATATCTGTAAGTAACATTATCACTCTGAGACATGACGTATTGCCATGCAAGTAGGTCTTCGGCCAAAAATGATGGCTGTTCTTGGATAATATTATAGATATGGTCCCAGTCGTCCTCGGTAATCCTCTTTAGCTGGCCTGGGTGTGGTAGACTTTCTGGCTTTTGGCGTTTTGACTCTTGGGTAAGAGTGTATTGGATTGTAGAGCGCGGAATATCAGGAAAACGCCTCTTTTTAATAGTTGTTGCACCCCAGCTATTAGTATGATGTGACAGATCTTGGCCCGAGTAAGGCAGTCAAGTTCTGGGCCTCTTCGTAGAGACTGTACAGGAGGCATGCTGTAGATAAAATAAGGATAGAATTCAATGCATTGTAGAATAGCGCGTTGAATCGCGAGATGCGTACTACTAATAAGGTAGGCGGTAGGTATAGCGGCCAGACTACCTAAGTACCCGAGGTCAAATAGTTATTAACTGAGAGGGGCCCAGGCACTAGGCACGGCCAACCCGAAGCACAGGTGGCAGTAAACGGGGATGTCCGTGGGCTTTGGTGCACGTGATGCCAAGACCGACCACGGTGAGCGGCTTAAAAAGGCGTCAAAAGCGGCCGTTTCTGGCCTCTCATTCACCGTCATCCTTGATTGTGGTATTGTTAGGTATATATATACTTATAAACAATATTAGAGTTAAGAACGTAAAATTGAGTAATATTATGTATTAGATACCGATTACGGGAGCTGACCTGACCGGTAGAGATAAGATAAGGTATAATCACGTGATTATGTATCACACAGCTCAGCTCGGCCCACAGCGGTCAGAACTGCGTGTAAAAGTGGCGTATCGTATAACAGATCTCCGCATTGGGCTTGGCTTTGCATCCCCGAATGCAGCAGGGATTCCCGCCATCATCTTCGATCTTCTACATTTCCTCCTCTTCTGACTGTATAGATCTTCTATGCTTGTCAAAATCTGAGTCTATGACTTGAATTGTTCATTGAATTACTAACAGCCGTTGTTCTATCAACTTCGCTGATCGCCCCCGCTATTCCCCCACCGTAGAAGTCGCAGTTGTCGTCATCGGAGAAGGCGAGTTTGCTATTTCCGACGCCCCGAGCTATTTCGGTCCCTGCTTTTTACTCCATTGGGAATTGGCGTGGGAGAACTTGTGTGTACAATAATAGGCTGTAAGTTGTTTCACTCTTATCTTGGCAGAGGCGCGGTCTGGACTTGGCTAACGAACTGGACCTTCTTCGCATATCTCAGGCTTTCTCTTCCCTTCACCCCCCGCTACTCGTTTACACCTCTCTCCTTTTTGTGTTTCCAGTACGAACCACCTACATGCCTCTCACCGTCCTCTCCCGATCCCAGCTCCGCGAGCTACTGCATGCGCTCTCTCGCGACGAGATTCTAAACCTGCAGCGCAATCTCGCCGAGGCTCTACGAGAATACTCCAGTGGATCTCAGGAGAAAGGTTGCTCAGCAACTTACCAACCCCAGCGAACGGCCATTACTCGTCAGAATGGTACCACCACTATCTTCATGCCTGCCAGCACGGGCCAGACAATCGGCATCAAGATGATTTCCCTGCAGGACGGGGGCGATGCCGGCTGTGCTGTTGAACGGGACACCGTGGATATGCAGGAGAAGGAACAGATTTCCTTGCGCAGACGAGGCTCTTTCCGAAACTCAGTGGCTTCCCTATCCTCCGACTTGAGTGATTTGTCTGTGGGTTCAGAAGACAAGGAGGATAGTAACTCGATCAGTCCTGTCACCACCACCACTGGCAGCAGCACGGCAGGATCCAGCACGGATAGTTCCACACTCCTCACTGGTTGCGTCAATCAGCAAAATGTCACCTCGAATATTTCTGGAACTCTTGGCGCTTGGCCGGGCGCAGGAACTCGTGACACATCGCCGCGCGGGAGTGTGACACTCCTAGATTGCGAAAGTTTGCCATTTGCTTTAATCAACGCACACGAACTAACGGCATTCCGCACGGCTTTGGCTTCGCTGATGATGTTCAACAGACGCAAGAAGGTGCGCACCATTGTTGTATTCGGAGCGGGCACCCAAGCTTACTGGCACATCCGTCTGGCGCTGGTTCTCCGCGGTGAGGACATCCGCCGGGTAATCATTGTGAACCGTTCATTTGATCGCGCAGCGAAGCTTCTGCAGGAAATCTACCAGCCCGAAAATATCCAATGGCGCGGAGACGTCAAGTTTTCCGCCGTCAGCACCGATTTCGGCGAGTATACTCGCGTTTTGAAGGATCATGTGCGCAAAGCCGACGCGATCTTCTGTTGTACTCCCTCTCCGGAACCGCTTTTCCCTGCGGAATATCTCACCTCAGGCGAAGGCCGTCAAAAGGGTCGGTTGATTTGTGCGATTGGATCATACAAGGCACACATGGCCGAGATTCACCCGGATATCCTCCGAGATGAGGTCAATGTGCAGCCTCCGCATCGTCATTGGCACAAACATATCCACCGTAGTGGTGTGATTGTAGTGGATAGTCTAGACGCGGCCATGAAAGAGGCGGGCGAGATTATTCAAGCTGGAATCAAGCCAAAACAAGTTGTCGAATTGGGCGAACTACTGATGGTTCGTGATGCCACTCGTGACGCGGCCACTGTGGATGAAGAAAAGAGTCTGCGTGAATGGTCACAGCGGGGGAATGTCATCTACAAATCGGTTGGGCTTGGACTGATGGATCTCGTGACTGGCGGAGATTTGGTGCGCTTGGCGCGGGAGCGGAAGTTGGGGACCACAGTGGAGGACTTTTGAGGAGTTTTAACTGGACTTTGACGACTTTGATTCGATACCTTTTGCTTATTTTAATTTGCTTCCTATTGGCTGATCTTTGGGACTTGTCTTGTTCCAGGGAAATTTCGAAGATCAACAAGATCTGCCGGAGAGCCACAAATCTTTAATTGAGATAACATTGAATATGTTGTACATGAAATAATATAGCTATGCCTTGATCAGAGTATAGCATATAACATTCTAAATATGAAATAAGAACTGGAAACAAGAATCAAGAACCAAGAAAAATAAATACATAGGTAACATCTATATAGCTTGGAGATTAAGCTAAAAGCTTGATCCATAGTGGTAGTGGGCTGATGGTCTGCGTCATCGGATGTGTAACCTCTCGGAGAATCTTCCTTCTCTTTTTTTCTCTGAGCAATCTCCAGCTTCGCATTACCAATCCAGCTATTAGCATTGGATATATTTCCAAGGTTGATTTAGCTGCCTTAGTTGCTGTTGGTGCACGATTCTTCCCACCCCGCGCAGTGAGGGGCCAAAGCAGAGATAAAAAAAAAAGTTTGCTACTCTATAAAGAGGTCTTGTGACTCCCCAGAATATCCCCCAAGATATCTTCGCCATGCGAAACACCACCTGCTACTTGCCCAATGGCCTCACTTTCCATGTCTCGCCCGTTTTTGGTGGGGTCACCTTCAAATCCGCCGATTTCAACGTCCAGCACAACTCCACCTTCCCCCCAGGTTGGACAATCATAATCCACACGGAGAAGCTTCGCAAGGAAAACGAGCAGAAAAAAGAATCAGACCAGGAGAAACCCCGCGATGATGAAGACAATTTCACCCGTTTCACCACCCCCACCTTGACCCGCGACTCCCTCTACATCTCGTATATAGTCAACCCACCAACAAGCGACTTCAAACCCGTGACCTCACCCACGCGCCAGATCGCCATGATGCTGTGGGCAACTCTATGGTGGTACTTCCACGAACCCGAGCCAGATATGCACGTCGAGACCGCCGCATCAAGCATGACCCCACCCGGCGGCCGACCAAAAGGCGTCTGGCGCATAAACATCAAGCGCGAAGGAATCTTCAAAGGCCGGAATCTGCTCCAGAAGCTCGAGCGCATGGGCCTAATAGCGACCGAAGACTCCTCCGTCGGTCTCCAGCCTATGGAGACCCGCGACTCAAGCAGCTGGTCCACGATGTTCGTAAGCCGACGCGGCTTCTGGCAACTCGACCCACGTCTATTCCTCTTCACCCTCACGCCGAGTCGAGGTCGCCCCTCAACACCTCCCTACCGGTCGCGGAATGCGTCGCCCGCGCCCGACAGCGGTCCATCCGTCGCAACGCCGTTGGCGCTTGCGCCCATGGAAGCAACCTTCCACACGGCGAATATGGGCCCGTTCACCTCGGTAGGACCGTTCACGTCCGGCAGCCATCTACCAACATACTACCCGCCTCCGCCGATGCAGTTCACCTCCACGAACGGGGTGCGACACCCCGTGCGTCCGAAGCCGCCGCACCAGGGCGAGGTCTTCTACGTGCGCTACGTGCCGAGTCTGAGTCAGTATCTCTCGTTCCGCGTTGCGTTTGTGCCGATGTCGGCGCGGGGGGCTACTGATAGTCGACCCGGAACGCCTGTTACCGCGTCTGTGACAAGCATCGCGCAGCATCTGACCGAGGATATCTGCTCTGATCTGGACACGCTGCACCGGTGGATGAATGTGCCTCGGGTGGAGGCGATGTGGAGTGAAGGTGGAGAGAAGTCTGTGCAGGAGAAGTTCCTGTTGGCTAGTCTGACTAGCCGACACAGTTTCCCTGTTATCGGATGTTGGGACGGGAAGCCGTTTGGGTATTTTGAGATCTACTGGGTCAAGGAAGATCGGCTGGGACGACTTGTGGACCATGTGGATAATTATGATCGGGGGATTCATCTGCTCGTCGGGGAACAGGATTTCCGGGGTGCGCATCGTGTTGCGGTTTGGTTGAGTGCATTGGTGCACCATTGCTTCTTGTCGGATATGCGGACTGAATCTGTGGTGTTGGAACCGCGGATTGATAATCTCAAGTGAGTGACCGGAATTATTGCTAATAGGGAAAAGAAAAAGAAAAAGAAAGATGGATGTGCTAACTTCTCACAGACTCATTAATTACCTCCAAGAAGCAGGCTTCTACAAAGAAGGCGAGGTCAGCTTCCCGCATAAGCACTCTGCTATTATGAGGATCAAGCGCGAGTACTGGGAAAGCCCGGCTCTATAGAGCCGTCACGATGGCGATTTGCATTGAGATAATCACGACTAACGAAACAGCTAGCATTGCCTGGATTTTGACATTTCTTGTTATTTGACATTTGACTTGTTTGAAACATTGTCTTGGCCATTTACTTAGGTGCCATGGGCGGCTTATCTCAATAGAAACGACTGTTCTGGTTATTTTGTTTTGGATTGCATGACGTTCGATTCCACCTATCTTCGATTTTCTTCCTAGGCTCCTTTCCCGAGCCTCTCAACGAGACCGTCCTGCTGCAAATTACCCCCAAGGAGCGTTGCAAAACAGACGTCAATGTAGCACAAACTCCCAATGAATCCCTTCGATTTTAAAAACCCCAGATTCCCCTGATCCACTCACTCGTCGTCGTCCCTCCCCAGATACCTTCTTTCTCTCGGTAATAGGGTCTCTAACCGTAGCGCTGTCACGGAAGCTCAGAGTATCCAGAATTTCCCTCAATTCGAAGAGAATGTCAGCTCCAAATTTAGGACATTCCTGGGTCATCAAGTCATCTGGGCTTCTGTCATCCTTTGGCCAGTGGAGATACCATAGAACGAAAGCTTGAGCCATGACACGGCGTACTGGATGGCCTTCACGTAAATCGGTTCCTAGTACTTTGCCCTCGTCATCCGGCAGAATACTCCTGCAGCATTTACCATTGAGATGAGGACTTGTAGCATAGATGTCCTTGATGTATTGGGTGATTGGGGCTTCAATCTGAGTGATTCCGTACATCTCCGCAAGCTTGGCGAGTTCCACGGCGGCTTTGATACACGATTCTTCGAAAATTTCATCGAAATGGACGGTACGATGGTAGATCCATTGGAGAAGTGCTTCGAAACTCTGGATAGACAAAGCGCCGTTGATTTCTTGTAGGGTTGCGGTGTGTTCTTGGGAGTTTGATCGCCGCTGTCGCCCCGAACTCAACGACTCTGATTGTTGGACGTGCCATCTCCGGTCTCGGTGCCTCGGGTATCGCGCCTGGAGTATACACAATTTCTGCATTTGCTGCTGAGCCCACCAAAAGAGCTACCTACACGGGGGTCATTGGTGTGTCATATGGCGTCGCCGCTGTCTGCGGACCACTCATTGGTGGAGGGCTTACAAAAGGGGCATCCTGGAGGTGGTGAGTCAAGAAATCTTTACTGCATTGTCTTTGTTGCAAAACATGGGACTATTTCCAGTTATCGAATCCTGCCATGACCGGACCTATCCTGATGTGACAACCTTAGGTGTTTCTATATCAATCTTCCAATCGGTGGTCTGGCCGCTTTTGTCATCCTGCTCACCTTCAAGACCCCTAAAGCCGTTAAAGTGGCCCAGGCTCCGCTCAAGGAGAAGCTTCTACACATGGACCCGATAGCGACGGTGCTTACAATGGGCGCACTGGCGTGCTTACTTCTAGCTCTTCAGTTCGGTGGTATAACCCATGCGTGGGATTCCAGCGTAGTTATCGGTTTACTCGTCGGCTTCGTTGTCATGGTTATTACACTTATAATTGCAGAAATATGGCAAGGTGAACGCGCTATGCTGACACCACGCATTATGCGCAAAAGGACCGTCTGGGCCAGCAGCGCATGGGGCTTCTTCTTCGCTGGCGCGTATTTCGTCACGCTCTATTACCTGCCTATTTATTTCCAAAGCATCGACAACGTCAGTCCGATTGACTCGGGTGTGCGCAACATTCCTCTCATCATCATGTTCGGCATTGCCACATATGGCTCAGGCAGAGCCATCACGAAGACGGGTATTGCAACTCCTTATATGGCAGTTGGCTCTGTGATCGTGACCATCGCCGCTGGTCTACTGTATACTCTCGACATTGGGACCTCGACAGGCAGATGGGTTGGGTATCAGATCTTAGCGGGCTTCGGATACGGCCTCGCCCTCCAAGTCCCGGTTGTCGTTGCGCAGGCTTTTGCTGCGCCAAGCGACATGGCTCCTACGACCGCGATTATTATATGTAAGTCCTCCTTCGCCCTGTCCTAGGATATCGTCAATTTTCTTTGTCCCCTTGTATCCACAAGCTAACTATATCGCTCATGCACAGTCGCTCGATCTGTCGGCGGCACCCTTTTTCTCGCAGCCGCGCAATCCGGCTTCGTCAACCAGATCGTGCACAAGCTTGCCAACACCGCACCGAGCGTCAATCCCGCCCTAGTCACGGGTACCGGTGCCACTGATGTGCACCGGCTATTTTCCGGGGCCGAGCTGGACGGTGTTGTCCGTGCGTACGCATGGGGTATCAAGGTTGTTTTCGCAATTACTATCGCGGCCTGCGGCCTCACTGTCCCCTTCAGCTTATGCAATAAATGGGCCAATGTTAACGCGAAGAAACTCAGTGATGGCAGTGCTTGAAACAGCTGTTATAGCCGTTTTCTCATTATAGAAATTATCCATCTTGTGCGATGATTCGGATAGCTTAGAGAGAGGACGGAATGGAGGAATGCATCGAAGGAGGAAATTAGATGGTAGACTATTTAAAAAGTCTAGCTGTGGGTTGTAAAAGAGAATATTCACGAGTGCGATGGGGATAGCTTCATATAATGGCTTCCAATGTCATTTGTTTGTCTGCTATGCAGTAACTACAAACATCAACCCAACATAATTCAGTATACTATATTTGACTAAGAGAGATATTTGGTGGGAGTTTAAATGTTCAATTTAGGTATTCAATTTTCCACCTAGGCTTCTTTTAAATTGCTGTGCAGCAATGCTAATAGTTACAATGTCCATCCGAGCGTTCATACCCCGAAGCTTCTCAAATCTAAGAGAAATACTTTAAACCCCATGACTTCCTTAAGGCCCAAGTGCAGCTCAATTCTGGGACAGGTAAATGATTTTGTCGTCAAAAGGATCTGTGAAAGAGACCCTCTCACTGAGCCTGTGTGCAGCATTCAAGGCTAATCGTACCGCCCGGAGAAGATCAGCTCCAAAGATAGGGTAATCCTCAGCCTCCTGGGCAAATTTATGGTTTTTGCATCCAAGATACCCTGGAACACAAGCTGCAGCCAGAGTCTGGCGCACCGGATGCTCACGAGGCAAGAAGGCCCCCGAAACAATATGTTTCGATGTGAGCCAAGGCCAGGTGTAGTTGTCAAGGGGGACGTAGCGCTTGGTGTTATTGCTATCTAGGTAGCAAATGGCTTCCTTGATATCTCGAGCCACCTTGGATTCCATCCCGGTAATCTGGTATTTGTCTGCTAGCCTAGCTCTTCGGATTCTCGGAATCCGGGCTTAAACATCGCCGAGAAAACTGTGCACAGAAGGTCTTTTGAAACCATATACTCCTTTCTGCTTGGCTCGAGTTGTATCTTGATAAGAGGACCGTGATAAAGTGGAAGCATACTAGTAAATAAGAAAGTGTTAAACACGCCCTTTCCAGAGAATCATAGTTTACCTACGCTGATGTGAAGTGCTTAGCACTTGTCTCAGATACTCCCATCACCATCCTTTCTCTATATTTTCAACTCATTTCAAAGGCGACGGATTGACGATTGAAGAGTGGCCGTAGAATGTGAAGGAGAAGATTGACAAGTGATATGATAATGACTTTATATCCATTGATACTGACTTACAATGCCATTTGTTTCTTATTTGCCATTTACTATACAGTGACTACAAAATCACAACGTAAACATAATTCATTCACTGTACTCTGTTGAACAAAGAGATGCTTACTCAGAGTCTGGATTTTTAATTTAGATCTTTGATTTTTCTACTTAGGGACCTTTCTATGTAGCAATACCGATATTTGCAATCTCCATCCGAGCGTCCATGCCTTGCTGGTCTAGCCCTCGAGCAATATCCTGACTCAGTTTCCCCTTTGATGTTCAAGTGCAGCTCATCTCCTGAGCGAATATTTGCTTTTTCCACTAAAAGGATCTCTGAAATCGAAGGATGTTTCATTCAGAGCTAGTTGTACTTCTTGGAGAAGATCAACTGCAAAGGTAGGATAATCTTCAATCTCCTGGGCAAATTTATGGGGTTTCTTTTCAAAACACCCTGCGACACAAGCTCTAACCAAGGTACGGCGAACGGGATGCTCATGAGACAAGAAGGTCCCTGAACTAATGTGTTCCGATATGAGCAAGGCGCTGTTATCGTCGGAAAACGAGGAAATGACTTCCTCGATATCTTGGGCCACTTGAGATTCAATTCCGGCAATATTGTACGTCTCCGCAAGCCTTGCGAGCTCTATAGCAGCCGATATATGATCTCCCTCATCTTCGATATCAAACTTGACAATCCGAAGGTAAAGCCATTGAATTAGTGCTTCAATACCCCGTATAGTGATAATGTCTTCCACTTCTTGGAGGGTTACTGTTCCCTCCTGGTACTCTCGACATCCGGGCTGGAACATAGCTGAAAATACTGGTGACTCTGCGCACAGAAGACCTTTCGAAACCGTATATTCTATTCCGCTTGGTTTAAGTCGTATCTTAACGAAAGGGCCGTGATAGAGCGGGAGCATACTAGGTAGATAACAAAATGTTAAAGTGCACCATTGCCAGAGAAAGGTAGCTTACTTACTCAGTTGTGAAGTGCTTAACACTTCCCTCGGATATTTCTGTCATGTCTTCAGACCACTCACTCATTTTGAAATTGATGGATTGACTGAGAGAAAGAATGCAAGCTTTGACGGACAACTGAGAATGAAAAATGACGAGGGTGTGGCTGATCGACGAGTCATTCATCTGTCATTTTGGGAAACCACGTGCGTACCTACAAATGTTAATCACATAATATACACTATGTATACGTTTCTCGCCGTATATATTCAGTTATAAAGCTTCATCTATAAAGACATTTACAATTAGAAAGGCATTTCAAATACATTAGCGAGCATCCCGATGGTGTAAAATAGAGGATGGGCTTTAGAAATTAGAGTATCAAGAAAGAGATACAGCAGGGGGAAGATTGATTATATGACGAGCGCCATAACCTATGACTCCGGTCTAGGACATGAAAAAATGGAATGCGTCATGTTTATACTAGCTGTGAAGCCTAAGAGATCATCCATCCATATTACGGTCAAATCCCAGCCTCTATAGATTGGCAGCACAACTACAGTAGTTTCCCAGAGCCAATGTTTCGTGTGTTATTAGTTAGCATCGGTCAAGAGGTACGCCACTACTATATGAACAGATCGTTTCTTAGGTTCAAGTCTAACGATCCTTGATTCAGCTCTCACCCGACGACGACCATGTTGAAAGGCACCCTTTAACTATTACTTTCTTGTCCTATAACAATACCAATACTTCACATATAATATAGCTTAAACCTATCCGAGGATACATAAATGCGGGGAAGCCTACCTACATACATCTTCCCCAGGCCTCGGTGTTTCTATAAACAAGCCCATATATCAACCTCCTATTCCAACCCCCAAATTCCCCAAATCAATATATCCTCCCTCCAAACCAAAAAGTCAATTGACGGTACCGTGTCGAAGCGGGTTGCGGAGATAGGAAGGAACGGGCCTCCTGCTGTGCGCAGACAGAAGGCTTTGATTTCGAGGTGGGAGGAGTTTTCGCTGGAGGGTGGGATTGAAGCTGGTGTTGAGGCTTTTGGAGAGTGTTTTGTGGTTGGAGAGGATGGTGGGCCGGAGCCTAGGAGGATGATGGGGGATTTTTTTTAAAGAGAAAGAAGTTAAGAATAAGGCGAGGATTGAGGCTGAGAATAAGATAAGGGCAATGGTATTGGTATTGGTAAGGGACACGGAAATGAGGGGTTAAGGTTGTGAAGGGGTATGCAATATACTATCCTGTATAGTTGCGCAAGGGGGGTGGAGATTGAGTTCAATGTTCTTACTATGACTACGAGGCTTCTACATTACATTCTTACAGTTTACAATACTATACGAGATCCAAATTGAGTGTAAAGTTTCATTGTCCAAGTAGGAGGTAAGTACATCAAAAGTACAACGTAGATCGCGAGCTCGAGCATAAAAAAAAAAAGTCTAAGCATAGGAATTCTTGGATAGTATCCAGTGTAAAACGAGTGAAAAGGTAAGACAAGCATAAGAGATACCGGACATACAAACGCCGAATGCACGAGGCAGATGCAGTAGCGAGTGGAATAGATGAAAGACGAAAGGAAAGCCGAGAGGATGACAACTCTGGTAGGAATCAAGCTCATACATAGTGTAAGATGACGTATGCGAACATCAAAAGACAGGTCTGAGCGAGGGGTATTGGCACATGTGCGTATCAACGGGGTGAACAGCTTTTTCAAAAGCAACAATATGGAAATGTGAAAAGGAAATAAAAGTCATATGGGAATGTGTGTTGAGTGAGATGATCGATAGATAGGAAGAATGAGAGATGCGTGAATGGCATCGGGTGATTAAGTAAAAGATCAGACTGCTAAAAGAAAAAAAAAGGGAAAAGGAAAAAGAAATCGAGAACCGGCTCGATTTAGTGAGATCGACGACCGCCCATGTAAGAGCCCGTTGCGGAAGCCAGGAAGCGAGCCACGAAGCCGCCGCTGTGTGTGCTGCTGCTGGTCTTCAGCTTCTTGGACGGCTGGCGGATAGGTTCGAAGGACTTCTTGGATTCGAGATGGGGGACGTTGACATAGCCGTAGTTCAGAGAGAGCGATGCCGGGCTGCGGGACGAGTCCGAGACCATGAGGTCGTCGGCGCCCTGGGAAGAAACCGTGCTGATGGAAGCCGGTGTGCCTCTTGAGCTTGGTGCGGCGCTGGAGGAGCGCGAGCAGAGAGAGTTGAATGTCTCGGCGTGGGAGAGGGGTGGCACGTCGCGGACGGATGGTGGGGAGATAGAGCGGTTGATTCTATTGGGGGATGCACGCTGACGCTGGTAAGGGTTGTAACGATCGTGCTCTGAAACATGCTGCGTTGCGTAGTGGATGTTGTGCATTGTTGGGCACGAGACATGGCTGGGGAGACGGCGGAGGGAGTTGTCATTTGCGCGACGGGTCTCACCACGGGCTTCGAGCTTTTGGCGACGGAGACGGCTGGCCAGCAGATCCGCTGATGCATGGAGACGGCGCCTGGGGATTGGTTAGTGGGTGTCATAAGAAAAAGCTATAGAATGGGATACCATACCATTCGCGGTGTTGTTGTTGTTTGTGGCGATATTCCTCTTCGGCGAGACGTTCTTGCTCTTGGGCGATGAGACGCTGGCGGTGGGGAACGAGGAAGGGCTCGAGGTAGGTGAACAGGTCTTGCTCGGTGATGCGCAGGTCCCAATCAAGCAGGAAGAGGAGCTGGCGTTCCATGAGGTTGACCTCGGGGAGGGAGAAGCCGAAGCTTTCGAATCCCTTCACTGCGGTGTAACGGGCCCAGTGTTTGTTCTTGGGGCTCGAGTCATTGAGATTCTTGGCGGCGAGGATGAGTGAGGCGAGGAAGATACGGTGGACAGTGCAGCGCATGCCCTTGGCGACTGGTGGTAGACGCGAACGAAGACGACCGAGGTACACGAGACAGCTCATGAGAGTGGGCACCTGCACCTGCGACCGAGCGACAAGTGAGGCGATGAAGGCCTCGATCGAGGGGAGGTCAGGCAGGTTAGAGGGTTCCATTGGAGGGGTGGATGGTGGTGTAGGTTGGCCATTCTGGTTGACGGTGTTGGTCACATGCGCCTCACAGCGGATGACCTGGGCTGCTTGTTCAGCCAGGTGTGACACCATTTCGCGAGAGACTCGGGTAGTGATGAACTCATCGAGAGCCGCCCGGTTGAGTGACAATGAATCCATATTGTGATACAGTGATATGGTAGAGGGATATGATAGAGGTTGTCGGAGGAGAAGACCGGTCGAGGATGGGAATTAAGTATGTCGACAAACAGGCAGAGATCAAAGAATTTTTCCAGGTAATGAATTGTCTCGGGACAAACCAATTCAAGGATCTTTGGGCAAACGAGACAATGGTCTTTGTGTGTTTGCGAGGGTATTAGATGAAAGTCGACACAAAGTGAAGCAAAAGTGAAAATCAGATTCAAAGAAGCAAACACACGTCGAACTGAGAAAATTGAATTCCTGACCAGCAGGATAACTTTCAGATGAAGTACTCTTTTCTTTGTAAAAGAAAAAAAAGAATGTTGCAGTAAGGATGGGATAGTTGGGGTTGTCGTGTCAACGCCTATCGATAGCCCTAACTGAGAGCTTCAAGCAAAACTGAGACCCGCGACGGATATTTATTCGAGACAAAATCCACAGTTCACTGCAAGTAGGCAATAAATTGGAAATAATGTTTCTGGCAGGAAATTATTATAGAAAAGGCGAACGATCAAAGCAAAAGGGAATTATAAAAAGGAAAGGATGACGACGTTGAGCATGTGGATGAATCTCGTGAAGAATCTGGGCGGAATACCTGTCTAGTTATAGTATCTGGTATGCGCCAGAGTGGGAGTAGAGGGGGGGGGGGGATACGGTGTTTCCCCTGCAAGGACGTGTCATCCAGTTAGAAGACAGAAGGAATAGGCCAAGCACAGGGGTAGAATAGAACGAACCTGCATAGTTGGATCTTAGATGCTCCAACCTTTTGGCGCGCGGAGTCTGAGACGAAAGAAAGTGAGCTGATTTGTCGAGAGAACGGATGATGTACAGTTGATAGACTATTATTGTACCTGTGCGTTATTATCCCTAGATTCATCCAATAGAGGGTTGAGTGCCTCATTTTCATGTATGTACTGGTTGGTATTTCGTGTTGGTTTTTTAGTTACTTTTTTTATTTACTTCATTTACTTTCTTTACTTTGATTTTAGTGTGATAGTATTGTACATTAGACATGAAAACCAAAAATAAGGGGGCATCCAACACCAAAGCTGATCCAGGATCGCCATATAGGGTCCACTCAATTATTCACCTATGAACTATGAAACGATGAAACTCGTCTCATATCTCCGGGTCATTCCATTCCTTGAACGCGTACCAAAATCGTATATCCTATCTACTCCGTACATAATGTTACCTTACTGCCTAATCTCCTCGAAAACCAACAACCAACAATCCAACAATCCAACAACCAACCTCAGCTGGAAAAAAAAAAAAAGGTGGCGATTTCAAGTTGGCGCCGCGAACTCGCGTTAGTGCCCAATCACTCGAAACCTGTCAGTTTCCGATATCACCGTGGGGCGAAACTGGAATCCCTGTCAAGTGTTCCTTTTAATCCTTTTAATCCTTTTACAGCTTATAATCATCATTTTGACTATTTCCCCTTCCTCATTGGATCCCATCCCCAACCCCCCTGTCACGGGAGTTTAGCGTGTTCGAGGGATTCACCATACCTGACCTCCTAGAGAACAATTTGAAAATACCAAATAATTATCCGAACCTTGGAATACTCCCACCTCACATAAGGCAGGTCACAATCATTCATCACGATACTTTTTCTTCCCGCTGGATCTATCGATTTTTCCAACCTCCTCCCAACCTCTTTTTTTTTCTCCCCGACCCACGCAGTAATGCATATTGCAATCCCGTGGGATGCATGCAATGTTCCGTGCATAGCACTCTTAGCGTCTACCTAGTTACTCTTTCTCCATTCTCTCCATAGCCTAAAAAAAGATAGAACACACTGCATATGCATACATTATGCATCTATATAAGCGCCCGTCTCCCCTCCCGTCTTCCCAGGATAATTCCATCCTTTCCGCCTTCCCGCCCAGCGCTTACAATCCCAACACCATGGAAGCGCTGCGACGTTTCGCGTTTCTAATTTTATATTTTCCTTTTTGTCTATATGTATACTTACGTAGGTCTTGTTATTCTTAGATTTCTCTACGCGCGCTCCTGCTTTTCCTACCCCAGAACCCCATGCGCGGATCATCACCCGCCATTCCGCCAAGCCGAATCAGGTTGCGATTTGGAATGTTGGATGTGTGAACTGCGCCTCGTTTCAGCGTGGCGTCTCGCTGTTTTATCGCCGTTGGGATGTTGGATATACGGTTGGTTGAGAGTGCTTGCTTTGTGCTCGGGGGTTTCCCATGTGTTGGTGTTCCCACAGGTGTTCCCACAGATATGGTCCAGGCTCCATCGTTGTTATGGGGCCGTTGGGATTCCAAGAGTTTGGTGGAGCTAGGCGCTTGGATGGGTTTCAGGATCGTAGGGCTTGTTTCAGCGTTGAGTCGGCGGTTAGAGATCGTGTTGGTGTGCTCTACGTGGTATTGGAGTGAAACACAGACAATGCGACCGTGTGCACGGAGGAGTGGTGGGCTGAGACTAATTTGCCCGTGTGTCTTGTTGGTAATTATAGGTCTTTCTATTATTGGGAGTGTGGATTATCGCTCATTTCGATACTTTGGGGGATTCTAAATTAATTTGTATTTCCTAACGAATACACCATCCCATTCACGTCCTAATCATACACTTCCAAGACCACCCTGGCCGTCTGAACAGCAAGGTAAGAAATCCAAGTCTCAATCACCCATCTGTGCTAAACCGCTTGACGATTTACAGAAGCTCAACCCAGTAGTTGGAAACAGTCAACTCAGAAGTACCGGTGAAAGGCTCAGTGCCAGCCTGCACAGTCTTCAAGTACTTGCCGTTGGGCAGACCCTGGTTCTTGACAAGGTAATCAAAGAAGTCCAACAGATCACCACCGAAGTCAGTAACGGTAGACTTGGCGACGAAGCTGTAGACAGTCATCTGACCGTTAGGACCGACCCAGACATCCCACTCGACACCGTTGAGAGTGACCGTAGCGATGGCCTTGCCAGTGGAGGAGATGGGGCCGGCACCACCCAGGGCAGCAAGCCACACCATGATCTCGTACTCCTCGCTGCCGGTAGGAGTAGAACTGAGGAACAGGTCGTACGCGACATCGGCGACGATGTTGGTGTTGGAGTAGCTATTCCGGAGACAGTTAGCGGGGGGGGCTCTTCATTCGGAAGGGTCAAAAAACTTACCTCCAGGTCCAGGCGGACTTGAGGCTCTTAACGGTGCTCAGGATCTGAGGAGTGAACTTGAGTGCGGCACTGGCGTAGCTCTTGACCTCGTTCGGTGCGTTACCGGCCCACGAGTACGAGGTGTGCCATGCGATGGTGTTGCCGTTGCTCCAGTCCAAAGTGGTGCACTGCTTGCCGTTGGTGTCTTTGGCTTGGTTCCAGAGGTTGTTGTAGAGGGTGAACTTGTCCGTGGTGGTTGTGCCCCACTGGTCGCAGAATTCTGTGCCGCGACGAGCGATGTCGTTGACCGGGACGGTAGCGGCGTCGCCCATGGTGGACAGAGCCAGGGAGATGAGAGACATGGGTGCGATGAAGGACTTCATGGTTGCGGTTGGAACTGGTGTTCAGGATAGATGGGTGCGTGGGTGTGTGTATGGAAATGGGAGTTGTTCTGATCGCATGAAGTCGGGTTTGTCGGTCTGCTTTATACTGACCATCTTCTCTTCATTCGGAAGTCGTCCATTTGAGGAATAACTTGGACTCTAGACCGGTGGACTCATGTTTCGTGTAGAGCACCGAGCAGTCCTGTCTCACATTTCATATTGGCTATCCAACGAGATCGCGACCGGAACTCCACAACATCCGGATAATACTAAAGGCTAAAAAGCTTGCGTGGAGCAGGGGTCACGGAGTACCCGGGAAAGAGATTGTCGCTGTCCACAACGTGTGCCTTTTTAGCCATGGACCCTTGTCATGTAGGGCTTTATCCGATCACTGCGTATTCCGATAGGATTCGTTTCCCTATGCATTTCGGAATATCCCTTTTGGCAGCAAATGTGAGACGACGGCGCAGAGCGGGGCGGAGAAGATGCTGCTTCTAGAAGAGAACGCGGTATCTGCAGATTGTGGAAGGTATCCACCTTTTTTTTCGAGATTTCCCCCTGAATAAACTGTTAGGATATTTGCGAGGTTTCTCCGGGTGTAATCAGATTTGCTTTTCTGTGTTCACAAGGCTAGGATCCATTTTCCGCATCGAAATCCTTCAAACACATGGTCAATTCTACGCAAGGGGAACTGCCACATCGGTTCTTCATGCACATGCACTAATATGCACGTACCCCGCAATAATCTCATTTGAAGACGGAAAATAGATGCCAACTCCGAAACCTTGGCTGAATAATTGTTCCAGGGGGAGATTGCGGAAATCCGACCGTTTTTCAATGGGCCATGATCTTCAAATCCACGTGTCAGTACAGGGACCAAACGGTTCTTACCGTCCTTAATCAGGAGATCGCCCCCAGGGCTTCTTTGGAAGGTCCACGGGGCCTGCCCAGGTGATGATCAGCCGCTTATAGTTAGATATGAATGCATCCATCGCCGTCGTCATCTCCTGGGTTATTCACTCAACCACTGTATTTAGCCTGTAGCCTGCTGGCTTCAAATCCTTCACATAGATCGACCATGGCATGTTGCCCGACAAGCACGAACCACCCTCGATTTATCCGCTGAAAATAGACTGGAGTGGTCAAGGCAAGGTCCTTGTGCACGTACCAAACGGACCCGCCTACTTCCGTGAATAATTAACGCAGGAGCTGTCTTTAATCCTGGATACATCGAATAGCTGTCGATGGAAGTAGTATTTCATCCTGGTATGTAGGATCCACGCTCTTCCTAAATGTGATATTCCAATGGCAATCACTTCGTTTCCTAACTTTGATCTGTCTATAGAGTACGGGAGGGTAGTAAATGGGTGGGGTATGAGGTTATTTCTCGTATTACCCCAAAGGGTGCTGTGCAGGGTGGCTATGTTGCGTGGGAACAAAGCATTCCCCTTTAGGCAGCATCACCTAGCTGAAACGTAATGGATATAGCATGTACGCCACATGTGCCACTATATACAGAGTAGCTCCCACGTGTGAGACGATTACTCTCTTGATCAAGACTAAAAACCAATAAATCGTGATAATATAGTTAGTGCCCGACGCCTAGTTGACTAGAGGAATGATGCAAGGATAAGGGGCAATGGCAAAGTAAAATATATTTCTGAATTTATAAGTACATAGGTAAGAACAAAACAACAAGTCAATGGGAACAAGCCTCATGACCAACAAACAACATGTAACTATGAAAAAGAGAAGAATCAATCAAGTCAAGGAGTAAACAAACAGCAACATTGAAAAAAATATAAAAAACAAAAAATAAAAATAAACTCGAGAAGGAACCCATGGACAACAGAGCGCTGTCTCTGTATGATAGGTCCCAAAAATTGACTTAAATAGCACCGTGTTCAGCTCCTAATAGATCAGTGGAGAACCCAGGAAAGTACAGTCTGTATCCACAGAGGTCAGGTTAAGACAGCCTGATAGGTTCCCAAGGAAAGCTCCCGTTCGGACAATCCGCCCAACATGCTTCGTGCCATTGAATTAGGACCGAGGCCCTAACCCAGTTTCAGCCTTAACTGGACCGCGTCAAAGATCATCAGTGCCCTCGGGGTACCTTCATTGGACAACAGGAACCACGATGTGCAATATGGACCCGGAAGAACGGAAAAGGAAGAAAGAAGAAGAGAAAGAGAGAGAGAGAGGTGGGGGAATGGGGGTATTTATACATTCCCAGTGGCTGGAGGCAAACGCGAAACTGGGGTGGGCGACGAGAGTTTTGACCAAAAGGAAGGCACCCAAAAGGGAAGGCACACATGGCAACTTCCAAGGTTGCAGCTTCCCTGATATTACGCAAACCATGTAACAGCTAGCCCCACAGCTTCGACACCAATACATCCATGGATATATGTACCCAGTGGACTTGACTCGAGACTAGGTACACTTCTATTAAATATATATCATCGATGTCCAGGTCAGACCTCAAAATATCTCATGTTTTGCTTACCAACTAAAGCATACCGGTCAAACACTCAAACCAGCCATATGTTCCAGCACCGACAGTCCATCACGCGCAAGCCCACCGAGTCCAACCTTCAGCCCTCCGACCAACGCCAATAGCCCACCCAAACGACACCAGCATGATCTACATCCTCTTCGCCTTGTCCACATCGTAACGCACACGAAGCTTCAACCATGACTTCAAGCGCGGAGAGGTGCGATGAGACGATGTGAAAATGCCCCTAATAGTGCGACCCCAACAACGCATGCTTCCTACCCCTTGAAAGGCGTCTACGTCTTCACCGGTTACAATGTGCTCAAAGAAGGCACCGGAGAAGGATTACCTGCAAGCTAGGCTAGTGACAATATCGGCCCTGTTGAACCAGCTCCGTCCCCTTGACCTCGGGGAGTATGATAGAAGAATAAAGTTTGATATCCCTGGCGATCGGGTTCCGCGGACTGCGGGAACTTGTCCAAGGATCTCAACACACTTGTGAAACTCGTAGTGACTAGTTATGCTACTAAAACAAATAGTTAAGTTTGAATGTTTCGTGTAGCTAAATACTAACTTTGATTAGATTCAAACAAGGATATCTAGGTATGGAGTAGATGATATGTAATCAACCTGCATTTCAAGGTTCCCAAGGTTGAACCTCTGTAGGGGTGGAGTGGGTATTCGGGGAAATTTAATTCGAAACATACATCAACTTCGCCTCGAAATCTTGATTTCTAACAACCTCAAATATCTAAATTTGGTTGCTGATTTTAGCTGAAATCCTATGCCATTGATGTTTTGATCTTCTAATCCCCTTGAATGTCCAATGCAGGAGATATAGCATTGTATTTTACACATGTAATTAACGTAAGCCGTTGGACTGTTACAGACACAGGAATATGTATATTCCGCGTTTAAGCCTAATATAGACTAATGTGTCTTGGCGTTAAGAGGTATGAGAATCAATCGAACAGACACAAGTGGTGGTACCGGTTTCGGGACGTAATACGGCGTATGTATAAGTTAGTTATACTCCGTACAAGGCATGGAGTAGGCAACATCATTGATGAAAGGAGATATCGAGGACAATTGGCCAATGAAAGAGACGCCAATTCGGATTCCTAGCATCCGGCATGGGCTGTTGATGCGTCAGCCAAAATAAACAATGCAAACATATACAAACATATCTCCAAACACATTTCATACTATACAAACACTCTACAAATTAGATATCCAATACATGGGAGGTGCATGTATTGAAGTAATAAATGAGACATATTTGAGCAAGGAATTGATCTATATAGACTGTACTTTGTAGTAATGAATTGAACCAAAGCGAGGGTGTTTAACTATTAATCAATTGTTTTGCTTTGATGCCCCACCCGGGTGGAACTCCGGGGTTTTCGCCAGGGGCTGAAATTAAATTTAAATGCTCGATTGCCTCTTCTTGCTACTCCAGGACCATTCCCCAATTCCCAAGATGCCTTCCAAATCCTCTAAGTCCTCCAGCTCCAGCTCCAGCTCTAGCTCCAGCTCCGGCTGCCGCTGCCGCTGCTTCTCCCTCAAGACCCTCAGCTACCTGGCCATCTTCCTGGCCCTGTTCTCCGCCGTCTACCGATACCTCGATGCGCGCCTTGAGCAATTCTACATCTTCGACCCGGAGCACCTGCACGATGTGTCTCAGCGCGCCATCAGCGCCCACGGTGAGGACACCCGCTCCATCGTCAACTTCATCGTCGCCGAGCTGGAGCAGAAGGTCGGCCCCAACTACCTGAGCACCCAGGAGGAGTGGGTATTCAACAACGCCGGCGGCGCCATGGGCGCCATGTACGTGATCCACGCCAGTATCACCGAGTACCTGATTATCTTCGGTGAGTTTTACGCCCGCGACAAAGTCTACCACCATTTCCATTTCCCCTTCTAACCATATTTAATTCTCCGCAGGTACCGCTATCGGAACTGAAGGTCACACTGGTCGGCACACCGCCGACGACTACTTCAACATCCTCCAGGGTACCCAGCTCGCCTACGTCCCCGGCGAGTTCAAGCCCGAGGTCTACCCGGCCGGTAGCGTGCACCACCTGGTCCGCGGCGAGGTCAAGCAGTACAAGATGGATGAGTCTTGCTTCGCGCTGGAGTACGCCCGTGGCTGGATCCCTCCCATGCTCTTCTTCGGTTACGCCGATACCTTCTCGAGCACCCTGGACTTCCCGACCTTGTGGGCTACCACGCGCATCACTGCCCGTGAGATGGTCGGCAACTTGTTGCAGTACAAGCTGTAAATGTGTGTACAATCTTGGTTTTTGTTGATATGGGGGGTTCAGTTGGATTCATGAGGTCTATGTGGAATGTATGATATGGGCATTTGTTTGGCACCTGGCGAGGTGCTGTTTCGGTTGTAAAAGTTATTGGATATGGTGAATACTTAATTGGTAGTAGCACATTTCTTTTAATGAAATCATCAGCTGAGGTTGTCGAGCTGCCTTTGCAACATTGATCATTGGAATTGGCATGGCCTAAGTATGGAATCGATACTCTCAACGTAGTACCACCGACGGTCCCTAGTAGATCACGAGAGGTTTATGTAGTTCCAAGTGACCTATAACCAAATGCATATGCTCAGTGAAAGCACCCACTCTTTCCTGTTTGTTTATACCTGGATGATTCATAATTCTACTACAAATGAAGATATATTGACTCTACTCTTGGAAACAAAGACACCTTTGACTAATAGCATGTGCTTGGCCATATAAAATGCAGAATTTGTAGTTAAGACTCAGGATCTAGAGTTGCCCAAGTGGTCAAAGTGTAATTCATTCATAATATACCTGATACTACCTAGGTAGATCCTAGTGAATCAAATGAGTCAAATGAGTCATTATTAGAATTATCTCCAAAGTAAATTGTTTGTCAACACAAGAATTTGCTGAACCGTAGGCAGCAAACGGGTGGGCGCTCCCCGAGCTGGATGCCTGTACAAATAACTTTATATAAGTTTGCAGTTTGCAGTTTGCTTGCACCTCTCTTCCTCTTCTTCTTCTTCTTCATCTTCATATTTCATTTATCTATCAAAACCAGTACTCAAAACATCACAATTTATCTCACATTACTTTACTGTCCTTGTTTCGCTCCAGCGTGATAGCCCATCATGGCTGGCTACTGTGGATGCCTTTGGCACGAGCCTGGTAACCGGCAGCCTCAGTATCTCCCGCAGGTCTCACTCAAGGCCCATGCAACTATCCTCTCCTCTGCAGCCCGTACAACCTTGACACAGACCTTTGTCAACCCATCTGACAGGGTCATCGAAGAGATATCCTACCACTTCCCTCTTTACGATGGCGTCAGTGTTGTCGGCTTCGAATGCAAGGTTGGATCTCGTCTCCTGCACAGCAAGGTGAAAACCAAGTCCCAAGCCAATACAGACTACCAAAATGCGGTGGCTCAAAATCAGATTGCTGCTGTCATGGACCACACCTCCATGAATGACGTTTTTGTTATTCGACTCGGCAACGTCCCCGCTCGCGGAAAGATCAACGTCGACATCACTTTCGTGGGAGAGTTGAAACAAGACTCTCAGACTGACGGCATTCGCTATACACTGCCAAGCACTATCGCTCCTCGCTATGGATCTGGAAAGTCTTACGATTCAACCCAGTTATCTTCATTTGGTCTGCCAGCCAACCTTCAAGGGATGTCTATCACCGTAAATGTTCAGATGGAGAAGCGCTTGGTGATCCGAGAGCTGGAATCCCCAAGCCACCGGGTCAAGGTCACTCTCGGCCGTGTTTCTTCTACACCAGCAACGTCCACTACCTTTGAACCATCGCAAGCATCTGCCTCTGTGATTCCCCAGCAGAATAATACTTCCGTGGTGCTAGAACAAGACTTTGTCGTTCTCATCAAAGTGGATGGGCTTGATACACCGTGCGCATTGCTTGAAAGACATCCAACCATCCCTAACCAACGAGCCCTGATGGCAACCCTCGTGCCAAAATTCAGCCTCCGATCGGCTAGTCCCGAGGTGGTCTTTGTCATTGACAGAAGTGGGAGCATGGGACACAAAATCCCAACCTTGAGATCTGCACTCCAAGTTTTCCTGAAGTCTTTGCCTGTCGGTATCTGCTTCAATATCTGTTCCTTCGGAAATTCTTACTCCTTCATGTGGCCAACGAGCAAGGTGTACGATGAATCCAGCTTGCAGCAAGCTTTGGCTTTTGTTGACACCATCGAAGCGAATATGGGTGGCACGGAGATGCAAGGAGCGGTCATGGCAACTGTTCAAAATCGACTCAATTTCAAAGATTTGGATGTATTGGTCCTCACTGATGGAGAGATCTACCGCCAGGACCGTTTGTTCGACTTCGTCCGCGAAAAGGCTGCCGACAATTCTGCTCGGTTCTTCTCCCTTGGTATTGGCGAAGCAGCATCTCACTCTTTGATTGAGGGGGTTGCAAGAGCTGGAAATGGATTCTGCCAGTCGGTTACAGAGTACGAAGAACTCGATCGCAAGGTCGTCCGTATGCTCAAGGGTGCCCTGACCCCTCATATCCACGACTTCGAGCTCGAAGTTGAATACGACACCGAGACAGAGCGTGAGTTCGACTTTGTGAGCGATACTGAGAGCTTTACCGATATTGAGACGGAGAGCAAAGAGAAGGAGGGAGATGGAGACGTTTCCATCGAAGGAACAACACGCAGCTCATTGCAGTCAATTCTGTTGTACGATGAGAACTTCCAGGAATCCGACATGAATGTCGATGCTAAAAAGAGAGCAACTGGAACCCTTCCCACTCTCACCCCTCCAAGAGCAATCCAAGCTCCCTACAACATCCCACCTCTGTACCCGTTCATCAGAACAAATGTGTTCCTCCTTATGGACCCGCATTCGCCCGAGAAAATCCCCAAGTCGCTCAAGTTCACTGCTACTTCCAACGACGGTCCACTGGAGCTGCGAATCCAGATCTGCGACATCGGAAGTGGGGAAACAATCCATCAACTGGCTTCGCGAAAGGCCGTAATCGAGCTTGAAGAGGGACACGGCTGGCTCTCCCATGCCAAGGACGAGAAAGGAAACAAATTCAAACAGTTCCACGCCGACACAAAGCAGAGACTCGCAGAGCGTGAATGCCAGAACCTCGGAATCAAGTTCCAGGTCACCGGGAAATACTGCTCGTTCGTGGCCTTGGAAGAGCGCAGCTCTTCTTCAGAACAACAGGGTGAACAGCATACCTCGAAGGAACATGCCGTAGAGCGAGTTTCTCCCATGTCACAGTCATCACAGTCTGTTAGGTTCTCGAGTACTCCGGCTCCTCTTAGGTTCTTAGGTCCTGGACCCACACGCACTGGCGGTGTACATGGTGGCCGACGCAGTTCACATGGTGGCCGAAGTGGTGGCGTGGGTGATGGTTGGGGCGTCCCCCAGATGCAGGCATTTTCTGGGCACCTTGGACCCCACCACACTTCCAACTCCCAAGTAGCACCTTCTACACCCATGGGACCTGGAGACTCAAATCGACTGTGTCGCCCAACCGCAGTACCTGCAGCTCCAATGCCTATGGCGCAAGCCGAAGTGGCAGCACCTGCACTTAGGGAACTTGCAGCAGTCTCGATGCCTCTCTATGGATCAACTGCATCACCTGCAGCCCCAAGGCTTGGTGGCATGCGGTACCGAACGGCACCAGTTGCAATGCCCCCGACTTCTACTTTGACCAAAACTCCGCAGATGAGAATGCACGAGCTTATTCAACTGCAAACCTTTGAAGGCAGCTGGATGTGGTCGAACGAGCTCTTCGAGCTTTTGGAGTGTAACATGCACTCAACAATCAACAAATTGATCACAATGTACCACAGTGTCAATCGACGGATTGAACAAGGGTTCCCGCATGGCGACGAGGCGACTGTTCTCGCAACCCTGCTCGCAATGGGATGGCTGTGGAAGAAACATCCGGGTTTGAGGGCTGTTTGGGAACTTGTGCATGTCAAAGCTTCCGAGTGGGTTCAACTCCAGTTGAAGAAGATGCGGGATCGGGCTTCACCTGCGGCTATTATTGCATCAATCCAGGATGAGATTGTTGATATGATCTAAGAGATGAACTCGGTGGAGAAGGTGGATTTTGATATCGGTTCTCCAGGGCTTACACATTTCCTTACGAGATTGCTTATGGAATGATGGTATTTGCTTGGGGTTGGAGTAAAAGAAAGAAAAAGACAAAAATACTGGATAGCTTTGAAATGGAAGGAACCACCTCATATCATTCCATTTTTCTTCTTCAAAAGTAGAGGAAATGGCGTACAATTACCTTCTGTCTTTATGAACATTAAACCGTAAAAGGCTGACGCCCATCGCGGGCGCGACGCCGATGCCCGCTAGATTGACTGTGGGAAGCTCTGTTTAAGTACGACTGAGCGGACGGGATGATCTAGAACTGATGAGTTTACTCTCAGGGGTGAGAAATATGAGTGAGAGTCATGTAGTTTCATCTCTAATTCCAAGACGTTTCTAGGGCCCATCAAAATCCACTCTAAAACGCCAAAAGCATGTCAGGTCTATTTCATCTCTCATTTGTTCTTACCGTTTGCCGAATTGCCAGCTTATGCGGACGCACAGTGACCACCGTCGACTCGGAGATCAGCACCCGTCATCCAAGCGCTGGCATCAGTGAGCATGAATAGAGTAGGCCCCTTGAAGTCCTCGGGGGCGCCAAGACGTCCGAGAAGTGCACCACGCATCCAAGTCTCCTCCAAGTCCGGCTTCTCCTGAAGCAAAGCGTCGGTCATAGCAGTGCGAATATACTATAATATCAACGGTCAGCCGGATTCATTCAGACAACTCAGAACAGGAAATTGATCCCTTACTCCTGCAGACAGTGTGTTGACGCGAATGTTGTGCTGGCCCCATTCCTGGGCAACCGATCGGCACATCTGGTGCACGGCGGCCTTGGAGGAGTTGTATGCGGTGCAGGTCAATCCCTACAGAAGATTCACCTGTTAGTATATTATTTTCGAACTCAATCCGTTGCGAGACTTACCCGGTTGGCAATCTGACCAGACATGGACGCGATCATCACAATGCTGCCTGGGGTCTTTTGCTCCACGAAGATGCGCGCACAGTGCTTGGCGGGAATAAATGTTCCAAGAACACTGAATAGGAAAAAAGGCAGTCAGCAAGATGCTCCTGCATCACAACATTATCCGACTCACTTGACATCCAGCATCTTCCGATATCCATCGATAGGGTAATCAATAGCGGGGACCATCTGTTGAATGCCGGCACAAGTGATGGCACCACGCAAAGGCTTGTCCCGACGCAGTGCCTCGGCCGCAATGTCTCCCAACACTTTTTCAGTGTTCTCCTCATTGGTGATATCGCACTGGGTGTATGTTGCTTGAAGGCCACGCTGCTTGGCCAGCTTCTGCACGACGCTCCATTCCTCTTCGCTGGGCTCGGGGAGCAGATCAAGACAGGCAACATCGCCACCAGCTTCAAGGACAGCAGTGGTCAAGCACATACCCAGACCACGGCCACCTCCGGTGATCATGACTGTGCGACCGGCCAAAGAGAAGAGGTCATTGGCAGGCACGAAGGCAGCAGGGGTCTCGTTGGACTCCGGCACGACTGCCGGTGTGATGTGGTCGAGGGAGACAGAAGGGGCCATTGTGAGTTAAGGTCAGAGCTATGATGGATAGGAAAGATTGAATATGAAATGGTAGATTTGATTATTTCGGACAACAGATTGGAGCGTGTCTGCTGCATATAAGACACATGCTCCAGCGCATCATGCTCAGCCAGACAATCGCCTACAGCGGCTATATGCAACCTAACTAGGGAAGTGTTCAGCTCGATGGATCATAGTGGAACGGAATTGTATGAAATCTGCTCAAGGTCCAATTTTTCAAAGGCAGTTGCCGATTTCGACAAATCATGCCGAAATGCGCAAATAACGATCCGGTCGAGAAGTCAGATTCCCTTTCAACGGGTGCTAAAACATGCTGTTTAAGGAAAGGTGCGACTGCAAATAAGTGGAGAATAGGGCAGCAAGCTAGGAAACAAGGCTGGGGTTGAAGTGTATCGGAGAGTTGAGGTATCGTATTACCGGGGTCTACCAATCAGACATTTCACGTGACTGTGCTTAAATATTCCTAATAAGGAAATATATGCACGCCATTTAAAATACCCCAAAAATCAAAGAAAAATGCATTAATTATACTCCGTAGACCTTGTGGCAATCTAGACTTCGGTAGAGCAGTGTACTGGGTTTGTCATGGAAGAGGTATTTAAGACTGATTTATTCGTGCTAACCGCCCAGCGCCCGGAATTTGATTGGCACGAATTTTCAACTTATACACATTTCGAGTTATGTAGTGAAATCCCAAATCAGAAAGCTAAATATCTACCAAGGAAAGTCCACAGGTACTTGCTATTGTGGAGCGAGTGTATGCAACCACCACTTCTGACGAGACCTTGTACAATGGTACCAATGTACCAGCTCTAGAAACCGTAACCTTTTGCGCCTTTCCCTCGTATAATACACCATCCCATCTTGGTCAGCACGGACCTTCCTATATCTACTACGTCGAAGACATTTTGTAGAGTACTTCTCAAGACTAATTCACCTAACGTGAGTGTCCATCACTGCCAAACAATAAAGCCAGTGCATAAGTGGATTCGTCGGCGGGCCGGTTCCCTCCTGTAACTGGCACCAGGCTAAAAGGTAGTGCTAGAGAGCAGCTGCTCCATCGTACAAGCCGTGAAACCGGGTGGCGAACAGCCAAGTTTCCTTGAACCAGTGTTAATTGCGAGCATTGGTGCCTTTGGATGTGGAGGTCTTTAGCTCAGTGCCAAACACCCGATCCCAGAATCGACTGGTCACCCCGAAGCCGTTCTGAGAATCGGCAAAGTGGTGCTGAAGGTGGTACTTCTTCAGTTCTTTATAGTACAGGGGCATACTGGGTCAATCAATTTTAGTATCATATTTTCGTAGGAATCTCTGCTACTTACTTGTGATGATGGAGAAAGTAGTGGGTCATATCATAACAGATATACCCCCTCCCCCCCCGCAAAACACTGTCACAGCAGCAAACCAGTTATAGAAGAAGGCCGCGTGGGACAGCTTCCAGAAGGGAGCAGCCAAGAACACAAATAGTGCCGGGGGTGTAACAAGGCGGTATTTGTCCACGGGGAGATAGTGGTGGATACCGTGGAGCAGGAAATGAAGCATCAGGCTGACACGGTTGTCCGGAAGCCAGTAGTCAATGTGGTACAGGTATCGGTGCATTGAATATTCGATCAACGTCCAGAGGCAGAAGCCACCAATCCAGTAAAAGGAAGCAGTTATTGAATTGCCAAGCCCTGTGAAACTGACCATGGTCCCGTAGGCAACCAGCGGAAGCCATATACTCGGAACGAGGTACCACGCAGCTTTGCTGAGAGGCTCGAGGAAGTTGCCGAACAGAGGAGCTGACTCTCCACCGCGGTAGTGACGGGGCCGATGAACTTGGTCCAGATAAAATGACTTCGAAAAGTTGCCTTGCCACAGCTGTATGAGAAGTGGTTTGCGTAGGTCCAGGAACCTGTGGGGTTTGAAGTCCAAATTGTAGTCCGTGTCTGTCGACAGGTCCTCCTCGCGCGACATTCCGGTGCTGGCGTAGGCGGGGCCCAACACAAATTCGGTCTCGAAAACGGTGGCTAGGGCCTTGCCAGGCACAGAGTCATCGGTGGGGTGATTAGTCGAGGTAAACCAATGCGATAGTCTTCGAGAATCTCATAGGCACTATCGGTGTGTACATGGGAGGAATCGTCCTTCATTGCTTTGGTCACATCCTTACCCCCATACTCCAAGACTAGGTCACTGCCACCTGGATGCGAATCAAGGAACTCGGTGATATCGTAAACACTGCGTCCCAAGGTAACGTAGCAAGACTCAGTGGTATTTTGGGATCGCACCTCTGCAGAATCGAATATGGATAGACCCCTGGCAGCCATTGTCCACGGAGGTCAAGACGATAACGGAGAGGTAAGTAAAGTTGCCGAGGTGTACGGGAAGGTGGAATAAGGGAAGTTAATAACGGAGCAAATATTGTGTAATATAGTTGCCTGCGGGCCACCGACTACCTACTAGACCTAGACCATTCTCAAATCAGCCAGTACGTGGCCTGGCGAATAGGTTTCGCCGAGAAAAAAAGCGACAGTGACCCACTATATTGCCAGCTTTTAAGAGGTTGGAGTTGATCGAATTTCACAAGGGAGTTGCTGTCACGCCAAATTGTTTCCCAGCTACGATGCTACCGCCCTTCTTGGACGGCTCGCCACTGGCGATATCTCGTCACTGGAGGTCACCACGGCGTTTTGTAAGCGTGCAGCTATCGCTCATCAGTTGGTGTGTCCCCTACCTATCATCCTCACGTCTCGTCAGCGCTGACACGGCAAAAGTTCAACCCCTTGACAGAAATATTCTTCGATGAAGCACTTGAGCGGGCAAAGGAGTTAGATTCCTTCCTGGCCCGGGAGGGGAAACCCATGGGACCCTTTCACGGATTGCCCATAAGCCTTAAAGTTTGATTACCTCTCCTTATCTTCTATCATACAGTGGCCGAACAACATAAGTACTGACACATGGCTTCAGGATATGTGGATGGTCAAGGGTGAGGCGGCTACCCTGGGCTTCGTGAAGTACTTGACGGAAAATTCGCCTACTGTCGACATGCTCCTAGAGGGCGGTGCGGTCCTCTACTGTAAGACAAACGTTCCTCAGGGGTTATTCGTAAGTTTCACCCCAGCATGATACGCTCAGTGAGCTTGCAGCAAACTCACAGAGAAGCACTAGTCGTCAGAGGGTGAGAATAACGTGTTCGGTGTTACGATGAATCCGCACAAACTTACCCTGGGTGCTGCGGGCAGTAGCTCTGGAGAGGGATCTTTGGTTGGCTTCCGGGGCTCTCCTCTTGGAGTCGGTACTGATATCGGCGGCTCTATTCGAACGCCGTCTCATGTAAGTGGCTGTTATGGATTCAAACCAACGGCAAACCGAATTCCCTTTGCGGGGCAGCAGTTCCACTTCCCCAAAGGATGGCCAGGTATTTTGCCCTCGGCTGGACCCCACGCTAATAGCGCCCGGGATCTCACGTTCTTCTGCAAAACCATTATTGCAAATGAGGGTTAGAGAAGGGACTCAACGGCTCTTGCGATCCCCTGGATAGACGTTCCCAAAAGGAAGCTCAAGATTGGCTTCTGGGAGGGAACCCCTGAAACTGCCGTCTTCCCCCCGATTCTTAGAGCATTACGTACGGCTGCCGAGGCGCTCAAAGCCGCTGGGCATGAGGTTGTACCATTGTCAACGCCTGAGGGCGCTGGAACTCTCGAATGCCTTGGCATCTACTTGCACTCTCTCGGCTTCGATACAAAAGCTACTCTGATGCAGCTCCTCGAGGACGCTGAGGAGGAGATCTTACCCGCTATGAAGGATTTTAGGAAAGTAATGGCGGGGGTGCCTAAGAGTACTCTTGACGATATTTGGAAGTTCAATGGGGACCATGCTGATTTTCGTCTGGCGTGGCATACTAAGTTCACCGAGGACGACATAGATGTCTTGCTGTGCCCTTTCCACCAAGGAACTGGCATGCCTCACTCTGAGTATGGTCTGCCATTCTACGCCATGATCTGGAACCTATTGGATGTGAGTATTAAAACATACCACACAGTCCACTGTGACTAATGATTTATAGTGTCCCGCTAGTGTTATCCCTTTCCTGAAGTCGAACAATAAGATTGATACCGAGAAGGTTGAAGGATGTAAGTCTCCTTTGCACAAGCTAGCCGAGCTATCACCTTGACGCCCGTCCACGCCGAATTTCTGAAGAAATTACGCAAGCTAATATTGTAAACAGTTGATGCGGATGCTGTTGATGGTGCCCCTGCGCACGTGCAGGTGGTTGGCTGGAGTTTCCGCGACGAGGAAGTGCTAATGGCTACAGAGGTTATTGCAGATGTTCTGAAGAACTTGTCTGAGGCGCATTTGTAGTTCTTATCGATATCTCGTGTTCTTCTTTGTTATATCTGGGCTTCCAAATCTACTCAAATTGGACACTCGTGTGTCTATCTCTACCTCTGTCTTTTTTGTTTTTTGTTCTCCTTTGTTCCTTACCCATCTTGTCTTGTCTAACTTCATTTTTTTCATGATGAACGTTCTCCGTCTTTGATTCGGTTGTTATTTGTTCCATAAAACGACCCTCGAGCTCAGGAACAGATCAATTCATGTGTTCGCTTTTACTCCGAGGCTCATACTAATGCTGATGTATATTTACGCAGTATTCATAAAGTGTGAAAGTTACATGATTATTCTCTCACAATCATACGGCAGATCTTCTGAACCAACGGCAAGTGGGAAATAGGGCAGCAAGCTAGGAGACAAGCTGGGGTTGAAGTGTATCGGAGACTTGAGGTATCGTATTACCGGGGTCAACCAATCAGACATTTCACGTGACTGTGCTTAAATATTCCTAATAAGGAAATATATGCACGCCATTTAAGCGCTTAACCGGTCCAGGAATGTCGAAGTTTCGAACTTTAGGACGCTGCTCGGCTGTTCTTCTTCTACTGGTACCTTTCCACTATGCACCAATATATACAAAATGACTACCTAGGTATAGAATAACTGTATGTATAAGCTCGGCAAAAGCACCCTAGCTAAAGTAGTAAATTTAGATAAATATCCAAGACATGCAGTGTTTTCGATCGTCATTGTTCCCACAGGACACCCCGCAAAATGCGGAGTTGACTCGGCGGACCCTTAATTATGGCAGGCCGGGGAAGTTGATCCACCATGTGGAAAATTAAGCCACGGTGTCACAGGATTCTTGAATGGAACCGCTTTTGATGGACTATAATACTGCCCCCGGTTGTTCAAGTTATAAAACCCTCGAGGACCCCACTGCTTTAGGTAGCCTTGAGTCAACGTCCACGCGTGTTTTATTGCGCGATACCTGAAAATATTAGCCCAGTCACTACACACACGATCATGACTTTCCTCGTGGGTCGGTCGTTAAGCTACGCCATCACAGCCACTTCTGGTAGTGGTTTCTTGTTGTGAGTAGACGAACCTAGTGTCGTCAGATCAGGTAAATGGGCTGTTCGACTGACAGGGGTGTTCAGGTTTGGCTATGACCAGGGTGTTATGTCCAGTCTGTTGACTGGGGATGCCTTTGTTGCCACATTCCCTGAGATCGATACCACTGAGACCGGACATGGTAGTTCTTCCTTACAAGGCACAGTGTGAGTGGTCTGACACCCTATATAGACGAGAGCGCAGACTGACTCTACATTATGTACAATAGTGTTGCCATTTACGAGATTGTAAGTGCTCGTTTGTTTTCAAGATCCCATGCTATCACATTTCTAACAGGCTTAGGGCTGTTTCTTGGGTGCAATTATTTCTTTGCTCGTTGGTGAACGACTTGGTCGACGCAATTGTATCATGGCTGGATGTGTTGTTCTGAGCATCGGTGCTGCTCTTCAAGCCAGTGCCTATACAATTCCCCATCTCATCGTCGGCCGAATCGTCGCAGGTGTTGGAAATGGTCTCAACACAAGTGCAATTCGTGAGGCACCCGTTAATTAGATGTCGATTCCCATCTTTTTTGATTTTATTCGCTAATATCTCCATAGCGGTCTGGCATTCGGAGATGAGCAAGGCAGCAAGTCGAGGCAAAGGAGTGAGTTATTCATAAAGCCTTATATAAACTCGGGGCCTAACCTTCCGATCAGTTGGCCATCGAGCTAGCCATCAACATCTTTGGGGTCATGCTTTCATATTGGGTTGGTGAGTATTCATTCCTGTTCACGCCATTGGTCAAACCTTGATGCTAATTTTTGACTGTCTCATGTAGATTACGGGATGAGTTATGTCAATAATGAAGCACAATTCCGTTTTCCGCTTGCGTTACAAATTCTCTTTGCTTTCGTCACCTTCCTCGGAGTAATGTGTCTTCCCGAATCTCCTCGATGGGTATGTCAAAATGGGTTCAAATTCGTGGAGCTCAAACTAACGGGATAGCTTATCCAACATGGCCACGAAAACGAAGCTCGTCACATTATCTGGGCGCTCCAGCACAATGCTCGTGAAATCGACGAAGATGACCCTGTCGTGAACGGGGATGTTACAGAGATCTCTCGTGCAGTTGAAGAAGAACAGGAAACCTCATCTGGAGGGTCATTCAAACTTCTCTTTCAGAACAACAAGCAACGGTTCCTATACAGAACTCTTCTCGGTATGGGGGGTCAAGCCATGCAGCAGCTATCTGGCATTAACCTGATTACCTACGTGAGTCATACAACTTGAGATTTCGACGTTAACATTGCTAATGAACCCTAGTATGCCACTGTCATCTTTGAGCAGTCAGTTGGAATGTCCCACCACACAGCATTGCTATTGGCTGGTTTCAATGGAATCGCATACTTCTTTTCCTCCTTGGTTCCTATTTGGATTATCGAGCGGTATGTCGGCCCATGATGGAGTCCTCACATTTTGCTAATTTCTTCCAGCCTTGGCCGCCGTAAGCTCATGATGTTTGCAGTCATTGGACAGGGCTGCTGCATGGCTATTTTGGCAGGCACTATCTGGGATGGTGGACACGCAGCTGGCTTGGTTGCGACTGTCATGCTATTCCTGTTCAATTTTTTCTTTGCAACGGGTCTTCTTGCTATTCCTTGGCTTTGTGAGTATTCCCTCATATACCATTGTGCTTCAAACGAGCTCAGCGCTAACAAAACACGAACACGAAGTGCCCGCGGAATATTCACCACTCTCAATTCGAACCAGATCAGCCGCTATGGCGACTGCAACAAACTGTATGTTTTTCGGCTCTTTGATTAATGGCAAAAGGCTAATGAGTGTTAGGGATTTGTACATTCCTTGTCGTGGAAATCACACCAGTCAGCATTGCCAACATCGGATACAAGACCTATATCTATTTTGCCAGTATGTGCCTTCTTGTTTCAGTCCTAGCGCCTGAACTAACTGACAAATACAGTATTTAACTTCTTCTTCCTCCCTTTTATCTACTTATTCTATCCGGAAACGCAAAACCTCACTCTGGAACAAATCGATCTGTTATTCACTGGCGAAAAGGTTCAGCTCCATTGGGACTCGTCGATGGGAATTGCGGGTGATGTGGCCACACGGGTTGGAAATGCTACTGCCAAAGACCTGGAGAGTGTGAATGTTCAACATGTTGAGTAAATCCATTTAGTGGTGGTTGTTTAGAGAATCAACGCATTTCATTCCAGATCTAATATACGTCTATAAGTACGTTTATGCAAACCATGGATATCCGTTCAACTCCCTACGTATTTTCCGGTCAATATTGTTTATTTTACTATTCGTACAGTCACATGTGATTAAAATTGACCCCAATATTTGTAATCTATCATTTAGAAAAATAATCTAGAGATATCTGGGCGCATGGGTAATTCTCCATAGTTAAGAGCGCCAAGCCTACCCAATGAGGCTTAGTAGCCCTATACTCCCTTACAGTACACGTGACCTTTGTTATTCTAGCTGGATCTAACTTGCCGCCTTTCAATGAAAATTCCCGTAGATAACCCCAAAATGCCAACATAGAACCCTAGAAGACCCCTTAACTGTAAACCTTTGTATTCTGGCAGAATTTGCTCTCCGACGATCCTTCGATTTCAATGAAGTGTGACTGTACGGAGTAGCTACTTCCATGATCAATTGGGAATTTAACCCCCTTTTTACCGGATGAACAACCTTACGTCGATAGTCGGGGAAATTCCCGGGGAATACCCGGGGCCCCGCCAAGCTCGGACTTTCGCCTCGTCTCAAGGCGCCTAAATTTTCCTAATCCGGGTAAAGATCTTTCACTTCTTCAATATTATCTATCCTTTGCGCAAACATTCACTGCTATCATTAGCCTACCTAGGATGGTAACTTCTCGAAAAATGTCGAACATGCCCCTGAATAGCCCTCGGGCTAGCAGCGATAATGACAGAATGAGCCCACAGACTTCTGCTCCGCTAGAACCGCAAGATTTACATCCTCTAAACATGGGGATGGAACGCAAGAAACGTACACGAACTGGATGTGTCAACTGCAGTCGCCGGCGGCGAAAATGTGATGAGGCTAAGCCCACCTGCACGGGCTGCAAACGCCGAGGCGACGAGTGCCAATGGCGTGTGCTTGGATCCTTTCGCGATTCCAATATCAAGGTGCTAGAATCAGATCACCCCTCGATGAGCCAAGGTGTGACAGTGAGCAAAAACAAGCGTCAGAGTAGATTCAAGATCTTGAATTCCGCCCCAAAAACCTCACAGACAAAACGCGCACCCAAGCAACAGGGCCACGAAGCTTCCGAGCAACCAGTACATGAGCCGTCTCCGCCGCCTTCTCCAGACACCAGAGCCACACCCGTGACTGTGGCGGCCACGGAAAATACCCCGGTTCCCACTACTCCCTCACTTACCAATGAGATCCGTAGCCCTGATCCCGCGCTTAACCAAGGTCTATCACCACCCTACTCCAGCGATACACCACACCTGTCTCAGAAGTCCATTCAAAACTCCCTAGGCCATCCTGAGAATGTGATCAATGGGCATGATTTGGGACCTCACGCGGTGTCTCCCCAGCCTCATTATCCACCAACCATACAAGGTGACTTCAACACGCTTCCCCAATCCAGAGATGACTCGTCGCAAATCCATAATTCCAGCCCCGAGTATATAATCGATGGATTGAATGGGCTAGGGGCTTAACTCACAGCGCCCAATTTCATTCATCTTTGACTGGCTCTTACCAAACTGTTCCATCGCCATTGTTTGATCACAATATCTTTTCCGACCCGGCAGATCTCGTCAACGATGTGTTTTTGCCGGGTTCTGCTTATGAAGCACTTCATACAACTCTAAGAAACCGCCAAATATGGACTGCCCTGCCAGATATCCCAAATCGTCGCAGCTCGCAAGACTCCATTCCTCCAGTGCATAACCCAGTAGCATTTAGTGATGCTGGGTCATTTTCGAGGACTGAGCGGCAGTCTAGAGGCTTGGAATATAGCAGGCGGTTTGAATTATTGCCCGAAAGAGAACATATATTATGGGGAAATTATCTTAATGAAATTTGCTCCTGGGTAAGTTTCCTGTGGGGACTTCATTACATTGAGAATCCGTCTAACTCTGGAAAGCTCGACATGTTTGATAATAATCGGCATTTTGCTTCCACCTTTCCTCAAATGGCCAAGTCTTCGACTCATCTCCGTTACTCTATATTGGCATTATCTGCGCGACAGCTCGAAAGACAGCAAAACCTTAAATCGCAGTCAGAGAGCCTATATCTGTACCAGGAAGCCATTCACCTCCTTCTACCTGAGTTGGGAAGTAAAACCACTCCTGTCATAGCTTCTTGCGTCATCTTGTGTGTCTTGGAAATGTTGAGCTGTAGGTATCCAGTGTACCCATCATCTTGCGCTTCAGGTCTGACGAATGATAGGTAATCCCAAGGAATGGCGTCGCCATTTAGACGGCTGTGCGTATCTTATTCAAGCAGCTGGTATCAACGGCTTCTCCGGGAAGGAGGAGCAAGCTCTTTTTTGGTGCTTTGCTCGGATGGGTATGAAACCCTCTTTTCCATATCATCCCACGATTCTTTCTTTTCCCCCCACAGTTTCCTGACTTCAATCAGATGTTTGTGGTGCTCTCATATCCGAGGAGGAGACGATCATACCTATCCATAATTGGCGGCCAATGGATATGAGCTACAGCGAAGCTGCACAGAGATTTATATCTTCAGCCAAAACCAATCTTGATACATATGCCAACTATACAGTATATCTCGTCGCGCGAACGTTGAACGTTCTTTTCGGCTGTTCTTCAAGAACGTCTCACCCTTGCACATCATGCCAATCTGTTCCCAACGACGATGGCGACTCATACATTGACCGCTGGGCAGATTCGTTTGAGCGTGTAGAAGAGTGGTACGGTAATCGGCCCGCCCAGATGAAATCTGTATTCAGCGTTGCTGCTTCTGAGCGCGAAGGGCTGGATCGAGCTTTTCCAATTGCGTTGTATGGGAATGGGGCTGCTAGTGAGGTTCCTCGCTCTTGGTCGTTGACCCTGTGGTACTAATATTGGTCAGTATCCGGTAACCAGATGTATCATGTAGCAGCCTTACTGTTGCTTCAGCGAAAGCCAAAGACATTGACATTGATCAAGAGACCGGTATGTTGTCTTCTACTCTTTTTTACAGCTCAAGGCTAATAAACAAATAGAGATCGGTTCTTTGGCATGCTCGACAAATATGTGCAATATCCGCATCCAATGGTCATCAGTGAGTTTCTCAACCATTATTTCACTGAAAAAAGAGGGGAATACTGCGCCGGGTTGCTAACCTTTACGATGCCTGTGACTAGTGGCTGCTGGACTAATGCACTTCAACCTTTGTGGATAGCTGGCAAGGCTATGTCTCACTACTCCGAACACGCTGCCATTGTGGAAACTTTGGTCAAAATTGAACGCGAGACTGGCTGGGCTACTGCTTGGCGTGTTGAAGACCTTAAAGATTTTTGGGGTGAATACGATAATGACGAAGACTGTGATGTCGACATGGATTAAGTTTGAGAGTTCAACGATGGAGCAGATACCATATATGTTAATATCTTTTATATCGATGTTCAGGGAAGATTTCACGAAGCCTTCCTATCTGCATCAGTCAGTTTTAACGCCCTAATGAAAAAGTGCTTTTAGCTTACCCTTTCGTGTTATAATAATTCCACCTCGCTGGCTGCACAATCCTAGACCGCATCTTCTCAAACTCCTCGTCTTCCTGGTCCCCATCCGATTGACTTCATTTAGGTATGTGCAAAGTTGGCTTTGAAGAGAGACCGCCTCTTGACTTTTTTCATAAATTCGGATGGGTGTTAGTAGATTGACACAATTTGGGTAGTAGAGCGGGGAAAAAAGGAGGATGGGACTTTTGGGAAGCCTGTCATGCCTAAGGCAGGACGTTCGAATTTGCCCAACATGCATGTATCCGCGCACTCATATGCCACGTCACAGAGAGCTCGAAACCATTATGTTTGTTTGGTCCGTCCATTATGTGTATGTTTATGGTGCCAGCCTCCAAACGCTCGGTGGAAATAGAACCGCACTGACCATTTTTATTCCTCTCACTGAGGCAACCTTCTGATAGCTGCCATTCGGCAATCTGCTCATGGGTTACTCGAGGCAAATGTCAGCCTCGCAGGGATTTTATCAAGCGGTCCGAAACCTGCGCAATCTAACGGATCAACCGTCCGAGGAACACTCTTATCGAACCATCCCACTTTCTCAGTCAGCAAAATACTTGTTAAAAGCTGAGGATGAGATGCAGCTTGCCGATGATATTGCCTTCTTAGCTCAGTGGCAAGAGGGAGTCGAAAATGTGACGGCTGTGACTCTTCAAGAGAAGGCAAATGGGCTTGTTATCTGCCTCGCCAGCAACCACACACCTGCAGATAAAACAGTCCACGAATTGAATCAAATCATGGCTTTGGTGAGCAAATACGCCTCCGAAGGTACTTCCTTGCTTGGACGCAAACGGCATCTCCAGGGTAGCTGACTTATGTATGTAGGAAAACGACGGAATGAATTTCGTGATAAAATCTTCGACATTGTTGTTAATATCCGCGAGGATCGAATTTTTAGCAGAATTCGTCCACCTTGGTTGCCTCAGCCTGACCACTATTCCAAACGAAGGTCCTCTCTGCTCTCACAAGTTCAGGTATTTGTTGACGAGATTTCCACAATCGGAAGCCGGTCACCAGCCCTGCAAATCTTGGTGCAGCCGGCACGCCAGCTGATAGCCTGCCTTTGGCCTTTCGAAAAACGTATTCCCCAGAGCATGATTAAGGACCACCAAAAAGATGTCATAAAAAGCTGTGCTGAATTGGCTAGTACTGGTGGAACAGGATTGCTAGAGGAACACCTTCAGCGGCTACAAGTTCCCCCTCATACCCGTGACAGATGTGGAGTACGTCAAATTGACAAGCTTGCGCGATACTTCTTTGTATGTCGAGATCTTATCAGGGTTGGTAGGCGTCCAGAGTACAAGACGTTGTTCTCCAACATTGCCATCGAAACCTTAGAAGCTTTCGAAGCAAGGACGCCTGAAGGCTCTTCCTCCCCATGCTTTGTTCATGCAGAAATTCAGCAGATTGTCCACTACACGAACCACCCTCATGATCCTAGTCCGCGGTTTATCGGATGCAGCAAATCTGCATGTTATCTCTGCGATATGTTTATACAACGGCATAGCCAGTACCGAATCTCCCATGCTCACCGGCGACTTTATCACAAATGGACTTTGCCGGATCTGGATTATTCGACTTCTAAAGAAGCTCAACAGCTCCAAGTCATATTGGCATCCATGACCAATGAGATGGCAACCGTGGCCGCAGGGTTTCAGCGAGATCTTCGCCCTCCGAAGCAGTATGCAGCGCAGAGCATTGCATTCTTACCTCTAACTAGTGGCTCGACGGCCAGTAATACTTCAACTATCACACAACAACCTTGTCTCCCTCACGTTTCCCCCATATCGAGCCTTAAATCTGACTATGATACGAAACCTGCAAGCACCGGCTTTTCGAGAAACCGGTGCGAAAGCCTCCCTAGTAAAAGTGGAAGTGCGTCTTATCTCCTCCTTAACCAAGAAGATCTGCCATATTCACTTAATATCAAAGACATTCAACACGAGTTTGTGGTTCAAATTGATGCAATCTTTCTTGATATCGAGTTTGTTACCCCTGGCCAGCTCTCAATCCGCCATGCAATGGACAATCCACTGCCCAAAGATGTTATAGATATCTGTCAGTTATCTACAATTAGTGAAACAACGGTATCATTATCAACTCTGCAACTATGCCTACGCCATGCCAACGGTTTTACGATATTTCTTGAATTTGCCCAGGGTCAGGCTTAATCTAATCCCAGCACAGTCATTCCCGCTGTTCGGATGACTAGATCTATAGCAGTTCACTATTCGGAATTCTGTCCACGGGTACTATACAGCTTTTTTTATAACTGTGATGGTGGATCTCTATCATATTTGATTACAACCAGCCCAAATTATTAGTTTTCTATTGTAGATCAGGGTGTCCCTCTCCTTGGTCATGAATTGTTTGCAATCCTAGGCTATTCACTAGTTTCCCCAAGAAGATCCTGCGCATTATCCAACAAAATCTGTTTTGTTCTTTCCGATCCAAATAGACTCTGCAATCCATCATCCACTCTCTTCGCCAGAGACTCAGCCAGCGCTGCAGGGGTGTAGGGATAATCACTCCCATACAGCAACCTAGACGAATCAACCAGCCGCAGAAGACCATGAATCTGATCTGGGAACGGCACACCGGCAAGATCAAAATAGAAACGCGTCTGCAACAGTTCCTTAATCCTTTCCCCGCTGATCCCATCACCTGCACCAGGAACCATAGACGAGAACTCCGCGATCCTCTCCATAATGGACGGGAAAGTCGCACCACAGTGACAAGCCACGAACGTAATCCCAGGACACCGATCAACCGTCCCCGAAGTAAGCAAACTCATAAGCGACCGTGTTGAATCAAACATGAACTCCATAATAGGCGCAGCAACACCGGGAATCGGAGTAACCTTCTCAAGGGAGTCATCGTCGTGCCGGATAAGACAGGTAGTCGGGTGAAAAAAGACGATGGTCTTTCGCTCACTTAATTTGTCAAAAACACGACTAAAGCGCTGATCGCCCGGGTAGATGCCATGCGAATTGGTCAGGATTTGAAATCCCACTGCGCCAAGATGGTCTAGTGCATAGTCTATTTCTGCAAGGGAGCCTTCCACGTCTGGGAGGGGGAGAGAGGCGAAGAAGAGGAAATGGGTTGGGTGATCGGCGCAGATTTTGGACATGTCGATGTTGGCACGGCGGGTTACGGTTCGGCCTTCTTCGTCGTTTCCCGGGGTTAGGTGTGTTGCCGGGGAGGACATGCTCAGTACTGATTTTTTGATGCTTAGGTTGTTCATTAGTTCAATGTGTGCTTCGGCGCTCCATTCCTGGATTATATTGTGTTTAGCATGGGGATTCGATGTGTTGTGGTGTTCACGTTTAGAGGGACTCACTGGAATCGCGGGCATTCCATCTGGGTGGCCTCTGCCTGCAAAGTCATTCTGTAGGCAATACTCGCGATACGAAGGTGGCACGCAGTGAGTGTGAACATCAATTCTATCCATTTTGGATCTTGTGAGTGTGTATGAAGTTGTTTTTGGGGGATTGTTGCTAATATTATAGTCCTGCAATGTATCCCCGTAACTAAGATCGACATTCCTAGTTCGTATTCTTCACCGGTTTTCTCATGAAACGCAGTGACTTATTGCTTACCGACTCAAGATTAACTACAAGGGTACATGTTATGTTGTGTTACCACTTCTCGTTCTTCCTTGTCAATGCCGTGGAACAATGAAACTAACAGGACTGTACATCTTTGAACCGAAACACAGTCTAGACAAATGACTATATCAGATCTACTGTTGGCAGTTCCTTCGGCTCAACAACCAACCCCCTTGCAGCCAACAGCCGCGCCTGAGTGAGCTTCAAAAACCGGTAGGTATTATCCAAAATCGGTGTGCTCACACCCTTCTCCCTTGCAACACGCAAAGCATTCCCCAGAATAACCTCCACCTCCATCGGATTCCCCTTATCTACATCCACCAACATACTAGGCCGGAAAGACAACTCGAGAGGAGTAACATCAACCATCTCATCCACAATCCCGGGCCCAAGATCATACCCATCCGCCTTCGCAATGGCCGCCATCTCCGCCATACCAGGTCTAATCAAACTATGCTCGCCGCCGAACCGTCGAACCGCAGCGCTATCAAGCTGAGTGATAGCGCACATGGGATTGAAAATCCCATTCCAGAGCACCTTCCGCCAGCGATAGAAGACGATATCATCGACGATATTCGCATCGACAACTTTGCTGCCGTTATATATTGTCGCGAACTCTTCGAGCTTGGCGCGCTCGATCGCCGCGTCCACGGATGGGTTGTGGAATGCGCCGATGTGGAAGTTGTCGTGGTCGTCGTGTATAACGTGGCCGTTGTGTTCGTGTGCGCCGATGAAACTTGGCGCTGATAACACCACGTTCGAGGGGAATGCTGCGATGATTGGTGGTTCGATGTACAGACCGTTTTGGAATAGGACGATCGTTGTATAATCAGGGGTTATGGCGGGGGCTATGATCTTGGGGATGTTGTTCACTTCCGGGATGTTCTTCATTGTGACGATCACATAGTCGAATGGGGTATTAGCGTCGGCTAGGGGGACAGCATTGACGACTAACTATGTGTTAGCTTTGGATGAGCTTGGCTAGCTGTTTTTCGACTGGCGACTTTCAGGGGTTTACATACTTGCACTTGGTCTCCAGGATGACAGTTTTCCATGGTCGATAGACTCGATTTCGAATCCGTGCCGAACAACTTGTTCATAATTGGATCGAAGAACAGAAGTGACTGATGCCTGTCCAGATCTTTCGAGAGCAACGCTGACCATCGTCCCCACGCCACCTGATCCAATTACCAACACTCGGCGCTTTGCCGTGGTAGTATCGTGGGACATGCTGGGCTGATTGATGATAACTTTGGATACAATGTCAAGAAATTACATTTAACCAAAGCCGTTTTATGCAATACGGGAGCTCCGACCTCGGGGGTTGCTGATTAGCTCGGAGTCTCCTCCTCCCCCTCTCTTATCGACATTCTCCCCCTCACTGGGCGATAACGCCGAAATCTTTTGAACATTGGAACCCAATTTGGTTGTTGTTTACTCTGTCACACTTCTTGGAATGATCGGGAATAAACTATACCAATGTTCCACCATGGACACGCAAACTATATTTACACAGTCAACTGATCGGATGATAAAAAGTGATGTAAGTAACATCTCTACCCTTCCAAATAACCTCAGATCACCTCCCAAATGCATTTCCAAAATCGCAACCCAAAATGAAGAACCCAGTCAAGCAAATGCGCTTCCCAGTGCTCGAAGACTTCCTCGAGTACGTGCAGGATGTCGCAGAAACCTCTGGCAGATGGGTCAACTGGCAAATCATACGCGGCAAGCGACATATATGGTGGGAAACAGACTGGGACGTGGTATCACGATGGGCGCAATCGATCATCGAGACAGAAGAGCGTCTACGCGAAACCACCCAACGCGAGAACTTCCACAAGAAGTGGATCCATAAATTCCACAACGGCTCCAGCGAAGCAGGCAAATTCGTTCTACCAGATTTGATCGAAGAGTTAATAGCTCTGGACCACGAGTACACGCGTCTCGAGCGGATATACGACACGCTCCTAGCGGGTTGTCCCGTGGGACCTATCAAGAGTGGGTATATGTGGATTCGAAAGCAGCCGCAGTGGTATCTTAAGAGTGAGTGGTTGCGCCAGGATTGTGCGAGACGGGGTGGGTGCTGTGGTCGCGAGTGCAAGTGTTGTGAGAATCCTCCTGATCCGAACAGGAGGAAGGGTTGGGGTCATTGCACCGCTCAGTGTCCTTGTTGTATTGATCTGCGTCAATTTCAACTTACTGAGAGGGACCGGAGGATGTTGCAGCCGGAGTTTGATCTTACTGTTTACCCGTGGAGTGATTATAGTCGAGAGATGTTTCGTGCTTATATTTGGTCGCTTGACTAGGCTTTTTTTAATGGTTTATTTTGGAAGGATATTGACCTCGGGAATTTCCTGTTGCTCGGTATATAGTTCTAGTCAATTGCCGCTTTTCTTCTTATCAGTGTTCCAGGGTGAAACTAATTTTTTTTTCGCGGAGGTTGGAAGCTTAAGCTAAGGCGAAATCGAAGATATCAGTGCAGTTACAGACCTATGTGAATCAAAGATAACAAAATCAGCGATGGAGGCTTCGTGTTAACCCCGAATCCCGCCAAGCCGGCATGTTTAACGCATCCTGATTCGACCGAGTGGCGTATCAAGTCCACCTGCCTGTATACTTGGGGCTTCCCCGCAGTTTATATTCAAGCTTGATAAGACTTGCGGTGGAATCTCCGCAAGCGCAAATCACTGAATTGCTTAAATAGACAGATCATGCCTATCATGCTCGATCAAGCTCACTTTTCTCTTCAGTATCCAACTCTCAACTATGGAGAATGACACTTGTCAAGATGGAACCATTTGGGCTCCAGGAACAGTCAGACTAGAGGATAGTAAGTGAACATAAGCCACAATACCACACTACATGTGCAACTTGACTTACCAAGTTAGTCCACCAATCCAGTGACCAACTAGTCCTCTTCCCCACCCCATCATCCGACCCAAACGACCCCCTCAATTGGTCAAAAACTCGCAAAATCCTCAATTTCACCCTAGTAAGCTTCTTCGTGCTATGGACCTTTGTACAACTCGACATCGGCTTCACGGCATGGGGTCCAATGCGAGAAGAACTCAAGTACTCCGTCGACATCCTAAATGCCAACGCAGCCATCAACTACAGCGGTCTGGCCGTAGGCTGCATATTCTTCATGCCCCTAGTCCACAAATACGGCCGACGCCCGATCTACATATTCAGCGTCGCCCTACAGTTCGCATCATGCATCTGGCAAGCCAAGATGTCTACGGTTGGCGATCTAATGGGCAGCGGCCTGATATCCGGTATCGGCGGCGCAATCAGCGAGATCATCGTGCAGATTACCATCGCTGACATGTTCTTCGTGCATCAGCACGCTACGATGAACGGATGGTATGTCATCGTCCAGTCTACGGGCGCATTCCTTGGTCCCGTGGCATCGGGATACATCGTGGTGGCACAAGGGTGGAGGTGGATGTGGTGGTGGTGTGTGATTTTTTTCGGAGTCACACTACTCTGTGTGATATTCCTTTTCGAGGAATCGAAATATATCCCCTATCTGGATGGTCGCGACGTTACCGCGGATGCACAAATGACTGGTGAACAGTCCGAATCACACAAAGATGCGGACGTAGCGGATTCAAAGAGTGCCCATGAGACGCTCACCAGTCGCGTACGTACCAACCAGGATATTCCGTTGAAAACATATTTCCAGCGCATGGCTTTGGTGACCACTACCGACGATGCCCTGTGGCCGCACTTCTATCAACCAATAGTGGCGCTCTTTACCTTCCCGGCTGTTTCGTATGCGGCTATCACATATGGTTCTACGCTGAGCTGGTTCGCTATCATGACTTCCCTACAGGCATCTTACATGACTATGCCGCCTTATAACTTCGATGCTGCTGGTGTTGGACTGATGAATGTGGCTCCGTTTGTTGGTGCTGTTCTCGGTTTCCCCTTTGGCGGACATTTGAGCGATAAATCCATTTTGTGGTTATCCAAGCGCAATGGTGGTATCTACGAACCGGAGATGCGTCTTTGGCTTGCTCTGCCTATTGCCATTATTAGTCCTGCGGGAATACTAATGTTCGGGTTGGGCCTTGCCTATGTGAGCGACGCATCCGAACCAGGAATTTTGAATCTTTTTAACACTGTCTAGGGTGCGCATTGGGCTATTCTTGCTGTCGGGTTTGGATTCTTTGGATTTTCACTGGCCGCCGTTAGCGGAATTGCGCTTTCGTATCTCATGGATTGTTATCAAGACGTGAGTGCTTATTTCACTTTGAGTGCTTCGGTTCTCTTTCTAATTTGATGGCTTCTAGATTATCGGTGACGCATTAGTTGGAGTGATTTTCATGCGAAACATCTTCTCGGTGATTGTACTTTTTGTGCTGACACCTTGGGTCAATAAGATGGGCCTGCGAGACTTGCATATTCTATGTGCGGTTCTCTCGTTTGTTATCCTCTTGATCCCCGTCCCACTTCTCATCTGGGGTAAGAAGGCTAGAATTGCTACGGCACCGAGTTATAGAAAAATGGCGGCAAATCAGCTTAGCCATCGGACTATTTAGATACATACTTCTACAACTAGATATATGCACGTCGAATTGGAGGTCGCCTTTGTATTTGTTGAAACTCTAGTTCTGACATTAAGAAATGGTATAATATTTTGAGATAAGCTCATAAAAGTATAAATAAGAAGACTTAAGGTGTATAGTGTTAAAGAAGGTATCACAAAGAAGAATATAAAAGAGCGTGCTAAAGTTTTCCTTTTCCTGTTTCACCTGACTCCGCCGACCACCCTGTGCAATTCGCATGGAGCCTTCCCATTCCGCAAAAAGTCCGCAGACTTATACTCTCTCTACCGCCTTCTCATCCTTGTAGTCTTCATATGGGGGCATCTCAAAAGTTTGCCGCACCGCAAATGAGTCACTTTTCTTGTGAGTGGAAGTGAAAGTGCCTCCACCATTGCTCGAGCTGACAAGAGTCCTTTCTGATACGTTGTTGGAGGAACGAATCTGAGACCAAAAGTTGCGATGGCCTATCTTGAAGAGAGGGCGGAGGTTGGGGAGGCAAGCAGCTGTGATTCCAACTGCTGCTTCGACACAAGTCCACACAATGACGGGGACTTGGTTGTCTGGATGAGTGGTTAGTGATATAGATCAGGAGATTGAAAGAAATAATAGCACGTTGATACTCACAGGTAATATCAGGACCTTGCTTAACCAGGTCAATCATGGCATTGAGGCGGAAGCAATCGAAGATCAAGGTTCTAGAAACGAAGTGTTAGGATTTTTCCACTGTAACACAAATGGGATATCAAACATACAGGCCACCGACAAGGAAGACTGCAGAAAGAAGCGCTTTCTGGGCCTTGGGAATCGGCAATGTCCACACGACTCTCATAGGCATGACCAAGAGGATGAGGTCGGAGAGGATGTTGGGGATCTGAATGCCATAGTAGAATTTGGCGGGGTCAAGACAAGCTCCTTCAACGGACGGGTCCCAGAACTTCTTGGTGGGAATGCAAAGAAGAGCACCGGCAACGTAAACACCCACAACCCAGAGGGAGATGAATCCAAACATGACGTTCACTGCAATTGTCATGTGTCGGACTGCAAAGAGTCGCTTGTACAGTGCCAGAATGGAGAATTTAATGAAGGCAATGCATCCGGTGTAGATAAAGGCGTTGGCGAATCCGAGCTATGTTTTGAGTCAATGCGTGTACTTGATAGAGGGCTGAGTTTTTCACGTGAACGTACTTGAAAGTAAACCAGGAGATTCTTCGCTGGGATCATTGTGATGTGTGAGCCCATTCCATTGAATAGGACTGATATTGGTGTTAGTATGAACTTGGTTTGATGCAGTATTTTTATGTCACTCACGAACAACGACTCCACTGGAGCATGCATATTTGAAGAATAGAGCAACCATAATCAAGTAGTCGTCCATGAACAGCCTGCTTCCCGTCACCTTCCTCGCCAAGATCCTCAGAGCAACCGAGAGAGTGGATAAGGTGTAAGCAAACACCAGTGCAATAATCATTGACCTGCGTAGGTCTTGATTCGGGTGCTCGAAGTCTCCCGGTGTCCACGTGGGGGTGGAGGAATGTTCTGTGGAAGACATGACAGGCAGGTGTGGTGGATCAACCCCAACAACGAGGTATAATTAAACGAGAGAAAGTTGTTGGTTTAGATGATTTGGAATCATTTAAGGCTGCGTTTGGGGTCTTTAATATACTTCGAGGAGATGAGAAAGGGGGGGGGGGGGAAGGGGGGGAACCGCATCTATGTATGTGTCATATCTCTCGAGAACTATGAAAATAACGCAAAGATGATATGAACAGGTTTACCGATCACATCGATGACAGGGCGTGGCTTAGTTGCAGATGGCATTTTAGCCTAGGCATACTCCAGTGCGAACGATTACATATTGTGTTGTGGGACTAATTTGCCTGGGAAAAAGCAAGAGAAAAAGCAAGACGCTGCTAATCAACGGCCCGTCAGATCATAAACAAAGTATTATGTGCCTTAGCCGTAGAAATTTCGCCAATCATATCGAGGCATAGGAACCCTTTCTCGACGTATCATCTTGGAAGAGTGGATATATCAGATTTGGATTTGACACTTGTGAGATCCACTTTGTTGCAAGACATTCTTCCCGAAAACTCAGCAGATAGGACGTGTTGAGCGGTATGACAGAATGTGCTGGCACATTGCTTTTTGATTGAGATAACTATTGAAAATATGCAGCGGAGAATGATTGTTCATTGCTTTGCAGTCAAGTTCTCACAGCGGAAGATTAACCAACGAAATTCAGAACCCATCCCTATATTCCAGGCAAGGGATTAACAATAAAGAATTCTACACATTTTTGACATACACATAAACCGGCGTAGACTTTCCCATGCTCTAGGAGAATAACTAGAAATAGATACATACACTCCGTACGGAGTATTGCAATGCCTCCAGTCACTGACAGCTGTCTCCCTATGTACAACCCACAACGTAGCCAAAAACGCCATGATCGTCCAATAATTGAAAGAAATACAGGTCATCAAATACTCTTCCGAAGTCGCCGTTTTGGTAAATCCTCGTATAATGAGACAGTGAAGGCCTGGGGTTTGCCCGATATGATATGTCAATTAGACAGCGGACACATCCGATTGCAGCCCACATGGTGGAAGTTAGTGCAATTTAGCCGTTATATTTGATCTACTCCGTACATGATAGCGTTTTTGTCATTGATTACGAGGTTGATATACGTCTCATGCAGCCGGATTGCATTTCCGTTGCACCTGGATTGATGATCTTTAGTTGCTTTTCCCGTACTGTCGCACAGAAATGCATAAATGCAATGTTGAATGCAATCTTAATTGGAATTGTTCAATACATTGTTTTGAGCACAACTTTGTGCAACACCACTGATAGCTTAATTGTCCGCGATGGAAAATATTATGAATCCAACAAACCCACTTAGTACTCCGCACTGAAGATCCCCGATCTTCGCAAGGGGCTATATCGGAGATTACAACATCTACCCCGACTCTCTTCAGAGTATGTCATTGGAAGGTCCACCTCATCTTTCGTCTTCAGATTTTCCGTTCGCCCTTGCCGTTCTGTCGCCCAATGCCCTCAATAAACCTCGGAAAGTCTAAGATGTCCCGCTCCATCTCAAGTGTGTACTTTGACCTGACGTACTATCTCAATCCAGGAGCGGGAATTCAAAACAGTTAGTGTCTTCCAATATTGCTATTGCTATCCACACTACGAGCAAAGTATACACAAACCTTCAACGCACAGGAGCACTCGAAAAACAAGGGGGTTCCGAATATAACCCAAATTCCTGGGGACGGCTTTTACATGAATCGGACACGAGGAAGCGTTATACACACACTTGCAGCTGTCGCGATTTCGATTCTGACTTGCAGCTTTATAACCCACAAGGCTGACGGCATCAGCGTTTCAGACCTCGGGAGCCGCATCCCATTTCCAGGATTGCACTTTCCCGGGAAGATCCACACCCTTCCCAAGGTTCCAAGCCCGATCCATTCCCGGTGCCCAACCATGTGGTATCATTGGGTGTTAAGGCGATATTTTCTTGCTTTTGACTCCGCTGTGGACCTACAATGAACCTTGGAAGCGATTAATTACCCTTCCGATCCAATTGTTGATTCCAATCGTAATACAACCGGGCATGGACCCTCCCAATCAAAGAGAAACGATGCTTCAGATGCATACCATCGACGATTAGCGTCAAGCCACACGATCGATCAAAGAAATGCCCCCCCGCCAAAAACATTTCGTCCCCGAAGTTTTTTACTGAAATATCATCATTCGATCGGAAATTCTACACAGCGATTATGGCCAAGGTCGCTCTGATCACCGGTGGCAGTATGTACCTTTCCACAATCACCGCACGGATCGTCGATCATTCGTTAACCAAAGCTAAAAAATAACAGCTAGTGGAATCGGCCTTGCAGTTGCCAAGGACCTGATCCAGACTGGCAGCTGGCAGGTCAACATTATCGGCAGCAACCAAGAGCGCGGCCAAGACGCAGCAGCTTCCCTCCCCAATGCCACATTCTACCAAGCCGACGTGAGAAATTACCACCAACTAGCTGGTGTATTCGACCAGATCTTCAATGCGACTGGTCGAATAGACTTTGTCTTCGCGAACGCCGGAAGAGCAGAATATACCGATTTCTTCGCCAAGTCTGAGGCCGGCATCCCGTCCGAACCGAGTTCCGAAATTGTTGATATCAACTTGAATGGCGTTCTATATACCAGTTACCTTGCGATGCACTATTTCCGTCGCTCCCCGGAGTCAACGAAAGGGCATAGGAACTTAATACTCACGTCGAGTATCGGGGGCCTATACCCCTGTATGCTAACCCCAGTTTATTCTAGTACTAAGCGTGGGTTGAGAATAAACAAGTTAAATTACGCTGATACAAGGAATGGCTAATGAATTTCTAGATGCGCTTATTGGATTCACGCGCTCTGTCGGAGAGAAACTCTGGGAAGAGGGAGTCCGGGTCAATGCTCTGTGTCCTGGGGTCGTGGAAACGCCCCTTCTTGCTGACGAAACGTTTTGCGCAATCTTTCCCCGGGAAATATTGATTCCTATGGACGGTGTAACTGGTGTAGTATCGCAATTACTGTCTGGGGCAGATATGGTAGATGCCAAAGGGATGCGTGTCGCTGGTGATGAGATACATTCCCGGGCTGTTCACGTTTCAGGAAAGAGCTTCCTTTTCATTGAAAAGCCCGAGATTCATGATGAGCAGACTCGGATGACATGGGCTGCAATGATGGGGCATAAATAGATGTTTGAGGGTTTCGTCACGCTGGTTTGACTGCTTTATGGCTAAAGGTTGGAATAGTAACCGAGTTTCTAAACTAGAAAATTATACGTCCGTCCATGTGGAAGGCGTCTTGCGTATGTAATTACCTAGATAGAACCAGTAGATCTGGTCCCCGCCATCCCTCCCATCCCACACCGAGGACAAGGAGCGCCGAACTTGAAGCTGTGATTGCCTGGAGAAAGTCACAACTTCAGGGATATTGTCAACGACTGCTGCTCGCGCTTCAGTCCCGGTGATCTCGAAGCATGCAACTGTATATGGAAATGTCATGCATGGTATTGAACGCCCTGTGGATTGCAAGGCCGTATCAATCTCCATGGTAATAGCGCTGGACAACTGCAATGCTTCCTTATCGCGTTGTCCATAGGGATGGCATAGCCGATGGGCAATAAGTAATGCCGCGAGACGGAAGACCTTGGCCTGGGCAAGCATTCCAATAACCTCGGACTGAGTAAATCTTTCAATAAAATCCGATGGTGGCGAGGGTTTCCATCGCTGCAGGGAATCTTGTATCGCGTCCAATCGTTCAACCATCTCAATATCCATTCTCCCACCAGTAAGCCTCATCAAATGACTAGCCTCACAGAGATCATATAAATGACCAAAAAGTGACGAGCTAATCCCAATATACCGATCAACAACATCGCAACGATCACGTTCGCCGATTCGAATAGTTGGCATCTCCGACCGAATCAGACATTCAAAAGTCTCCGTACTAACCAAACACACCAACAAATCCATAATACCAGGATCCATCGTCAAAAGAGTGTGATAAACCGGCTTAACAAGCGCCAGCGTGTAACGCGATATAAGAAACGGCTGTCCATCAACAACATGCATAGCGAAGGTCACTATACCCACGCCGAGTACAAGTACAGTAACCAAATCCTGCTCTTTGGATATCTGGAACGACCGCAGCCCCGAAACAGCCAGCGCAGCTCGTCGATGCCCGACTTCGACGCTTGTTTTCGTGTGCTGCGCATATTGGTCGCCAAGGAGTACTGCGGCACAGGCGACTGTGGCGTCTTTTAATATAGATGTAGGCGCGGGCCGGAGAAGGTTCTGCACAAATAAACGGTGGTGCGACTCGTGGAAGCTTGGTCCAATTAGGAATTTGTCTAGTGGGGATGGTGCGCCGAGATCTTTCATAAGATTTAGGAAGTGTCTTTCCCACTGGTCTAGTTCTGGGAATAGGGATGGGTTGCTGGATAGACCTTTGTCGAATGGGAGGTAGAAATGGGGATAGGGATTGTTGTTTTGGGGTGAAGATAGATCGAGTTTCTTTGTATTGCAGGTGACCAAGCTGAGATTGGAGGTTGGGAGATTATAGGATATTTTTCTTGCGATGTGTGGTCTTCGTCCGAGTTTCGCGACATTTCGCATCGTTTTGCAGGTTTGGTTTAGTCTATCACATCGTTCGCATGACGTTGTGGCACTTGGGCGTCGGCATTTTTCTTTCAGTGTGTGACACTGATCACAGGCTCGTTTTGGAGCGGGTGGGGACATATTGGTTTGAAGTTGTTCAGCTCAGTGAATTCGGAAGATATATCAATTACGAACACACTAATCTCAGGCATCAGCGTTATGGGTTTGTGAGAGAGGGATCTCCATATCTCCCATGCATGAATGTACAAATGAAGACCACCTAATGAGCCACAGACGATAAGGTCGGGTGGACTTGACTATTCCGCACAAGCGCCATCTCGTGCGGGGATAACCCTACAATCTTGCACCGTCCACGGGTAGCTGCTTTAGCGCGTGATCCTAAATTCCTGTCTATCTCTGATTCTCTATCTAATTCCACAAAAGTTCTGTTCAACATTCATAATTCTGCAACGCCTGATGCACATTTTGAAACTCGATCTCCTTGCAAATCCCCGGCAAGTAGAAGATCCCCCACGCCAAGAGAATAATCGCCGTCTGGTAAAAGTCGAATGCATAACTGGTCCACTCATTGGCCATCAAAAAGCCATCGGGTCCCATGCCCATCTGTGTCAATCGCGTCATATTGCGACCCATAGCAACAATTGAGATTGCAAGGCCAAACAGCTGATTATAACGTTTCCAGTGAGGCATCATGAGTTGAGTGTTGGCGAAGGAAGATCGTCCAAATCGGAAACTCCAGAAGATATTCTCCGCCAAAGTGAACATCCAAAATATCATCTGGCATACATAGCTCGCCGTGAGGATCTTCATTGCAGATCCAATAAGCGCGGGCTTGTGAGTCAGAGCAATGATCACGGCGCCGATGCCTTGAAGTAGAAGAAGGAGGATGTTGGAAGTAAGATAAATAAGGAGTCGAAATTGAGCAGGGAGAAGACCAAGGTTTTCGGACCTCAAACAGCGCATCATTTTCACTTGAGTGAGATTGACGGTTATCATGCATAGGGTTGGCCCGAGGAGAAGAAACAAATTTTGAACGCCATAGGCCCCAAAGTTATCGGTATCTTCTGAGGAGTACACTCGTGCTCCTAGTCCCATCGCTTGAACTATTAAGATGTTAGTGGGAAGACAATTTAAAATCGGATCTAGTTGTTCCTTACCCAGGGCTCCCATCAACATATAACTACCATCCCATGCCTTAAAACGCCACACACGGAGAGCATGGCTTGCAAAGAGGGCGCAATATATACCCACTCCAACCACCGCAAGAATCAAACTTGGTGTATAGGAATAGTAGGAAGTCGAAGACATCCTGTTAGGAAGATTTTATAAAACGCAAAGATAAAACTTGCTCTTAGAGGTATAAGTGAGTAGTAATGGAACCAAGCATTGAAAAACCCAGATCCCCATGGCATTTATAGCAGGACCTTAGTTCGGGTGTGGAAAGGCAGTCTTGATACACAACAGTGGATCACTAATCTATTGTAGATCATATGCCAAGAGGGCGATCGACAATAGAGATTTTATGGCAGCCTAGTGACCCTTGGGAATATCTTGTTTCTACAACATACTCCATACAAGGTCTCAGTTTTCAGGCAGAGCAATTGTGCGAGCCTTCGGATCGGGTTCGTATTCGGGCTCGGGTTCGGAAAGCTTAATCTACCTTATTTTCTATTATTGCAACATCACTCAAGGCAGACACAATATAAATGAAACTGATATACGCTTAATTGTGATAGCGACTTATCAAGCTATGCATAGCTTATTTAATTATATTTTTCTGCAAGAGGGAATGTGGAGGCACTATTGAGCCCGCCAAGGTCTTGCAACATATTCCACCCTTATTTTACAATAATATTTAAAGACAACTAGTCCGTTAAAACGCGGTATCTTCACCTCCTTCTAATTAAAGTTATACTTTATAACACAAAGATTAAGACACGCCCCAGTCGTGTAAAGAAAACAAAAAGAAATCAACCTCAGCAGCCCAAGTCATCCGCCATGCGCCTCCAAACAGCTTCAGGCAGTCTCCCATGAACCCAATAACCACCATCCTCCCCATCCCGACCCTGCGCTTTCCACGTCACCAAAAAATCATCCAAGCGAGTTTTAGTCTCGCGCAGAAGCCCGCAGTAATCGACACTGCCCTGTACAAAGACCGGACTTTCGCCTTCGATATCGAGATCATAAAGCGGCAAGCTTTTCCAAGAAGCGATACGCGGTTGAGCCGCCCGGCCGCCATACGATTTCGGCACCATGGGGCTTTTCTTTAGGCTCTTGTGCTGATCGATGATCTCTCCGATGCATTCTGGTTGCTGGCCCTCGTGAACCGCACGCCGAATGTGTATTGCGAGTCGAACCAATGAAGGAGAGCTATATTCGCTTGTTGGAATTGGATCTGGCAGGGGCATCATGTACCATGGGTTGGAGAGGTTTGCCTTGGACTGGAGTTGTTTTGAGATATCAATGGCTAGGCCGAAGCTGTGGGCAGTAGGTGGATGTAAAGCAGCCTGTTCAAGGTATGGTCTCAGTGAACTGGTTCAATTTTGGGTTAAATGAATAGAGGGCGGCATTACTAACCTGGTAGATAAAAGCTAACAAGAGATCATGCTCAGTGACCTTGGCCTTTATACGTTCGGCCTCTTCTAACCAACTCTGGATTCGTCCTCGGGGGATGAACAAGGTCTTGCCGATCCGTCTAGCAGAAGGATAGCATATATTCCGCGCAATTTGCTTCCCGAGAGCCCCGATTCCAGCTACCCAAGTGCGACGCATTGAATATTTGTGCAGATCCGCGATCTGATGAGACTCAACCTTCTCGGCGCATTTTTCGAGTACTTCTGATTTCAGTGACAAGGGTGGTCGGCCATGGAGGGCGTAGGTAATGCGCTCTCCCCTGAGCAGGCTGCAATAAGCCTGCACTATTTGATGGGCGCCTATAAACAGATTGTCAGTTCTACTACTTTGGTGCCTCCTAAGACGTCAATTACCATTTGCATCGCAAAGAGGCTGCAGAAACTTGAACCCTATTATGCAGGCATCGATCAAGACTACCGTTCGTATGGAGAAGACTCGCTGCTTCCATGCATGCGAGATTCCATACCCGAAATCCAATGCCTTATCGAGCGTTTCAGAGTCAATCAGTTGTGGTGAGTCCGGCTCGGGAGAAAATTGGAGAACGTCGCTGAGTTCTTGTTTAAGAGTTCTTCCTTCCCATACCTCGGCTAGGTCACCGGGGTCTTTTGGATCCAAGAATTTCGTTTTCTGCCCAACTTTAGTCTTTGCGCAATGGTTGATGTTACTGAGTACCTACCAACGGGTCCATTCGCAAGTTCAGTACAGGCCATTGTGAGACCAGGGTATCGGCGGCGAATTGAAAGTCGAGCGGACTAGGATTGGTCTTCACGACGACTGAGAGAGTAAACTCGAGAGGTCGGGCATAGCCCATATCGAGTAGACCTGGCTTCATGTTGACAGAAGTGAAGGATATATAGAACGGGTTTCACGAAAGATAGTAAAATAGGACGAGACGCAAAACTGCGCTCTATGAAATCAACCCAGACGGCTATATTAATGATAAAAGAAACCATATAAGGTCGTCACAAAATAAACATGTTGGTATCTGTATGTTTATCCCAACTCTGACGTCCCTCCCCACATAATTGCCCTCTGGAATGCCCGCCTTGTGGATCCCCTCCAATGAGCTTCTTGATATACACAATTGGGAATTCTGCACCATGTCAGAGACATGTTTGGAATGCTGTATGATACATCTAGCCCCACATAGGCCTATCTGTCGCTCATAATTGCCTAAACCCAGTAGCAGTCTCGTTAAAGGAGATTGGAAATGCACTGGTAGATAGTCATGCACCAATCGCATGTTTAGTCGACGTTTGTGCAAATATTAACTCTTGTCATTCCCTATTTGACTGCAAGGCAGGAATTCCAGCTTGTTTTAACATTAAGTATGATGCTAGCAATTCCGGCAGCGAGAAATATATTTAAAGACAACAATTGTCAGTATTCGGCTTATTTGACTTCTTAATAGCAGGTTTCACTTAGTAATCTACATATTTACCCATCTTCTCTGAACTTGATGGCTTATTCAGCGAGCACCTTTCGCGGAGTCGCCTGGTCAAAGAGGTGACCGCGGAATACCCAATTTGATGTTACAAATTAGAGGACTTTGAGATATAGAGATCTGAATATCGGCTGTTTTACAAAGTTTTTTCAACAGAAAAATCGATGGCCTGATACTTTGCTCGAGCGATATATGTATGGATAGCAGGAGTTGCACAGTAATAGGATTGAGACTGTTTCCGCCTTAGGAAGCAGATGTACAAAAGTAATCGTGATCCGTTCCGCATGAACCTAGAGCTTGACGAATAGAATCCAAGATCTTGGGTGGTCTAATGCATCCTCAATATATATATGCATGAAGATTCAAGTTGCTACGTCGTCTCGTTGGCTAGGTGGTGCATGAAGCGGTGTGCATTGATTTACAGGCAAACTTGAATCTTACCCCTTGTGTCATTGATTCTGACGTATTAAGCGAGGTCGATTAGTGTTTCGATATTTGAGATAGATCATTCGACATAACATACGTATTAATCACACTCCCGTTATTTTAGCCTATCCAGTACATGCTAACACCGGCACTACCTTTCCCACACCAGCCAATATCAACTTGGAGATACATCACGATCATTTACTCTCTTTCCATACCTATCGCTTCGCTATTTCTAAATAATTCAGATGGCTGGTCCCTGGGTACCCTCCTAGTGTGATAGATCACACAGCTGCATCCTCATCTTAGCTGCAGATCTGCATGCGCCCGAAATCGGAATTCACTGCCATCATCGAGTTTCCAGCCACAAGATCCAATAAAGGACAATGCCAGCCTGCTTTTTATTATGGCCATAGACCCCACCTGAAGGCTCCTGTGTGCGAGTTTATTGCATTATATATGCCGCATATTTCCATTTTACCCATGAAGGTGGAGATTGGAGGTTCAGCGGTCCATCATGATATGGGATTATTATAATGGCAAGACTCTTTTCATCACCGGGGGCACAGGCTTTATTGGAACTGCGCTTCTGTGTCGACTTTTGAGCCAGTCGTCTCCGAAACGAGTATACGTGCTATGTCGGGGTGGCTCCGAGTAAGTGACCAAAATACAAGTCAAAACAGCACTTACTGACTTGAATGACCAGCAAAGCAAAAGCAAAATGGTCCGGTATACTTCCTCCCTCTGCGGCACAGATCCTCACCCAAAACGAGCGGATAACTATCCTTGACGGCGAAATTGGAAATACCGCGACAATGAATTTATCAGAAGAGACACTACAGATGCTGAAACAGACAGTACACATTGTCTTGCACGCCGCATCATCGGCTCAACTACACAATTCTCTGCGAGAGTTAGCGTATAATGTGCTAGCACCAAGCATATGTCTCACGCAATACGCCCTAAAATTCCCCAACCTCGAGCGCTTCGTCTATTTCTCCACTGCATATGCCAACGCCCATCTATGGAAAGCACACGAATCACCCGACGTATCAGTTGACGAGAGAATATATCCCCTCGGCAGGGAGGAGGAAGATTACTACAAGATTGCACTTGAAGCATGGAGCGCAGTACAAAAGACAGGCTCATCGGACGAATACGACTCCCATGATTTCCCATGGCCATACGCATACGCCAAACATCTGGCCGAACGACTAGTCTTTCAGAAGGCAGCCGAGCGTAACAAAATGGACAAAGTCCTAATCATCAGACCGTCTGTCCTTGGTCCAGCTGATAAATTCCCATACCCTGGTTTCGCGACCTCAAACGGAGCCCCATCGACAGCCTGTGCAGCAGCGTACATGTTACACCCAGGTCGGCGAATCAAGCTCTCAACACGATATAAAAATCCAAATCAAGAATCCACGATCGATGAAGTCCCGGTTGATGTGGTGGTGGATCGAACACTGGTCCATGTGGCGCTGGGGACGAGTGGATGCGTCCATGCAGTTAGTGGGGAGCAGGGCCGGTTATCGACTGAGGAATTGTGGCGTGCGTTCAAGAGGGAGAGACGGCTGCCATGGAACGCAAAGCCCTCTTGGATAGCTGATGACTGGCATTCTCCTCATATCCATCATATGGCTCGGCGGTTCAAGATTATTGGGACTTCGTTTGCGTTCTCGGAAGAGCGAACTGTTAGGGCTGCAGAGAAGCTGGGCGATAAGGAGAAGGAGAATCTTCAGTTGTTTGCTGATCGGTCGAAGCCTTACTCTCTGCATTTGAGACGATATCATATTCATCTTCAGGCCGTTGAGGTGGCTAAGAAGAACCAGTGGCCTATGTGCTCTGCTAGGCTGCTTTGTCGGAAGGGAAAGCCTGTGGCGCACCTAGATAAGAATGTAAAGGCATGAATGCGAAAGTACATGTAGTGGTTGGGTGCGGTGCACCACCGCACTTTTAGAATGAAATCCTTAAGGTGTTTTTCTTTGCAAATCCCCTTCAACACTGTAGGTTTTTTAAAATCACCAGCCTCAAATATAGTGACTGAACATTAAGTCCTAATATAAAATAAGTTCACTTGCCAACACCGAAATCACGCTTTAGTACCTCCCCTCCCTGAACGGATAGTGACGCTGCGTTATTAATCCAGTTCAAATCATACTCATCAAGCTGGACTTCTAAGCACTTCTCCAATTCCTTTCCTTGAATAACTCCAAGAAAGGCGTCACGTCGCACATGTGGAACCACTATCGAATCCATCCAACGAGTGACCTTTGACTCGCTGAATACCTGTATACAACCAAGCATAGCAGTTCGCCAGCCAAACTCATAGCTCTTGACTTTCACCTCAATACCCTCTCGAGCCATCCAGTCAGCAGCTTTTGCATCGCCGCAAAGTGTCCAACTGTAAAGACTGTGAACAAAAAGGACACACACTAAGCATATACCATCCCAGCCTTTCTGTGCCGCCACGTATGTGATTGCGACAAGTTGAAGTGCATGTGCAAAGTAAAACCAGCGAGCTGCTAGCTGTGCTTGTTTTCCTTCTGGGAAATGAACCATCGGCTTATTGAGCAAGGTGTCAACAATTGCGCGATCGCCAGTGTATAGACTCCATTCCGTAGCGTTGACGTGTGATGCCGTTAACATGTATGCAATGTCATGTTTTTCGTTGTTGCTCAGGTACCCAGCGCTTCGAGGAATGACTATGGCCCAGGCAACCAGTCTGGAGATTGCGGTGATCAAGATAAGGCCAGCGCTTCCATAGGCGCCAACAAGACCGAATATAGCCGAAATTCCGCAAAGGATAATGAAAATGAGTCCGGTAGGAATCCTTGATCTTATAAAACTGTCGATTTTAAATCGCATCGACCGTCGGGGCTGACAGAACCGAAACTGGTAGACATGCAATATTTGTTTGCGAATCTTTGGGGCCTCATCTGACCCATTGTTTAGAGGTGTTTCCGGGGAGCTAGCGGCGACATAGCTATCTGAAATAGGGATTGAAAGCTTTGGTATCACCCCTGTTTGGTCCATAAGACGCCGAAGGGCGAAATCTTCAATTGCTGCACTTGCTGCACCGTTTGCGCAGGGGAATTCGGATCCCCAATTGACATCCCATACTGTTCGAGCAGCGCCTCCTTTGACGCTCGCGTAATCAAAATAGTTCGAACCTTTGCTGAAGAGCCTTCCTAGTCCCCACAAAGTCCCAAGGCGGGGAAATAGAATTAATGAAATTCGCCCATGTAGAGACACATCGCCCGAGGTAAAGTGATCATCCTGGGGACTAGCGAGATGGCAGGCCAGAGGAATCAAAGAGGCCCATTCCGATACTATTTGCGGGATCGAGGGTACTGGGATGTATGTTGACATTAGAGTGCCTAGCGTGACTTGGATAGTCATATTTGGTGATTGTTTCAGAGCAGCGGATCGGAATTTGAAGCAAGCGGTCTCCCACAATCTGAGAGCCTCGGTTTATTTGGATTTTATCACATTTATATGGGGAGCAGCACAACTTATGGTGGCTCGCCACGTCAGCTCTGCAGCCGCCCAGGTGTGTGTGCCAGAGTACTCAGCCTCATCTACGCTGCATCACCAACAGCCAATCGAAGTGCGCATGTTGTCGCCAGGGTGTATATATACTACCTAGGCATGCATGTTTGAAACTTACAAATGAGTATTATCTATAAAAAACCCAATATTCAGCCTCACTTACGTGACATCGATAACTGACAAAAGTCCGTGGCGGGGCTCCGGAAGATGGCGTTTTGAAAGCCTCATAAATCAACTATTAAGCACCTGGTCTTATTCTGCTCGTTTTTGTTGTCTTGGGAGTGATACAAACATATCCATTGGACAGTCTCAGTTTTCAGGTGTTGAGAATTGCATTCAATTTCCTTTGGTAGTTACCACGGAATTGGGGTTCAATCAGTATGCCCAATCAACGCCAATTGCCCGCATGCAAGCTTAGCGCTTCCAATGCTATTTCTGTACTCATGGAGTAGAACTACATGGATTGATTCGCTTATGAAATTGCGGGATTCAATCTTCAGTTACCCCTCTCTCGTTTGAGATAAACAGTACTTCCATGCGGAATTTATTGAAGTGGAATGGAAAGTGAGGCTATAAATATGGGCTCGATTTCTAGGGATTAACTGATCAGACTTTCTTTTACGATTACATTTTTCGATATACCTTTTCATATATGCAGTACAGACTTCATATCTGTACACTAAATATCAAGCCCACGTTCATCTACCCGAGAGCTATACACGATGAGGTTTCTCTGTACACGATCATATAGGCTGTATGAACAGGCAGATCTTCCACGTGGTGGAAGTCCGCTTCCACAATATGCTATCTTGTCACATACATGGCTCCCGAATGACTCAAAGGGCGTCAGTGAGGTCACCTATCAAGATATGAAGTCATCCTACTCCAAGTTGATGGGTGGCCGGTTCAAACCCGAGGGTTGGAAAAAGCTGAAGAAGTACTGTGACCTTGCGAGAAAAAACGGCTGGGAATGGGCTTGGATGGATACCTGTTGTATCGATAAAACAAATACGTCTGACACACAAGAAGCTATCAACGCCATGTTTCGCTGGTATAAAGAATCCATGATTTGTTATGCCTACCTTGAAGACGTCGACGTGAAAGACGCAAAATCTCTCGAGACTTCCTTTACCCGTGCGAGATGGTTCACGAGGGGGTGGACACTTCAAGAGCTCATAGCTCCGACATCTCTATTGTTCGTTGACAAGAATTGGCTGGAAATCGTCGACAAAAACAACGGCCTAAAGCAAATCGAGAGGGCTACGGGCATCCAACCCGATAAATTACGAAAATTCGATGAGTGCTCTATCCGGGAACGCTTTTCTTGGGCCTCACGGAGACAGACGACTTTAGTAGAAGACAGGGCTTATTCCCTTTTTGGGCTCTTCGGGATTAATATGCCTTTGATCTACGGTGAGGGCGATCGGGCGTTTTTGCGGTTACAGCAAGAGCTCATCAGAAAGTACGATGATGCAAGCCTCTTGCTCTGGGAGGCACACGGTGAGTTTGTTCCAAGCACAAGAGTGTTTTTCAATGACTAACACTTATCAAAGATTTCAATAAAGAGAACCTCATTCCACAACGACTAGGTGCTCTAGCCCCATCGCTCTCCTGTTTCAAACCGCAGTCCGACACTCAAACATGCTGGAGCTTACCGGGGTGCAATCTCTCGACATCTGCAAGAGGTTTACATTTAGATGTCGACTTGATGTTACTCAAAACAGACATTATCGGTGACCGCGATGGTAAGTTGAATGCCATTCAGTTTTGAATATGAAACACTCGAACTAAAAGGAGGGTTTCTTCGAATAGGAGAGTGGCGCCGTTACACCCTCTTCCTTGCATTTATAGGGGAACGTCCCTACCAGCATGGGATTTACTTGATGCAAATAAAATCGTTTCAGGTTGCTGGGTACACTTTCGAAAGAGTTGGTCATCTGAGCAGTATTGCAGATCTTTCCACTCGTTGGGAGAGTAGGATCGATTTTACGAGTTTGGGTCGAAGGTCTGTCGTTATCAAAGAGGGTTTCGATCTCCCCTTCCAGGCGTCTTTTCTGCGATTGAACTTTCCTCCTGGATTCGAATTACTCGCAACATGTCGCGGCCAAGTTGGATACAAAGCTCCAATGGATAATGCTGAACCTTCATCTGAAGCATTTGTCCTCCGTATTCCATACGTGGACAGTCAGTTTAAGTGCCAAGTAGCTGGCAGGCGGAAAGGAGAATATCTCATTACTTACGGATCAGATAGCTCCCTCTATCATGGATTTGACATCATCCGGGATAGTCAATGGAGATTCCAGATGCAACATGAAGCGAGCGAAAAGTTTGAAGTTTTATTGGGCACCTCCCAGTACAACTCAGATGCTCTCTTTCTTGCCCCTGGACAATCGCCCTCCCATAAACTTCGCTTGAAACGTTCACCAGGCACGGTTCACGTCAAAATACGTCCAAGGCCGGCTATAGGGGATCGTTCTATCCAAATATCGTACCTCGATTCGGCCCTGAAATCCTTTGAACCTGGATTCCGCTTAAAAAACAGGCTTTTGGGAGAAGCATTTTCCATTCGACCTGCTTCACCGAGGGAATATGATGTTATCCTCGAGTATGTACCTGGAGAGAACCGTGAGAAGAAAAGGCAGCGTAAACAATAACTTGAGATTTACTACGTGCATATTATATTGTCAGTCAAAATAGATATTCGTTATACATTGATACTAGTTTGGGCACCTTAGACATAGGCTTCAGCTAGTCTGAAACGCTCTATTTTAGTGCTGACAGGGCTATGCACGGCTAGGTTTCTTCCATTGGCCTTCATTCTCGGTATACTATGTCCAGTGGCAAGTTGGGCCGCGAAATGCGCCTGGTTTATTTACATGGTCACTCCACCGGCGCCTCGGGTCTGTTTCAAATATAAGCATACTTACATCAGATTGTAGTATAAATAAACATCACAACAAATACCTATATGCTGCTTACGACCAGCTTCTCGTTGCCAGAATGCCACCCAATCCCCAGTCCAAACAAAAGCTTGGCCAGACAGTCAGTGAGGAACATGGAGGGAATGAAGTGACTACATTGCCTTTAACACAAGTCGATCCCAATTCAGCGGCACCAACTCGGGCATTCTCGCCTCTTCACCTGGAAGCAAGCAAAAATGAATCTATAGCCCTGGAGTTTAGCAGGCTAGGTCTGGAATACGAAGATCTCAACACTTTCTTAGCCACCCTACATACGGAATACAACACCATGGACTGGGCAATTCAAGACCCTCACAATTGGCATCACGAAGTCTCTAAAATTGCAGAAATTGCCGACAACAATGACGAATTCTTGGCCCTGCTCAAAAAGCGACAAGAAGAGAGAGGCTTGACGAGATCCAGGATGCCCAAGAAAGGATCGAAGCACTGTTGACCGCTGAGCCCTTACGTTTGAGTAACCTGGCGACCAGGGATGCCTTATGGGGTGATTTTACACGTTTTGCTCGAAATTTCTCATACGATTCCTTCGTCGCCTGCTTTGGCTCCTACACGGCTGACAGCAAACACTTTACTCCCCCTCCGCCGTCAAACCTCTCTGAGACTCATCTAGCCAAACTGCAGCAACCCAACAGGAAAGCAAAAGGGAAAATGGCAACGCCATCTGGCGTGATAAAGCCCTCGTCAAGAGCTTCGAAATCGGACCCTAAACGGGAAACCAGCGGCCAGAGTGGTGTGCGGAGAAGTACTCGCTTGCAACAACGCGCTGAATAAGAAATGCATAGTGTCCATAGGTGTTGCATCGGATACGTTCAATGAGATGGCATTACTGGATAGGTCTACTTCTATTGCAGAATAGTCGATTCACAACTACGAGGGAAATCAATCACATACAAGATTCCGGCCACAACACCCACACATTTCAATTCATCACCCTCGAACCGTACACCAAATTATATTGGTTGTTATCTTGCACTTCTTTTGTACCTGACTTACTGGTTTCTTTGTCTTTGTATTACATACATTTATACTGTGTCCGCTATAACCATCTTGTGTACTTTAAACTATCAGATATGTGGGCATGATGATTATATTAACAAACAGCAAATAACTGACTGTAGTAAATTCATAAGCTTCACCTTCTGTCTCTATGTGAGTGATAATTGGGAATCATTGACATCAATGTGGGAAGTGTGTCATCTCGCATGGGTTTGAATGACATTCAGATGAGCAATCAGGTCACTTGGCGCATAAATAAGACATCCCAAGGCTATTTAATTCTCCAGACTGACTCCTCTGCTCCAAGGGCAAAGACCGAGTATAACCCGTTGATATAGATCTAACCTTGGAACACGCCATGCGCACGGACCACTCGATCGACCGCGGGGGAAAGAAATTCTTCTCCGCCACCAAGTCACAGGCCTAACCAACTCATCATGGCACCGACGGCGTGTTTCGATTGCAAAGAGGCGCGAGCCGTCATCATCCGACCTAAGAATAGGCACAAACTCTGCCGTGCCTGTTTCATCAAAGTTTTCGAGACCGAAGTACACGAAACCATCATCGGCACCAACCTCTTCTTCCCCGGCGAGCGAGTCGCGATCGGAGCCAGCGGCGGCAAAGACAGCACAGTACTAGCAGCCGTACTGAAAACTCTCAACGAGCGATATAACTACGGACTGGATCTATGTCTACTGTCCATCGACGAGGGCATCCGCGGTTATCGCGATGACAGTCTCGAGACTGTGAAGCGCAACGCTGTGCAATACGAGATGCCACTTGATATCCTGGGATATAGCGAGCTTTATGGCTGGACAATGGACCAGGTTGTGGAACAAGTGGGCAAAAAAGGAAACTGCACGTACTGTGGTGTGTTTCGGCGGCAGGCGCTCGATCGAGGCGCCGCCCGCTTGGGCATCAAGCATGTTGTCACGGGCCACAATGCGGACGATGTTGCTGAGACCGTTATGATGAATCTCCTGCGTGGTGATCTGCCCCGTCTGTCACGCGGTACTAGTATCGTCACTAGCTCCGACGCTTCGGATATCAAGCGCAGCAAGCCTCTCAAGTACGCTTATGAGAAGGAGATCGTCCTCTATGCCCACCACCGTCAGCTCGACTACTTCACCACTGAATGTATCTACTCGCCTGAGGCGTTCCGCGGCAGTGCTCGTACCCTGATCAAGGATCTTGAGAAGATTCGTCCCAGTTCGATCCTCGATATTGTCAAGAGTGGCGAGGACATGGCCGCGCTTGTACCCGTGGAAGTCCGGGGTGCCGGCAACTCCAAGCAGTCTGGTGCGGAAGAGGAATCGGCTGGTGGCTGTGGTAGTCAGAATGGACGAACCAGTGGAGGTGAGATGGCTGCAATGGAGAAGCAGCTCACTGAGAACGACGCGGCCGAGTCGCTCGAGACTGAAATCAAGCTTCCTAACGGTGCACGCGTGAAGCCGAACCGCGGGCCAACAGGTAAGGCTGTCAAGGCGCAGACTATCAAACACTGCGAGCGCTGTAACTACATTTCCAGTCAACGGATTTGCAAAGCGTGCACCCTGCTAGACGGTCTCAACCGGAACCGACCCAAGACTGCGATCGAAGTTGGGGTTGGCATGGAAGACGAAGAAAGCAGTTCGACTTTGATGAGACAGATGGAGCGCGCCCAGCTCAGCGCTACCTGAAGAGTCAATCAGGGAAGCACGTCTATTCAAAAGCCCAACTTTCAGCGCCAGCGTCCTCGCGGGTCCTTCCACCATGACCCTTTTGCTAGGCCGTCGCCTCTGCAACGCAACCACACACCGTGTCAACATCAGGTGTCCATTCTCGGTGCCCCCAAACACTGTGCGGCAACCCATGTGGTTCGCAATGAAAAGATTTCCAGATCCAAGGATCTGAATATCAGATACCCCAATTTACGACTGGAACGTCAATCCAAATGCCTGTCTATCCAAAGTTAATGCATAGCACAAAGAAAGTCAAAAAGAAAAACAAGCTCATTGTACTTGAAAATGCTCTCTATTTTATTTTATACATAAAAACCGTAGTATACAAAATCCCAAATTAACAATAACAACGCCGTTCTATGGAACACATGCTTCCCAGCAAAATCACATCTTCACAGCTTCCAACCAAGCCTAGAACAATCCGCCTCTGCCGTAGAATCAGAACGCAGATTATCTCCATAATCGACATTCCACTGACAGAACAAGACGAACCAAACAAAGCCAAGCAATACCGAGCGAAGCACTGCTCAACTACTCCTTCGCCTCAGGAACATGTAACTCAGGCAAATCAAACCCAACCCGTCTCGCCGTAAGGCGAATCTTCTCCTCCTCATCCATACTCATACCCGGGTTATAGCGCTCAAGGAGGTCAGAGTAGACACGCTGGGCGCGGGCATATTGAGCGAATTGGTCTGCTTCTTGGACGCGGAGGGTTCGTTCCTCGTCTGTTTTTGGGATTGAGAAGGGTAGAGCGTTTGATTGTGACGATGTCGCCGGTGATGAGCGGAAGATCGCACGCAGGCGTTGGTGGAGTGGGGAGGGTGTTTTGAGGTGGCGGCGTGGGAGTTCGCGGAGGAGGGCACGGTAGGTTGTGCGCGCGTGGATAGTTGTGGACATTTTGATAACGGAGGATGTAGGGGGTTGTAGTTGGTTTTATGGGTTTGGTTTGGTGGTTTTGAGACCCTGGTGCACCGGGGGTTTGGAGGTGAGATTGTCTTTGGTCTTGGAGCTAGTCGGAGGTTGAGATAGCCGGGTGGATAAGTAATTCACGTGATTTGAAATGTATGCGGCGTCCGCTATTTAGTGCTACTAGTTTCAACGTTAGCTCGGATCTTAATAGCTATTCGATATTGTTTGTTATATGGCTACGGTTTTATTGGATAGATGGAGGATAGAAAGAGATATATGCAGAAAGATGTCAATATATACCAGGGTAGGGAACTGCTATCTGCAAGACAGTCAATGACCATCACTACCCACTTCAGCACGCATATTTACAAAATGTCGTAACGGAGCTTTTTTTTTACGATGCATCACCGTTACAAGCGTCATATCGACCCCCGCCGGGGACCGAGTTCATAACGAAAGGAGGCAAAAGACAACAACAACAGTATTTATCAATCATAGAGGGGCGTGGCGACATGAGAAAGGAAGAGTAGAGGAGGGGAGGGGAAGGTAGGAAGAGTAGGGTAGGGAGGGTAGATATAAAGGCAGGAGGAAAGATGTTAGATGAGATGGTTGTGTAAGAGAGAAGCCTCAATTCGTGTTGAGACTGATGGAGATGAGTGCCCGGGGTTGTCAGAGGTATGGTCGAAGAAACGGCAGGGTTTAAGAGCGCAACCAGCCGAACTTCCTTCGTCCCTCAGCTCCCGTGGACGGTTCGACGTGCAAGCTACGAGCATACAAGTCCTAGATAACGTTAGTGAGAAGAAACAATCATTCACGATAATAAAGATCTTACCTCTTCGTCTCCAGAGAGCTTTGAGTCCAGGATCAGTCGCTCGATATCGTCGAATTTTTGAGCCTGCGGATGAGGGCTCTTTTGGCTTCGTTGAATTCCGAGAACAACCTCACCCATGACCTCGAATTTCTTCCAGTTGATGCGAGATTTGTTCTCGCCGACAAATGTCTTGTTGCCTTCTTCGGCAGAGACAAGGTCGCGACGGTGGAGAGGTAGGAATGGGATTCGCTCTGAGAACGAATTCTCCCAGGCAAGGCGGTAGGCAAAGTGGCTTCGTTGGGTGCTCATGAGGATGACTAAACGCATGAACTCTTTCTGAGCTGGGATGGGGATCAGGTCTCGAGTTTGCGTGAGGCGGTGGACAGGGGTGCCGTTGATGGCAGCGATTACAGCACCCAGGGAGTTGTAGTTGTTTTGGCGTCGGAGTTTCTGAGAGGTGTTAGTTGCTGCTGTATAGTAGCTAGATTGAGAAAACCTACCACTGCGATGTTCATGAACTTCTCCAGCGCCTGCGCTCTATGCTTAGGCTTATCGCGTAAGAGAATCAGGCTGGCCACGAAGAAGGCCAGATGATTGAATTGCTTGATCATTCGATTGACGTTCGTCAAGCTCTCGATCTTACCCTTGTCCATGCCTGATATGCTGACATGACGCACAAGATCACGCGGCCGGAATGAGTTGTACATGATCCAGTCAACCCGCGTCAGTTCTCGTGCGAACTCCTCTTCTGGGGTATCCATGAAAATCCGCCACTGGAGTTTGCCAAGTAAAGTCTTATGTGTTAATTCAAGACGCAAAGCCTCTTTTTGGGCTGCGTCAAGGCTCAACAATGTGAATGACTGGCTGGTAATGCCGTTCGATTTGTCGGGATTCGAGGAGACTGAAAGAGTGCCTGAGAGTCGTGATGTTGAGTCATGCGGCCCACTACTGAGATCCAGCGCACTCATACTATAGATGGGGTCTTGTTCTTCCTCGGTGTCGTAAGTGTTAGTGCCAGAGGCAGAGCCAGTGGGAACCGCGGCTGGAGAACTTCGGCCGGAGTTGTCGAAGAATGTCTCAACCAGTTCGGACTCCTCGAGATCACTATCACCCCCATATGCCCAGCCAATATCATCGTCTTGTGCATTGGAGTCTAATTGCGACCCGATCTCCTTGGCAGCAAACATGTAGAAATGGCTCTTTTCGAGTATAGCGACAAATTCAATGATCCGTTTGCGAAGGTTGGGGTGAGCGAAATCTCCAGGGTAGTCCGACGCCCATTGCGCCATGACATCAAGTAATCGCAGCTGATCCGCCATGCGAGCCAGCTGGTCTTCGTTGCCCATCTCATTTCGCTCAAATCGGCTTATCAAGGCACTTAGGAGACTTGCGGGAGCGGCAAACTTTCGGTACAGGCATAGGAATGTAGAACGGAACTTTTGGTCTTGTTTCGACATCGGAAAGGAAATCAAACGATCGACTAGTTCATCGAACGATAGACCTGTCTCTGCACTCGAGTTGCTCTCGCTGCTCGGCTTTGGCCGCACAACTGCGCCAGGGCTCGTGGGCCGGCTCTGTTCATCGTCTGCCTCGTCGTCCATGTTTAAGAAACTGTTGAAAGCGTCTGATCCTCCACTGTGTCGCCAGGCGTTATGCAATCGTTGCTGACGGTTATCGTGATTGGGAGAGTTTAGTTCTTGTGCCGACGGTCTGTGGGTATTTAAACGCGCTCCGGATGGCGGAGTTTGCGGTCGCACCGGTTGCGAGTTACTGCGGGCATAACGGTGGGAATTGGACGTATGCTGCAAGTGGTTTCCATCGGTTGGGAGACGGACCTCACCATCCCCGTCGACACATTGATCTGAGGCCGTTTGTGGGCCGCCGGCGGCTGTGAACACGGCTGAGGGGTTTTCGGAGTTGGCACGGGTATGGTGCCAATCGTGGGCAGATTTGATTTTCGTCGGTGAAGTCAGAGGAATATTAGGATTATTGGATAAATCTAATGAAGAAGAGGGGTTAGAAGGGGAAAAGCAAAAAAGACGAGTTCTATGGGGAATGACAAAGTAGCGAACGCTCCTACCGCGACCCACCTTGGCCCGCTTCCGCTTGGGGGGTCAAGGCACATTTCAACTCCGATGGTTTTGTGTCCGAGAACAGGAAAAAAATGGAAAGGGAAGATTTGCTTACCTTCTCGAGTAGAAATCACTGCCCCTAAAACCAACGCTATACACATGCGTTGAGATCGAGGCGACGAAAACGACGTTCGATAAATCTCGTATCGATCATGGATCGCATCCACTTCACTGTCTTCCAAAGGTTCAGGGTTGACATCACATTTGCAGGCAACCTGCAGGAAAGGAAGATCCGAGGCAGCCAATGAGTCTAAATTTCCGGGAAATCAGCCCCCATACCAGGTACATCCCGTGATTGAACCTACCAATAAGATTCGTTGTTAAAGAGAGTCGATCCGGTTTGGTGGCATCATGTAAAACCAGAACTCCGTCAATGACTGGCGTGGATTTGTCGCGCCCTGTACGCGGCCAGATGATCTTCTTGTCCTGGTCGAACTGAACCTGGTTCAGGTCGACTTCCATCAGATGCACAATATAGACCGATCCGTTCAATGACATTTTCTTTTTGTTCATAGGGGAGGCAGGCGGGTTCTTCATATCGAGAGCACATTTGACAAAGCTGGACTTGCCGGCATTTTCTTCGCCGGCCACTGCAATCGTCACTTCGGGGAAGCCGGTCTTGGTGGATTCCTATAGAGGGAAAAGGAGCCGTCAGCAATTGAAGCTCTCTGTACACCGTAGGCCATGAACCATTCATCGCCCTGGATCAATTCAAGACTTACCCCCTCCTGCTGACTGAATCGTGTGCGCTTGATCCCCTTGTCCGTAAATGGCGTCCCCTCATCTTCCTCCAGCAATGTGTGTTCGACCTGCGTCCCCGTTCCTGGCTTCCGCGCCACATCGAGTTTGTAAAGACCCCCAGCCGGGGCTGAAGCGGTTCGACTTCCCATGCCTGGCCGTTGTGAAGCTGTAGCAATCATTGCTTGAGCTTTGTCGCTGTAAGCTCGCTCTCGGCGAGATTGCTGCGAGATCATGACGGAAGCGGTCGGCAATTGCTGAGGCCACGGAATGGCCCGGGGTGACAGCGCTCTGATTACTGTGTAAGTTCAGAGAACGAGCACTGCAGCGCATCCATTGTTGGAACAGATCAAGTTCGGTAGAGCAGCGAGGCAGCCATCCGAAATGTGTTATCAAAATTGCCGTGGAGTTGACTTGGAAACTAAATTAGCCGGAGCTGCGTCGGATATCTTTGTCTTGGCGCAACGGGGAAGAGAAATGATAAAGCAAACAGAAAATATGGACAGATCACAAAGATTGGAGAATATATTGGTGAATATGAAATTGGTTTTAAGATCATCCTTTTTTTTATGGGATTCTCGCGTTTCATTGGAAGCCTAAAAGATCTTCGTGTTTGTGAAAGCGGCTCAGCTGAACTCGACACATGGTAATATCCCAAGGTCTCAAAATGAGTGGCCACTAGAACCGAGGCTGGGTCTAAGACGATTTCGCTTAGTCCATAGGTCTACTCCGTACAGTGTTGCATTATGTCCTAACAAGTTGGTATTTGTTGCTTGACTAGAGCTGCAGTAGCTGCCTTGACTCTGCCGCGTCATCTCGGAGCTGTTTGTCTTTGCAGTACTCCGTACAAAGTACCTACTATGTAGGTAGGTACTCTACAGAGTACTCCCTCGTCTGTTAATGTTTCATGCTCCATGTGACTAGTCACAAACATGCAGATTCCGAGTTTTCAGTACTTTGGTACTTTTTCCACCGAAATTTTGGTCTTCCGAGTTCTGGGCCGTTAGCTTATGCTCCGCTTTCTTGGGGGCGCTAAAAGCGCCGCTAATCTGACACTATGTAGGACTTCGGCTGGCCTTTGGCTCGCATGCTAACGTACGCTGTACTCGTATGTGCGATATTGCACTTGATGGACTTGAACACCCTAGGGTGCTCATCGCTTTGATCTACCCGTGGACTAGCAAATGCGCTTGTCAGACCCAGGAACCGAGGGTAGCATGGAATAATGAATCATATATAAGACTAAGGAGGCCGTATTCATGGGGTTGCATGAGGCTGAATATGGTTGAAGCTGTCAAATCTGACAGCTACTCTATTGGAACACCCAAGGTAGATCAAAAAGCCCCACCATCTCGTAGCATCTGCATGTCTCATTTACACGGACTCAGCATATAAATGTGGTACAATCAAGGTATATGTGCCGATCGTCGAACTGGCATGTTGCTTTTCACCAGAAAATATAGATGACTCAGGCTGAGTCTGAGTTGCTCTTCTTGACAAGTGCCATAAACCGCATGAACGCCTCGGCGGCCTGGCCAGTCTCCGTCCCTTCCTCGCAATCCTGTCTTAGCTTGCGGACTCTGCCCAGGCCGCGGTTGAAGCCTTTCTCGGACGTCCATGGGCCACGGCTACGAGGAGCGAACCCTCCACGGCCTCGCCCACGGCCACGTCCACGCCCACGTGCAGGGGCCGTGTATGATTCCTCCCATTCTTCTTCCAGCGTTGACTGGAACATATCTTGTAGCTGACTGCGGAGTTCGGGGTGCTGGCTGAGAAGCTCTTTCATCTCCACTGACGCCGCCACTGCTGCAGGGGTCATCATGGGAGCGCTGGTGCCGGTTGGTTCTGCAGGTTCAGGGCCGTTGGTATCATTCTCGGGTGTGGGATCGACATCGGGCGCTGGAGTGTGACTCGGTTCCTCATTCGATGGTGGCTTTGGAGCACAATATATCTTATGTGACTGGGTGCATGCAAGTGAGCAACTAAATCGATAACTCTTAGCAACTGGTCCACGTATGGGTAGGGATGGATTCATAATCGTGTCAGTACCTCATCAGTCCGCATGTGGGACAGCGATATTTTGAGGGCTCTAAAGAGCAAACCTCACAGGAACCAGGCATTGTGTCGATTTCCCAATGAATCCATCAGCTGCACAGTGATCAAACTTGCTCTCTCATTTTTCACTGGTCCACGTCCTGCTCGAAGGATAAGGCCAAGCTACCCGATTTGCATGATTTGCACAAAAATCAAAGAAGCTCGGGTCATCTTTAATGCCTCAGGCATCAATTATATCCAGGCACACGCATAACGAGAAACTCCATAAATAGGTGACGTGATATATATTTAGATCCGAAGGCCACACAATATAAGCGAAACCCGCAAAGGGGATGTCGGATTTTTCCCCCGAGACCTGGTTGGAGCCTGATCATCCACGTCCAACCTTGGAAAATTTAACCCCTGTCTAGTGTGACGAAACAAAGCCAGAATGCACGCGATACATCAAGAGCCGGCCACGTTTGCATGGGATACGCAGGGGATCGTATCTTCACCCACCACTCGGGGAGCCAAAGCATGACATTCGTATGATGGCCACGACAACACTTGTGGGGATACCAACCCGGCTCTACTAGGTGGATCCCGGTCTCACTTTTTTCGATGCAAATCTCGGGTGCGAGTGCAGTTTGTTGCAAATTGCCAGTTGTCTTTCAGTTGATGTGTCCGCTGGTTGATTTATGACTTGTTGAGATCATGTTGGTGCCCATCTGCAAGATACTACGGCACTCTGTCCGATTTGTTGCGAGCAGTCCTAGTTGCTAGATGCCACTCGCCCTACAGATATGCGAAGTGTGATACCTGCCTGCCGCTGCTTCTTGGTCCAAGACGGTAAGGATTTGTCCAGGTACCTGGTTTCTCTCACCACCCTCTTGGAGCCATCACAACCTACTGGATCCAACTCATCAGTGAAGTGTTGACGGCTCCACATATTATATTCCGTTTGTTATCCCACCGCTGCATGTACTATGCAGGCACCACCGCAACTTATGTTAGATTAAGCGGTTATTTCTCTCGGATCAGGATTGCTGTCAAGGCCGAATCAGGATTGCCATCACAAAGTCGGCGCCTACTGCTGCTGCCTGATCACCGGGTCTACCGGGTGTGTGACATGGTTGGAGAGCGGACCTATGCATACAAGTACATCTATCAACTATGGAAAAGAGAGAACTCCCAGGGCATGATTGGTCTATTGAAGAGCACTTGTTATATTGTTATCTATCCTTGATAGATGGACTCATCCTTGTGTTTGTGAAATGCGAGAGAAGCCTGATATAACATGGCGCAATGTGGTCCTGTCACAGTCAGTTTCTCTTTGGGGTTGAGCTCAATCATTGCATAGTTTAAGCCTTCAAAAGGTGTTTTCAGAGGTTCCTTCTTAAAACCGGACTGGATCACATCCGCTATACCAGACGACTTTCATTCCGTATGGCCTACTTCTTACAAGCCGCTAGGCTAAGTTCATACTCCAATGTCCTTCCGTCATGGGACTTTGGAATTTCCAGGTTCTTACAAGGTAGCCTCTACTACGAGGCTAAGACAGGGAAGAAGCTTACTTCCCTAAAGACTGATTGCGAGGAAGGTTGCAGATGATGGTACTTTATCTGAGTGTAGAACGAATCACAAAATTTCGTTTCGATATATGATCTAGGATGACAATTGACCATGAACTACTGGTTTCTCAACCTCCGACAGTCGGCACATCCATAGTTGTAATTGTGCAAAACATCTCTTCTCATTGGCCGAGAAACTGTCTTCATTTGTCATCCGGCTATGATTTAAGATCACGTGTAATCAAATTGCGTCAGAGCGGCAGCCGAAGAGACCCTCGAGTGTTTTTTCTACAATTCACCTGTTATCAACTATCTTTGCACATTTCATTCTACAACATAATGTCTTTAAGCACTCCATCCACAACAATGTTTCGCCGCGCTCTACTAAGCAGCCGTCTGGCCACTCCCGTCGAGTGCTCTGCCCGAACAATCAGACCGGCATTCGCACGCTACAGATATGTCTCCAGCGCAGCTCGACTCCCGACCATCACAGCATCAGAGACCCGTCGCCGACCAACAGTGCGGCCACACCAGCAGCCCGCCTCACAGGGTGGAGTGAACGGTCTCTCGCCAACCAGCAAGCGCACCATTTTCATCCAGACCGAGAACACCCCCAACCCCGACGTAAGTTCCGGAGCTCAATTATCTGATCTTGACGAAAGAACCCGAACTGACTTCTCTTCTCCGATAATCTAGGCCTTGAAGTTCATCCCTAACCACCGCGTCCTCCCAGAGGGCTTCCCCAGCACATTCCTCGAGTACATGTCACCACGATCCACCCTCGCGCCTCCACACCCATCCCCGCTCGCGGCGAAACTGCTCGATGTTGAAGGCGTCACATCCGTCTTCTACGGCACAGACTTCATCACAGTGACGAAAGGCAGCGACGCGAACTGGGCGCACATCAAGCCGGAAGTCTTCAGCATCATTACGCAAGCCGTGACATCTGGCGAGACCATCGTGACGACAGTTGAGGGTGCCATCGATGGCGAGCAGGAGAGTGGCGAGGACTCGCTCTCTTTTAACGAGGATGATGACGAGGTTGTCAGTATGATCAAGGAATTGCTCGAGACTCGCATTCGCCCTGCTATCCAAGAAGATGGTGGTGATATCGAACTGAAAGGCTTTGAGGATGGTATTGTTATGCTGAAGCTGCGTGGTGCTTGTCGGACTTGCGACTCCAGCACTGTTACGCTGAAGAATGGTATTGAGTCTATGCTTATGCACTATGTATGTCCTTCCCCGCTTTCCAATTTGGGTTTGATATAAGGGCTGTTTGCTAACTTTGCGTTTTAGATTGAGGAGGTCAAGGGTGTTGAGCAGGTTATGGATGAGGAGGAGATTATTTCCATGCACGAGTTCTCCAAGTTTGAGGAGAAGCTGCGCCAGCAAAAGGGTGCTGCTGTTACGGCTAGTGCGCCTTTGGACAGTGCGCCGTAAAATAGATCATTTGGGAGCATATACCTTGTACATTAGTTTTGGGAAGGGAAATGAATTTTTAACTAATTTGATTCCAACTTGCAATATCCGGAAATCGTTGTCACCACTCTACTCTTTAATTATTTCTATCTACCCTGTTTACTACTACTAGTAGAAGTCAATCTGAGTATTAATATTCCCAATAGCTCTACAATACAGTACTGTGAAAATGCAAACTAGGAAGTGGCTAGAGGTTCCAGTGGCTATCCTGAGCGCTTACTCGAAATTGGACAACATGGACTAAGGATGATCTACAATTGACATATAATAATTGTTCCGGTATAATACACCTCTTCTCATAACTCTTTCGTGGAAATACTCCAGCTCTGTTCCAAAGCTGGTTGACCCCAGTCTTTCATCCATTCTGAGTGCAATACCTGTTGAGCTGTCGCTCTTTCATTCGGCCAGTATATCAACATCGACCGAAGCATCACCTCAAACGCCCTCCTTTCTTTCTCCGTCATAGTCTCCAGACCAGCCTTAGCCCGTGGCTCTTGTATGGAGTATTCAAACCTCTGGTCAAAGGCCCTGCGCGCAGACATCTCTGGCTTCAAAATCAATTTGTCCTCTTCATTGAACCAATCCAATCTTCTGCTCCACTTTTCCCACCACTCTGGGGGTAAGATGCCAAGTACCTCGACTTGCTCTGCGGTAATGCGGTCTGCAGTTGCGAAGAACGCCTCAAACAATGGGCGGTAGCCAGCAATCTCCCAGATTGTACAGGCAAGTGTCCAGATGTCCGCCGCAAAGAAGAGCGGCTCGTCCGAGAATCTGGCTTCGGGTGTATGGAGGAGAGGAAGGGTCTTTAAGGAGAATTTCGGTGATATATGTGGGTTGAAGGATTCTCCGAAATCGCTAAGGATGATCCTCTCGCCAAAATCAATATCCTCCCTGCGGATACCAAACCAACCGGGAATGAATACTTGCGCGGGTACATACACCTTACGTTAACGGCTTTCGATCGAGACGGACAATGGCCTCTGACCACCTTCACTGCCACATATCGGGCCTTTCGGAGATCGCGGGCTAGCCATATGGTCGAGTATCCTCCATATCCAAGCTTGTCAACCACTCGATAGTAGGCATTATCTAACTCATCCCCAACTTATAGAGGATGATATCCTCCAGGTTGGTATCTATCTAGGTCTTCAAAGTCTTCAATCAGCCTATACTGGGACATGCCAAGTCTTCTATTTGATGTAGAAGGTTCGTTGGAGCTAGCTGTATACCGGTGTACATCATCTTTCGTCTGGGTACTGAAAGTGCACATAGACATTGTCTTTCGGACATGGAATTTAGTCGATACGCATGCCTGTCTAGAGAATCGCCACGAGTCCAGGCGAGTGTGTATTAACATTTGCAGACGCAGCATCCAGCATAGCGACAACCGGTACGCTTAAACAACACCAGGGGTCTGGTAGATTAGGTTAGGTTGGGGGCCGTGGTTTGCACGCCCCTTGGCTTTTGAGCAACCAATTAGTGGGTCCTCATTTCAAGCTCCTCCATCACTTGACCTTTCACTTTGTTCTGCATGTTAGTGGAAATGATTGGTTGTCCACGAAGAAATTTATTTGGGTGTGACGACATACTACATACATGATGTATTTTACAAGACTAAGATGCGTGGTACTGTATCAATTGATCATTCTAAAGAGTCATGTAGTACTATCCTAGCTTGTCGTGTCTTGGCTTTAGGGTTTGAGAAACAAGAGAGTGTATATTATACATCCTAGGTGCTGACACTAATTTCCAGAAGTGCTATAGTTATATGTATTTATAGTGACTACTGTGGACACATTGTTTTAGACTGGATATAGCTCCTCAAATTGCGGGGTAATATGTAACTCCAGGAAAAGAAAGGAAAGGAAAGGAAAGGACAAGAACATAGGATGCAATTTTCCAACTGCAAACAGCACCTAATAACAACCCTAGAATAGCGCGTACATTAGCAAACAAGTAAAAAAATGGGCCATAATTCAACGGTTGGATGTTGCATGTTGCGCCAGGGAATAAACCCGGTCGGAGGGCCCGGGGCACAGCATGATTTGTCGGAAAGAATAGCAATTGCAGATGAACCTTGGAAATTGATCCTTGAGTCCCCCCATTGACAGTACTTTATATATATATCCATGGATGTATATATTTTTATTTCCCAATATCACCAAGGGGTGAAATCATCCACTGAGGGGTTGAGAGGCAAAAGAGTCACGTTGACGATGCTATTTATTGTACTACACGACTATGTGCCACAGAGCTGTTCAACGGTCTAGGCGCATTGTCCGAGGATATAGAGAGACGAGTGGGTTATGTATGGCTTGGGATGTGAAGATATCCCCGCAAAAAGAGGGGTCAAGTGGAAGCTCATTTTATATTAAGAGGGGGATATGAAGTGTCAGAAAATGCATATCAATCCGGGGTAAAAATGGAAGAACAGTCTGGGCTTATTTGCCCCGCAAGTGTGCGACCCGAGGGCCGTGCGAGGGTTATTCTTTTATTACTGAAGATGTAGATATAGATATAATATAGATATTATGTTATATACGGTAGTATATTATAATGCTTTATGAGAGGTACTTGTAAATGAGTGCCCACAACCCCAGATGATCGGCTTATTTTCCAAGGGACCCGCCTGTTCTGGATGGGGGTCTACGCCACTTTCCCTAAACCTATGGAGAGCTCCGTATTCCTGATCTTCTTCTATTGATTTCATATATATGTATAGCGTAATTATAATCCATTAATATATCTTCATAATTTCTATATCTTTTAAAAAAGAACCACTAAAAAACCCCCCTAAAAAAAAACTAAAAATTCGACTAAAAAATCGAAGATCAAACCATAGTGGTCCGTGTCCTCCGGGGCAACGTTGCCAGATCCGTAACAGAAGTTACCCCAGGCTCTTTGCGTTCCCCTCATCTTTTACATTCTCCCCCTCCCCTTCACCTCCCACTTTCATCAACACTCTTCTTCGATCGCAAGATGCGCCATCCTTAAGGGGTTCAGCCTAGTCCCGGCTCACTCAACGTCATCTGTGGTCACAGCTTCGATTGTGCAAACTCTCCGAGCGCATTCCCATCTCCTAATAGACCGATCATCGAACATTCAGATCCAGCATCTTCGTTGACCTGCGCCTCGTTCTATCCCCGCAAATAAGGCCCTTCTACTTCTCGTCGGTTGCCTATCTGACCTCTCATCTCGTCGCCCTCGTTCCTCCGTTCACCTCGAAATTAACCTGTGCAATTTGAGCACAGGACTCCCCCAACATTCTTGACGGGATCCACGATCACCGTGCGCACCTTGCAAATAGACATTTGGAGAGAGACGATTAGAGTGGTGAGTCGCGCAACATTTCCACCGAGTTTTCCTTTGTCCTGAACGTGACTGGGCTGATACAATGGATAATTCTCTAGACACAATTGCGATCACGCGACTGCTTTTAATTTTCGACTCGGTTTTCTTCGTGGATACTATCTTGCTTGAGAGGTATCTGGTGATCTACACGCGCCAGCTAGGCCAGCTAAAAGGATTCGTTCAAGTATTTGACGCCAACCTGAGGTACGTTCAAGTCTAGTTCTCGGTCGCTTTGCTTTCCTACGTCTTGGGCAATGTGCCTCTCCGTGGCGCTGTCTGCTTACAGGTTATTTTCCTATTTCTCTTCTCTGTGGGCATCTCTCACTCTTCTCTTACTCCACTCGCGATTGTACTTCACATCCATGTCACTCGGGGTTGTGCACAACTTTCTCTTGGTTGAGGGGGTTTTTTTTACTATCCCCACTTCTGGACCCTCTCGCAAGAGGGGCCGAGGGTATGCATATCTGCACAATCTCCGCTTTTATCTTACAGCTCTCGGTCATGCCACACATACATATGCTTATATTTCCCTTCATTTGTGCTTTTTGCCCCCTATTTTACTATCTGGCTTCATTATGGGAACAATCGCTAACTTTGCTTTAACCAGAATTGAACATAGCGCATACACCTAGTGAACCGTCGTCCGGTTAAAGATCAGAGATCGACCCTTTACCCAGACTGCATCGAGCACGTGGAACAAAGACGGGTGTTATCGCATGTGTTAATTCTCCTCTTTTGAGCCAAGAGACACCTATACAGTACAGCTTTGCCATTAACAAAGATCGTACAGGTCAGTGAACTACCTCTCCTCCTCCTATGGCTTTGGGCTATTCGGTGATTAAACAACCCCGCTCTGGTTGTGTTGCTTCACTGGGTGTCAAATGGCGCTCATGGTGACACGGTCTGCAGGGAATAATCCCGTTTGTCACACATATTACACTAGGAATCCTATACTAACATTGCAACAGTGTTCCTCTTACCAGAATGGCAGCGCCCTCTAACAAACCGACCTCGATGGCTCAGTCATCTGCCCCACCCGCTGCGGCGACAGCATCTGCCATCCTCGAGAAGACTCATCCAGGCGTGCGCCGCTCCACCCCAGACTCGGATGCATTGGCTTCCTCGGACGAGGATGGAGAGCATGGAGTGCAAGCCCAGAACATTATACCCCCTACCACCAAACCACCAGTTCGTCGCACCTCGTGGCTGAATGAGGTTCCGCTTTCCGCTCAGCGCAAACATTCGCTGTCTGGAGGGCACCTTTCTTCCTCCCCATCTAACCCTACAAGCCCCGCTAGTGATCAGGCACCATGGGCAACAACTACGAGCCCAGGTCTTGCTGGGTCGTTCAATTGGAACCAACCCGGAGGAAGTGCATTTTCCTGGGGCACAGCCACAGGAATCTGGAACACTGAATCACGCAAAGAACCGCCTTCTCGCTTGGCTGAAATGGTACCCTCTCCAACCATGACCAACCCACCTCCTGCGGGCGACGAAATGTTGAGCCCAATCACCCGTACCATATCTGGTGAATCCGCTATCCCATTCTCCATCCCGTTACAACCAACTCTCAAAACCTACCGCTCTCAGTCGTATTCTGTTGGTCAGATGGACCCTGAGTTCCTCAGCCTCGCTGCCAGCAAGCCCGGTGCGGCTCCCGCTGCCAGTGCGCAATACCCAGGAAGTCGCTCCCGCGGTCCAGGCCAAATGTCTGGTGTTCAGCCTCGAGCATCACGTCCTAGTATGCTCGGTGAATTAGGACATGATACTGCAATGCTTGGCCGAGTCCGCGAGGATGATGATGGCGACGAGAGTCTCAACGGCTCGGAAAGTGACATGAGCTACTCGGCGAGTCAGGCTCGGCAGATCGAGCAGCTAGCGCGCGAGAACGCACTCTTAAGGCAAGCAGCTGCGGCAGGTCAAATGGATAACAGATACCGTGAGCGAGCTGGATCAGCCGCATCAATCGGTAGTGGTCATCCACTGCATCGCATCCGAGGCGGTGTTCCAGAGGGAGATTTGGGTGGAGAGGATCCAGGAGAATTGCGTGATATTACCGGATACAACAACATGCGTGGCAATTCTCGTCGCCGCTTCTCTGAGCATTTAGCGCACCCAGAAGCGCAATTCTCGTCCTTCGCCTCCCCGCTGGAAAACCGTGCTCTAGATAATGTCCGCAAGGCTCATTGGCAAACGTCTCTAGGCTTCAGTGGCAGTGATATGCCTCAAAGTCGCCGACACTCTTTCGCCGAGATTCCGATGCGTCATGGCTCAATCGGTCCTGTGGACTCACACTCTACTGCTACGCCTCGCGCAACTATGGGTGACCGTGATGACGGCTATGGTAATCTTAGTGACTATTCCAACCGTGAGTCTATCTACTTGCGATCCTTTTGCTATAAATCAGAGCTAATATCTTCTGCAGAACCCTACTACTCCCGCGAACAGACTTTGCGTGGAGATGGCTCCTCGGGTATTCCGCCATCTCTCAGCCAATATGCGATGTCGAATGCGTATGGTCGTCAGCCGTCCGCATTGTCACATGCTCATCAAAATCAGCTTTTGTACATTGTCGCCTTCAAATGCAGCCGCGCGGATGTTTTCTACATCCAAGAAGACACCGGTCTTCAGGTGAAAACCGGTGATCTCGTCATTGTGGAGGCGGATCGAGGAACAGATCTGGGCACCGTCATTCATGCAAACATCTCGCTCCAACAGGCACGGGAGTTGAAGCAGCATTACGCGGAAGAGCATTACAAGACTCTCATGATTTTCTCTAGACACGGCCAGCCTGAGGGGTCCACCCTCACCAACCCCAACTCGGGCATGAACACTCGAAGTGCCACAGGTGGCATGGGTCCCCATGGTCCCCACAGTGCACAGGAACCCGCGACAGACATCAAGCCAAAGCTCATCAAGCGGTTGGCACAGCAACATGAGGTTTTGACTTTGCACGATAAAGAAGGAAATGAAGCCAAAGCCAAGCGGGTCTGCCAGCAGAAAGTGGTTGAGCACCGGCTTAATATGGAGATCCTTGATGCCGAGTTTCAAATGTAAGTCTACTTGGCTCCGATTGCCACCCGTGATGGTTGAACTAATTGTTATGCAGGGATTGGAAAAAGCTTACGTTCTACTACTTTGCTGATTCGTACATCAACTTCAACTCGCTGGTGACTGACCTGTTCAAGATCTACAAGACTCGTATCTGGATGTCGGCTATCAACCCGGCCTCGTTTGTCACACCCCCTACGGCTGGCCTGCCAGGTCTTGGCACCATGCCCAACCCCCTTTATGGCCAGGAAGCAGACCGTCGCCACCAACTTGAGAACAGATCCTATCCCGCATCGCGAGATACCATCGACACAGGCCGAGAAATGTCAAACTCCGTGGGCATGCTTCGCACACCCTACGGAGAGTCTTACCAGCCTTTTTCTCAGTCCTCCCGTCACTCAGAAGGACCTGCTCATCCGGACATCTTTGCCCCACAGGTACCATCTAGCTTTGGTCCTGCAGATTCATTCGAATACCCCGGCAACCTCGGTGGCTCCAATGGTTCTTCCCGCGCGCACCCAGCGCAGGGCGAATGGATCAACCGGTTCCAGGGCCTATCGCTCAACTCCTAGATTCTTTCCCCCTTTACTGCCTTTCCTTCCTCCATCCATCTCCAATGGCTCCTCCTCTGCTCCTCGCCTATCTCTGTACAATCGTCTGCTTCTACCTCCCTACTCATTTGCGTCCCGTCCCATCTTCTGGGACTTATCCTCGCGGTAAAAGAGACTCCTTATGAACCTAGATTTGACCAGTTTTGCTATTTTCTCCCTTTCTCTTTTTCAACTCAGATATCGCTCCGCCACTTCGTTTATTTCTCTTTTATCTGTCTTCCTTTTTCCCTCAAAGAGTGCTTTCCGCAATGTGGACGCGGTTGCTAGTTTTTTCTCTCTGTTATGTTCCCACTGAACTCCGGTCGATCATGCTTTTTTTTTGTGCTCCCGTTCCTCGCTTTTGCTCGAGGTTCCGAGGTCTTGTTTTTACTACTGTTGTTAGAATTCATACCCAGGGCTTGCTGCTCTACTGGACACATTCCCCCATTCTGTCGTTACCGCCCCCCTTCTCGCCATAGATCTGTTTCTGCGTGACGAATTATGTCTTCCATAATCAGAACTATCTCTATCTACAAATGGATGTCTGCGTTGTTTGTGTTAATTGAAGTTAAGTTGAATCCTTGATTTGAGATTTGAAATACTCGTGTTTGTCTTGTATTCCGTTGATATTTGATTTTTTTTTTTAACTTATACTTTAACTTATACAAATTGTACACAGATCAAAAGGGTTTGAGGCTTACGGTTACCAGAGGAGAAAATATAAAATGGGGTTCGTACAGCCCCAGAAGGGAGATTTGTGTCATTCATTATGTTTTGTACTTCGCTGTACGTTGTCCAAAATGATATTCGAGTGCTCTGTTTGATAGAGGAATGAACCACTAGATGGCTGATATCATGGGCCGTTAAACCCCCTCCCTCGTCTCTCTTCATGGTGGCCCTCGAAGGCTTACGGAGATACCATGCATCACCTACATGGTTCCCTCACCGGGGCCTGAATCGATAATCACGAGGCCCAGCATGTTGAGGTTTCTTTCAATCTGAGCGGAGCGCGCGCGATGCATTTGCAACGTCCTAAATCCCAACAGGCTAGACCAACAAATGGGCGAGAACATCGGAAAGCCTATGGCGATTCGGCCCCGATGCCATCCATCATGACCATCCACGAAAGAATCTCGCCGGCAGACAGAACCAAAAGTCCAACTTGCTCCATCTCAAGCCCACTTATCATGCTTCCCACTAACCTTAACATCAAGCAAAATCTCATGGAAATTCCCCTCCCTCCTCCCCTTCCTCAACCTCCTAACCTCATCATCATCCAACCCCCTCCCAACAATCCCCTCAAGCTCCTTCTTACTAATCTTCTCATACGCCTTACTCTCCTTCGACGCGCGCAACTTCGGCTTGAACCTCGCCTGCATGCGCACGCGCACCGTCGTCTCAAATGAAATCGTATTCGCGTCGCCGCGGATCTCAACTCCAGATGCGGCTTTGGTGTTTTCTTTTATTGAGAGGAAGGACTCGCCGTCGCCGCCGTGTGTTTGGAGGGAGAATGTTCCTGTGACTTCTGGAGAGGGGATTGCGAGGAAGGATTCGTAGTGGCTGACTGCCGAGGCGGTTGCCGTGAAAAGGCCATGTGTGTCGGAGGAGAGGTATCTGGTTGGAGGGCTGGGTGTTAGTTTTGGGTTGGATTAGGGAAAAAAGAAAATACAGAGTGGGAATAGGAATTGGGAAATGTAAATATGTGTCTGCCGCGATAAAACGCAGTCCAATGTACTCACTTCCCATGATGTCCCTTGAAACTAAACGACTCCGTCCCCGCCACCCGCGACGCAACCCAGACCTGTCGCACATCGTGCGGTTCCGCCGTGCCTGGGTCTCCGTCGACGAGGTTCTCGAGTTTGCTGGCGAAGACTTGGCCATTGGCGTCGCTGGCGACGCAGGTTGGGTCGTCTGAGGGTAGGACTAGGACTACTGGACCGGCGATGTCGCTTGGGGAGTCGGCGGAGACCCAGCTTTGGTCTTCTGCGTTGTCCTCTGGTTCGGGTTCGGTTTTGCGCGATTTAGGGGTTGGCGCTTCATTGTCTGTGGTGCGCGTCTTGCGTTTCTTTGGCTTGTCGCCTTTGAATGTTAGGGGTTTGACCATTGTGGGTTGTGGAATTAGGTGGTGATGGTTGTTGGAGCTTGGGTGGAGAGTTTGCGTAGGCGGGGAGAGGCCGGGCTTGGCTGATGACGGAGTACACCGTTTTCGACTTCCTTTCCTCTTTTGTATATATAGTCTTATAGTCTTATATATTGTTAGTGTAAAGTACATCTCAGTGCAATATCATTCATCATATCTCATAATAAGATTATTAATCTCAAAAGTACCTTGTTGGTCTATCAAGGTCCTCACTTTCAAGTACATATAAAGTCAAGATGGCCCCCCTAAGTTCCAGGAAGAGTCAATTCTATTAACTATCCTCTATGATCTGTACTTGTGTATGATAAAATTCACAGCGATATCCAGATCTAATCGAAGGTGATGGCAGCCTTGATAGCGGTCTTGTTACGCATAGCCTCAAGACACTCCTCCCACTGCTCAATCTTGTACACCTTGTTCACAATGCCATCCACCTTGACCTTGCCCGAGTCAAGATAATCAACAGCAGCAGGGAACTTGTAGGTCTCGGAGAAACTGCCAAGGATAGTAATTTCGTCACCAACTGGAAGGAAATCAGCAAGGAATTCAAGAGAAAGGATCAAGAAAACTTACAGATCTTAGCCGGCGACCACGAGACCCGAACTTCACTCGAGTACACGCCGTACACCACCAACTTACCACCACGACGAACATAGTTAATCGAGTCCTCAAGGATCTTCTGGCTACCAGTAGCCTCAACAACAATATCGAATCCATAAGGATTCTCAGCCTTAAGAGCATCGAATTGAGCCTGGGGAGCCTCACGCGACAGCTCAATGTACTTATCACCAGCACCAAGCTTCTGAGCCAAATCCATCTTCAAACCACCAGGAGCAACAACGACGACATTGCAGCCACCGTTCTGGCGCAGCATCTGAGCCAGCACCAGGCCCGTAGGACCAGCACCGAAGATCAGAACGGACGAGCCCATCTTCGGGGCGATCTTGTCCAGACCGTGGGCGGCGCAGGAGGCGGGCTCGAGGAGAGTCGCGTCGATGTCGGATAGGTTCTTGATCTTGAAGGCTCTGCCAGCTAAAACGACCTCCGAAATCAGTATTAAGAGCCCGGTACGCTTTTGATATGCCCTTGCTCTACTTACCAGGGTAGGCGCAGTACTCAGCGAAGCCACCGTTCATCGTCACACCGTGAGCCTCGAAGTGCTCACAGAACAGCTCATCACCACGACGGCAGTAGAAGCATGTTCCGCACAGCTCAGAGTTATCGGCGACGACTCGCTCGCCGATCTCGAAGTCTTTGACCTTGGGTCCAATGGCGGCGACAACGCCGACAGTTTCGTGGCCGGGGATCAAAGGGAACTATAGACTGTCAGCACACCAATATACGACGAGTGCTTATGGTGGGAAGATCTACCTTGGCAATGAATTCACCCTCGTGGATATGAAGATCAGTGCCACAAACACCACAGGCTTTGACCTTGATCTGATGAGGGTTTGGTCAGTTCGCTTCCCTGCAACTTGATGGATGGCTTCCATACCAGGACATCGTTCTCGCGGATCTCAGGCACGGGGACCTCAACGATATTGTGCCTCTTGGGCTCTGAGTACTGCAGAGCACGCATGGTCTTAGGTATGGAGGTAGCCATGATTGAAGGTATGGTGTGTTATGAGGAGGGAAGAGAAGGGAAAGGTTGATCAGATACCAAAATCTTTTGCAATGGAAAGAGGGGGAAGCAAGATGATCAAAACAATATATATAGCTTATGAAAGAGGGGAGCTTATGAAATGAGGGAAGCTTTTCTCAAACCGTCTTATCAAAGCGCCCCATGCGATATTCAAACGCCTACTTCGGACGAAGTATACAGATTCTCACTTGCAATTCAATGTGGGTCGAAATCGGCGTCATTTGTGTGCTTGCATTCGGCTCCACTAATATGGGAGATCGCTATCTATGTGATTTCTCATGTCTTCAACTGTTCTGAATCCCCAGATATGGGGTTTACGTTTACGTTTGCGCCAAGTGAGGTCGAATCGGGAGAACCCCGCGGAGCTCAGTGCCGGGGTTCATCCTTCATCCTGGACTTCAGCAGTCATAGATCTTGATTGATTTGATTGATCATCAATGTGTCATTTCTTATTGCAACTATCACATCAATGACATGGATGTCTTAAGCATCTCACGAATGCCCTCATTCACCATCTGCGACATAGACAGCCAAAACACCTACCTATCAGCACCGATATCCCAGACATACTAAACCCAAAAGCCAAAAGTCTCTTCCCCAACAGCTGATCAAGCTCCTCGGAAAAAGCGAAACGAAGCCAAAAAGATAGTCCCAATCTCACACCAAGAACCTCCAATCAACTCACCGCTCTCTTCCCCGCGGCACCCGCCAAGCTAAAAAGAAGCAATTCCCAAATCGAAAACATTAAAGCCAGGTCACGCGGAATCGAAATACAACAGATAGTTTAAATTTGAATCCGGAGGCTGTCAGAGCTGTCAAATGAGGCATCCAAATCGACTCATCGAGACACATGTGCTGGATAACTTCTTGACCGCTGCGGCAAGAGCAGGAATTGGCCCCGGATGGATACTACAGATGGGCTGTATGATTCCGGCGTCAATTGGCGAATTATTCATGGGATACAGTGTTATCGGCTATTGTGTCTTGAGGGGTGCATATGCTTTACATCAGATATGCAGCTGCGTGCTTAGGGTTTATCCCGGATTGAGGGGTGCCTATGCTTGGGAAAGGATCTGATCGGTCTCTTTGGGCTGGATATGCTTGGTTCGATGGACTATAGGGCACACCCTCAACTGATTTTTGGACTTTGCTGTTGGCTGAGATGGTCATAATTATCTTGGCTGTCTTGTTGTCTATTGCGTTTTGTGGAATCGACTGACTCTACTTCATACTCTATTGACTTGGATCAGGCCGCGGTAAGGATCCTTGATACTGACTGCTACTTAAATCGATATTCCAGTGTTACGACGTGTCACCGCGTCGGTGAGCTTTCAATATCCGAAACATGCGGAAGAGCATGAAGTTTATCCCAGGGAAGTGCTTAATATAAAATACAGGTATAAGCTTTACTCCATTGATCTTCTATAACAGAATGAACAGTCAAGAATGCATTGTTAGGATACTGCATTGGCTAAAGCTCTCTCAACTCCCTAGACCCAGCTTTTTATATTGATCAACAAAGCATGTTATGGATTTCGAACGTGATAGCCAGCATGAACCCCAGCTCAGATTCCATAAAAACCTGTTCCCCTGTATCCGAATCACCAGTCTTCTCGTTCCATTGCTTTGCATATTCTTCACAAAAATGCTTCTTCTCTTCCTCCGTATAAGGTCGACAGGTAGCAATCTTGTTCTCTTCATCAAACCACTGGAACATCTTTTGCAAAAAGTGTCCACCAATATCAAATCCTCGGTAATTTTTGAAGACGAGTTCAAAATCTATAAGCACGATCTTTCTTTCTCCTTCTTTGGGACTGTTCTTCGCCATCGTATTCATGAATTGAACATCGTGGATGCACCATCCCTTTTTCCCGCCGATGGATTCCAGTCTGTCCGTGACTCGTCTTATGCTAGACACGAAGTCATAATCAACAAGATCGTCCATATTGACACCTCCTTCGCTAGCAAGCCTCTTTAGCTTTTCCATCTTATGATATCTTGCAAGCTCTCTGGCCACTGCATCGTAATATAACTGAACCGGCTTCTTCTCCCGTTGTGTGGGCATAGTATGAAAAACAGCATTTTCTCTCGCAACCTTAGCTCGGATATGTGCGTCTTCCACATCTGCTGGTTCCAAATTGCGTGCATCCAAGAACTCATCGATCCTTCCGAAAGCCCCATCCTGTGTCTGGAAGAAACCATATATATAACTTGGCACCAAGGCCAGATTGGGCGTAATCAGAGCATAGTTGTGCCTTTTGGTGTTTGTTGGGAACTAAGTGTTTGAACACCTCGATTTCTCCGTCGAGTGTGGCTGGATCACCCGGGTCATCGCGCACATCAATGCGCGAGGAAAACTTGCTTGCGCAGGCAAAGATGGCATTCAACAAAAATCGAGAGCAGTATGGCCCATCACCTTTGGGTAGATCACGTATGATTGCCGGGCGATATGTGAGAAGAAAGGTGTGGTGTTGCCGAGCTCAATGTACATCTAACAGATGCAGCGCGAGCTGAGTAGGCACACCATCAATATCTGGAAGATTTAATAGCAGACGCTCGTTTTGTCTTTGTAGGGCTGCATTAGCTATAAGCTTGTTCTTCATGTGCTCCCTGTTCAACAATGAGCCGAAGGCACTGTGGGCAACGATTCGCTTTTATTTGGATAATGCAGGGCAGACGAAAGGCCAAAAGTGCCAAGTCGACCTGCCTCATCTACAGATATAAAAGGTGCAACATCGAATTCTTCATCTGAAGAAGTAGCTATGCTGTCGAGGCTTTGCCGGCGGTTCTGGCTAGGTGAATGCTGGTTGGATTCAAAACCTTCAGCCACTGCTAGGCTGGGTATCTTCCCCTCTTCACCTTTCAATTTTGCAATGAAAGATCTGAGCTCTGTATTCTCTTGTTGTAGCCGGTCTATTTGAGCCAGTGTCGGTCTATCTTGGTTAGCCACATATCCAAACCCCAAGGGAACATGCCCACCTCTGCCGCGGCGTCTCCACCCGATAAATACATTCCCGGCCTTGGGTCTCGCAAGTCGAACAGCGAGGTCGGATCGTGTCACAACGAATCTTTCGAGATCGACAGTGTAAACATGCCTTAGCGAGGGATTTAGGGGTCCTAGTCATAGCCGAGTTGTGGCGAGGAAGAGAAAATGTGGGGTAAATAGCCGTGAAGATCAACATCCTTATGTCTAGCTGCATACGGCAGTTTATGCAAAAGCCGATACTTGAGATATATATATATTCACACTCACACGAAAGAGCAGGTGTTTTCAAGAGTAACAGATGCTTTAGTCTGCGCTTCCAATCCGAGGGCTTGAATCCACTATTGTATTGTTACGATATATATTTTTAAGTTTCCTTTCTACAAGTTTAGATGCTAGGTTGCATACAAGAGAAGAGCCCTGCAGGTGTCTGGATAAGTATACAGGTTAATTAAAATCTTCATATGTGAAAGGATATCTAAATGCATTATGTTGTTGTTCCACATGGAATGTGCATCTGTCCGTTGTATGCAATCGCTTCCTACCGCTTGGTGCTGCTGCTATTCTTGAGCATCTCTTCCAAATGCTGCAAGCCAAGTTAGTCATATAGTCTCTAATAGACACGATTCAAATGCTTACCTGCTTCTGCTCAACTGCTAATTTGCCTTGGGTATCCTGTTTCCGATTAGCGCGCGTCCCCAAAACACAGAGACAGCAACATACGCTAATGATGGTTAAAATCAATGAATAATTGTTGAAGAGGAATCGCTCTCTCCGCTTTGCGTCTGTGCCGTTGCGACTCAACTTTGCCAAAAGAGAATCGAATTCAGCAGTCAACCGGGCCAGACTGTTGGACACCGGCTCATCGTCACCAGCATCGCTGCTGAGCACCAGGATTCCATGAAGAAGCTGTCCAAATCGTTGAGTCAAAAAGTGAGGCGCTGAAGACTGCTTCAAGTCGTCTCCGCCTGCGATTGAAAGGGCGGAGACAGCACTACGCCCAGTGTTGGACCCAACTCGCTTGAGCGAGTCGCCGTGGTGATCCATAATTACCTGGAATCGCGGCCAGAGCTGCATGTTGGTGCCATTAACATACGAGTCGGCGACGGGCACCTTTCGGCGCTGGAGCTCGAACGCCGAATGTTGGTTGAGGCGAACACACATGAGGACACCCAGAGAATCCGTGGTGTGCTCGATTAACTTCTTGGTCTGGTTCTGACCAAGGGTAAAAACTTGCTGGAATATTTCCACGGCATTGCGAGAGATTTGATGGAAGGTCTTCGGGGAGAAAAACTCAGTCAGGAAAGAGTACTCGGCGCACACATTATCCACCAATGCGAGGTTGAAGTTTCGGAACGGAACTTCGATTCCATGGTAGGTATTATCCTCTTCGGCCAGGTATGAGGATAACGCCTGGAGATTGCCAGTTCGGAGGACATCAATACGTCTACCCAGGGAGAAAGGGTCATGCACGGCAGAGCCAGCTCGGCCGCCAGGCATCATGTTCCCTGAAATAATCAGTATATAGGTGGTATCAGAGAAGCATAGCTCTTACCTGATCGGTGTGTAGATGGATCGCCTCCAAGCACCTCGTTACGGTCAGGAGGATAAACCTTGACTTTATCGAGTGCTTGAAGGTAGCGTGTGAAATGAGATGTGTAATACCAGCGCATCGTGTTGATGTACGCCTGTGATATCTCTCCTGCCAGCTTCGGGTGGACCTTTGAGAGGTAACTGTATAGATCTTTAAACTTCACCAGTCGTTGTTGTTGAATAATCTGAGAGTTGATGTTTGGCGATCGCATAGCACGAATTTGTGACACAAGATAGTCTCTGATCCTTTGAACTGCCTGTATATATGTCAATGCGGTTCTAGATAATTTGAAGAGTGTGAATACTCACTTTGGTTTTCACATCGGTCAAAAGGGGTCGTACATCCTCGACGGCTTTATAGCCATTGGAGGAAGCGGCGGCCTTGGCTTCGATATTTGTTGTTCGAGAATCGATCTCGTTCAGTGCACGCACCCAATTCTCATCGATTGGACCCTCGACAATTGTCCGCACAGCCTTGGGGGATATGCTGATCTCCTCCACGGCGGGTCCCAGCAACCGTTCCACGTTGCGCCTGTTCCCTAGCATCGCATTCAATTGTGTTGAGCGAGATTGCAAAGTTTCGATCTCTGCCGATACGGCACCCAGTTCATTCTGGAAGTCATTCAAGTACAGCTCAACTGACTTGGACACCTCATCACATCCAGTAATGGATGTGTGTAACTCTTGGAACTTATCTCGTTCTTGTTCAAATTGCTGAACAGTTTGCGCGTTTACATCACTTTCCCGGGTCTTTTTTCTTGGTGCTGGGTCCTCCTTTTCCAGAAAGTCCTCGAGGCTCAGCCCGTCGAAACGGATGGCTTCCACCAATTGTCCTGGTCGCTCCGGCACTGATGATAGTTGCGGCACATGCTTATCTGTTTGGGTTTCCTTTCCGATTATTTCATTCAAGACTTCCAGCGGATCCGGGACATTGGCCGGTCGAGGTCGTTGAATACTCGTCTGCTTTAAAGGAGAGCCATTGGTCGCCCGTGCAGTTGGGAGAGATGCTGTAGAGTCGTTGGGGGTCACGAGAAGAGATGTTGATGAAGTTCTAGATGTTACACCAGGGCGGTTATTGTAGGGACTTGGAGATAGCTGGGAGGATGATCGTCGCGGTAGAGGAGAAAGGTTGCGGCTATTGGCTCCGGAGGGAGTTGACTGGACTGATATCCGGTCGCGCCACATTATGTAAAAGGATGAACGGCATGGGAGTTCAGAACAAAATCAAGAAATCTAGAGTATACTTGGAAGATCCACCAAGTTAGCTCAAGAATAAGGTCGAACAGTTGTAGTTGTTAGGTTGTTTCCAGGACACTCGGACACTCCTCCTATATACACTAAACCCAACAAGGTGGACAGCCCCCATGACCAATCAGCGTCCAGTAAGCGACCCCGCCACAGCGTCGCCGCCCACGATAGATTTTAGTTCGTTTGATTTTCTCTCTCCCCTTCTCTTCATTTTTCCCCTCCCCAAATTCTTTGAAAAACCCCCCTCTTTCAACCCCTCCAAATCCCTTCACCATGTCTGCCGAGGAGGTATGTACTTTCTTTTACAAATTCGAGATCCCCCAATGGCTGTATTGAGGATTTCTGTGCCAGCCCCGCATGCGGCTCCCCTCTTCTTCTTCTTCTCGAGGGCACGAGGCCATCTTGGACTCTTGACCCCGCCATATTGGCAATTTTTGAAGCGCTTGCTAACATAGTTCACTACAGCACGATGTCACTTTCGATTCGGCTGATGCCGGAGCTTCGCTCACCTTCCCCATGCAGTGTTCTGCTCTGCGCAAGAACGGCCACGTTGTGATCAAGAACCGCCCTTGCAAGATCATTGACATGTCTACCTCCAAGACTGGAAAGCACGGTCACGCCAAGGTTCACTTGATCGCCACCGATATCTTCACCGGCAAGAAGCTTGAGGATCTCTCCCCCTCCACCCACAACATGGATGTCCCCCACGTTATCCGCAAGGAGTACCAGCTCGTGAGTTTCCCTGATGACTTGAAATTTGGTCTGTTTTGTTGACGAAAGTTAGCTCGATATCACCGAGGATGGCTTCATGTCCCTCATGACCGACAACGGTGACACCAAGGATGATGTCAAGGTCCCCGACAACGACGTTGGTGAGAAGATCAACCAGATGTTCCTTACCGAGGAGAAGGAGTGCAGTAAGTTACACCAATATCCAAACTTCCTAGAGAACTTTTGTTGACATGGTGCCATTAGACATCGTCGTCCTTACTGCCATGGGCGAGGAGGCCGCCATGGAGTGCAAGGAGGCTCCCAAGGCTTAAATTTAATACTTGGATTTATTACCTGTTATGCCAACCTTTATGTTCCACGAGGGCTCAAAGCCCGCCAAAAATTTTATCTTTCATGGTTCAAAGGAGGATACGATTCTTTGAACGATTATGCCCGTTGCTTCAAGATCTGTCCCCCACATAACCTTGGATGTGGGCTGGACCGAGAATTGCTTTGGTTGGCATGATATGTGTTGTCCGAACAGTTCTGAGTCTCAGCATCTCATGATAGTGTGATGAATGAATAAATACTCAATCTTGCTTGACTTGATGGATTCCAGTAATTATAACGTAGATAAAAGGATTTAGAGCTTAATTACACCCCCCCAAACCACAATATATACACAAGTGTAACCCCAGAAAACAACACAATAATAATAAAAAGTACATAAGTACATAACTAAAACCTGGCAATTTAATCGTCTGAGATAGTCCACGGATCAATCACAGCGCGCGCATTGCGGGACATGTGGAGCGACAAAATCGGCGGTCACTGGATAGAGGCAGAAAAAAAGTCCCGCCATTTCGTTATACCAACCATTCTTTTTCAAACAAGCATGAACAAATCCCTTGGGGATGGACTACGTTACCCGAGGGGTCTGCGGTCAAGAAGGTTGCCGTGAGACCCGATACTATCTCGACAATGGACTATGGTATTGTCGGCGCGGTCATTTGCAGGAGGTATGGCGTCCAACGGCTTTCCTAACCTTATCCTATCACCGCATCAAATGTCAAGAAGTACACAGCTAATGTGGTTGCGTAGGGTGTCCAAGTCGCAGAAGATGCCGATAATTTTGGTAACCTAGGCAAAACACATCGCCTGAAGAGAGAAACCAGGGAGAAGGCGAGCAAGAGTATGTAATCAGCAGTTTGAACAACGTTCTCGTTGCTGACTTTTGTCAAAAGCACTTCGTGGCCGTCCGGCGTACACACTATTCTTGCAAATCTACCAGCTTATCCTTTGGAAACAATGTCATGTCTTGGTTCATGATCACGGTTTCCCAGAGGAACTTGAAGTACGTCCACATGTTGCTTTATATGTTCAAGGATCAAAGCTCATCATACGTTAGGTTGTTGTTCGCGATCTCTGGGCTCTTCGTCTGCAAGATTTTGAATCAAGAATCACTGATGCTACTGAAGATGACGATGATGATACCGAATCTGAGCTGTTCAGCTCACAACCCGCAGGAAAAGATGAATCTCGTGATGGATTCAAACCAAACTCGAGATATCTCGAATGGCCTCGTCTGATTGATTCTGTTGCACTGTGTTATCTCGCAGCATTTTTGATGCGGCTTCCTGTCTGTGTCGTTGATTTTCACGAGTATGTATATTATTTCCTCTATGCAATCCCTGTCGTTTGCTTCTAGGATGCGAAAGACTCACATTCTATAGTATGATAATGCGCCAGGAGATCCCCTATGCCCGAGTCCTACCAACCATCCCTCGAGAAATGAGGGATAGGCTTCCGCCAGAACTAACTGCGATCCTTGAAGTCAATGTGAGTGTAGTCTGACTCCGGAACACTTTCTGTGTTGGCCTTGGACTAACTTTGACAAAGACAATACCTAATGCTGATCGGTTCCACCGCGGTATCATGGCATTGGCGCTATTCTATCAGCGCCGATTTGAATTGGACCTTCCTCCATTGAATTCGCCCATGGTTCTTTTCCGGCACATCAAGAGATTAGCTTTACCAAGTATGAGAAACAGTTGCCACGTGGTTGTCCAGTTCGTCTTAGCTAACAAGTTTTAGTTGAGATATATGAAGCAACTAGGATCTTGCAAGATCTACTAGGCTTCACATTCCAATATCCGACGCCAAGTTCATACGATGGCCGAAAAGCAACACTTTTTCTTCCCGATCTACAATTGATAGTGCTGATCATCATTTCTACGAAACTACTTTTCCCAATCGATGATTTGAAAAGGTACCCCGCTACAGCTAAAGAGCCCGCTGCGCAGGTCATGGACTGGACCCTCTGGGCACGTGCCCAGAACAATTTCGATCATGATCAGCCGTTTGGAGGAAAGATTGGAAAAAATACTGCCATTCAGATCACAGATCAAGACGTTTTGAACATGACGCCTGCCCAATTGGACTATTACATGGACTGGTACGAAAGCAGTTGGCTGGATACTTCTAAGGAACCCAATCGCATCGCCGAACTGTTTCCCATCAGCCGAGCAGAACAAGATATCCAACCAACCTCTACTGCTGCCCCGGAACCATCTTCTATTCCAGTTGATCCATCCCCTCCCCTTGCCCCGGAATCACCCTCTACTTCTGCCCCTCCCCCTCCTAACACGACTGGGGACAAGCTCGACCTTTTGCTACAAACAGTCATGCAAACCCTTAGAACCAGAAGGGTCATCCCTGACGACGAAGAGGCCGATCACAGGCGTCCCGGCGAGTGGTATCACCGGTATCGATGGGAATCACATCTCAGTGGCCCCGCACGGACTTTTTACGAGCTAGCAGCACAGCTTGCTGCAGTCCCATTGAAAACTCTTGTCCGTGCTGTCACAGTTGTTGAGTTTAGGATCGCACAGCAAGACGAAGAGCGACAGAACAAAGAGTACTTCGCTAGTTTGGGGGCAGAAGGAATGGACAATGACGAAAGCGATGTTGACCAGACGTATGGAATTGCTGATTTTGAAGAGGACATGTACGATGGGGAGTCCGAAGATATGGACGGCGATGATTTCATGTCCAATTCAAGGATGTGGTCGACCATCTAGGGGTCGATGAGAAATTCTGTTGTATCATATGCATGGCGTTGGGGCTTTGGGATCGTGTATCTGGCGTTCACCTTTGTACACATTTTTATCTCTAGTTCAATTATTTGATTTCCTAAGGTTGCTGTGAACTATTTTTTCCTTCTCTTGGCGTATTGATATTTCCAGCTGAGCTCATGATCGAAAATTTGTTGTATTTGATCAGGATATACCTTTAAGAGCAGAAAAGACGCTCATTTATTTTTAGTAGAACAGGGCTATCTACTATACCTGACGTATGTAGATGCACTGCCAAGTTATCATTGGCCGGGTCGGCCGGGGTTGCTTATGTAATGTATAACGCAAATGGGCAGCAACTAGGGCTTAGGGTACCCCGATCGGTCCACCTTTGCTAAGCGAGCGAAATCCTCAAATTGACAATCGACAGCTCCGCCTGGAACACAGCGACCGACAGCCGACAACAACGAAAACTCGCAACCAGTACGTCCCATACACCCCGTGCAACAGCGTCTATGCATCGCTATGGATTCAGTGAGCTAACATCGTCTTTTTCCGCGCCGTTTCAGTGCAGATGTAGGTCTTTCTGAACCCCTCGAATGTCATCGCGAACCACAATCCCGATCCATCGCCGATACGACCTAAGCCCGTGGAGGAATAATGAATATGGACTAATACGGTGCGATATAGTTTCGTCAAGACCCTGACGGGTAAGACCATTACCCTCGATGTCGAGTCGAGCGACACCATCGACAACGTCAAGACCAAGATCCAGGACAAGGAGGGCATTCCCCCTGACCAGCAGCGTCTGATCTTCGCCGGAAAGCAGCTCGAGGATGGCCGCACCCTGAGCGACTACAACATCCAGAAGGTAGGGATCGACCTTCAACCTTTATGATTTGGACCAAAAGTGGGGGCGTTGTGGTATCTCGGGTGGATCAGATCAACCCAACATGTTCTTTGTCCAGAGATGACTCTGCCCACGGATACGCAAGAGGAGGAATCATCGCTTCACTTTATGGTCTATGGTCTGCGACATGGTGGAACATTCGCTAACATGCGATATCAACTCGTTATAGGAGTCCACCCTTCACCTTGTCCTGCGTCTCCGTGGTGGTATCATTGAGCCTTCCCTCAAGGCCCTTGCTTCCAAGTTCAACTGCGACAAGGCCATCTGCCGCAAGTGCTACGTACGTTTACCCCGCCTCTCCGCCTGCGCCCGATCATCGTCATGAAACCGCCTTTCGTGGCAAGGCCATCAATTACGTCAACACATGTACTAACTCCGACCTTCTACAGGCTCGTCTCCCTCCCCGTGCCACCAACTGCCGCAAGAAGAAGTGCGGACACACCAACCAGCTCCGCCCCAAGAAGAAGCTCAAATAGACGACTCGCTCCTCGGTCTTGTGCTCGGCGTGCTGTGGTGCAGATTCCAGAGATGGGGATTGGCTGGACTGCTACATGGAGAGGATTACAAATGGCGTTAGATATGATGATAAAATCAATGCAGCCACAGTCATACTTTTTCTAGTTGGCTCCTCTCGACGACCAAGTTGCACTCCATGAAATGAAATGTGTAAAATTCAAAAAGTCGAATTGTTTCACATCTCCAAATTCCATCTGCGATAAATACAGAGTACAATACATGCATCAATAACACGACTAGAAACCTCGAGCTGCGAACCCTGCTACCTGAGCAAGAATCGACGGAATGGCCAGTATTCCAGATGAAAGCCAATGATCCTTCCTTCCCCCGCTTATGCCCGGAACATCATCCCTTTGTTGTCGTCAGTCTTCTTATCGTCTTGGTCCTTGTTCTTGTTCTTCTTTGAGACGGGGCTCCCGTGGCTAGTAGATGTCAGTTAAATGCCAACTGGTTCGTCAGATAAGGACACAACTTACGCAAAGAAAAGCACCTTGATAGCAATAGCCAGTGCCGCATGCAGCACAACAACCAAGATCAAGAGGATCTTGCTAGCCTTGGCATCAGTAGCATTCAAGACGGGGTACAAGTTCCGCAGAAGGAAGAAGACACTCCAAGCAAAGCCAACGCCAACAAGCGCCCAGTTAAGCGCAGTCAACGGACTCCAGCTGACCAGTGCAACGGCAATCCAAACCAAATTGGAGTACCCATACAGAGCCCAGCACTCAATAAGGTCGGCCGTGGAGCTGCCGAACCAACGCAGCGCACCCCACAGGGCAATAGGCAAAATACCCGTGTACCCATAGACCAGACCAGCCGCGCCCGATAGCAGCGTGAAGTCGTACTCAAAGTGCTTGTCGTCGTTGTTCGACAGCCATTGCGAAATAGTACCCGTCAAAAACAGGATAACAACCACCGTAGTCGCGATCCAGATCGGTCCGTACAGGTCTGCATTACCCTCTAGCACATCGAGGAAGTTGGTGCGCGGGTACACGGTCGCCACACAGCGGCGGAAGACCTCGTTCGTGTCGACGTCGAAAAAGCGCTCGTAGTAGTGCAGCGACCACCAGCTGTGCTTGGTCGGCGTACCGCCAGGGGACCGGTCACGCTGGCGCGATGGCCCGCCGCCCAGGAACGGGGCGGAGTCGCCTTGAACTTTGGCAGTTCTTTGGTCATTTTCAAAGTCTGGGTGGGAGGATTACTTGGTTAGAAAGAGCTGGGCTGGGCCGGTTTGCTTGGAGAACTCACTGGAGGGGTGGAATTCGAGGTCTTCTTGTAGGTCAGTGTGGCCAAGGTCGCCCTGCTGATTTGTTAGTTGAAATTATGTATTGGTCATTCGAGTGCACTTACCTCTGCATCCACATCTACTACAACATCGTAGCCTCGGTTCGCCATTGTGGTTGGTTTTGAGGTAAGCTGTTGGAAGGGGAGTTGTTAAGTGTACACATCAGCTTCCGCAGATAAAGCCACCGCTCAAGCCACAACTGTGGGTACCACTACCCAGTGTCATACACGAGCATCAAATGCATATAATTTTCTATAAATTGACTATATTTTATTATACGTGAATTTTAACTCATGATCTTCAAGTATAGGGATTTTTGAGCTTGGTTCTATTATTATTATTTTTTTCTCATTATTATACACATGCAATAGCACCAAGCATCCACGATACCTAATACATTGCCTTGAAGACTAAACCCAGTTTTGGATTGCCCTTTGAATTCGGCCAACATAAGACCAGATCGAGGTGTCGAGTCCCTTTTTGCGGATGTAGAAAGATGCGGCTCCAACCAAGATAGTCAACGCCACAGAACCCACGGACCGACGGTGGCTCCACAAGAAATCCAGAGCTCGTTTCCTGCGCTCTTCGGACCGAATCTGTTGAGATTGCTTTTCAAACAAGTACACCGCAGAAGACGCGGTGTATTTGCCATGTGGGTCTCTTGAGGTTTTGAGCACGCTGCACCAGGGAATGTGTTTCCAGGCTCCAAGCGGCAATGATTCTGGTGGGTGGTCCTCAAAGATCCGCGCCGCATGCAGAATGTGTCCGTCTAGATCAAGTGGGGATGGTAGCTTGGAAAGCGTAAAATGAAGCATCTCAGGCTCATCCGCTGGAATTTCAAGCAACTCTTTTTTCCTAGACAGGATCATTGCTGCGAAGAGGTAGATTGCAACCACGGGTTCCCGAGCTAAAAGGAAGTCGAAAAGTCGTGAAATGCTGCTGTACTCTTGAATATCATGAGCGTATAGTGTCAGTGTAGCTGCGAGAGCGAAGAATGGTTCAATGTTGCCAAGGTGTCGTCTTAGCTCGGGATCTGTTGTCTCAATTATTGCAGGGATGAGATGGAGATGCTTCACAGCTGGGGACAACGATGGTAGCATGTAGTCACGTATGCGGAAAAGAGATATCTGCGCCACTGCTGGCAAGGCTTGCTTCTCGCCCAGTACCAAGAGAAGAACTTGGACTATATCGTGATATCCTTGGAAATAACAAAGCATGGGATATTCTCTTAGTACTTGGGTGATCAGATTGGACAGCTGCTTTTTCATTTTCAACATCTCCTCCTCGGGAGCTAAACTTTATTAACATCCAAATTCGTCTTTCGGGGAGAGTTAGAATAACATACCTTTTGGATAGTAGACAAACGACCGGTTAACATCAAGTTCTACCTGTTCCTCATCGGCATGTCGTAAAATTTCATTCTTTGGGACCGTATCAAATTGCTGCCTTTGTTCATCGCATCGTAGCAAGACAGGCCCTGTTCGCCGGTTAGTTGAGTCCACTTGAATGTGCACTGTTATAGATCATAACAACATTGAACTCACATGCTATCTGTCTCAATTCGTCTTCAAGTAACCCGCCTGCTGAAGTTGCGAGCACAGCTAAAGCTTCCACATCGCGCGTTGCACACGCTTTGCGGATGGCTCTCGCTTTTTCTGCTCGAGCCATCTGTCTTGCTCCTTTATTCCCTTTCAAGTTTTTGAGAGATTCTTCGGGTTCAGATATGTCCTCAGAGCTGGGATAATCCTGTTCTTTTTCGGTATCTTCCATCCTTCATCTGCTAAGGTGTCACCTTCCCACGAGATCGAGCAGCTAAGTTGCACACAGACACACAAGAAAAGATGATGTTATTTCTCAGCTTGATTCTCGATCTGAATGAACAAAATTCACGTTGTGCGTTCTGAACTAAGCCCAACAATATCGAGAGACCGATCGGATATAGATCGATTGGAGCTTCAGCTTTTTCACCGGACAACGAAACGGCGTATCCAAACCAACGACTCAATGCCAGATATGTGACAGAATGGCTTTGCTTTCAATGAATGAAGTCTCTTTGAACGTGAACTGATGATTCTCTAGGCACATAGACCCAGGCGTGGAAAGTCTGAAGTCGAAGGCGGCGGAGTCCCACTTGAGGGCCTTAGGCAGCGATCGGCAGCCGCGACATGTTTTCGCCGATAACAACATTCGCCCTGTGCTAGGCTTAGGCACAACGCTCCAGTTTAATATATTTGCGGTATTTATCGCAAGATCTCGGACGCATATAGCTGTGTGCCGTGCCGTGCGCCCTTAGAAGTCCACGGTCTCTGGGGTTGCGACAGCTCACCGACGGGTGGTGACTGCATAACTCCGCAATTGGCTTGCTCTCCGGGTCGTCTGCCAGTGACAGTGTTAGCTCTGCGATAAAGACTGACTTTCTGGAAAGAAACCAATGGAGCTTGTGGGAGATATTTGCACATCTTCGAGGGCTGTTACTACTGTATAGCGTTCGGGCAAGCTGTAAGTCTCACATTGATATTTGTTCCTCACGTGTGGGGTACATTGATTAATAAAGATATCACAGGGCTTGTCTGGGACATACTTGACTGTGGAATCATTGACAACCAACCTTCTGTACTCTCTTTAGGGTCGGGTTGTGCATCATATATCAATTCACAGCCAAATATTACATTTGGCAGTCAATGCATCAATTGCATTTTGATATTCCACCCTTTGAAGTATGAAGACAAGTGGACCTCGCAAATATCAAATGCCCCCAGTTTCTTGAATACAGAAAGTCATAGGAAGTGTGGTGCAGTGCAAGCAGATCTTGGGGCTTGCGCCTCAGGCCATTGCCTGACCGGCTCTTGATATTGCCTATTACCTACTTCCCTTCCAACTCATTCACTTACAACTCCGCCTTCTACCTTTTATTTTCATCGTTCATCTCTCCCTTCGAGCTTCTTCACATCTCTCTACCCCGCTTCACGCCTTTGGCTTCAGCGTCATTTCCTCGTTTGCTCTACTCTGTTTTCGGTTTCTTGTGAAACCTACCCAATTACCGCAATGTCTGGCAACCAGCCCGTCACGCGTTCGACGCGTATGACTGGACTGCTTACCCAGCCATTGATCCCCAGCCCTGTCATCAACTGGATCCTTCCAGCGCGTCTTCGCAATAAAGACCACAACGATGTGGTGTTCATTGGAGAACGGCGAATTCAAATCAAAGAAGCCCTGCCCAGTGGTCATCTTCAAGATGTTGTCGAAAAATCTGACCTGGAAGGCTCGCTTATTGGGGCAAAGGTCATCAATGTAAGCACCCAGTTGCCTTGGGGAACTGGGGCTCCATCAAGTTTGTTGGCTCACTCCTACGACTCTTACGACACTGATCATTTACCTCCTCACATTCTTTTTCTTGCTACGGATTCAAATGAGCTCCTTTTCATGTATTACTCGGAGATGGAAGATGGCCCATTTGTTTCCTACAATCGACCTCTGCCCCGCGATGTCAACATAGCCGACAAGTATGGCAAGCACATAGCTGTTGATCCCAAGTAAGTATCACCTATCGCTAACTCAATCGGATCCACGAATGCTTATACCATGACCCAGAGCGCGTGCGGTCGCAGTCAGCGCGTCACGTAATTTCTTCGGTGTCTTGTGGTTGAAATCTCCTAGCGAACTCCAGAGGCAGATGGCTCAGGGGAAGCTGAACCCACTTGAAAGTGTATGTGCTCACTATTATTTTATCTATCATGTGCCTGATATTAACAATTTTTGAACAGGAAACTTTCTTACAAGTGGATGGCGATATCCTGTTTATGGAATTCCTTTACCCGAAAGACAACCATGACAAACGGACTATTCTACTGCTTATTGTCCATAACCTTGGCACAACACGGTCTATGGTGTTTGAATGGGATGAAGCCAGTATGCTCAACCGCTTGGGTCCGAAACTCACCTCAACTTCTCTGCCTCGGCAAGACCAGTTGCCTAGCATGGTCATCCCTTTGGCCAAAGAATCGTCCTACCTTCTGATTACCACAAATTCCATGGCAATGTACACACCAAATTGCTCGTCTCGTCCGATGCGATACCCGTCGATCATTCCTGATGCAGAATCATCCGAAGCTGGACTGTGGACTCGCTGGGCCAGACCTTCGCGGAACTGGATGTACAGTCAGAGGTACGATGGAATCTTCCTCTGTCAAGAGAAAGGCTGGATCTATTACCTCGAGTTCGGCAACGACGGGGAACTCGAAACTCAGACTTCTCTGGGTCAACTCCACTGCGATGTTGATACGGCATTTGATATTCTTGATATGGGCCATGAAGGTGGCGACTTCATTATTGCTGCTGGAAGCCAGGGCGATGGTGGGTTGTTTGTCCAGGAGGCACGGGATCACCCCAGATGTGTTCAGCGATTCCTCAACTGGGCACCAGTTCCCGATGCAGTTATTATTCCCTCAAACTCCCCAGCCGTCTCCAAAGAAAACCCATATGATTACGATCGGCTCTTCGTCGGCTCAACCTCTGCTTCAGGCAATGGAGCTATTACCGAACTTCGATACGGCATTGAGGCTCAGATTGGAATCTCAGCCTCATTGGGTGAATTGCCCAGCATACGTAGTATGTGGGCTGTGTCATTCGGTGCTAAGGACTCAATCTATTTGCTGGCCTCCGATCCGCTTTCGTCGCTGCTTCTTCGTACGACTCCCGACATGAGAGATGGCATTACTGCCCTTGAGGACGAAGGCTTGGGCATTCAGCAGACTTTGGCAATGGATTGTACACCTTCCGGTATTATTGTTCGGGTCACAGAAAGAGCCGTGCACTTTTTTGTCCCTACTGATTTCACTCTCAACAGCTGTGTTCAACATGATCCCCTAGCATTTGTCACAGCAGCTATTGTGGATGGCCCAAGTTCCACTGTTATCATGACTACAAGAAGTAAAGAGGGAATTTTTCTCCATCTTCTTCGGATAGTCACGACTGAGGGAAGTCCCCCCTCCCTATCTGATCATGAGGCTCTATCATACCCGCTCCAAAAGGAGCCCATCTGTATGTCCTACCATAATTGGGGAGGAATTGGGTTTATTTTCCTGGGCACCAGTGATGGCACAGTGCTGTCATTCGAAGTTTACAACGAGACTGGTCGAATCACACAATATGCCGACACTCTTATCGACATCGTCGACAATCCAGAAGACATGTCAAAAACGATTGAAAGCCTCGCTGTTATCCACACTCTCTCAGACGATATCATCCACACATTCCTTTTCTGCGGGCTGCGAAGTGGCACACTTGTTCCATTTGAGATAGACACAAACGTCGTTGATGATCACGGTGACCCTGGCTTCGGTTTCAAATGTGAGTCATCTTTGGTTCAATTTATTGGTCCCTTTCATTAACCAGATACTTTCTCTTCAGGTTTGAAACAAAGAGCGCCACACGATCTTGGGCAAACATCAATCAACCTCAAATCCTACGGCAAATTTGCATTATTTACATGTGGAGATGATTTCTGGCGTGTGTCATATGCCCCAGATGGCAACGGCTTTGACTATTTCCTGTCTCGTGTTTGGATTACGGATCAGAACCGCGTAAGTTATATCACATTCTATCCTTTTGGGCTATGGCCTAACATTCATGTCAGCCTGCATACTTCCCTACCAGACTCAGCAGCTTCGATATTGTCGAAGTAAGAGAGTATTGGTCTGAGGTTCCAACTACATACTTGTTTTGTTTTGCAGATGGTCAGCTTCTGGTATGCTCTCTGGAACAAGAAACAAAGGTTGTTCCCCGACGCATCGACATTCCCGGAAATCCCAGCAAGCTCACCTACTCCAATCATCTCCGGAGTCTCATCGTTACATATTCTGTCGCCCAGATCGGAAACCAAGAAAGGCCTCTCGATCTTTCCCGCACGGCATGCGTCGAGTTTGTGGACCCAGACACACAGTCGCCAGTTGTCGCTAACGATATGGACATGGTTCATCGCGGCCTTTTCCCCTGGAGACCACATGGAGTCCCTGGTGAGAAAATCACATGCATTTTTGACTGGATGCCACAACGGGAGGGCAACGCATACCATCTTATCGCTATTGGGACTTCAATCAGCCTGCCTCACAAACCCAATAACCGCAAAGGTCGATTGATGCTCATACAAGCGTCTCGGGATGCCAACTATCCTGAGCAGATCACTTGCATTGACAAGCACACACAATTGTTTGATCACCCAGTTTATGCGATGGCGGCATACGACGATAGCTTGATTATTGTCTCTGGGAAGAAATTCTTCACGGTCTCCTCACGAAACTCTCAAACAAAATGGGTTCGAAATATTACAGCTACCCTTCCATCCCCAGCTGTCGCGATGACAGTGCAAGGAAGCATGATCTACGTCACCACCTCGAGACATTCCCTGCTGGTCTACAAGATTGTAGATGGAGACATCCTGATGCATGGTTTCGACCCAATTGCACGCGATGGTTTGTCTCACACTTTAATGCGCGGGTATGGAATTGACCCGGATATCCTTTTTGTGAGTACCCGAGGTGGAGCTACCCGGGCTTTCACAAACCTCGATCAACCAGGGGACCTTGTGCCTCGCCCGAGGGCCGATCTCCCCGTCTCCTTGATCAAGCTCGCTCGGGGCATCAAGTCTCCGGATTCCCTGACGACCACCAAGACCTTTTATGGTTTTGGCATCAATGGATCGGTCTATAGGTTCTTACCCCTGGATGCGAAAGAGTGGCACCTCCTTCGACTCATACTCAACATCTGCCTTAGGGATGAGGTCATCTGTCCCTCCCTGTCCCGCAGACATCGCTACCTTGATGCAATCTCCCAGGTCGAGAACAACATGCATATCGACGGCAACATTCTGGGTCGCCTTGCCAGTCGCAACTCGAAACACCTGGATGAGGTTCTCATGGCATGCAACAGGAGTCAGTTCAAGGACCTGACCCCTGAAACAGTGCACATGTTCTTTGGGGCAGTTGAGGATGTGCTTGGGGTTCATGCCAACCATACCCAGGCACTCTTCAGCTGGCTTCGAAAGCTGCTGCACATTGAGATTTAATCTCAGGGGGGTTAACCGGGGTGAAGAAGTGTGGAGGGCCAAGCTTGGAAGTACATAGCCCTGGAGGTTTGAATTGACTTAGAGTGTATCTACGCCACAGCTTAAATTAAAATGTTAGTAGTAATGTTTGAAGTTCGTTTTCTGGTAGATTAGTACACATTCTATGTAAGATATCCTAGGGGAAAGAAAACGACTAACAATATATGGGGAAATCCAACCAGTTCGTGGTGGCGACTTAGAAAGTGAAGTCCGATGCCATTGTTCCCCACCGGCCATGATTCTTCCCGAAATTCTTTTCCCTTCCCACACCCCTCCCTAGGCCCACCTTACAGAGAGCTCCTATCTCTCGCCTTTCATTCTGGGGATTGTCCTTTTTTTGACTTCTGTCATCCTCTCTCCCTTTTAATACGTGGACGTATTACTACGAGTCGCAAATAACCGGTTAACTCCGTTTGTGCGCTACATTTTCCCGGTCACCACTCAAATCGGATCATCAACAAACCCCCAAGGGAAATCTATTGCAATGGCGCCCAAGAAGAAGGGAAACAAGAGACAGGAGGAGGATTGGGAGGCTGATCTCGGCGAGTCCGCTCCCGCCACTGCTCCCGCCGATGAGCAGCCCCAAGAAGATGCCAACGAGGAGGCTGCGCCAGTCGGCGGCCTTATGGCTGCTTTGAGAAAAAATAAGGCCAAGAAGGCTAAGAAGGGCAAGACCAACGACTTTGTCGAGGGTGAGGACGTCGAGGGTGAGGACGCCGATGGTGCCGATACCCAGGGTGCCAACGATTTGGCTAGCAAGCAGCCCGAGGAGGGTAACTTCGACGATGACGATGTTTTCGCTGGAAAGAAGACCAAGCCCATCAAGGAGGTGGTTAAGCCTGCGGCGGAAGAGCAGCCCGAGGGCGAGTTCCGAGTAAAGAGTAAGAAGGAGAAGGAGCGTGAGAAGAAGGAGAAGGAGAAGCAGCGCAAGAAGGAGCAGGTAGGTTTCTACTTTTTTTTCATACTGAAAGTCCGTTCCAGGTGTCGAGCCCATTTACTAACGTGTCTCTTTCTCGTCTATATAGGCTGCCACAAAGAAGAAGCTCACCCCTGCCCAAGAAAAGGCCGAAGCCAAGAAGACTGCCACCGCCGAGGCCTCCAAGAAAGATGAAGCCGCCGCCGCTGCACCCGCCCCAGAGACTGGCAAGAAGAAGAAGCTTCCTCCCCACCTAGCAGCTCTTCAGAAGCAACAGGAGCTTCTTCGGCAGCAACGTGAGGAGGAGGAGCGCATTGCAGCGGAAGAGCAGGCTGCCGCGGCCAAGCAGAAGCTTCTCGATGAAGAGGAAGAGAAGAAGCGTGCCGAGGCTCGTGAGCGCAAGAAGGAGAAGGAGCGCGAAAAGAAGGAGCAGCTCCGCAGGGAAGGCAAGCTGCTCACCAAGGCTCAGCGCGAGGCCAAGGAGCGCAGTGAATTGCGCTTGCAGCAAATGATTGCCGCCGGTGGCAAGGTTGCTGGCTTGCAGGAGGGCGGCGAGAAGAAGACGCGCCCTGCATATGAGAACAAGAAGAAGAGGGCTGGCAAGAAGCAGGAAGAGGACCTCGAAGCTGCCGCCGCTCGAGCCCAGGCCCAGCGCGAAGCTGAAGACCAAAAGAAGGCGGCCGAGGAGAAAGCCAAGGCTGACGCCGCCGCTGCCGCTGCTGCTGCTGCCGCCCCTGCGGAAGAGGACGCCGTTGAAGACTGGGAGCAGGCTGCCGACGAAGATGTCAAGGACAGCTGGGATGCGGAATCAGATGAGGAAGAGAAGCCCGCTGAGGAGGCATCCGCCCAAAAGGAGGAGAAAGAAGAAGAATCCGACTCCGACTCCGACGACTCATCGGATGAAGACTCATCTGATGAAGAGCAATCCGCCAACCAAAGGGCCATTCTGGCAAGAAAGGCCGAGGCTGCTGAGCGGAGAAAGCTCAAGCACGAGGAGGCTCTGGCCGCTCGTTCAAAGGATGATCTCCGATCCCCTATTTGCTGTATTCTTGGTCACGTCGATACTGGTAAGACCAAGCTGCTCGACAAGATCCGACAGACCAACGTGCAGGAGGGCGAAGCTGGTGGTATTACCCAGCAGATCGGTGCCACTTACTTCCCTGTCGATGCTCTGCGCACAAAGACCCAAGTTGTCAACAAGGATGGCAAGTTCGAGTTCAAGGTCCCCGGTCTGTTGATTATCGATACCCCCGGTCACGAGTCCTTCTCCAACTTGCGATCAAGAGGTTCCTCCCTTTGCAACATTGCTATCCTTGTTGTTGATATCATGCACGGTCTCGAGCCCCAGACCCTTGAGTCTATGCGTTTGCTGCGTGACCGCAAGACTCCTTTCATTGTCGCATTGAACAAGATCGATCGTCTCTACGGCTGGAAGAAGATTGACAACAACGGCTTCGAGGATAGTTTGGCTATGCAGAACAAGGGTGTTCAAAACGAGTTCCGCACTCGTCTTGAGGCCACCAAGCTCGCTTTCGCCGAGCAGGGTTTCAACTCCGAGCTTTTCTTCGAGAACAAGTCTCTGTCTCGCAACGTCTCTCTCGTTCCCACCTCCGCCCACACCGGAGAAGGTGTTCCTGATATGCTGAAGCTCCTGACCAGCCTGAGTCAAGAGCGTATGACCAACTCGCTGATGTACTTGTCCGAGGTCGAGTGTACGGTTCTAGAGGTCAAGGTCATTGAGGGTCTCGGTACCACTATTGACGTTATCCTGTCCAACGGTATCCTTCGCGAGGGTGATCGCATCGTAATGTGCGGTCTCAACGGTCCTATCACAACTAATATCCGTGCTCTTCTGACACCAGCACCGCTCAAGGAGCTGCGTCTGAAGTCCCAGTACGTTCACAACAAGGAGGTCAAGGCTGCCCTTGGTGTGAAGATTGCTGCCAACGACTTGGAGCACGCTATTGCTGGTTCTCGCATGCTTGTCGTCGGCCCTGACGATGATGAGGAGGATCTTGAGGAGGAGGTCATGACTGATCTGGAGAACCTGCTGAGCCGTGTCTCAACTGATCAGCGTGGTGTCACTGTCCAGGCCTCCACCCTGGGTTCGCTTGAGGCTCTCCTGGAGTTCCTCAAGGTCTCCAAGATTCCTGTTGCCAATATCTCCATCGGTCCCGTTTACAAGCGTGATGTCATGATGGCTGGTACCATGCTTGAGAAGAATAAGGAATATGCTGTCATGCTCTGCTTCGATGTCAAGGTCGATAAGGATGCAATGGCCTATGCCAACGAAATTGGTGTCAAGATTTTCACCGCCGACATCATTTACCACTTGTTCGATAGCTTCACTGAGCACATGGCTCAGATTACAGAGCAGCGTAAGGAGGAGGCTAAGCTTCTTGCTATCTTCCCCTGTGTCATCAAGCCCATTGCTGTCTTCAACAAGACCGACCCCATTGTCATCGGTGTTGATGTCATTGAAGGAAGTCTGCGTCTCCACACCCCTCTAGCTGCGGTCAGGACCAACGCCGCTGGTGTAAGGGAGATCGTCGATATTGGTAGAGTGTAAGTTTTGGTCCCCTCCATCTTTTTTTGTCTAATTTCTAACGCAACTGTTTTTACAGCACATCCATCGAGCGCGATCACAAGGCCGTCCCTGTCTGCAAGAGAGGTCAGCCCTCCGTTGCTGTTAAGGTCGAGGGACCCAACCAGCCCATGTATGGTCGTCACCTCGAAGAGAAGGACCAGCTTATCTCGCACATCTCGCGTGCCAGTATCGACACCCTCAAGGAGTTCTACCGGTCCGAGGTCTCTATGGAGGAATGGGCTCTGGTCAAGAAGCTCAAGCCCGTGTTCGACATTCCTTGAATTCGGTCTTAGGGCTTCTTTCCGGTGTGCGATATCTTCATATTAAGAATCGTCAGCACCGGACCCATTCCAGCCTTGCAGTACCTATCCTCGAGCGAACTTAACGATCAAATGCCAGTAAGTGGCGAGCTTTGTTCTCCGTCGGCCCTCTGGCCTTCGGTTCCATCATAGCCCAGTTTGGAGGAAACGAATCGAAATCTACTAGGCTATGACAATTGCTATCGAAAAGCGGAAAAGTTATTCTATTTTGATTACGATTTGAACATACAATGAATGACCATGACTTGATGGATGAACAGCGAGAGAAGTCGCATGCACATGATATAGGAAAAGCAAGGCCTGGTCGATACCAGATCTTTTGTTTCTGTTATAGTGATTTGAATTTATACTATTCAAGTATTTGCATTAGAGAATATACATTCGACTACATAGTTGATCTTTATCTGTCTTTAACGCGCGGGAGCAAACCAGTTTTGAAACTAAGAAGATCGGTCTTCTTTAGGGCACAGACCAAATCGAGCGGTTGCTTCAGAATATTAGAATAGACAAGATGGTCGATCTATCCTTCAATATCCTATTCAACATTATGTAGTATGTACAATCCTCTTCTCAATCCACACACCACCGTACTCAGCAAACCACCTTCATCCCCAGAAATACTATCAAGCGCCCAGGAAATGAACCTAACTCAATAATCATCCCCATCCCACCTCTCAACCTTCCCTCCATGTCTCTCCCAATCCAACCAACTACCACGATAAACCCCAATATTAGCAGGATCATATCCAGCCTGCACAGCCATCTGCGCCGCCGCCACGGCCCGCACACCAGCCTTGCAATAGAAGACCATCTGCGCAGGCTCGCCCTCGCCCTCCGCGGGATCGGGCTTAGCGAATCCGAACCGGGTCTCGAACTCGTCTGGCGTGAGATACCATGCGTCTCCCTGTGATGCCATCGGGACGCACACTGCAGTGGGAATTATTCCCGTGCCTTTTAGTTCGGCAGGCTCGCGAACGTCGATTGGGATTATGGGCTTGTGTGTTGGGGAATCGGGGGATGAGGTTGGGAGGGCGGCATTGATCTGATTTGGTTTTTGTTAGTTTCGTAACGACAGTTTTTATGGTTGTGTTTATTGGGATATTCGCTTCAAGGAAGGAATTAATTGAGCAGAGGAGGAAGAATGACTGAGCCGGTTTGCTCTGGTGGGTACATACATCTTCGAAACCCCATTCCCGGAGTTTGACCGAGCTAGCGTCATCGCTATTCCATCGTGTCTGCATTTGGCGCGCACTCGCACTCTTGGTGTTCAGGCTTGACTTGGTTTGGAGGCTGCATGATGGTGCCAGGCGACCAGGGACAATACGGCTCTGGGGAGAAGTAACCTTTCCTCTTGTTGGTGCGGAGATAGCTCGGTGCAAGGCCGCGGCTGGTGATACCGCACTGCGCGCCGGGGTTCTGGCTGCGGCGGAGGACAGCACGATAGCAGATCGTTGGATCTTTGATGATAATGTCGAAGCCATTGTTTCGATTCTGGATTTTGATTGTCCGCGGAGGTGAGTCGGGAGTTATTACGCCTCCGGAAATAACCTCGGGATGAGGGACTGTGATGTCAGTATCTGCTGCACGTGACCGCCTACTGGTTTAAGGTTTTTGCGATGTACAAGCATTGTTGGGAGATATTGGGAGTTTGATTGGTGGGAATGAATCAATTAGTTGGAATATAGCTATGGAGGTATTGTTTGAAAGGTGGGATATATTTTGCTTGACTTTCATGTAGAAATTATTGAGATAGCACAGATATATAGTGGAGTGTAGGTATACCAAGTAAATGAGACTTTGTGATTGAGAATTTCACGAAAGCTACATATAAAAACATAATTTCGAGGTGTGAGAAGATAACTATAGGATGTTTAGTTAAAATCAAGCGTATCAACAATTATACAACATGTCACAAATATTCAAGTGGAAAAAGAGAATTAATATTGTTCTAATATGCATGGCTCTAGGAGTAGTCACTCTGAAGAAAAGAAACAAGAAACCCCCCGCGACCCCTCACGGGCAACAGGTAATCATAATCGCAATGGGGGTTCTTTGCGCAAGGGTATGAAAGGTTTCTCTAAGAGAAACATATGCTAAAGACATTTCCTGTATTGAGCGTTCATCATGCATCAAAATCGAAGAAAGAAGAAAAGTGTCAGCGGACCACCCCATCTCCAGGACAGGAAGGCATCATGTCAAGGTAACCAAGCCCTCTGTCTAGAAAATGGGGCTGGGTTCCAACTTCGCTTTGGTGATTTGTACAAAAAGGGAGAATTTAAGCGCGGGGGCGGAAGGTAAGAAGACAGTCATCCTGATAGATATTAGTGAATTGATCATGAAAGAAAATGAGTTTGAACATACCTGAGGGAAGATAGTGGCAAACACCTTGATGTCCTCTGACTCGGGGGTGGGGGTGTGCTCCCAGTCCATCACCATACTGGCCTTTCCAATCATGGACATCAGGGAAAGTTGAGCATAGGTCTGACCCAGACAGTAGTGGGGACCTGTGCCGAAGACCAGCCAGTTCTTGGTCTGCTGCTCAGCGGTACCGGTGATCCAGCGGTCTGGATCGAACGAGTCGGCGTTGGGGTAAGCCTCCTCGTCGTGGCATGCGGGCCACACGGAAGGAATGATCATCGAGCCCTTGGAGACGGTGACGGTCTCGCTGATAGGGAAGTCCTTCTTGACCAGGTAGGGAACCATGATGACAGGAGGGCGGTAGCGCAGTGTCTCCTTAACGACGGCGCGGGTGTAGGGCATCTGGTCTAACATATCCATTGTGGCAGGGAGATCACGATCACCGTTACGGATCCTAAGGTTCTCTTCACGGACCTTGTCCAGGATCTCGGGGCGGTCAGCCATCAGCTGGAACAACCAGGTGGAGGCGGCACTGGTTGCATCCTGGGAAGCGAACAGGAAGGTGAAGATAGTCTGGGCAATTTCGAAGTCGGAGAATTCACGAAGAACCTGGCTAGGCTTCTCCGAAGAATCAACCGGGATTCCCTTCTCAATCTTCTCGCGGTATGCGGCGGAATCCAGCTGGGCCTTAACCCAGGCGTCCATGATACAGGATATCTCGCCACCGGCAGCCATACGGGCTTTGGACTTAGCAGCACACTTGGTGAACTCCTCGAGCACCATATCGGCGGCCTTCTTGCCGTACCAGGTCTTAGTGTAGGGAAGGATGATAGGGAAGTTAACCAGCTCGAGGGCGGCAGTGATCAGATAGTAGTCATCGGCAATTTTCTGGACACCCTCATCAGTGATGTAGTAACCGACAAAGGTACGGCAAGACAGAGCACACATAAGCTCGCGGAACTCGGACATCCAGGGGGTCGGGGTGAAGTTGGTGGCAGCGGACTTCTTGAGGAAGTGCTGGTTGTAAGAGTTAAAAACCTCCTCGGCGCGGGGGAGGTACATGGCCAGGGCCTGGCGAGTGAACAATCCGTTCAGACCCTTACGGTAATCCACGTGGGCCTTGCCATCCAAGAAGACCCAGTTAGTCTTGCCGAGAAGCTTGTGCGCGGCGTCCACAACACAGGGCTTGACATAGCTTGGCGAGTTGAAAATCTTCCGGGACATATCACGAGTCGACGCAATGACGACGAACCTTTGTAGTATAGTGTTAGAGAGCAGACCCAACAGGACATAAGTACATTTGGGACTTCTCACTTGTGGAAGACGGAAACACAGCTGAGGTCTCCACTGTCCCATTTGGCCTTGTATTTGGTGAATTGGGGGTTGACTGATTCGAGGAATGGGCCCATAAAGGGGATCTTGTACATAGGGCCAACAATGGCACCCTTAAGGTAGTGGTACTTGACTGTAAATAGGGGGTCGTGGTTAGTTTCAAGACGCGATTTCAAAGGCCACCCATGTCGCATTCGCACTTACCCTGGTCATAGATGACGGCGGCCATAAATAGAGTCAACAGGCCCTTCCAGATAGTGAAGCCATCCAATATGGTGGCAACGAGACCGGCCGGCGCGAAAAGTTGGGGCGAGACCGTCGCATCCGCCAATGGCGAGACGAAGCTCCCGGTGAGGTTGGCCATATTGACCATGCTGGGAAGTCTACGGGGTCAAAGTTCCGTAGCAAGAATTGAAGAGAAAGGGAATTGCTAATGAGAAGGGAGGAAGCCAGAACAAAAAGGGAAAAAAGTGAGTGGAGAGGGGAGAAAGAATTAACTGGGGCCCTCAGGGGCGGGAACGCCAATTACACGGAGGCCCCGGGATGCCCAGCATTAGTCCATATCAGATGCATAAATAATGTTCATTGTGATTTGAATTATTGGCGTAATGAAAATTCAATACGGAGTAGATTCTGTTAGGTTGATTTTCTGATTGATTAATATTTTTTATGTATTTAGTTTGTGTTATTCTTCGGACGATCTCTGCTTTAGCCTATATAGTTCGGGGGTTCTCAGTACTAATCTCCGCGCCGGGCTTAAACATTAATGATATGATGATCCGGATATGGATACGGAGTATTGATGTGAGTTCCAATGATTTTATTCTGGGAGTTCTCAAAAATAACGAAATAATGGAAAGCCTTAGTCTATACTCCGTATAGAGCAGGACAACTACACTTAGGCATATCCAAAAATACAAGCAAGTCAGCGTAAAGCCATATCACAATTACTCAGCACGACGTGACCCCGGCTAGAGAATTCCCGAGAGTTGGATCGTCGCTGATTGGTCAAAGGTGAAGCAAGGGTTCATATATGCACGTGCTCGTGCTTGTTACTACAACGTACATATCGTACTATGTTGTATACATTCAAAAAGTTACTAGAGGTATCGATATGAATCAATGGGTATTCGTAGCATGCTATCTATGTAAGGGGCTTCAGCGACCGCCAAAACCAAACCATCCACGACGGCCTTTCGTTTCTTCTTCCACGGCACCCTGGGATTGAGCTTGTGCCTGAGTTGGACCCTCCTGTTGCTGACCACCTTCGCGCGGGTAATCGATGTAGTTCCATGCCACATCAAGGAACAAGGGCTTGACAGGGATGGGCTGCATTTGAGGTGGATACGGCACCAAATTATTAAGGTCCAGTCCAGATCCTGCGAACTGTTGTAGTCGTTCTACCACTGGCCGCTGGCTCGATTGTGCCGCCTCTTCAGCGGTCACTTTCTCCAGAGTGACAAGTCCACGGTACTGAGCCACCAATTCTCGCAAACTTGACTCCAAGGTACTTGCTTGCACTCGGGAGACGTCGAGCTTGGGGACACCTTCAGCATTTGTTGCTGACTGGGGAGAAGCGGATGCGACGAGGTTCAGGGCTTGAGAAAACAGCGCAAGAGCTTCCTTTGACTTTGAAAGCACTCCATGGGATCTTCCTAAAGCAAGACATCTAAAGAAGGGAGGGGGAAAGTGATTAGTTGTGACAATCAGTGAGGATCGTGGTGGAAAAAAAAAAACATACCTGAGAGCACGGAAGTAGTGCCGCTTTGCCTCTAGATCCTGCACAAAGGCCGAGTCGGCCGCAACACCCGGAAGCTCGAGAATAAATTCCAAGCTCTGGAGTGTCGAATCATACAGGACGACACGCTCACGGAGCTTGTTCAACTTCTTGCCATTGCCTGTGGTGTGCTTCACAGTGTCCTTTCCATTCGATGTGGGTTGCTGTTCCTCAAATGACAGACCGTCCCTTTCTCCACACAACACCCGGTTACGGCCGACTCGCCAGCCAACCAAAGTGTAATTAACTGCAGTTCGAGTGATTTGCAGTGCCTGCATTCTCTTATCACTAGGATCAACACCCTCACTAGCCAGGTCATCAATGGCAGATTTGGTAGCATCGACAGCATCCTGGCTGGCAATAATCACATTGTCATATGCAGCAGCTTTATCCTTAGCAGCGGCTGACTTTCCTGCGTCTGCCAGCCAAGTAGTGAGGCGAGCCTCAGCGGCCGAAGCAGCAGCTAGCGATTGAGAAATTGAAGCGTCGTCCAGTGGGACAGTTCGCGATTTCCAAGTGACAGATTGGGGCAATTCCTGCACCTCTCCCTCTGCAGTTCGTCGAGTACCGGCTGCTTCTTCAGCGAGACAAGAGGGGTCGATCTTCTCAACCTCGGCGCGAATCTCTGAATCCAGTGGGAAGAATTCAATGGCTAGCGATGAGGTAGGTTTGGAGCGGGGGAGCTTCATCTGATAAGCGGCGTATCGGAGACTTGGGTCAACAGTCCCCGAGAGCAGGTCCCGGAAAGCGTTTCTCTTGACCCTTTGACCCAAAGCCGTGTAAATCACTCTTGCAATGGAGTAGTCTTGGAGACACTGTTCCCATTTCCGCTTTTCAAGCCACAGAGTCCCGGAAATCATTGCCAAGTAAGCCCGAGTCTCCAGGATATCCATATCACTTGCCCCAGAAAGCGATTGTTCGTGAAGCAGCGAGACTAGATGCTGCGCATACCCAGTGGCCTTGTTCAGCCGTGAAATAATGTGACGCCGAGCAGCGCCAGAGATGCCCTTTGCGGAAGTATCTGTGGAATGTGTGGACTTCATGTGCATTGCTTGCGCCCAAGCTCGTTCGGAACTAAGAAGCAAAAGATGTACATATCTAGCGTAGGTTAGAAACCTAGTCAAAGCAGTAAGTGGGAATGGAAATATGGGTAAGCAACATACGACACATTGCTTCCAACATTTTCAGCAGTCACAGCTGGTTTGGCAGTATACTTGCGACCTTTGACTGTGGCCTGACCAAGCTTCTTGCGGAGTTTCTGCAGTTTTCTGGTAGTGTGTGCCCGGTAGGCATTGTAGTCTCCCACAAGGAGAACCTCCTCTCGCTCTTTGAAGATAAACTCAGTGACCTCCATGATATTTTTCTTTCTTGTTCCTTTATTCGGGGTCCTTGTGATGAGAATAGGAGGGACACGGTTGAAGTGGTGGGCTCAGTAAAGGCGGTGAACCCCCGGCAATTTCATGCACCTCCGAATCTTTTGCGTTGTTTTCCCCAAGCTTATGGGACCTTGGATTTATCATTGCCTTTTTGTTCAAATCAAGGTGCTTGGACCTTGATTGGCAATTCATGTCCGGGACCTGTGCGTGAGCGACATTGTGGTCCACAATTCGAGGAGTCTGGTTTTCCTTCCTTGGTACGAATGGCACCACCAAGGACAACTTGCTCAATTGCTTGTCATACTCAAATCCAGGACAGTTTTCTGACACGAGAATTACCTAGACAGGGCTTTTGAACCGAACGCAATACATACCACGGAACCATAACGGCACCCTACGGGTTGAAACTACGATTGAGGGTGATGCTCGAACGTGCAACAGGCTGCCTCGAGAACGCGGGACGGCGTTTCCTTCAAGATTCAAATGGCGTGATCCGAAAAAGAAACTGCCTGTCCGGTCATTTCTGGAAGCACAATGGCACTGGAGCGGATGCTCCTCAGTGGTTTATCGCGCTTTTGCAGGTGTCAGGCCAACGATCGTCCCCCGTTCTTAGCAGTCAACACGAAAGCGGAGAGCCAAGCGATGGGATAGGGCCATCGCTCGAATTCTTATATCCCGGGCATGCTCAAACTTTGGTAGCTTCTCGTCTGCCTCGCTCCGAGAACAGGACTGGATTTCGGAGGAGACCAAACTTGGGCTTTTCCAGATCTTATGCTTCTATTTCAAGTCTTCAACGAGCTACCGCAAAGACTTCATCCACCCACAAAGACGCATCCAACCGGGCCCAAGAGCCTCAGGATCCAGAATCTCTTGATAAGGACAGGGAAGCGAGCGCAGCCCTCCAGGCTTTCCTCCAGAAGAATGGCAGCGAATTTGATAAAGCTTGGGTGATGTACGTCGCAGCCGGATATCCGTCGGAACTCAATTCTGCACTCTGTGCTTATATGAGTAAATCATCCAGAGAAAAGGAACAAATGCGAGCATGGATGCTCTTCAAAGCAATTTCACCCGCAGATGTCACCGAGTTAGACTTCAAGAACATTATAAGCTCACGGCTTCTTTCGTTGCCGGATCGAAAACCCGTGAATTTTGGCGGTATCTGCCGGCGAGCCATTTCCACTCCATTTGCTCAAGAGATCATCTCTCTGGGCCTGATGCACATGGTGGAAAACAGAGAGTGGACCAACATTGTCTCATTATGGAGCTCCCTATTGGAGACTCCTGAAAACAAACGACCGCCATTGGAATCTTTGCTAGGTCGGCTTGATCGCTTTCACTTTCCTAGCTATTCCCTTCCCAGGCATCTCCTTGATTTAAGAAGGTACTTGGCAGCCGATAACAAGTATCTTGCTCCTGCGGCCAGAGACTTTAGCTACCGTCTATTTGAACGATTTTTCGAGGATCGTGACATGATCAAACTCACACCGATATCAACTATGCTTGCAATTTTGCGCAAGTACAAAAATATCGGTTGTACGACCCCCACTCACTATTTTCTTTCGATAAATGTCCACCTAAAATCAGAGCAGCGGTCGGAATTTGTCAAGTGCATCCTTTTGTATCGCCAATTGCGCAACCAACATTATTATGCAAGGCCACACTCACAAATGATTCGTTCGATCGTTCAACGCTTGTTGAAATTCAACATGACCGACAGCTTGCCATACTTCTTGGACGAAGAGGCGGAGTTTGATGAACATAAACGAACAAGCGTCCGCTCATACCATGACGCAATGGTTGCTTTTTCCAAGATTGGGGATGTACAAACTGTCCAACACTTATTCGACAGGTTCGTTGCAGATCACGGCAACCCGAAGACCCAAAGGTCGGTGACCCCCCTTCTTGCCGCTCACGCGCGGCTAGGTGATGTGCGCGAGACACGGCGACAATTCGATCGAATTCCTACAGAATTTGGTCTCCCGCTGAATACAATTTGCTGGAATATACTGCTTCTGGCGCACGCTACTGCCAAGGATCTATCAGGTGCTATATCTGCCTTCTCAGAAATGCGAGAAAATTATGTACCTCCCAACTCGTACACGTTTGGCACACTGATGGGGATTTTTGCCCAGCGAGGCGACATCGAAGCCATCCGTCAATTACTCAAAGAGGCGCAGAAGAGTCGAGTACGAATCACGAGGCCAATGCTTGATTCGGCTGTTCAGGCGTACTGCAAGAATGGGCAATTGGGTCAGGCAGAAGAGCTTGTCGCAAGCAGCTGGGATTTAGCGGTGGGGGGGTCTCCCTTGCGAATGTGGAATTTTCTTCTAATGCGATATGCATTCAGGGTATCCAAGTTTTCGTTCCGACGCGTCCTTGACCGCATGGGACGGCTAGGCTTGAAACCGGATGGCATGACTTACGCGGCTATTATGCTTGCTTATGTCTATGCCAAGCAAGTGGATCGTGCGCAAACTACTCTCAGGAAGATGCATGAAATTGGATTCGAAGCCACCGAGCACCATTTTTCTATTCTCTTGCTCGGATATGTGAAGCAACGGAACCGCGATATGGTGCATGTCATCTCCCGCGAAATGCAAGCACGCTTCGGTCGAGTTGGGATGGAGGCGAGCCTGTTGAACCTGAGAATGCAGATTGCGAGAGACGTGGAAAGCACAAAAGATCTTCAGGCACCTGGTGAAGATATTGTCTTCGAGAACGCAGAAAAGACACTTGCTGAATCAATCGCACGATTCGATGCCAATCCCTCGCCACCCAACAGTCGATTATCTAGACCGCTCGAGGGCTTTGCTGTTGAGTCTTTCAATGACACGCACTATCAACGGCTGATCGACGCATACGGCCTCCAAGGTGGTGCTGAAAAGGCACTCCAAACCTTCAACCATTACATGAAATTCAGACGAACTGCGGGATCATCGGACGGCGATGAATTGGCATCCTTGCCGATTGACTTCATCAAAGCTGTTATGAATGCCTATCTTAAAACCCAGAACTACGAGAAAGTGGAAGAGTGCTGGCACACTATTATGGCAAATGTAAGCAAGACGGCCGGTACCTGTGACCTTGACAAAATCTTGTCTTCACAGTCGCCGATGTCAACCCTGCCAGCACCAGCCGAGTCCCCTCTCCCGTCAATGCTTTCGATACCTACCACTCAAGCAGATAAGCCCAAAATCATTCCTGCCCAACGCTTCATCCTGGACTATCCACTCTCGATTTACCTGCACTCGTTGGCTCGCCGAGGCATGTTTGAGAGAATACATCAAGTTGTGGCCGAATTTCAGACAGCAGGCTTTGCATTGTCTGGTTTCAACTGGTCAGCTTACGTTCGAGCGCTTGCGACATCTGATAGTTATCCCGACAATGTGGAGGCATTTCGACTCTTCGAGGAGAAGTTCATCGCTCATTTCCCTGGTTGGTCGTGGTTTCTCAAGGGATACGGCGTGAGACCACTCAATGCCCCCGTGACAATCCTCCATCTCGAAGGTCGCTCGGGCATCACTAAACCTCGGAGAATGATGGGAAAATTTGCCCGAGAACATTGGCGCAAAATCGAGCCCGATTACATGCACCCCCATTACCCCACCATGGTGCAATTAGCCGGCACACTGCAACGGCTCCGGCAAACAAGCATTATGGAGGGGAATCAGCATTTGGCAAATCTCTACAAAATTGCGCCACAGACTGTCGATACCCTCGCCGCGATGCCATACGTGCCTGATAAACATCAGGGTACAATCCTGCGCGGCCATGCAGCAAGAAGCGAGATGCTCCCACGCCAGGCCCACCTGTTCTCCTCGCGCACTGGTGCTCTTGGCCCTCGTTGCGACATGCATGAACGCAGCTTTAGGGGAGCGACTGAGGAGCCTCTCATATCGAGCGAAACCCAATTTTCCGTGTCTTCCGCTGACGAGTTGAATCATACTGGCTTATTCCGCGACCCGGAAGAGGGCTCATTGAGCGATTTAGCAAGCATCCTTCCTCTCCAGGACCAAGTTGACCTGCAAAACACAATTGACGAGGAATATAATGTGACAACACAATGGGGGCACAAAGCCAACCATTACAAGGAGAGTATGGATAGGGCGTTCAAAGCCAATGATATCCCGTCCGCTGAGGCCTACAAGCGACGTTTGAGAAGGTTGCAACATCCCGATTTCCAGAGACCGACCCCTGAGCGGCAACTGTTCGACAAGCATAACCGCAAGTGGAAGCTGCATACTCCAGCCCACCTTCTCTTCAAGCCCATTTCTGGACTGCATGTGAAACCCGGACGGACACCCTCACAACGAGACGCCCAGCGAAGAAAGTACAAGGGACCCTGGACGACGCCCAGGGAAGAACCGAGCGACGACCGTTGAGCGTGCTCCATGTATAGTGATTTTGTAATTTTAGCTTGTATATATATCCTTGTTTTTAACATTTAGTTTTGTACAATACATTGATTTTCTCAACTTTTATCAGGCATCACTGGTTAGTTATATATATGCAAACTGTTCGGCCCTTTTTTCTTCCATTTTCTAGTTATAGAATCGAGAGTAGAAAAATAAATTCAAAGAGATGTCGTAGTGTTTACTGGTATATTAAATGTGACTTCAAGGATAGAGACCACATAAGCAGTCAAGTTTTCTTGTCTTCTTGAATCTATGTAGTATTATTTGATCATTGCTATGGTAGGTTGAACCGATCAGGGCGAAATGGAGAGAATGCCATATTGGACCGAACATCGATGAACACCATGTAGGAAATGGTATCGTTTGACAACTACATGCCCAGGGCAGTGCACGTAGATGGAACATTGAATCAAGTTACGAGAATGTTTTACGGGTATTGAATGGAATAGAATTTTTTTTTCATTGTGGATAAACATTATATAAATTGAACAGCCCATACACAGCGCTCCAAACCTATCAACCGAAATGGAAGAGGACCTTTCAGACCTCCACGACACCCACCAGGACCGACCGACCGAAATCAGACGTCGAGACCAGGTCAAGATCATCACCACTCCCTAGACCGAAACGCAGACACTGCGGACAGCACGCGTGACAGTCGAGGCGGGAGTAAAAAGGCTTCACTTTAGGGCATCGAGGACATGTAGTCATCAGCAAGGGTGGAGATTCTGTGGCTCTTTTAAAGAGTTTAGAAAGGGGACGTCTACTCTAAAGTGATTCTTTGAACTGTAGAGGAAGAAAAGTCAGTCGAAAAATTCAAAATGCCAAAGTCCAGTATGGAGAACCCGGGAGGTTTCCAACTGTTGGGGGGAGGAGAACGCACGTAGAGTCGCTTGAAGAAGAAGAAAAGGATCGGGGGGATGGGGGTTTATATAGCTTTTTGAAAAAATTATTCGCTGAGTCAGCACGGCACGTGGTACCCGTGGGACGCGCCTTCCTCGCGTGCAACTTCACGCGTTCCACTTTAGCAAATCGGGAAATCCCAATCGGCCCCCTCGACTCCCTCCTTCCCACCAACACTATATTGCATCACACATCATGGACGGTTTACAACTACGTGATGAGGCCGCGCAGGATCGCGTGCGTGCCGCAACTGAATTTCTTGATCCTAGTAAGTCCATTGAGTTATGTGTTATGCTCCCTTAAACTAATAAAGTTATTTTTTTTCAGATGATGCACGGGCACGCAGGTTTGTCGACCTCGAAGGTTAATGTTCTATAATTTATATCTAACAGACTGAATCAGTTATCGAGCGGATATTGTGGTTATGCTGAACAAGGGTGCGCGACGATTGACAGTGCGTGGATTTGCGAAATTCCTTGCCAGGAGGTGGTGCTGATAATTTTGGACAGGTCAGCATCGATGAAATCAGAGCACACAACCGGGAGCTTGCCGATGGGTAAATCACACCTCTATAACAAGTGCAACTGGGTTCACTGACTAATGGCTGTAGGCTGCTCTCTTCGCCGTTCGATTATTCACAAGCCTTTGACGCTGCCTTGAAGGCGGTCGTCAAAACCCTACCCGGCCGACCACTTAGAGAAACTTCAGATGAAGCGGTGTGTATTTGGTTTTGGATGATTATTAGCAGACATTGAATGTCTAACGATATCGACAGAACTACTACTGCGCTTATGTTGGCGCATTTGGAGAATTCTCTTGCAACCCGCGCACATTGGGCTCGGAACAATTGAACCACATGGTCTCGCTCGAGGGAATTGTGACAAAATGCTCTCTGGTACGCCCCAAGATCATCCAGAGTGTTCACTACGTCGAGAGGAAGGATCGGTTTGTTGCCAGAAAATATCGTGATCAAACTATGGGTGCCAGCGGCGCAACCAGTTTGAACGTTTACCCCCAAGAGGACGATGAAAAGAACCCTGTGAGTCTAGCTCGGACAATCTCACTCGATTATTTGAGACTAACGATAGAATTTTTAGCTTATCACTGAGTACGGTTACTCAACATATCTCGACCACCAGTCGATTTCCATCCAAGAAATGCCCGAACGAGCCCCGGCAGGACAATTGCCCCGAAGTGTCGATGTCATTTTGGACGACGACCTCGTCGACACCGCCAAGCCTGGCGACAGAATCCAGCTGGTCGGTATCTACCGTACCCTCGGCAATGGAGGTAGTGGCTCGTCGACGTTCCGCACCGTCGTCATGGCGAACAACATTATTCAGTTGTCTTCGAAGAGCGGCGGAGGTATTGCAGAGGCCGTGCTTACGGATACCGATATTCGAAACATCAACCAGATTGCCAAGAAGAAGAACGTATTTGACTTGTTGTCCAAGTCTCTGGCTCCCAGTATCCACGGGCATGACTACATCAAGAAAGCCATTCTTCTGATGCTTCTTGGTGGAATGGAGAAGAACTTGGATAACGGAACCCATCTTCGTGGTGATATCAACATCCTTATGGTTGGTGATCCCTCGACTGCGAAGTCCCAGCTTCTTCGTTTCGTGTTGAATACCGCGCCACTGGCAATCGCTACTACCGGTCGTGGTTCTTCCGGTGTCGGTTTGACTGCTGCCGTTACATCCGACAAAGAAACCGGCGAGCGTCGACTGGAGGCTGGTGCTATGGTCCTCGGTGACCGTGGTGTGGTGTGTATTGATGAATTCGACAAGATGAGTGATGTGGATCGTGTCGCCATTCACGAAGTCATGGAACAGCAGACCGTAACAATCGCAAAAGCCGGTATCCACACAAGCTTGAACGCTCGCTGCAGTGTCCTTGCAGCAGCCAACCCGATTTATGGCCAATATGATCCCCATAAGGACCCCCACAAGAACATTGCTCTTCCCGACTCCTTGCTTTCTCGTTTCGATTTGCTATTCGTCGTGACTGATGATATTGAGGACGCACACGACCGAATAATCTCCGAGCACGTTTTACGCATGCACCGTTACCGCCAGCCTGGCACTGAGGAGGGCGCACCCGTTCGTGAACAGCTTAACCAAACATTGGGCGTGGGTGGTGAAGACCGCCAAGATGCCAACGCGCCAAGTGAGGTTTTCGAGAAGTTCAATGTCATGCTCCACGGTGGTATGGTTGATGCTGCTAATGCTGGCCGCCGTCGTGGCAAGAATGTGGAAATCATCAGTATTCCCTTCATCAAGAAGTACATCCAATACGCCAAGAAGCGAATCATGCCCGTCTTGACCAAGGGTGCTGCCGACCACGTCATCGCCACATACTCTGCTCTGCGAAACGACGAACTCACCGGCAACAAGCGTCGTACATCGCCCATCACCCCTCGTACCCTGGAGACACTGATTCGTCTGTCCACTGCACATGCTAAGGCCCGCCTGTCTAACCGAGTAGACGAGAAGGATGCCAAACACGCCGAGGCTATCCTGCGCTTCGCCATGTTCAAGGAAGTGGTCGAAGACGAGCGCCGGAAGAGACGCAAGGTTACCACCTTTGACGATTCCTCCGACGACGACAGCGATGCCGAACTCGACGACAACTCCGATGATGACACCACAGCCCGCAACACATCAACTGCCACACCGGGTAGACGCACAGGCACAGCACGCACCCGCGGTACCGCAACACAGTCTAGTGTCCCAGTCCCCGACGAGGACGAAGACCCAGACAGCCTATACACAGCCAGCCCTCGTGCTCAACGCTTGCGTTCGAGCCAGACAGCCCGCACCCAAACACAAACTGACTCTCAGATGTCAATGGCATCCTCACAGCCGGCCTCGCAGCTCATCGAGTCTCAGACAGACTCGCAGTCTACTTCCACAGACGTCCCGATCACCCCTGCCCGCATGGCAGTCTTCCGACAGACTCTGGGCCCGCTCATGGGCAAGACTGTGTTCAAGGACAGCGATACATGCAAGATTGATGACTTGATCAATGCCGTTAATACTGCTATCCGGGAATCGCCCAAGCTTGGCGCTTCGCAGGTCTTCTCCCGCCCCGAGGCTATCCAGGCCTTGCGGGTCATGAACGACGATAATATCCTGATGTACCTCGAGGACGAGGAAGATGTGTACCGGGTCTAATTTATCTGGGTTATGTGGCACTGTCTGTACTTTTCTCCTCCATGAGGGAAATACCTAGAGGGGAGAGTGCTGGATTTGTCTACGTCCAGTTTTACGAACATGCTTTCTTGTCATTGCATTGGGATTGATATCATCGCATGTTTTTTTTTTTGTGTTTGGCGTATGGAGTGGGTTTGTGAGGGAATATTAGTGAACCCAATACGAGAAATATGAATGAATACTCGATCCTTGACTTCTATCAATACCTGAATGGTAGTCCTACGCTTAGCTCACCTGCAATTGTAATGCCAGATTAGCAGTGATTCGTTTGACACTGTAATGATACAGTAAAATAGGAGTTTTCCAAAGGAATCAGATCCAACACACCAGCATACATAGGCGAGGCACTCGGGCTTATCTATAGAACTAACGACACCGCGCTCTAAGGGATATGCATACATAGCTAATGTACGTTTCCAAAGACAGCGCTCTGAGCAACAATTGCCTGGCAAACATGACAAGAGACCAAAAAAAAAACAGGGTATAGAGATATGAACAGCATAAGCATGAACAACATTTCGTGCTAAGGTGCCAGTGGTTACAATTCCGGAACAGAATTCGGTATGGCCTCCTCTTTATCTTTCTCAATCATACCCATAGGCAACACAGAGTCATCAGACGAGAAGGACGGCGTACGTACACCCTCCCGAATCTGCGCCTGCGTGAGAGGCGACAGACCCCTCCGAAATGTCGAGCCCTTCCGTTTCCGCTGCTGCGGGCTCGCGTCCTGTCCAGAGGCGGTGCTTCCGCGACGGGGCCGACTGGAAGTGGAAGAGCGAGAAGGGGGACGATCTTCGAAGCTTGTGTCGACGGGAGTGGTGCTGCGGGATGAGGTGCGGGAATGGGACTCGGAGCGGGTATTACGGCGGGAGGATGGGCCGCGTTGCTCCTGGTTGAGTTTCGTGATGGAGGGGTGGTGGCCGTGGCCTAGACGGTGTTTGAATTCCGGCTCGATTGGGCGGTGCAGGGTTCCTGCGACGAAGCGACGGCGCTGTGAGGCGCGCCAGCCGAACCCGAGTCGGTTGAGCCAGCCTCCTTCTGTTTGGGCGAGGTGGTGCTCGCGCTCGCGTAGTTTCAGGCGGAGCTGGGCGCGACGCTCGTTTTCTTTTTCCCAGAAGTCTGTACGGTAATCGTCCCAGTTTTCGCGGAATTCTGGGGAGAAGGACTTGGGTAGCAGGAGGAGACGGATGTAGTCGCCTCCCGGGCTGAGGTCTTCTTCTACTAGGCCGGACTCGGTGTCGGTGCCGTTGTAGTACTGTTGATAGTGCTGCCGACTACCACCAGCGCGTTTATCGGAGGGGCTCTGCTCCACGAAATGATAGTTTCCATTGGGGGAGGGGAAGAACGGGGCGGAGAATGGGAATAGGAATGAGATGTAGGAGAGTAGCTCCTGCCAGAAGGGACCGCGGATGATGATGATCTTGGTGTTCATTACGCGCAGGCCGCGATTGGAGACAGCGAGCCAGCGCCGAGGCCATCTGATTCCTCGTTCCCATTGCCCTGTACCCCAGACGAGCAGTGCGGTTACCACCCCGCCAAGTAGGGCGACTTTCTCCGCCATCTCCACCACCCAGTAGACAGAGCCGCCGACCCCGCGGCCATCTTCACGCGGGCGAAGGAAAAGGGCATATGCAAAATGCGCAAGCCAAGCGGCTAGTAAAAGTAGGAAGAACGTGTTCTGGCGGCGACGCTCGCGCAGGGCCAGATATTGGGCTCGCAGCGAGGTTTCGAGTATTAAAAGGTTTAGGTAGATCTGAGGTGGGGAGGAGGGCAGGTGTGCCAGCGGGTCTGGGGTCGAGGGACGTTGAGGGGAGAGATCTGAACGGGGAGCTTGAGATGACCGTGAGGAGTTCAATGGCTCTGGGGTTGTTGAGGCGCGAGCATCAGGTGTTGGGGCACCCTTGACCACCTGGTCTAAAGGCGAAGCCATGGTAAAAGAGTCCCAAGATGAGAATAGAATATGAAAAGCAAAGCTCGTCAGTTTAAAGTCAAATCAAAACTTGGCCGATCCGGCCCAGAGCGAATGTCATTGGTGTCATGGCATGTGAAGAAGAGGGAGAAAGGCGGGAAGTTGAAAGGAAGCGAAGTTGGATCGACATCATTTGCTCCGTTGACTTGGCTTCTTTTGTTTTCTTCTCTCTACACAATTAATTATATTTTATCCATTACCCATTGTCCTTAGGGGGATTCAACCATCATATTTCTAGTTTCATCGCCTTTCTTCCATCGGATTTTACATCTTCTGACCGGTGCGCATGTTAGGCCTACCGGGGTTAAGCGGAGTGACCGAATTGTCTCCGTGCTCCCTTCTTATACGCCCATGAACGCCACCGTTCAACTTTTGCCAGCAGAAACCTTCTGTCTTACCAACTTGCGAACCTCAGACATAGCTTCACGACTTGCCTTTCCCTTTTCAGTCCCTCGGCGTCAGGCTAAACTTCGCTCAGTCGTCTTTGCCACCCACCCTCGGAGGCAACGGCTGTCTTCAATGGCGTCAGAATCATTGAACTCGTCCCACGAGGACGTTCATGGACGTCATCAACGCCCAGTTGAAAACAATCCCGAGAGGATGTCAGGAAGTCCATATGCGAATCAGGCTGCTGCTGGCGCGGCAGCAGCGCGCGCATTTTTCCCGTTGGGATACCGCGAAGGCTTCAGTCAATGGGTAAGCTATAATCGAGGAGCCCCCATTGCCGACCGAATTCCGCTGATCATTTGCTTTATATAGTGGGCCCGTATACCTGCAGCTGCTGCCGAACACAAAGTCCTCTCTTATCTGCCTTACTTGCATCACCAGCCCCCCACCCACCTCCAGACTGGACAAACAACAGAGCTCCCCGATGGCACTATCCCTACCAGTCTCGAGAGTGCAGACCCTACTCAGCTGGGCGAAGTCACCAGTAACTCCCTTGATGACCCTTACGGCCCTCGCCGATGGCGCTCCAGCATGGTAGAACTGAGCGGAAAAGACCGCGCGCTCAATGAGTTCTCGGTGGAGAGGGTCGGCGAGGAAGCAGACCAGCACTTAGTCATGCTCCACGGCTACGGCGCCGGACTTGGGTTCTTCTATAAAAACTTCGAACCACTGAGTCGGTTGAAGGGCTGGCAACTCCATGCCTTGGACATGCTGGGCATGGGCCGGAGTACTCGACCCTCATTCAAAATCAAGGCAAAGGAAAGAGAAGAAGCCATCAGGGAGGCTGAGGCTTGGTTTGTAGATGCATTGGAGGAATGGCGCATCAAACGAAAGATTGATCGCTTCACCTTGCTTGGGCACAGTCTTGGCGGGTACATGGCGGTCGCGTACGCGCTGAAATACCCCGGTCATCTGAATAAACTTATCCTGGCATCTCCAGTTGGAATTCCAGAGGACCCATATGCTGTCACTGCAGATGTGGCCGAGCCTCCGGCGTCAACGTTGTCCAACGAGCTTACTCAAGACGAGCGCGATATCAGTTCGTCTGCCATTCCGCCAAAGACCGCCGACGGTAGCTTTATCACTGGGCGCCAACCACTCCCGGCTGATTCCGCTCCATCTACACCCCCACGACGGGCTCTCCCCAAGTGGTTTGCGTATCTATGGGACGCCAATATCTCCCCCTTCAGTCTGGTGCGGTGGGCCGGTCCTTTAGGGCCACGTCTCGTGTCCGGATGGACTTCTCGTCGTTTCTCCCACCTACCAGCCGAGGAAGCTAAAGCACTCCACGACTATTCATACTCGATCTTCAGTCTTCGCGGCAGCGGCGAGTATGCGCTAGCATACATTCTTGCCCCAGGTGCTTTCGCTCGCAGTCCTCTGATCCACCGTGTCCAGGGCCTCGGAAGACAACTGATCCCTCATCCAGTTGCCGCCGCTACCACTTCATCAACGCCCTCTGAGAGTACGCCCGCGTCCACCGCCGCTACTTCGTCTGAGTCTCTGGCACCTGCTCGGCGTGAGAAGGGTCTCCCCGTGGTATTCATGTATGGCGATCACGACTGGATGGATGTCTCAGGTGGCCATGCAGCAGTCGCTAAATTGGAAGAAGAAAAGCGCAAAGTCCTGGAGAAGGCCACTCCAGAGGAGCAGCGTGCCGATGAAGGTTCCTCTAGAGTGGTTGTCGTGAATAAAGCTGGTCACCATTTGTATCTCGATGGCTGGAAGGAGTTCAACAGTATTGTGCTTACCGAGATGGAAGAAGTCAACCAGAGGGAGAGAAGTCGTCAGTAATGATGTGGATATGGCTTCTTTCCTTTTGTCGTGAATATTGTTCTATTAAATTTAGAGCTGGAGTGTGATGTTGATATTGGATACATTGGTCCCTCGTTTATTGTGGCTTTTTCTCTTTTTTTTTTGCCCCCGGTGTTTATGTACCTTTCTCTCCCTCTTTCACGTGGCTACAATTCTGTACGGTACATATTGACTAGATAAACTTGAACAGTTGCCATGAATACCCCAATCGGAGAAACAGCTTTCATGGCACTTTTTTTTAAATTATTTGTGCTCCTTGCGCCTCCCAAAGAAGAAAAAAGAACTAACACCCTTCATCCGGATCGATCCTCAGCAGCCAGCCCCCTCGAATTCGGCCCAGAGATACTTTGTCTCCGATGTCTAGGGCTATTGGGATAATGCGCCATCAACCGCGCTAGCCCCACTGATGAAGCATCACGCTCTTCAGTCGACAGACCAACAGCGGGGGTATTATACCCACTAGTACTAGGGCTAACTCTTCCAGAGCGAATATGGCTACTAGAGGACCCAGGCCGCCTCAATGAGAAGTACCCACCCCCACCTCCGTTAGCAAAGCTCCCACCACTATTATTACTCCCGAAGCTCTGTCCCAGCCCATCCCCGAAGCTGGAGAGATGTGAGCTCGTGAACGGTGCACCGCTAGCATTGAAAGCGCGGGGGAGAGCCCGCGATTGAGAAAGCGAGTTCGAATCCAGTCGCGCGTATGGCTGCGGCGTCATGAACGGGGCCGTCAGTCGTGCTGTCGACGATAACACCGACTGACCGTACTCCCTCGAATGAACAGCTACGTTATCAGGCCTGGTTGACAGCGCTATGGAGAGCCCCGTTCCCGTGCGTCGGTCAGATGTCGTCAGCGAAGAAGTCGTGAGTGAGCGGTGGTGGTGTCTTGACCCGTCTTTTTGCTTCTCTGGGTAGATGTCCTGTGAACCCGTTGCTCCTGTCCGCGATTGGAAATTGCTTCGGCCGCTGCGCCAGTCGGTGCTTTCGGGGCTGGTTAGAGTGCTTCCGGCGTGAACACTTGTGCATAGTGTGACGAGTTGCGAGGGGAGCTCGAGACGGCTGTTTAGAGAAAGCCAGGCTCGCTCGTCTGCGTCGATGTCTGCGTCTGGATCGACGTCGCCGGTGCTATGTGTTGAAGAGGACGAGGTCGAGCTTGTAGCTTTCTCGTGTGGAGTATTTGAGCTGCGTGTTTTGGATGTCCAGTACGGGCGCCAGCCACCTACGCCTTCGAAGTCTCGTCTTTCATCGCCGCTTATAGGCAGGCTGTGGACGGGTGTTTGGGTAGATAAGTTGTGGGCCTCGATCATCCTCCGTGCATAAGAGCTCCTTTTTCGGTTTGCTGAATCATTCAGACTGGTACTAATGCCCCAGGAATTGAGAGGATCATTTGTCTTTCGTGGATGTGTCGTCGTTTGACTGGAGTTCCTTCTTGATCTATCGGCAGCTGGGGTTGTAGGTTCTGAGGCCGCGAATGTCAATAATGATAAGGTAGATGAGGTTGGCACTGAGAAGAAATGCATGACCAATCCGTAGACTAGCTCAATACAGACTACTGATAGTCTGAGTAACAGAGCAAAGAGCGCAGCGGAGATTGTAACCCATGCTGAGAGAATGAGTGGGATAGAGATGAGGCCCAGGATAGGCAGCGCGAGCAACGTTGATATGGAGGGCCACATTGAGGTGTCAATCTATATCCCCAAGGGATCAAAACACCGGGGGCCCATGATTATAAGACTTTCGGCGTTTTATAACGCCCAGTCACAGCATAAATAACAAATTGCGGAGAAAGCATGTGATGGATGCCCCAGGCACAAAACGCCAATTACATCACTTCGGGAACTTTCAGCCTTTGTATATCAAAAACTTAAAGAATCTACATAGTAGCTCTGGAGGACCTATTATACTTTTCCATTAAATATTCCCAAAAACATGCCAGAGGACGAACCCTTCCCTTGGGACATTGGTGTCCACGATGCCCACTGCCACCCCACTGACACATTGGCCTCAGTGGCCGACATCCCGCAGATGAAAGCGACAACACTGACAATCATGGCTACACGCGGGGAAGATCAAGATCTCGTACACCAAACAGCGGTGTCACTCTCAGCCAAGGAAAGCCAATCAACAACAGACCGCGTAGTCCCCTGCTTCGGCTGGCACCCGTGGTTCTCGCACCAGATCCTGGACGACACTGCACAACCAACAGCAGCACAAAACCCAGCCGAGCACAAGTCCGCCCACTACACCACCGTCCTAGCACCATCTCCAGCCGACGACCAGCCATTCATTGATTTACTTCCTGTTCCCAAGCCCCTCTCCGAACTAATATCTGAAACCCGGAACCGACTCCAACAGTTCCCGAATGCGCTAGTTGGCGAAGTAGGCTTGGACAGGTCATTCCGACTCCCGAGTCCATGGACTCCAACAGACATCGATAACAGAGATGATCAGCTTACACCCGGCTCACGCGAGGGCCGACGTCTCTCAAACTACCGCGTCAAGCCGGAACACCAGCGCACCGTGCTGAAAGCGCAGCTACAGCTAGCGGGAGAAATGAACCGTGCCGTCTCGATGCACAGCGTGCAAGCTCACGGCGGGGTCTTTGAAGTGCTCAAGGAGCTCTGGGCAGGACATGAACGGGTTGTGCTATCGCGACGGAAGAGAGACAAGCAGCGGGATGCGGAAGGCGCCGTATCCGATGACGACGAAGACGATGATGAAGATAAGACGCCGGATGGTTCTCAGTCTACTAAAGCGTCTGGCTTCAATGGGAAATCGTATCGGCCTTTCCCGCCTCGTATCTGCATGCACTCTTATACCGGTTCTGTTGAGCCTATTCGCCAGTTCTTGCATCAGTCGAATCCGTCGGATGTTTATTTCTCTTTCTCGAAAATTATCAATTTCTCCGGTACTGCCGAGAAAAAGGTTGGCGATGTTATCAAGGCTTTACCTGAGGACCGCATTCTTATCGAAAGTGATCTTCATGTTGCGGGTGCGCAGATGGATGAGTTGCTGGAAGATGTGGCCCGACAAGTTTGTCAGCTACGTGGATGGGAGTTGCAGCATGGTGTTCAGGTGCTTGCGGATAATTGGCGGCGGTTTGTGTTTGGCTAGGTCTTGTGTTCCATTTTTCTATTCCTGCATGGGGTGAGCTTAGGTTCGATTTCTGGTTTATTGTGAGCGGGTTTCTTGAGCGGTGCGATTAGCGAAAATGCATCTAACTAACTATGGCGCGATCTAACTAGGTGATTCAGCAAAGTTACGAAAAGGCCCCAACTAATTTTATCCGATATTACTATTTGCAATTATATGACGTGGTATATCTCTATCATTGTTTGTGATCATTTGTGACATGGTATCATAGGCTGGGCCTGTAGGTGCCTGTGACCTGAGATGGTCTCTAAGATGTATCGTGTATCTGCGTGCCCTGGCATGGCTCGTCTCGTCGTCAAAGTAGAAAAGGTATGTGGAGAGCAGGTGATGGAAAAGATGACAGCTCTATACAGTCATCAACCAGAGGTAGCAAGACAAAGCTAGCTATGTATCCATCCTCCATCGTGAATAAGATCTGCCATGGGGGCATCCTGCCAGTAGATCTGCCGCCATTCATCTTCAAGCTCGGGAAGGCCTTCAACTCCCACGGGAGGAGGTAGGTCTACATCACCGAAGGCGAACAACTGTCTCCAGTCTGGATAGTCGCGAGCTGGCTCGATAGAATCGACTTGCATGCTGCTTGAGAAAGGATCGTTCCTTTCCAGCGGGCCAACATTAAGCCGGAGAGGGGCAATCCAATTAGTAAATTGAGGATTGGGTTGTGGTGAGAGGGTGGTTTGTTGGAGAGGGGTGGATTCGGGGGTGGGCACACCGAAGGAGAGTGGCCCGGGGGTTTGCATGGTAATTGATGGAACAGGAGAGGCAATGGGCATCTTGTGCGCATGATGGGGTTCGCCGAACGGTTTAGGTCGTTCTGTAGTTGCCATCCGCAGATCCTCTTGCAGACGTTTGGAGTCCTCGAAGAGTCGCAGTATTGTGCCAGCATGGACCCAGTATTGAGCCAACTCGCGCAGCGAGTAAGAGGCAGAATCGAAGCGGCGCAAGGCATTGATGGCAAGAACTGGATTTGAGAAGCGGAGCTCAACTCGTACTTGGATCATTGCCGTGAAGAGCGTATGGACGCCAGTGTACCAAAGGAACTTCAAACGCTCATGCATCCTGAGCTCTTCAAAGATTGAGGCTATAACCCCGGCGGCTGCACTGCAAATTTCCGCATCGTGAGGGCCATAGTCATCGGAATAGGCCGAGGCTCTGGGGTGAGGCCGGTGTAACAGAATGAGGAAGTTGTTGTAGGTCAAATGGAGCATGGCGGACCAAGGATCCATATCAGAGGCGCGAAGCCGAAGATTATCAGGAAGTTTCAGAGACCAGGTTGCCAGTGATCCGTCTGCTTCTTGAAGAACGGCCTTTCGCCGCTCCTCACTTGCCCGAAGTCCAAATCGATCACGAATGAGATACGAGATCATCGTACAAAGTTCGGTAAAATGAATCACATAGTCTGCTTGTACAAGAGGACCACAATTCTCAAAATCAGCGGGTGTCAAAGGAGACACATCGGAATCGTCCAGATTGCTGAATTGAAATTTTGATTAGTATTTGCTGCAAATTGGCCGTTCGGGATGACTTACATCGCTTGAGGTCGGCCATATGACAGGGAGATCAACACATCAAATTGGACCAAAATGAACCAAACTCTCCGCCACATTCGCCTATCACGAGTCACGAAGCTACTGGAAACGGGATTACGGTGCATTCCAAGCCCCGTGGCGATACGTGCAGCGGCCCCAACCCAAAAGTGGGCATCTGCAGCAACATCATCATCTGCGCTGTCCGAATGCCACGTCAAAAGAAGGGCCGCTTGAACAAGAATGTCGCGATTTCGCTCGATGCGATTGTCAAACAGATACTTGGTACGGCGGAAGAAAATTTCTTTGAGAGCGTCTCGCTCTACTTTTGCGCGAGAAACATGCGCCCCAACCAACAAAATTGCTTGAAGAAGTAGAACTGGTGGAGGATCTGCAGGATCCCGGTTCCGGTATTGTGTCATGAATAAATCTTCATCGATGATGGGGTATCCCGGATTGACATATGTGAAATAAGCCTGGACCAATTCATCCGCGAGAGCCGGTTCTGGGAGTGTTAGAGCATCCATAAGCAGCTGATCATGACCCGTTTTCATTTGACGCCGTGGGATTTCGTTGCTCGCAAAATGGTATACATCGTCATCTTGTTCTCGTTGTTGTCGGAACAAGAATGACATGTTCGAATGTTCGTGTCCGACATAGAAGGCACGCACGCCTCTTTGGATCTCCCTTCTACCGGATTCCTCCTCATCTATCAATTTAACGAGATGTTGCTCCATCTCCGTGTGTGCCTCGTGGGCATGCGCCATATCGGGGCCGTGCCGGCCAAATGCCTCCGATCCCGTGCCTTGGTGGAATCCATGTTGCGGAAGGCCCCCAGATATCGGTGTAGCATGACCGCTCTGGAATGCAGTTGGAAAACTTGGTGGTAATGGTGTCCCTGCTGCAAGAGCAGGGTTTGAAGTGGGATCGGATGTGGGTAGAGGCCGAGATCGGATCGGAACGGGATCTAGAATTGAGCGTACTGCAAGACGCTTTTTCTTTTCGTGTATGCGACAGTCGGCCTTTCCGGAGGCGCGACAGTTGGTACAGGGTGTCCCGACGGTACGGGCATCGCAGCGAACCTTGCGCCGATGACAGTGGACACAAGCTGCGGAGCCTAAGAGTTTTTTTGAGTCACCGGTTAGCGAGTCTGATCGCGCAAAAATAACCGATAACCGAGAACAAAAAAAGAAGCCGCAAATCAAATTACACAACGATCAGGCAACCAAACAGACAGGGGGTATTGCACAAGCGCTTACCTTGTTTGCGCTTGCTCATCCCATCCACCGGGAGCGGCGAGGGGGCGTTATCGTTGACGGAGGACATGGCAGGAGTACCGTTGACATCATTCGTTCAAATCGGCCACGATTCTGCATTATTTGAGTCACCAACACCAGTCACTTCAAGGCATCATGGGCGAACTCCGAAACGATTGCCGAGGATAATGCGACAAACAACAAAATCAAAGAAACAAAAATGTCGGGAAGTTGAGGGAACTGCGGGATCGGGTCTCTGGTGGAGACTCACGTGGATGCGGAGAAACCGATTATGTAAAGAAGGGCTAAATTCGTATCACAGGGCCATATTCCTCCTTGGGAATTGCATAGGATTTGATATATCGTAATCTCAATCAATGCAAGGGAGTTTTTATCTTCTCATAGAACATCAAGAGCAAGTTTTCTCTTTAGTGGGCTGAATATGGTGCATAGGTCGATCTATATACATCTGACCGTACAGCCACAGTATTACTCATTTTATATATGCACCGGATTTTAGGCCGAGCGAGATGGATTTCCCTCCCCGTTTTAGTGCTCACCCCTTGCCGCTTTTTGCTCACTGAGTAAAGCTGAGCACGCGGCCCAATGGGCTCCAAACAGTGCAAACATTTCGAAAACGTAACATTTTTTAATTACCTCATGTTTAGACCTTGTTTCCTACCTTTATTCTAGGGTAATATTTTAATATTTTGGTCGTTTCTAAGCTGTTCAAACATTAAATCCATATATCGCGTTTTAAAACACGAAAAGACGCGTTATGTAAATAATTTATAAATTACGAGCTTCACTAAGAAAGTGGTAGTACTTAAGTCCAAAATATATATCCAACATCAAGATATCAAAATTCACATTTTTCATAATATCTCAGCCTCTATAAGCCGTATCTTACTTAAATCTAGAAGATATATATAGATTACTATTTCAACTTTATATACTGAATTTAAATTCTATATAGCTAGTATTAAGGCCAGAATACAGCGATTACAAGACACTGATTTACAAGCGCCAAGACCCCCTTAATGGGCTTAATGGGGGCCCGGTTAATGGGCCCTGGGTTGGGTTGGACTTTAGGGGTTCAAGTTACCTACAGCCCACCGTGGGCTGGGCCATGGGCCTAGGACTAGTAGGGCCCATTCGTGGGCGTTTCGGAGGTCTAGGCCTGTTCATCCGAGCTAAGGCAGCGAAATTTTCGCTAACGGCAATTGCCACAACTTATCTATACTCTTTGCAACGCAGATTCCATCATCACTGGCCCCCAGAATTCGATCTTTTTATTGAGAGCTCGTCATAATGGGACCGTGAAGTCTAGAAGAGCAAGGGATGCGGGGGCGAGGGGGTCCCGTGAAGCGACGCGGTGCCGCATTTCTCCGCTCGGAGATGATGTCCTTCAAACACTCTCATGTATCTTTGGTAAAGGAGTTGTAACCTTGAGCTTTTGACTCTGGAATGAGCGCGGAGCATCCGCTGAGACAAACCTTAACCATCTTCGATGCGGGGTTCGTTGACGAAACCCCGTGGGGTAGTGACCTTGCTATGTGTTGCCATTCAAGCACTCATAATGCGCTGGAATCTTCCATGTTTCTTGAATATGAGCCACGGCTATAAAGAGACCTTGGTTCTCTCCGAGAAATCACTGCAGGACTATAGTACAGGAAACGACTTACCCATAATCTTCAATTACCCAATCATGTCGGACACTATTGACCACGCTGGAAAATATGACGCTGAGCACCTTGAGCGCCAACATACATGTGAAGGTCATTATAATGACAGGACGCAACCAGGGTTGCCAATTGTGCATCGCACCTTTGCCAGCCCTGCTCCTCTGGGGCTTCTTTCTTTCGCAACCAGTGAGACTCGGCCATGACCCCCTCATTGATCAAGCTCTAACATTCTGTGAAGGTATGTTTTTAATCAGCACTTTAGGGCTGCATGCACGCGGTGTTGATAAGCCGAACATTTTTGTTGGTGTCATGATCTTCTTCGGAGGTATTTGCCAATTTGCAGCCGGGATAATGGAGTTCAGGACTGGCAACACGGTAAGGCAACCTCTTGAAATCCCCGGCTTTGGCTGCTTCTCCAGCCTAGGTGCTTACTCTCGGCAAAGTTTGGCGCGACCCTTTTTCCCGCTTATTCCGCATTCAATCTTTCCTACGCTATGATATACCTTCCAGGGTCTGGCATCATGGCATCGTACACAAACAACCAGACGGGGGAGATAGCACCTCAATTTTACCAGGCCCTAGCTATCTACATCTGGGCTTGGTTTATTTTGACAGTACTCTTTACTGTCGCAGCAATGCGCTCGTCATGGGTGCTCTTCATGGATTTATTAGTTTTAAGTCTTTCCTTGCTTCTCCTAGCATCGGGGAATATGGTCGGCAGCACTCCGTTGTTGTCATCTGGGTACTGCTTTGGCCTGGTTGTGGCATTTTTATCATGTATGAGCAATTCTGAGTTGACACCCTACTTGTGGCTGGCCCTGGTCAATCTTGCTAACAGTTATTACAGATTGGGCTGGGGTAGCTGGATTATGGGCTGGAGAAACTACTCCTATCGAGCTTCCAACCTTCAAAATGTACAAAGATTGTTGAAGAGGGAGGAGAGTCATTCTCAACTCTCGGAGTTCGAAGACATATTCGTGAAAAATAGAGCACATAGCCCTATATACCAGGTTATAACACCGAAGATGGAGTCAGGGCGCTTTAAACCTCGAGCGCATGGGCTCGTTATCTGTGGTAGAGTTGTTGACGTTGATCGATCTTACCTTTGCTTCCTCCTTTCGCTTTGCCCAGCTTGAGAGTTTCTAGCAGTTCAGTCAATGCAAATCATATTGCTTCTCTTCAATGGATCCTGTTAAGATAAATAAAATTGACGCTCAAATAAATATACTGAGTATTTACAGTCCTCGTAGATATAATTTGTAACGTGCTCGGAGAAACCCCAACGTTGGCGATTGGAGTTCGGAGTTCGGAGACCCGGAGATGCCTAATAGGGAATGGTCTTAGTCATCAGTGGCGATATCTCCGCACCCTGAACTCTACGAGTATTGACGTGGGATATTTATTGTCTCCGAATATAACGCGTCATCTCCGAGGGGCCTGAAGACCCATTCGTTGGCACTAACACAGAGTCTAGCGAGAACCCTTCTCCGCTGCCAGACATTTCCGACGCATTCATTCTCTATCATCTGCCCCGTCCACAATGGAGGAGACTAGTCGCAAAGACCGTCCGAATGCCGAGGACACAACGTCCGGCCCCACTCCAACTCCCATTCCAGCCAAATCGGCCTTCACAACATGGAACATCAAGTCAACCCCAGCTCGGACTCACAATCGGCGCCCCAGGCAACCCATCAATTGTGCCCCATGTCGGCAATCGAAATTGAAATGCGACCGACAACAGCCTTGCGCATCTTGTAGCCGACGGGACTGTATCGACAGCTGCACATATCGCAGTACTCAACGCAACACGCGACGCAACACGCGACGCAATCCTCCAGAATCTACGGATCATGATGGCATCGCGAGATCGTCCCCGTCTGGACAAGGCTCAGCGCCAACAATAACCTCAGATCCATCCCCTCAAAATCTCCAGCCGTTCATTCCTAACCTTCTTCAACCAAGCCTCACTTCCGATGTGCAGCAACATCAGAATGATACCCACACGCAATGGGATGCTCTCCTTCAACGTCCAATTGATCAAATGGGCCAGTCTGAAATGAATACGGACGATCCTTTCACTCACCCTGGAAACTTTTGCTTTCCCTTTCCTTTTGGCCCCAAAGTCTCTCAGCAAGAACTACTCGCCATCTTACCCCCAAAAAACTGCTGTGACTACCTCATCACGGAGTATTTTATGCGATTGTCACCACTATTTCATATTCTTCACGGCCCAACCTTTCAAAAACAGTATAATGCCTTCCGGAACAATCCTTCCCAAGTGAATCTTTCTTGGTTGGCCTTATTATTCGCCATTTGCTCAGCTACCATAAACACAATGGAACCGGATGGCGGCGTTCATGGTGAAATCTTGAACACCATACCCGGGCCTCACAATGTTGGCACACTAGCGTATCATTACCGAACTGCTGCTATGATATGTCTCTCACAAGACCATTTCTTGATACGGCATAACATAAGCACACTAGAAGCGATTCTTCTGTTGATATACACAATAAGTAATAACGAAGGAGCCGAGCGTGCTTGGACTTTACTCGGTGAGTAGTTGACCAGTTTTTCAAGAGGAATTACCAACTTATCCAACCATCAGGCATGGCTCTCAATATTGGGATCGCATTACGATGTAACGTTGAAGAAGATACTAAGAATATTGACTGCACAATCATACAAAGACGCCGCAGATGCTGGGCTGGTATTCTGCTCCTCCACACCTATCAAGCCACTTTCTTTCGGGATATTGACCTGTCGGCCCTGCTGAATCTTGATGCCATTATGCCGGCTGATGTCAATGATAGCGACATCACAAGTGATTCTATCTTACTCCCCTCAAGTCAGCCAACACAAATGTCTTTGATGAGGTTTAAGATCCAGATGTTTCAGCTCTCGACCAAAATTTGCCGTCACCTAGCAGGCCCCTCGAAGGAAAATGAAGCTACACTCAGTATACTAGACAGTCAGGTTGCAGGGGAACAAAGCCAGTGGGATGCTATATATCTGTTGGATGGATCTCCAAACCTCCTAGACTCATCAAGCTACGCGCATTGGTGCATTTTACAGCTGTACGCACATCAGCTGTATTTACTCCTCCATCGACCCTTTTGCAAAGCACGCAGTCCCCATTTTCGATCGGCTTCTAGGGCGAAATGCATCGTCTCTGGTACAGCCCTGCTTGATGTTCACCGTCAGTTCTGTGACCTGCCACGCCTGCGACACTACCGATGGCTGGTATCAGGATTGACGAGCTTTTATGCCATTCATGGCGCCATGGCATTAGCATCTTGTCTCCTTGACGAGCCAGAGAACGTTGACCTTTCCCCTTACCGTGCTGATTTCGACTCGGCGGTTGAGCGCATTGATAAGCTTAGGGGAAGCAGTCAGGTCTGTGCCCAAGCATATCCTATTCTCAATCATCTTCAGTAAGCTTGGACCTCCCGTTGCATCATAATAATGGTTTGTATCTGGGCTAACCAAATTGCCTTTTCTCAGATCAATGCTCTCGTCTCAACGGAATTCGCTTGCTACAGTGCCGGAAGCCATGGACTTTGGAGCGACCTTTGACACCTGGATCGACGGTGTGCAGTGGCTGAATCCAGAGTCTATCAACTGGGTAAGTCCACCATCCCATGTGAATTTTTATGGTTTCTGATATAGTTTGTAGAACTTTTGGGATAATTTTCTCAATATAGGTCCGAATATATAGTGATCGAAGTGCAATTTGTTGCCCTTATAAACCATTATGCGCGTTTTAATGCACCCATGCTCTGTGCTATTTTTACGATATCCAATCAACTATTGTCTCCGGGGATTGAGACAACATTAAACTACACTCCATTAGTTCGGGTGTATTGATTCTCTACAGTAATGTCAAGCAAATTTGAAATCGATGATGAACCATCCATGGATGAATCCATAGAATTCCAGCATTGTAGTTCAACAGACCGGAGAGATTTTATGCTAGGCTGTTATTGCTTACTTTAATAGTTAAACACTCCATAATATATAGAATTAATAGACTAGAGCACGATCCTGGATGTGATAGGAACAAAAAAAAACCATAGTATGAAAAGAGTGATGAAAGCTAGAAAGGACACCTTCCGAGCCCGTGAGTTATGAATGACAATTTGAGGAACAAAGGTCGATATAAAAGAACAAAGATCAACAAAAGAAAAAAGACAAGCTTCAAGCGAGACGTGCTCAAAATAGGCAAAGCGCTATCCGGGACAACTTCTGCCTCTCCAATAGACTTGATGTTCTGCCCATCATCTAGTCACGTCGACATTTTTATAGCACGAGAAATACCTTCAGAATTCTCGTATATGTGCCAATGGCCCGTGTGACGGAGAACCTCCAACTTGGAATTGGGCAACTTCTCATGAAGATCAGTCACAACCTTTACAGGAGAGGTCTTATCCTCGTCGCCAGTGATGAGGAGAATCGGCATATTCAGCTTCTCAACCGACAATGGGGACGTTATTGCTGCGAGTGCTGTGCAAGCTTTGGCATACCCCTCTGGGTTTGTGGTAAGTAGAGACGCCCGAACAGCAGCGAAAGAAACAGTATGGTACACCTTGGTCGCGCTGGATGTTCCTGCCTCGCTCACGGCATCGGCAACCCCCGAAGCCATCATGCCTTTGTCTCTGACGGACTCGGCACGATTGGCCATGCCGAGCTTTGCAGCCTCGGGAAGAGGGCAGGGTGGAGGTCCCATTAGAATCATCCTCTCGATTCGAGAAGGGTGGTCGACTGCATACGCCATGGCAATTAAACATCCCAGAGAGTGAGCAAACAGGGTTACTGAAGATGCCCCGGTTGCGTTGATAACATTCCCCAAGTCCTCAGCAAAACTATCAATGCTCACAACCGAGGAAATATTGCTTGGCGATAGTCCATGGCCTTCAAGGTCATAAACATAGCTTGAGTAACGTTCCTCGAAGCCTGGAGCTTTGATGATGGGGGTGAAATACTCGGTTGACCCGCCGAGGCCATGTACGAATACCGCAACATTTGGCCCTGTACCAGTTTTTCGAAGATGGATTGCTTTCTCACCAAGCACTGTCAATCCAGCTCCACCGGCTGTACTCTCCAGGTTAAGAGTGGCAAGGTGAGACTCCAGCTGAACACGCTTCGCAATTTCATTTTCACCCTTTGGACCTGCAACCACGTTGGTAAGACAACCGAGTCCAGTGACAGACACTTCGACTGGGTACGAAATAATGTGTCAGCTCCATCATCATAAAATAGGAACCAACTGAGATTGAGCTAACCTTTGTCGCCTGTCTTCAAGAAGCTAGCAGGGTTCTGGCCAAAGCCAACACCAGCAGGAGTTCCAGTTGCAATGATATCACCAGGCCTTATTGTTTGAGCCTCAGACACTGTTTTTATCAACTTGGCAACTGAAAAGATGAGATCATCCGTCGTTCCATCTTGTCGCTTCTCGCCATTGACAAACGTTTGAACTCGGAGTTTCGTCGGAAGTTCACTCGCTGGAACAGCGATAGGTCCCTAGTTAAATGGGGTAAGTTTCACTATTTCCACAAATGCGGTCAAGGCTTCCTTACCATTGGGCAGAAAGTATCAGAAGACTTTCCCAAATAGAATTGCTTATGGTCTCTTTGCTTCTCACGGGCAGTCACGTCTGCATGCAGATCATGAGTATTGATTTTCATCATTATTGCAACAGTTTTTGCTCACCATTTATGATTGTGTATCCCCAGACATAGTTGTGTGCATCCTTTTCTTCAACCTGGAATCCCGTCTTGCCGATAATTACACCGATTTCCCCTTCGTAGTCCAGGGTGCTTGTGAACAGGGGATGTGGGTAAATCTCGGCACCGCACGGCACAATGCTTGTGGACCGCTTTGTAAATATAACTGGGTGCGTTGCTGTTGAAAACGTTAGTCTTGTTAGGCTTTCAAAGTGTAGAATTGTATCTCACGTTGATCTGTTTTATCACTCGAGTCATAACCACTGCGATTAAACTCAACGGCATGGTCAACATAGTTTTTACCAACAGCGAGGATGTCGCGGTCGTCGATGGGAGCTTGAACTTGGACACTTTCAAGAGGCAGACTGTCGCCATATGCAACCGCTGCATTGTTCAGTTCAATGACCTGGTACAACGACGTAATAGGAGCACCTGAACGCATCGCCAGGGGGGTCACCATCGAAGAGTTCAAATCCAAATGGCCCACACGGCTCCGCCCTTGATCATCAAGGTATGCCATATAATTGCTGTATTCGGATTTCGGCTTCGTGACGGGTAGCTGGGAAGGAGGTCCCTCTTTTTCAAGGATCAAGTCTCTTGGTGAGGCTTTATGGATGCGACCATTGATCAAAATGACATCGAGCTTTGAGTGATCTTGGAGAATAGTGACGTCTTCCAGTGGGTTGCCATTGATCAAAATCATATCTGCGAAGTAACCTGGTTGCACTTTACCAAGCTCATGCTCCCGCATAAACAGCTTCGCTACACCAGCGGTAGCAGCAATAATTGCTTCCATAGGGGTGAACTCGAGCATCTTGACAAAATGCTCCAGGTCTCTAGCGTATGTGCCGTGAGGTGTCCATGCAAAACCGTAATCGCCGCCACTACACGAAGATTAGTTTGAATTCCCAAATGTTTGCTGTCTTACGTACGGCAGAACAGTGATTCCTCTTTGATGCATTTCTTTCATCGCCCTCACTGCGATTTCAAGCTCCTTTTTGTATCCAGCTTGCTCAGCATCGTCGAACGAGTATCCGAAAGGTCCCGCTTCGTAGGTTGTAGCATAGAGCCAATTGAGAGCAGGAGCAACAATGTGACGGTGCTTGTTCCTTTCAAGCTCATCCATTGTTGCTTCATCAATGTAACTGGCGTGGTAGATGACATCAACTCCATACTTCACGCACTGCGCCACAGCATCCCGTGCTCTGGCATGCGAACACACTCGCAGTCCAAGCCGGTGCGCTTCGTCGACACAGGCCTCAGTCTCGGCTTCGTCGAAGAAGCTGTCCTGGGCGGCCCTAGCTTCAAGGATCTTGGCACGTGTAAGTCAATATCTCCAATAACCCCAGAATGTCTTATTTACCTCTTCTCCCGACATGCTCAACTTGATCTGGTCCACCCCAAGATCCGCATGATGGCGAATAACCTCCCTCATCTCAAGAGGCCCTGAAGAGTATCAGAATCATAATGTTTTGTGGCTCCCGATTGAAGCTAAATACACACCATCTGCATAAGCGGTGATTCCTGCAGTGAGCTCACCCCCTCTTCGGGCAATCTCCTTTCCATTGGCGAGATAGCGTGGACCAGGAATACTACCCTCGTTGATCGCATTGCGGATAACGCAGTCGAGTCTATCCTTCGCAGATGCGGCTCCATAACACCTAAATTTACCATTGGTTAGATATGCTAAACTTTCTGCATGGACCATCACAAGCCTCACATTGTATACCCGGAGTCGAGATACATCATTGCAGAGCGCGCAGTTGTGATGGTGTGCTCCTCCACTCCGATCTCCCCGAGGTTATCTAATTGATGCAGTGCGCGGTCAGAAGGCGAGCATGTTGGACATTGGTTACCTGTGAACTTACCCAAGGCTGATCCATTCCAGGTCAAATGGGTGTGAGCGTCTCCTAAGCCAGACATAAGAGTACGGCCATTGCCTTGGATAACGACAACTCCGGTCTCTTTCCGAAGCTTCTCGACTTCTGGCACCACTCCAACATAGTCAATCCGCTCCCCTGACAAGTGTTAGTTGAAGTTCAATGAGAATACCATACTTTGCACACCTTGTACATATACATCACCCCTAAAGGGCTCGCCACCAGTCGAGTCCAGGCTAATATTGTTAGAATATATGAGCGGTAAATAGGTAATTTGTACGACTCGTTACCTACATTTGCACATCCAGAATCAATATCTTTGAATCGTTCGATGTTGCTAAAGCAATCAGCTATAGGTCGCATATTGATAAGTGCTAGGAAGACTTTACCCGTCATGCGATGGGCGCGAGGCTGCAACGCGGGATCAAATTGCACATCCTCATATGGGGCTAACTTTCGCGTTGGCAGTGGGCTTCCCCAGTCAGCCATGGTCCTGGCTGACACTTTGGGAGGTTTGATGCCATTCACTTGAGTCTGGTAGGGCAACGCAGCTCCAGAAATTCTAGAGACCATACTGAACCAGATAACTTGGATGAAGTTATATATTCGATCAAGAGTCACAGAAATGAGAGTCCACAACAACCAGTCGTAAACTTGAGATTAGAATAAAGGAAATTACCGCGACATTCTGCTCGTACTTATACCCCTTCTAATTTAAAAATGAGAGTGCCACCTAGACACCGGTTTTTGCTAATACCAAATCTCCAGATTTTCTCCGCAATGCAGCGGCGCCTCCCCCAGGTTCGATATGGCATTGATCGGAACATGCGGGGAAAGAGTAACTCCGAGTGTCGATCTAGGGAGAAAGAAAAACTTATAGAAATTCCGGGGTGTTCGGCGATGTTTGTATGGATTTGGAAAAAAAAAAAAAGGTCACTTGCACATCACTGGTACCTTTGCCGAAAATGGTGTCTCCGAGAGATCGGAGATGACCTCACCGCGAAGTTCGAATACATGTGATAGTCTTTTGGCCCAAAATTGCATAAACGGGTCTAACCCTCTAAATTCTATAACAATTAGGCATTTTCTTTCCCTAAAACAACCCAATTCAAGCATTGTTTAGTGCCGTTTACCGATATCATGGATTTTTTCAGTCTACGACAAACCCCGAGTTTTGGTCTTGCATCGGGAAAACACAATGTTATTCCAGACGTATGTCACATCGAGAATACAAAACCGTCATCAAAGGATAGTCGAAGTCAAAATGATACATGTAATGCCAAACAGCGAGATCCTGATGAACAACACAATCGGCATCATCATTTCCATTCCCCGTTCCACCGACGCGATCCAGAGCATCATACTCCCGTACAAAATGACCAAAGACTGCATTCGACATCAACTGAGTTGCGATTTATTCCTGCTGCGGAAGTTGAGAAGGCCGATGGAAGGGACGGTTCTCCAATTTGTAGGGTTTCCCGACTCACACCTCTCGAGGTAGCCTTCACCACTTGCTTTGCTCACACACACAGGGATTGTAATCGACGATATCATTTATGATGTGACTAATTTCGCCAATGAGCATCCTGGGGGTGCGATGCCTTTGAGAAACCTGGCAGGCATGTCATGTTCATGTATGCGATTTCGTTCTATAAGCTACAACTTTCATTGACTAATGGACTATATCACAGGGCAGTTCCATAAGATACACAGTAAAAAGACGATTGAACTTCATGGATCATTGTTGAGAGTTGGACAAACAGCTGGTGTGCGTAATCCGCATAAGGAGCCGAGACCTGGCCTGTTACGGCAACTTTGGCACTCTCGTCACTTTTGATTCCGTTCGATACACGTATTCTAATTTCTCTTGATCTCGATTTTTGTTATATCATTGCGACATACTGTTTGACTTCTTTCTAGTGGTAGATTGGCGATATACTAGTATGTATGTAGGATATTCGATTCGAAATTTATGTCTATTCTTCAAATATGCAGATAAACCATTTGTTTTTCTCTAGGAGAGAAAGTTGATATTTTGTTGCTGAAATAACTATATAATGAGTCTTGTATTTTCTAAATTAACGGGAAATGAGGAATTGATAACCTCAGAGCAAGAAGAGAGACCGAAGACCGAGGGACTAAGCAGTGCTTGGTCTGAACCATTGTGTCCTGCATTTACCCCCGCAAGTCGGAGGCACGCGGACACGAGCGGGGAGCCCACCCCCGGAGAAAAGCAGTCCCCGCACCCGCACATTCTCGGAGATGAAGAACTTGGTGACTGAGGAGAATCTGGAGTTCAGGACATATTTGGAAGAACACATTTGCTCATCTCCGTGCCAAATTTGGGGTCTTACTGGGGAGATTCCAATTGTGGAGAAAATTGCCCATATTTAAATCTATCTGCCCTTCGAGTTGTCCTGTGCAAACCAACTTCACATCAGGAATTCGTTGAGACTTTCTTCCATCATGTCGGCTCCCCTCACAAACTATGTTGCTTATTTGGACCCCGAGCTCAACGTTCCTCGAGTCGGCCATCTTGATTGGGACAACGAAACCATTCAACCACTTGCTTTTTCTTCTGGTGCACCACTGGAGACTTTGTATCAAGTCATTGTAGCTGGATGCCACTCAACCAAGCCAACTGGAACCCCTATCGCAATTCACTCGGTGCAATTAAGACCACCTTTCGGGGGACGTGATATTCTTGCCGTTGGCAAGAATTATGCCGAACATGCGATCGAGTTCAATAAGTCTGGATATGACAGTTCCGACAAGGCTGATCAGCCAACCCACCCTGTCTTGTTCACGAAGCGTGCAACCTCCATCGTGGCACATGGTGCTCCCATTGTTCTCAATCCATCTTTCACACAAACACTAGACTACGAGGGTGAAATTGGTGTGATCATCGGAAAGGGTGGCCTTGGCATCACGAAGGAGAATGCCTTGAAACATGTGTGGGGATATACAATCATCAACGACGTGACGGCTAGAGAGCGACAGCGTGATCACAAGCAGTTTTTTATTGGAAAGTCTGGTGATACTTATTGCCCAATGGTAAGTCATTAGAACCACCGAAACTTCGTTTTTCTTGGAAGTCTTGCTCATTATGCGTTATTCAGGGCCCGGTGGCGGTTCCAGCTCGTGAGCTGCCGGGTGTACTTCAGATACAAACCTTTGTCAATGGCAAAGAGCGACAGAGATCCACAACACAAGACCTGATCTTCTCAATCCCCACATTGATCGAGACCCTTTCAGCGGGTATCACTCTTCAGCCCGGAGATGTCGTTGCAACTGGAACTGTGAGACCAATTTCTCCCCAAAGATTCCTATCTCTTCTAATGCCAAATGAAGCCTGCTGGTGTCGGATTTGGTCAAGTTCCGCCAGTATGGCTCCAGCCAGGTGACGAGGTCAAAGTATCTGTTCCTGGCTTAGGATCATTGATCAATACAGTTTCGAGACCAAACCCACAAGCCTCTTTTGTGTCTACGCCGGATGATCTACATCTAGCAGACAACAATGCTTCGAAAACCATCACCGGCGAGTGCCTCACCGCCATCAATGGGAAGCGCATTTACTGCAAGAAACAAGGCAATGGGAACAAGCCAATTGTATTTGTGCACGGTCTTGGAAGTTCCAGCGAATTCTTCACGCCCTTCATAAATGCCCTCGACCTCAACAAATCGCATCAGTTGTATCTCATGGACCTAGAGGGCCATGGGCTTTCACCTACATCACCACTGTCTACTATCACAATTGAATCTCTCGCGAACGACTTGAATGGTCTTTTTGAAAAAGAAGGACTGTCTTCTGATGATGAAGTAACAGTGATGGCACATTCCATGGGATGTCTAGTTGCTCTCTACTTTGCGATCAAATATCCCGAGAAAGCCAAGAAGCTTGTTCTTCTGGGTCCAGCCCCGAATCCCTTGTCGGCCCCTGCTATCAACACATTCCATGAGCGTGCATCCCTTGTTAGAAGGCAAGGAATGCTTGCAGTTGCTGATACAGTTGCGACTGCAGGCACCTCACAACGTACGAAAACCTCACTCGGCTTCACCGCGGTTAGAGTTTCCCTGCTCGCAACCGAGCCCGAATCATACGCAAAGGCATGCACTGCTCTTGCTGACTGCAAAGCACTGCCAGTTCAGTGCGTCCAGGCGAAGACCTTGATCGTCACGGGTGACGAAGACAAGGTTAGCTCACCCGCACTGTGTGCTGCTTATGCGGAAAGGATTCCCAATGCATTGCCACCTGTCGTTCTATCCAAAGTCGGCCACTGGCATGTATTTGAGGACTTCCATGGAGTGGCTAATGCAGTTGCTCGGTTCTTGTGATTCTTGTTGACGCAACAATTGTGTCAATAAAAAGTTCTGATTTGAGTTAAAGCACATAGATACTATGGGAACGTTCAGAAGTTAAATTTGTCATGTCTTTATTGAATCCGCCGTGAAAACTGCCACGGAATAGTCTAGTCATTGGCCTATAGGAGATAGGAGAGTTTATATGATGGAAGTTTTTTTTTTTTTTTTTTCGTTTCTCAAAAAAGAAGTTGATACCTAATAGGCTGCGGCAAAACCGTGGTTTTGGGTATCATAGTCAAAACCACAACCGCAAGAAAACCGCACTAGCATAGCTATCGCCTCATTAACCGATTCTAGCCAATCAGGTGATATTTATACAGTTTTCCAAACTCTTTAACCTAATTTTGAAGATACGCCTCTTCTCGTAAAACAGTGCAACGCTATAGATTTTATTGCTCATGCCATCGATTTATAAGAAATAATTACCTTGTTAAATAAATGGCCGAATATTGATAAACTGTCTCTTATTGCTTGACCAGTAAGCGATAGTTGTCTGGAATTTGCCAAAATATATATGGTATAAGGGGAGAACAAAATATGAGCGACTCTTTAATTGTCCTCGGGATGTCTGTCACTCTCGTCGGGGACAGTTGAAGCTAGACACAATAAAAGGCTTAATGCTTCATCTCTTCTCATCTAAGTTTGATCTTGAATAAACCGAACTAGAGATGATCAAAGGTTATTTGTCGGTCGGAGAGGTTGCAATGCTTGATCTGACAAGGAAGTCTGTTCCGCCGCTCAATGGAGTCGAACCAATCAGTGACAACGAAGACGAGGGTTGCAAGCAGAAAGTACATTTGAGGATGACACAGATGAATCTGATAATGAAGCAGACGAAGAGTTATCTGTCACGCAGTCCGTAGCTCAAACTACAGCCCGCAGTGCGGTTTGTGGGTTTCAGATCAGGTCCAAAACCGCAAATTTGCGGTTGCGGTTTTGGTTTTGCCGCTAATACCTATCGGCTCCTTGGTATGTTTGTTGTATGTAACTATAGCAAATAATGTACGAGAACAAAATTCATAGTACACATGATAAGAATAATTTGCTACAGAAAATATAGTTGCATTTCAGAGAACGAGAGGCTCCCGTGGCTCCAGGGCTCCAGGGCTCACCACTCGGCTGAGTCATCTCCGGTGGTCATCTCCGAAACTCACTGGACATCTCCGAAAACCATAGAGAGGTCGGAACTTTCAATGAACTCCAAGTTTCTGTGCGTCCACAATTCAATTGAATAGTAATTCAAACCCAATTTCACATCCTCTTGCGGCCAAGTCTCCGAGATCTTCCCACATTCGTCAAAAATCAGCCTGAGAGAAAAGAACGGCTTGTGTGTGGGTCATTGGCAATGAAAACCTTGATAGAGTACGTTGTAGTTTGATCCTAGGTAATAAGTACTTCAATGGAGGCCTTTAACATGTCTTGAATGGTAAAGACAAGAGTTGATAATAAAAGAAGTCAACCCCTTTCCTCTATCTTCTGGCTCTACTACCTTTTCCGTTTCAATCGTTTTCCAACCTTAAATTTTTACTCTCTTTCCTCGCGGTATTTTTAACACATCTACCCATATCATGAAGGCTCAGAAGGCTACGCCAATTGCCGATCGTCCGCCTTCAGGCAACGCGCGAAAGCGCGTGTGTAAGGCTTGCGATCGCTGTCGCCTGAAGAAGTCAAAAGTACGTCCGAAAAAGGAGGTGACTTTTCTATGGCGACAAACTAATTGAGAAAAAGTGCGATGGAGTCATTCCTTGCTCACGCTGTCGTGCCGATAACACCATCTGCGTATTTGGTGAACAGAAACGAAAACTAAGGGATAAAGTATACCCGAAGGGGTAAGCAAGGCGACCATACAAACCCATGCACTTCCACTAACCATCGACGTCACCATGGAATAGATACGTTGAAATCCTCGAGCAGCAACAAGACTGGCTAGTTCAGGGTCTTCAGGAGCTCTACCATCGCACGGCTACGGCTCAAGGCGGGCTTGGTGGCCACTTAGAGTTGGATTCCAAAGGCCACTGCCTTACACATGATTTGCTTGCCTATCTAGGTGTATTCAATCAGTCAAAGGATGAATGTTTTGAAGAGAGTCCGGATGCTCTTCAAGATCGCCTGTGGGCCGACAACCTACAACCCCAGGACGTCGAGACAAGTCCTGAGAGAGCCCGCGCTCCAGTTTCCAGTCCAATTTCGTCCCGCAGTTGCTCCTCCATCTGCTTTCGCGAGGATACTTGTTCCGAGTCACAATGCCTTGACTCTAAAACCAACACCGCACCAAGGAATAGCAATGATACAAATATGTATCATGAGCCCCATAATACCTGGATACAAAGTCCTTTCGACCCATTTGATGCACATGGTGCATTCTGGCAATGGTGTTTCGAGGCTGATAACCTTGAGCCCGTTAGTGAGATTGATCTAAGCTTCATAGACCAGAATTCTTCATCAGAGCTCGGGTGGGCTGTGCCAACGAAATTAGCGCACTCACGTGCGTACGACCAAGCCTTCAGCCATTATATCAACCCGGATGCTATGAATGGACCTTTTGATCAGGACAATCTCACATTTGCTAGGTTTTGAATTTACAAGAACTATATTTCTTCCGGCCATACGGGTGAATCTCTTTCACAATATCAAGTTTATTCTACGTATTTGGATTGCCTATAAAAAGGCCTGTCACCTGCGAAAGATATGAGGCTTGAAATGAGCTTCTATGATTCGCATTCAGGGAAGAATGAAAACGCGAAAGAGAGGAAAAAGACAAGTGGGGGTGGTATTGATGATATTTTCCGAAAATGTCTCCGATCCGCAGACAAGCCGTTGACTAGAACCCAAAAATCAAAAACATAGGCTGAATTGGCAAACTTCAAAACAGTCCATATTTCCGTAGGGCCAATTTCTTCAAGAACTTGCAATGGGGCAAAATTCGGACGTCAGAATAAAACCTTGTTCCGAGCATCCTCTGAGGTCTTTGGTGTTGTCAGTTACCCTTTTCGGCAATGTTATCTCCGAGCTCCCGATTTATAGGCCCGAACATGATCTGGGATGCTGCTCTGCGTCGAATATCGAAAAAAAAAAAACTCATTATCATCATCATTTTTTGTCGTTGATATGAACGTCTTCTAGATTATAACTTACCATTATTTCTTCCCTTCGCCAACAATGTCAGCGCCAGACATCCCTGAAAGTGCCACGGGCGCGGGGAACGTTGCTGGAAGACATGATCGGGATCCCGCCAGCCCTCAGTCGCAATGTATCGACATGGCCTGGGACACATCCGCACTTGGTACTGACCTGCAATATGACCCTTGTGCTGATGCAAGTTGGGAATCAATTCTACACCGACTGGTCGAAGAAGACAATCCTAGCAAGCCAGATATCTCTGCTCGAAGTGCTACAGAGCCACTCCTTGATTTTGAGATAGGTTCACAACTCTCCACGCAGGCTCTTCTTGATATGTTACCGCCCACTCACTGCTGTGGGTACTTGATCACTTTATATTTCGGACGCTTGTCGCCATTGTTTCATATCTTACACGGTCCTACCTTTCAGAGACAGTTCTACGAGTTTCTCAAAGCTCCTTCTCGGGTCGATCTTTCCTGGCTTGCCCTGCTATTCTCTGTCTGCTCGATCGCTGCTCATACCTTAGAGGAAGACGACCCAATACTTATGGAGTGGTGGCGAGAAGTTCCTCGGACTCGAAGGAACGGAATTGCAGATTCCGCTTCCCGTTTTAGGGCTGCTGCTATGATATGTCTTTCACAAGATAATTTCTTGTACCAGCACCGCATGAGTACTCTGGAGGCGCTTCTTGTATTGATATACACCATTAATCATTATGAAGGAGTCGAGCGGGGATGGACTTTGCTAGGTGAGTGTATTCCGAGCCAAAAATGAATTAGAACTCTATCTGAACAATGATCGCAGGCATTGCTTGCAATATCGGTATTGCATTGAAATGCAACGTGATGGAGTCTTCCACTGCTCTCCAAGCAGGTCTGAATTGCATTGATATGGAGCGACGCCGCCGCTGTTGGGCTGGAATACTCATGCTGCAGACATATCAGGCGATGTCGTACCGCGATGTAGACATGTCATTTCTCCTCAATTTGCCTGCCACAATGCCTGCCGATGTCAACGATAGTGATATTTCAGAGATTGCGATACGCCCCCCTTCCTCTCGACCTACCCAGATGTCAGTCATGATGTTCAAAATCAGACTGTTCCGTCTTTCAAGTCGCATTTTGGGCAGAGCGTCCGGTCTCTTAGACGAGGCCACATTAACTGCTCTGGATCTGGAGATTGCAACCGAGCAAGAGCAGTGGCGCTCTGTGTTCCTTTCCGATGGATTGCCAAGCGTGCTGGATACGTCGAGTTACGCATACTGGTGCATTCTTCAGCTTCATGCTCATCAACTTTACTTAATTCTTCATCGGCCCTTCTGTCAGAGTCGCAATTCTCTACATTTCCGACCAGACTCATTCAGAAGATGTCTGTCATCAGGGACAGCACTTTTGGATCTCCATGAACAGTTTTTGAAGCTTCCTCGGCTTCGCCAATACCGCTGGTATGTATTCGGTATGACTAGCTTAGCTGCGGTGCATGGTGCCATGGCCTTAGCCTCCTGTTTGCTCGAGGGGATGAACCTCAATCATGACTCAATCAATTATCACTCAATTTTTGACTCTGGGGTCTTGAGGATTCAATCACTTCAAGACAGAAGTCAAATATGTTTTAAGTCAATGCCTATTCTTCTTCATTTACTGTGAGTCAAATTGCCACTCCACCTTGAGGAAATTTCACTCTTATAAGTCTGCTGTATTAGGTCAAGATTATCCCGTGGCACTCAGTTGAAAAATATCGACGATGATAACTTCGGACATATTTTCGATGATTGGGTTGACAGAGCTCAGTGGCTCAATCCGGAGCGAGTTGATTGGGTAAGTTAAATCCATGCTGTCCCCGTTTCAAACTGACGAAAGCACCGCAGGAATTCTGGAACAACATGTTGCATACCACAAAGGCATAGAGAAGTCGATAATTTCCTCATGTGGAAGAGTATTTGGACTGGGAAAAATAGATTACAAAACATAGGGGTTGATCCTAGACCGAAGTACAATAGTTCCTTAAACTAGTCGGAAGGTACCATCATATAATGTCAATAGAAGTTGAAGCTGCTTCCGCTTCACTATCTTTTACTTACTTTGATGAAGATGATGGTAGTTTTCTCAATTACCCCGATATAGCCACTTGATATCCATATGGCTTTTTAGGATTAGTTCCAAAAAGGCTGAAAGACAACACAATAAACAGAAATACGTACCAGAATGTAATCAAAAAGGCCAACTCCTCTGCTGGGAATTATGGGTTAAAAAGCAAAAGATAAAGTTGAAAGTATGGAAAATCTTGCATTTTTTTTTTAATTACATTGTTATTCTTTCACAATTTTTTTCTAAAAAGAAACTCTATATTAGTTCAAACGCGATATGAATCCATGTAATGTGATAACAGAACCGGCAATATTTAAGAAAGAAGAAAGGTAAATCAGAAAATGAATGAAAATGACCAGCCAACATGAGGTCAAGAAAGAATATGAGAGAAAGGAGAGAAAAACAGCAGAACCACATCGTCAAACGGAATATAATCGAGCACTTTCGAAGGAAATGACAAGCCCGGACAGGAGGTATCCCTGTGAAAATTGGATGAAACTTTCGAAGGGCTACTCAAATCACTTGTGTAGCTTGATCCGATACAGCCATGTGAAGAACCAGATGCCAAGCATGTTGGCAAAACACCATCCTAAAAGGACTGCCCAGTCTCTCCATCGGTCCTTTTGGTAATAATCCAGCGTGGCTGCGAAATCATCGCCGTAGCTAAATTTGCAATAGCCGCAGGAGCTCGTAGCATTAGGGTTCGTGAGATGACCACTGTTTTCCCGGAGGAAGTCTGCCGCGTAGTTGTAGCAAGTAGAACCGGAGGGTGGATGGAAGATCGTGAGATCTGACTCCTTGCAGTGGGCCTTAACTCCGTGTAACGCATTGGAGACCGTACCTCCAAGGAAATACCGGAGAGGGTCCACCCAAAAGATCCAGTAACGATAAAATGTGTTCATGGCGCTGTGAGGAACCAAAGTCCCGGAAAAGACGGTCAAGACTACCCAAAAAAGGGAATTCGCGTACCCAGCAAGCGTTGGGTTGGGGAAGATTGCCGCCATGAGATGACAGAAGCTGGTTGCAAAGAGAGACAGAATCAAAAACATAAAGTAGACATATCCGGCGATGCTGGTGGCGTTGGGATATCCGACGGTCCAATAGATGCAGAAATAGACCAGAGTATATCCCAATGCTTGCCATGGTATCTCAACAAGGGTGATAGCGACAAGCAAGGCTTTGTAATCGTAGATTCCGTTGCGTTCACGAGCTTCGAAGACGGCCCATTTGCCAAACCAAACGTTTTGTATATCGGCTGCTGTGGCGGGAATAATCCAAACAATGATGAGTAAAGCGAGCATGTAGTTTTGTAGTCCTTGTACATCGGGACCGGCGTGGAAGTATGAGAAAGCGATGAACAGTTCGCAGAAGATACACTTGAACAACTTGCTGAAGTTGTAAGGCCCATTTCTCCAAACGACCATCCATTGCCGCTTGGTCAGCTCCAGAATTTGATCCCACAACGGCAGTGCGTATCTGGCGTTTTTCGTAAGTGAGGGCGATTCATCCTCGGAGCGAAGCTGGAGTTCAGATTCCAACGAAGCTAACTTGCGCTGTAGATCGGAACATTCTTCAGATTCATTCCAAATTTGAGGCCAATCTCGAGCAGATTGCTGTTTGCTGGTAACCGTTGAAATTATAAACTCTGCAGGGTTTTCGGAGGCACCCATGTTGGCGCCGTTTCGCGCGAAATAGTCTATCGCATGCTTTGACTCTGGTCCAGTCTCACCAAAATACACTGTTCTACCCCCTGGTGCAAGAAGAAGCACATGGTCGAACATTTGGAAGAGGATTGCTGATGGCTGATGAATCGTGCAAACAATGGGCACGCCTTGTTCAGCGATCTTTTTGAGGAAGGAAACAATCGAAAATGCGGCTTGACTGTCGAGGCCCGAAGTTGGCTAGAAAGGAAAAATGTAATCAGTCTCTGAGAGAACATAGAGTCAAGGATATGGGAACTACCTCGTCTAAAAACAGTAGAGCGGAAGGCTTGGCGGCTAGCTCGACTCCGATGGTGACACGCTTTCGCTGTGAGGGAAATTTCCGTGTCAGCTTGAATTCGACTGGTTTGAAGGGATGATAACTTACCTCCTCGACGTTGAGACCACCATCTCCCGGCTCACCAATGAGTGCATCGGCAATAGGCTCAAGCTCCAAAAGAGAGATAATGTTGTCCACATAACTGAGCTTTTCCGAAGTTGGGATTTCCTTGGACTGGCGAAGCTTTGCCGAGAATTCGAGCGCCTCACGGACAGTAGCGAACGGTTCATGGACATCTTGCTGCATACAAAAACCACAAGACCGAGAGAATGCGCCTCCAAGTGGCTTACCACCCAGCAACATTTCTCCTTCCACGCGCCCAGTTGACTTTCTTTGCGAGATTGTATCCAACAACGTTGTCTTCCCAGCTCCTGACGCCCCCATCAAGGCGGTAAGCTGTCCAGGTTTGACATATCCACTGACGCCGTTCAGGAGCTGTTTTTCATTCCCATCAACCTGAACGTAGTATGAAACATCCCTGAATGAGAAGGTGCGCTGGCTCTTGGTTTCGTCCAAGTCCTTGGTAGAGGCATGGTCAATGACAGCATCTTCGGCTCTCGTGACAGAGGAACTCGACGAAACGGGCTCCAGTGGTGCAACTCGGGCCGTATTGTGCTCCAGGTCATCCTTGGCCTTCTCCGATATAAAGAAACTGGTGTCGAGCGCAGCACTACGCTTGAAGACCGGTCCCCCGGTAGAGCCACTTTCGCCAGTCATAATCGTCAGACCAATCGCTGTGAGCAGGACGTAAATGAACCACATAACAACAATGATACCCCAGTTTCGCCAGAGGTGCGACCGGTAGAAGTTGTATACAATGCCGAGATAAGTTGAACCAGGGACCATGTTAGAGCCAGCCACACTGCCAGCCAGCGAGCACCCTTGATATTGGATGTCATCATATCGAGGGCCATGAGGAATCATTTGGTCAGGAGTGCAGTGCAGTGTGATGTCGGCGAATTCATTACCCATGAGAGCCTCAAGCGCCCAAGGAGATGGAGAGATTCTTTTTATCCACGATCCCCACCTATGCATGGTTGGTACGGGAGGGCCGTATCCAGCATACGTGAGGCAGATCGGCATAGCGGTTCCAGCCATGAAAAATGCAATGTTGAGGGACGGGGCCCAGGCACCAAGCATGCGAAAGAGAGATGAGACCGCACAGTAGTGGGTGAATAACACAAGTTCAAAGATCCAAAAGTCGGAAGCGGTTCTATGCAGACCCAACATAAAGTAATAGCAGCACGAGAAGACAAGCGATTGGAAGATTGCGACTGGTATGTCGGCAATGGTCTGCGCAATGACAAAGGCAACAGGATGGATGATGCCAAGCTTGTGTTGCTTCACCAAAATAGATCGTGCGTTGATCGTGGAAGAAACCTCCGCCAACGCATTGAGGAAGAAATAGATGAGGGAGAAAAAAATGGCACCACCTTTTTCAAACGATCCAGTAGCCGTTTTTGGTGCCATGAAATAGGCCGACCCGTTGATGACAGCGTTGACAGCATTCAAGAAGAGAACAATGTAGAGATCTCGCTGGTTCTTCCAAAGAAGCTGATAATAGCGTCTTGCGGCCACCAGGCTTTGGCTCCAGATCGGCATCGGCTGGAGCGAGCCATGGTAGATGGCGGCGGATTGCACTCGGTGGACTTCATCTTGGAATGCGACCAGATTTGCGGTATCGGAGAGCGCTGTCTGATGATAGGTGCGTATGTCTGTCTGGAGCTTTTCAAAATATGGGCTGCTGCAGAAAGCATCGGCGAACTGATCCGGAGTGCTGGGGACTGGCCCTTTGTGATCTTGACGAACTACCCGTTCTGATGGCGCCGTCACTGCAGTCAGGAAGTCGGGGGTGGTCTGTCTGTCCCACATGTGAAATCCAAGATCGATGAAATGGTTCTTCGCATCTTCAGCCTTGCCGGAAAAGATCATCTTTCCTTCATACATCACCAAGACCCGATCAAAGCACTGGCTATACATGGACTCCGATGCCTGATATAAGGTCACAATGTTGGTCATGTGGGTCTGGGTGGAAATCTCTTTCAACAGTCGCAGGAATTGCAAGGCCGAAGAGCTGTCCAGACCGCGGATTGGGTTGTCCCAACAGGCGACGGCTGGATTGGTGGCCATCACTTCTGCCAGCGACACACGCTTCCTTTCTCCGCCAGAAACTCCACGGACAAAAGAGTTTCCCACAATAGTGTCCTTGGTGTGCATCATGCCCAGGCTCCCGAGAAGGCGGTCCGTCAATTCTCCCGAGAAGGCTGCATCCGTCTGGTCAACTTGCTTGGCTGGTTTCCGAAGACGAAGGGCAAAGTCCAGGGTGTGCTTGACTTTGAGGTTCGGGTAGTGTATGTCGTCTTCAGCGTTGTAGATAACCTCGGATCCGTACTTTCGGCCCATGGTTTCAGCCGATATCGAGGAGTACGAGACATCACCATCAACCTTGGCATAAGACGCCCTTTCGTTGGCGAGAATTTTGAGTGTCGTAGAGCAGCCGGAGCCAGGTTGACCCAGAACCAAAAGAGTCTCCCCAGGAAAGACCACACCCGAGATGTCATGGATGATAATCTTCGTCGATTGCCTATTTCCCGCGAAACGACGGACCAGATCGACTGGCAGGTTGACGGCACCCTCGAAAATGGCAGGCAAGTCAAGGACTGTTCTGATTCCTCCTCCTTTGCCATGCGCGGTGATATTTTCAAAAACGACACCTAGACCACGGCCTTCGTGTCGGTAAACTGGTAGATTCTCGACGCCCATTTTGGTCATCAACACCTGAATGAAAGAATCCAGTAAATAGGAACAAAATGAGCCTAGCACCTGATCGAATTGAGTCAAAGGCTTCGAGAACTAGCTTCAAGGAACGTGCTTTTCGGAATTGAATGAGAGGTTTTGATTGCAGAGCGTCTTTTATAAAGACTGCATTCCCCTTTCCTCGGTGCTGCTAAATTCTGTCTAGAAAAAGATCTCCGACGAAGTGTGGATCGAGGATGCGAAGTGGAGTATTCCGACCAACGCGTGTAATACCTCTTGCCATGATCTATCCGATTTACCCATCGGACATCTTCAGTGCAGCTAGATGCTTTCGAACCGCTAGTCGACCTGAAGAAATTCCCAAAACGGCATCTCCGATGGACCCACCTTGGATTATTGACATCTCCGGTCGCCACCGGAGACATATGTGAACCGCAACAAGATAACCACACCACAAAAAAGCAAATCGATGGGGACAAAAGTTTCCTTGGTGGGGGTGAACCTTTCCCGGAAAGTCTTATAAGTGAAAGCTCTCGGATAACGGCAATTTTTTTTGGTTTTTGGTTTTTTCTTTTCTTTCTATGGCAGCTTGGATGGAAGCGCTATGATCATAGGCCGGAACTTGAATGTATTTCCCTCCTGGGCATGAATATTTTCCCTTGAAAACCTTGGAACATGAAAACACCAAAGAAGCTGTGAAGTGCACAGGAATGGACCAGAAGAATTAAATATAATAATGAGAACCTACTTTCAAGCTTATTCTCTCCTTCCAAGGTTGATTTGTCAATAGGCATCAGAAGCCCATACCTCACTCCACGAAACAGGGTAAACTAAATAGGAGAGATAATATTTTAGTTGCCGGTTTATTATAAACCCACGGCACTACATACCGGAAGCAATACCAATGTACTGGGTAGGTTCACCAACTGGTGAAGATAGAAAGGAACAAGTAAAGACAGCAGAGAGGTGTATCAAACAGAAATCACGTCACATGATATCTGCCACTTCTTTTTTCTGCTAAGTATACATCCCGATCAACTTTTTGGGGGTTGCAGGGGTCCTCTGTATTCTTATCCCTTTCGGAAAAGTGGGAGTACCCCGAGGACTCTGAGATACCTAGGTATTTGCGAAAACTTGAAACCACCTCAGAATACAAGAACAAAAATGCCCAGACTCCAGCTGAAAGTCTCGCTGAAATTTCAAAATGGCGCACATAGTTGAAAGCAATCACAATATCGGATGTGGATTTCAACTCCTAGACTCATACTCTCCCAGGTCTAATGTGTTCAGGATTTCTGTTGGCGAGTCAATAAACGAATCAAGGTTCACAGCAGTATAGGGACATGTCTCACTCTGCCAGCCTAAATCAGCTCCAAAGCATATTTCAGCAAGCTTAGGCCCAGCTTCAATTGGCGCATGCCCTCCCTGGTAACAAATTGCATTCCGACCTATAGACAGTGACATCCGTGGTTCACGGTAAACTTGCGGTAATTTCGCCAGAACCAATGAAAATCCTAACCTTTCCATCGAGAGAAGCGATGAGTAGATGTTTGCCGCAGCAATACTGCCTTCCACCATTGCACCGCCGCCTATTCGGATGCTTCGATTCTCAGTAATGTCACCAGCAGCATAGATTCGGCCAAAGCTTAAGGGATCTCCTAGTACTCTTTGTCTGGTAGAGATGTTAGTACTCACAGCGCTATCAAGTGACCTTTTCGTCTTGTTCGTCCTTATTTCACGGGGATAAAAGTGTAAGACTTACTGTTCATCGACTGAGAGACATCCGTTTTTATTGAGGAAATTTTCTGGTATGAAGCTTGTAGAGGGAATGGTTCTTGATGTCGCCCAAAAGACATGGCTGGTGGTCATTTGTTTCAGTTTCATTTGTATCCTCTGTCTTTGATCCGGAAGTTTGACGATAATTGGACGTTCATTCAATATAACCTCAACACCTTCGGCCTCCAGCAACGCAAGTGCTTGTGCCTTGAACTCATCTGGAAGGGGCTCGTTTGAAAGAAGTTGGCCACGAGAATGTATAAGTGTAACTCGCGTGTTCGGATGCTGCATTTTGATTTTTCCTGCAACCTCGACTCCCACAGCACCTTCAAGGATCATGTTTTAGGTTCATAGTGGTTGCAAAATTCTGTACGAGTACTTACCTCCACCAATAACGACTACCCCTTCCTTCTCGGCGGCCTTAATTATTTGGGCATGAGTCAAAGCATCCTCAAGATAAGTAGATTTCTGGGTGCAACGGGGCGCAACTGGCCACTCTCGCCGCATACCAGTCGATATGAGGAGGAAGTCGTATTTTATGAACTTCTTGTTCCCATGAATATCCAAGTAGGTCAAAGTTCTTAAAATCGAATTCAACCAGGATGCAGACCCTTGAACGAAATCGATATCGGGGCGTTGTAATTGGAGGAATCCGGCATAGTATTTCCACATGTTCGATGCGCTTTCTGGATCAATGTGCGCCAGAGGTGTTCCGATAGTGTGGACTAAATGCAACACAATGTATAAGATTAGTGACTTTGATTTTTTCCAGACCATAAGAAATATTTTCTCACAAAAGCCATCTCTCTCATCCAACACTGTGATGGTCAAGTTGCGAATCCGAGGACTGTTCTTCAGATGAGCGAAATTGCCGTATGAAGCTAATGGCATTGGTCGTCCGTCCTTCAATGCCAGCAAGGTAGTAGCTGCTGCTATGCCGGCGTAACATCCCCCAACAATAAGAACAGTGCAACTTTTCATCTCCTCTGTTTCCATTACCAATTTGTATCCTGCATTTGATGGATTGATCTTCTTCACTGGATTACCCGAAGGCGAAAAGAGCTTTCGAATCATTGTGGTCGAAAACAATAATCTAAAAACGCGATTCCCCCAGACTTTGTCTAATTCTGCTGACTATATTGCTCGTAAACTCATCCATTACTGTACTTCGGATTTATGTGGATCCTTGTCTAAATCAGGAAAAAGCATCTCGATTATCTCCGACTCATCGGAGTTGTCGGACTTGGCACATCCGGGAGTGACTCCAATACACCAAAATAACGTTCTGTTGAGGATCAGGTGAGTCCAAGGAAAGACAGAGCTCTCACATTGGTTCTATGGAGAGCGTCCCTCCTCTTTCTCTGTTCTCCCCCCGTCCTTTGCTAGCAATTCAGTCAACCATACTCCATACAGATAGTCTTCTTTTTCTGTCACTGTGTTAGAGCCTGATACATTCTTCCAATTGTCAACCCATTGATCTTTCTTTTATCCTCATCCCTTCTATCTGAACCCATCGCTATGGTTTCTCGGACTATCCCTAGACTTGTTCGGTATTGTTCCACAGTTCTTCACGAAGTCCCCAGACTGACCACTGTATCTTTCTAGCTTTCGATTTGTGAATGCGGAGAACAGAGTCCCATACTACCAACGTCTCTTTCAGGCGAAGGATGGAAAGCGAATGTGGTGGAAGGTATTACCTAGCGCGTCACACAACATACTAGACGAAAGGCTGATTTGGGGTGCCACAGACCAAAAGAAGTGGATGGCTCATGTGGCCTTACCTTATCTCAACTTATGGACTCACACTTGGTCAGTGCAGCAAAACTTTTTAGCGATCGTTACTAATTAGAGTCCAGCTTGCACATGGGCTCTTTGTCGAGCAACTTTGGTGAGTTCAAGACTTCAGTCGTGGTTGTATATTGCTAACTTATCATGAATCAGGGGTATCGCACCTGGTTTGGAAAAGAGTGAAGGAAGCTTCAAAATATTCTGTTAGTCCTCCTTCACGACTTCTCAATCGGCACGATTAAGTTTAATCTTCCCGTAGGAGGAAATCCAAATAGGGGGTTTTGAAGCTCAACCCCCAATTATACGCATTGTTCATTCTAATGTTGATAAAGTAGCAATTGAACTAGGCATCTTGAGGTAGGTCAAGGTCAAATCCGGCAAAGTTTGTTTCCCGGAGGTAATTTCTCCTCCAATGCCGTCCGGACTACGGTGTATGGCAGGTCATACATAGCTAGACTTCGGCATCGACTGGCTCCCGACATTACAATATATGAGACGTCACGATGCGGGCGCAATATCCACGGGTGGTGTATCTAGTTAAATAATAGTAACACTGTCACGAGCCAGCTGGATCTGGATGGACAGAGTGCATTCGGACTAAGAGACTAAGAACCGTGGAATGTGGAAAGATGAGAGCTCGATATACATGAGCAGGATCCACTTTCTGAACCAATCAATTAATCATATCAACTATGCCATCACAACGCTTTATTTATCGGCTTTAACAAAAACCATCAGTTAGTTAACCTTACAACTAACCTCGGAAAGACTATCTTGATTAACTAAAAGTACATAGGTAAAAGGTTACAATCAATGGGGAGTATTCGTCTGTCTTAGAGCTTGAGCCCGGACTGAGATTTACTCAGTGAGCCTGACTCTGAGCATCCTCATAAAAGCGGCGGCAGCCAAGATAGGAAAGCCCCACCCGGCCCCCTCTCATCCTTGACAAGGGCGACAATGTTGAGGTGACAGTGAACAATTTCCTGCCATATAACACCACGATGCATTGGCATGGCATTGAGTGAGCCGTCTCGGAAAATGACTTGAGTTGTCACTAAGACAGAATAGGCAACAAGGAACATCGTGGTCAGATGGTGTACCTGGAGTCTCACAAAGACTTATTGCCCCTGGCGGAACGTTTGTTTCCAAATTCACTGCTTCACAATACGGAACATACTGGTAAGTGGATCTAGGATCTTCCTTCCTATTAATGAGCTCTATTTTGCTGAGATTTTGAAGGTATCATTCGCATTGCGCTGGACAAATAATGAATGGCCTGTATGGGCCGATTTATATCAGGTTTGCTCACCCGGAATCTTATTCGAACAATTACTGAGTGATTATGATACCCAGACCGCGAGATATTGCTGCCAACTTGGCTAGTATGATATCAAATGATACAGAGGCACATTTTCAAATCAACAATGCCATTCGAGACCCCAAACTGCTGATGATTTCCGATTGGTTTCACAATACATCAGAAGAGCTCCGGGATATTGCATTGTCTGCAAATCTTGATATATTGTAATTTTCACAGAGTCATCGTGAGAAAATGGGCTAATGGCTTATACCACCAATTCTAGATGTGCGGATTCTATCTTGATCAATGGCAAAGGTAGAGTCCGCTGCCTCGACCCTGCCTATTTAACCACCCTGATTCCTGCACCATTGGCCCCCCTGCTGCAAGGTATGAACTACACAGCAGAAGGGTATGTGATAACTCTCGAAGTGCTAGTCAGAAAGCTGACATTCAGCTCAATATAAGATGTCTTCCAGTTCGAAATACTTTTGCCTAAACAACGTCTGCTCAGCATAACTACACCGCAATACCACCATCCTTGTTCGACCAATGCAATTCCACAGAGCCAATGGAGGAAGTGATCAAAGTTGATCCCCTGAAGGCCTGGGTAAGCCTCAATCTCATCAGCTCAGCATCGATCTCAATCCCAACAGGTATGTTCGCTGTTATACTTTAATAGGTTCCGAGAGGAGCAGGCTATGCCTATTCGCTGAATATAGTCTCTATCAACAATCATTCTCTTTGGGTCTATGAAGTCGATGGTCGATACATTGTACCCACCCAAGTTGATGTATGACACTACTTTGCAAAGCTATGAACATTTCACTGACCAAGAGTCCTTTTCCAGGCATTGACACTCAACAACGGTGCTCGCTACTCCGTTCTAGTTCAGTTGAAAAAGACGCCAGGTAACTACCTGATCACAGCAGCCAGTGCAGGAATCAACCAAAAGGTTGCCGGGTACGGCACTTTCTCCTATGTCGACGGTGACCCCTCCGTCGTGGGCAACCCCTCAATCGACTACGGTGGAAACAACATCAGTACAGATGTTATTGTCCTGGACGAAAATAAGATCAAGCCACTTATCCCAAGTCGACCCAGTGAACAAGCAGACCAAACATACTTGCTCACTGTTGGCCATATTGAAAAGGTTTGGAAATGGGCTCTCAATGGAGACCATTCGTGCGGTCTATCTCTGGAGTCAGACAAGCCGATGTTATGGGACCCTCAATCACAGGCAGACAGTGATCTGGTTATCGCTACGAAAAACGATACCTGGGTGGATATTGTCTTCGGGGTGTCTGGCAAAGCATCGACTATCCAACCTGGTCATCCGATCCACGAGCACTCAAACAGGGTTTATGTTCTGGTGAGTTGTTTTGAACACTTTGAGTACAAATTCCATGGTATGGATTCTGATTTGCGTGTTTAATGGTGCCGGCACTGGCGAGTTCAATTGGACTTCTGTCGCAGAGGCTCAGCAGGAAATCCCAGAGATGTTTAACTTGGTAGACCCTCCAATGAGAGATACCTTCACAACGCTCCTGCCTTGCAAGAGCCAAGCTGGATGGCAGTCCGCTATCATGGTATGTCTTCCAATCGCCTTTCTTCCTCTCTTCTCTCCTTTCCTTTTTCTTGAAAATTAAGACACTAATACAGCTGGGTTTGATCTGGGGTAAGGCATCAATCCATCCTTGTAAAACCTCTCGAATTTCCCGCTAACCAGACAGGCTTTCCGTAAGTTACCAATAACTTAAAGTTAGTATTTTAGAACAGATACTAACCAAACTTCCAGACTCGCAATCTTGGACGGCATAGATGCGTGGCTTAGTGTTCCTACACAATATGGCCTGAATGGCCATTGGGGGAAAGCCGGCCAAACAGAAAACATCATTGATGATCGTGATGGATATAAAGGGTAGATATTTTTGAACTTAGTTCTCCTTTTCTTCACTTAATATGATAAATGGCACTGTCCAGGTTTGTACACAGACAGCATGGGCCAAAGTCCAAAACAAACTAGTTTCGAACAACCTTGTTAAGTCTAGCTTGTCCTTCCAGACCTGCCTTCATAATCATACCGAAAATCTCAAGATCCTTCTTAGCATCCTCCGAAGTGGTTTTTGCCGGCTTGCCCTCAACAACAAATGCATAAAGCTCCTTCATTTCCAAAGTATACGCATCCTCATACGTCTTCCGAACCACAGACTCCCGGAATGAGCCATCTTCCAACTTCTCGCGAATGTGCATAGTGGTAGGCAACCCTTTGACATAAGGCGAATCAAAGCAGACCTTGACAGTCTTATCCCCACCAAAGACCTCGATCGACGCATCGAAACGGGGGACATCATCAATGCCCGACTCATAAGACACAGCAAAAGAAGGATATTGGAAGAGGGCACTAGAGCAAAAGAAATCAACATATCGCCCAGAACCACAGATACGGAATTCACAACTTACCTCCAGAACGGCGGTCCCCTCGCAGAGCACAAAGAAGCACCAAGCACAGCTGTCGGCATACCAAGAGCCTCTCTCATAGCACTAAGATCATGCGATCCAAGACTCCCCAAATTCCTCCACTGAGCAGCAGTATCAGCCGTAACCGGAATCCCCAATTCCGTCGTCAAAGCCTGTTCTAGGAACTCGTTCGTCTTGTTCGACAACTCCTTCACATCCTCTTCCCTATAATCCGAGAAAACTTTAGGAAATGTACCCGACTGACCAACGAAATCCGAGTTCGGGCCGACGATATCTCGCACGCGCGCATAGCACACTTGATCAAAGCTTCCTATTTCCTTGACCGCGTCGATAAACCCACTCGCATACCGCCGCATATACCCCACCATGACCTTTCCGGAAGATTGCTTCTCGAGATCGATGAGCTGGTCCGCGTCTTGTATGGAGAGAGCCATGGGTTTCTCGATGAAGACGACTTTGTCGTGTTTCAGGCCCAGGACGGCGTGCGGAACGTGGAAGGCGTCGCTGTTGGCTATCATTACGATGTCCACGTCTGGGGAGGCGCAGAGATCTTCTGCCTTGCGGGTGGTCTTTGGAGTACCCCCGATGACCTTTTTGGCACAGTGCGAGAGTGCATTGTCGGAAACATCACATAGGTAGGTGACTTGGAAGTAATCTGAAAGGAAGCCGAGAGTTGGGATATGGGCGACTTGGGTGATTTCGCCACATCTGGTTGGGATATTGGTATCAATGTACAGCACTGTGAGAATGGGATTCTTACCCGATTATTCCCACGCGAAGGATCCTGTTGCCGGTGCTCATCTTGAATGTGTGAGGTGATTCTTCGGCTTCTCCAATGACGTAATAGTTAGAGAATCTTGAGGTTCCAAAGTTGAAAGCTGATTCTAGAAAAATCTCACGCAAGATAATTTGTGCAGGACAATAAATCTATCAGGTCGGATATTCCAGTGAATATGGTGGGTAAATTGGATTGAAAGAGCGCTGATCTGATGCCCCGCGAGGTGGAACAGCTCTGGAGCCCCGCTGAACTTAGTAACTTGCTGAATACGACTACCATCAACATTAAGATCTTACAATTGCAAAATAGGACATGCAGTAGGGGGGATATTGCATTTACTTCAACTTGGAATGTACAGACTGTAGACTCAGTCTCCTGCACCTCGCACTGTCGTAGATACAGATGTCCTCATTCCGCCTGTAATTCGCCGCAAAACTCCGAAATCAAAAGAAATAAATACAAAGCCCGACGAACATCCCAATCTACCAAAAGGCAATGAAAAAGGCAAGCCGTTAAGCCCTCTAGATACTCTGAACACATCGACCAGCCAAGAGACTGTTGCAGATAAACACCCAAGAAAGAAGCAGAGGATGTCTTCACACACGCTTCGATTAGATCTTCAATGTTAGTGCTATTGAGGACATGCGCCCTGTATCGAACTCAGGTACAGTGTCCCTCAGCCAACTCCTTCACATCATACCTTAGTATGACTCGCCGCCCGCGCCGTTGTGAGGCTGGCCGGCCATGGAGGGATAGCCGTAGGCGGATGCATCTTGTTCGGATTGGTCAAGATTGGGGTTCAGCATAGGATTTGCGCCTTCGGCATCTGGGAATCCTGTGGGACGAGCTGGTCCAGGTCCACCGAGGCCACCGACGGGTCCCCCAGCTCCATAGCCAGCGCTTGGGGGCCTCTGGTTATCGCCACGGGCAGATTGGGTCTAGAATCGAGTTAGTATTTCAGAACTGACAACTTCTCGAGGCTCGGTCCTGGAATTGTTGCTAGGAAATGGTCCTGGGATTGGGGGACTATACCTCGCGGTACTTGGATAGATAGATCTTAAGTGCTTCAGCGTAGTTCTCAAATCCAAGCGATGTCATAGCGAATAGGATGTCTTCACCATTGACTGTCTTGCGCTTTTCCTGCTGGCATTTCTCCGAGGCTGCGAATATAGCCGATTAGTATGTCTAACTTTGGACCGAGCATGAACCAGACTCACCTTCACTTGTGATGAATGAAATGAACTCGCTCACACATTCCTGCATGCATTCCTTGGCTTCTTTCGCTATCTTCGCATTTTCAGGCAGGGCCAACTTCATAATACGAGCCACTGAATAAGATTGGTGATGTTAACATGGGGGTGTTTTGCGTAATATCATCAGAATGGGGGGAAGAGGGGGGAGGATAACGGGAATGGTTGGATATGTATATAATCTGTACGGCCGATAAAAGATCTGGAAAATTCATCCTGCTAATATGTATGGGCTTAGGACGAAAAGAACCGGGACTTAGGACAAGACCAAAAATGCGGGGAAAAGAAAAGGAGTGGCCCATCAGCCCAGGGCAAAGGCAAGGTACAAGGTACGCGCAAATCAGAACCAAATGCAAGATGCGACATACCATTTGCAATCGGAAGCCACCGATCTTGTTCCTTCACCTCAAACTCGCCCGGGTGTCCCTGCACGTCATGATGGTCCTTGTCCATGTGATCTTGTTCTTCTCCCGATTGCACTTCGGGGTCAAGTTCGGCATCCTTTGAAGGAGAGTTCGACATGATTATAAGTGATTTAGATTGTGGATCCTCGGCTTGGGCGTCAATGTGTGTTTCGCGTGCTCTGTTGTCAGACCACGTCAGATCACAATGCTGGGCGATCGCCTCCGTTTTAGACAGCACAGAATCGCCTCCAAAAGTAGACAGGGTTGTATTGGCTGGGTACAAACTTCGCAGTAGCCTTAAAGATAGCGTCAGCCCAGGGGGGCGGGTTGACAATAATGCAGGATATTAGCTCTGTTATATGCGACGCGCGAAATGGCACCAATTAGCCTCGTGTTTGTGAAATGATATGGGGCACTTCCAAGGACAGGGATTCGAGTTTATTATGGAACGCGATCACGTACCCCGTTTTACCAACACCGACTACCTCAAGTGGTCGGGATTTGGAAGCTGATGCGGGCAACGCGCAGTGACCTCGGGAAGCGTTAGATTAGGGGAGAGCCCAACTTTCTAAATCGTAAGTCGCGTAAAAGAGAAAAGAGAGCTTTTAGATAATTAGTGCGATCTGATTCGTCTCTTATTGGAGCTAAAGTTAAGGTGTTTTGGAAGACCTGGGGAGAGGTCAATTGGCGAACCAGAAGTTCTGGCAGATCAGCGCCTTTGATCGCTTTGGTTGGTCACCAACGTTGACACCCGTGGACTTGTGTCAACTTTTTGATTTTCGAGACAAAGCACAAATAAAACGCCAATTTCTTGGGCTTGGAGTAGACAAAGAGCGCAGAATCAATTAAATCACGTACTATTCAAAAGCATTACCTATTAGCATAATGACGTACTGGTTGGTGCAACTTGTGTCACTATCGTCTCAGATCTATAGAAGCCAGGATCATACATGTATTCAGATCCTCATTTCCTTATTTGTTGTTGCATTTTACATTTCATATCATCCTCAATAAGTTAGGTTCTTTAGGGCCCAACCTAATATGTTGCCTTGATCATTTGCTGTTCAGTCAGGCATCAAGGCTTGCATCTTTACATGTACATAAAGCATCCTAGGCACCTACATTGACATACAAGGCATATCTAACTTCGTATAAATCTTAAAATATTGACCAGATTAGTTGAGTTAGGCATCGACTACGGCCTTTCTTCAACCTTGGAGGTTAGCTTAGGCTGATATAATGCAAACTGAAGACTCTGCCATCTCATGACATTGCTGAGGTCCGAGAGCCCCAGCTGAAATATCTACAATTCAAAACTTATGGGTATGTTTTTTTTTTACTATGATAAGGAGCTAATCTTGCAAGTTTGACATCAAATCACAAATCAACGCTGCATTATGTCTAGTCTTTTGCCGCTCCCAGTAACGCCGGTAGCCTATTGCTCTCGCATTCAGATAGCACCACCCGGGAACACGTAAATTGAAAGTATACAGAGAAAAGGAATGCCACTAAGGCTGCACAACCTGAATGTTGTTCTTCTTCTGCAAAGGGGAAATTAAGGTCAGCACTGCCCGTATCAAGTTCCCAGGATATGGTTTCAGGCTGAGAAACGGCCATGAAACAGGAGATGCGCTTACCTTCCAGGTATCCAGCTCACCCTGCTTTGACTTGTACTGCTTAAGCATGTCCTCCAATACTTGCTTCAACCCGTCTGAGTTGGTCTTGAGTGTAGGAAGAACATCTTGGACAGTGCGCTCAACTAGAACGCCATTCACCATGCGGAAACATTTGCGGTCTGCGGCGAGAGGGTCGAGGGTTTCAATCACAAGTCTAAAATTAAAAAAAAGATGTCAGCATTATACATTCTTAAGACAACGCTGGTTGTGCTCGCTCCGTGGTGTAGCCCGGGATTCAACCCCAGCAAGATCCCGCTATGTGGGGACAGCGCATAACCCTGGTAGTGACTCACTTGTGTTCTTCTGCCTCCTGCTCAATATCACCAATCTTTTGTGCTAATTGCTGAAGGGTGTTCTTGAAGTTGGTGTATTGGTGCTGAAGCTCTGGATTGAGGGGTTCGCATCAGCTCTCGTGATTTCTTAGGGTTTGTAGGGGCAATGGGAAAAGCATACCCTGCTGCTTCTTGGGGTCAATCTGTTTCTGGCTAGACATGATGGCTGTTTGTCACGGTGTGGTCGGCACGTGGAAGCTCGAGAAATTGAGATGACGATGCGGGGCGGTTGCTTTTCGGTGTTGGTGGAGGCCACTACTATAGAACTTTTGATACACCTCACACCCATAAATAAGTGAATTTAGCTCTGAATATCACTTATATCTACTCAAATTCTCAAATTAACTGCAAAGAGTATTAAAATCATTATTATTTTAACTCTATACTACCAATTATATGCTCTTCATGAAGTCAGTTGTAAGCCACGTGACTGATATCATGGTTTGCAATGTTTGATTGCGATAGGGACGAGACCTGGAGGTCGACTCCACCATTACATATCTTCTAGAATGTGAAGACAAGGCTGCTTCGCGTCAGCAAGTTTTCTATATTGTAAGAAGATACCTCCTTAATAAATAGAAGCTAAATCCTACTGATGGCATTATCTTTTTAGAAGACTAGAAACTAGACTGTCAAGGCGGTGACTCTCTTCTGGCAATAAAGGGCGGTGAGGCTTTAGCGCTGTAGGAAAGAGGTTCGACTCCGCGGAATCACTTTCTCTTAAACTCAACCCCGCGCAGAGCTGACCAGCTCGTACATTGCGAATAACCTAAGCCTTGAACCTGGCTTGCAAGCCCGGCTGAACGACATGTCTCGCAACGATATGGGCCCTCCGGCCAAAAGGCACAAGGGCTTTGGACACCTCCCTGCAGGCCTACGCGACGCAAAACGAAAGGACATTGACAACTGGGAGACAAATCGAATGCTCACCTCTGGTGTAGCACAACGACGAGACCATGAGGGCGACTTCATGCTCGAAGACGAAGAAGCGACTCGAGTGCATTTGCTCGTCCACGACCTCCGCCCACCTTTTCTCGATGGTCGCACGATCTTCACGAAGCAGCTGGAGCCGATCTCCGCCGTTCGCGATCCCCAAAGTGACATGGCGGTATTCAGTCGGAAAGGAAGCAGGGTCGTCAATGAGCGCCGACAGCAGCGCGAACGACAGAAGCAAGCGCAGGAGGCGACAAACATCGCCGGCACAGCCCTGGGCAACTTCATGGGCATTAAAGAGGACGAAGGAGACAGCGCAGTCGCCGAGCCTATCGAGGAAGCCTACCAAGGAGGAGGAAACAAGTTTGCCAAACATATGAAGAAAAGCGGTGGTGGCGCCAGCGCTTTCAGCAGTAGCAAGACCATGCGCGAACAGAGAGAGTATCTGCCCGCCTTTGCCGTGCGTGAAGATCTAATAAGGGTCATCCGGGACAACCAAGTTGTGGTGGTCGTTGGAGAGACTGGATCTGGGAAAACCACCCAGCTAACTCAATTCCTACACGAAGAGGGCTACTCTAAGTTCGGTATGATCGGATGCACGCAGCCTCGCCGTGTGGCTGCTATGAGTGTTGCGAAGCGTGTCAGTGAGGAGATGGATGTTGATCTCGGTGCACTCGTCGGATACGCCATCCGTTTTGAGGATTGTACGAGTGATGAGACTGTGATCAAATGTGAGTTTCTCCCTTTTCGCTTTGGTGTGATCATGTAGCTAATCTATATACTAGATATGACGGATGGCGTGTTACTGCGAGAATCTCTCACGCAAAAGGATCTCGACAAATACTCGTGCATCATTATGGACGAGGCACACGAAAGAGCTTTGAACACCGACGTTTTGATGGGTCTCCTCAAGAAAGTTCTGACCCGGCGCAGGGATCTGAAATTGATCGTGACCTCGGCAACAATGAACTCCGAACGATTTGCGCGTTTCTTTGGTGGTGCCGCAGAATTCATCATTCCTGGCAGAACCTTCCCTGTTGATCTTCACTTCTCGCGCACACCTTGTGAAGATTATGTTGATAGTGCGGTGAAGCAGGTCTTAGCCATTCATGTATCCCAGGGCGCTGGTGATATTCTTGTCTTCATGACTGGACAAGAAGATATCGAGGCAACCTGCGAGCTAGTCGAAGACAGGCTGAAGCAGCTGAATGATCCACCGAAACTCAGCGTCTTACCCATCTACAGTCAAATGCCGGCCGAGCAACAGGCAAAGATCTTCGAGAAGGCCGCTCCGGGTGTGCGCAAAGTAATCGTGGCTACGAACATTGCTGAGACAAGTCTGACGGTCGACGGTATCATGTTCGTCGTGGATGCAGGTTACTCAAAGCTGAAGGTGTACAACCCGCGCATGGGTATGGACGGTCTCCAGGTCACTCCGATTTCCCAAGCCAATGCAAACCAGCGATCTGGACGTGCTGGGCGGACTGGCCCGGGCAAGGCCTATCGTCTGTACACGGAAACAGCCTTCAAGAACGAGCTTTACATTCAAACTATCCCTGAGATTCAGCGAACCAGTCTTTCCAATACCATCCTTTTGCTGAAATCCCTTGGCGTGAAGGATCTTTTGGACTTTGACTTCATGGATCCTCCCCCACAAGAGACAATCTCCACCTCTCTTTTCGAGCTCTGGGCGCTGGGTGCTCTGGACAACCTGGGCGATCTTACACCTCTAGGACGTCGCATGACACCATTCCCAATGGATCCCCCTCTTGCCAAGCTCATAATCATGGCCTCTGATGAATACGAGTGCAGCGAGGAGATGTTAAGCATCGTCGCAATGCTTTCGGTTCCGAATGTCTTTTATCGTCCCAAAGAACGAGAAGAGGAATCTGATTCAGCCCGCGAGAAATTCTTCGTTCCAGAATCCGACCACTTGACCCTTCTCCATGTTTACACACAATGGAAAACCAACGGTCACTCGGATGCCTGGTGCACCAAGCACTTTTTGCACTCCAAAACCCTCCGCCGCGCCAAGGAAGTCCGAGACCAACTGCTCGACATCATGACCAAACAAAAAATGACCCTCATCAGCTGCGGCACAGACTGGGACACCATCCGCAAGTGCATCTGTTCGGGCTTCTTCCACCAAGCCGCACGAGTAAAGGGAATCGGCGAGTTCATCAACCTCCGCACCAGCGTGACCATGGCACTTCACCCCACAAGTGCCCTTTACGGTATCGGCCATGTGCCCGAGTACGTCGTCTACCACGAGTTGCTCTTGACTTCCAAGGAATACATGTCCACAGTGACATCTGTTGACCCTCATGTGAGTTACTACTCCCCCAATTCCGCTTATTTCTCATCTAGTACGTAACTAACTCATTTCTCTCAGTGGCTCGCCGAACTCGGTGGTGTATTCTACTCCGTCAAAGAAAAAGGCTACTCGCAGCGTAACCGCCGCGTCACAGAAATCGAGTTCAACAAGCGCATGGAAATTGAAGAGCAGATGGCAGCTGACCGTGAACGCGCTGCTGCTGAGAAATTGCGCGAGCAGGAACGCAACGACCCCGCCCGTCGCAGAATGGAAATCGAGGTTGGCGGGAAGTCCGCCGTGCGTAAACCTATTGTCAAGCCAGGACGCAAGGTCGGCGGTTTGACTGCTTCGTCTACTTCATCGCGACCTGGAGCCGGTGGCGATGGAGCGCGCGGCGGTGGAAGTCGTCCTGGAAGCAGTGTGGTCAAGAGGCCTACGGTGCCTCGGAGACCTGGACGTGCATTCTAATTTTGCGGTGAAAACAACTTCTTTGGGGGCTTGAGCACCCTGTTTGTATAACATCATTTCGTCTTTTAATCCATCTAGGATGGATCTTGTTCAATCGATACCCGCCATTGCGTGCTTATTCAGCTCATCTCCGAGTAGTCTGCTCTACACCAGGCTGTCTCCGACATAGGGCCATTTGAATGACATATACTTGTCCAACAAGCCAATCTTGTGAAAATAGATAGGTCAAATATGCACAACATTTTTCACCTCGATCATAGACGAAGCGTACAAGACTAAAACAAAGATCGGCTAAAAAAGTTCCAAGGTGTAAGGATATCTAAGAGACGACATTCCCCACTCCATCTGAAGATCAAAATAAACCAACCCCAGACAGAAAACAGAATGAGCCAGCATGGTATCGAACAGAGGCCTCGAGCGCCGAGCACAGCTCAGTTGATAAAGTTGACGCAGAAAAAGTGTAGGATCAAGCTTCCGAAAATGTAATCGGCGAAGGCCCTAGAATTGAAGATCAGCATATGTATTCGTAGCCTTGGGAAAGCAATTGTGACATTGAATATCACCACGAAAAAGATAAAAGAAAAAGAAGAAACTCACCTCTCATGCGAAGTACCCGGCCCCTGCTCTTCACTCTCATCCGCAAAGCGCGCATTCTTCCCCTTAGAGCTCGGCTTCGATCCAGAACCAGTACCACTATCGCTAGTTTGCATGCGCAGACTCGCCGTAAGGACAAATTGGCCAACAGCAGCACTAAAGCCACTGAGGAAGGCATTGAAGGGCTATACAGGAGAAGATGTTAGTTATCGGTCTATAGATTTCCAATTGCAAGTCACACGTCGTATAGAAGACAAGAGAAAAAGAGAGGCGAAACAAAAACAAAAGAACCAAAACAGCATTTGCAAGCCAGAGCTTCAACTTACATAGTTTCCAGCTAGAACACAATACACGAATTGCAATCCACCAACAAGAACCAAGAACGCCATGAAGGCATCTAGGAGGAGTGTCCGCTGCGGCGTTGTGGATGCATACTGCTGCCAGACATGGCCGGCAATCTCAGCGGCTGAGGCATTGGTCTTGAGGGTTGTTGGGCCTGAGGAGAGTTTGGGTGCTGTGGACACGGGCGCAGGCGTGGGTGTAGAGGGTGCCGCGGAGGTAGTTGAGGCCGCGTGGCGCTTGGGAGCCATGATTTTGGGATTTGGGGGTTCGGTGATGGTTGGGTGTGTGTAATTGGCAGTGAATTGATTGGAGATAGTGCGGATGGAGATTTCATTGGAAAATTGGTGCAAAGACGGTGGGTTGGTGGACAATGGCGGAGTGGAGAGTGCTGGTTGATGCCAGCTTGGAGCTTGTTATCACTGTGGTCACGTGGTGGAGTAGATCCCGATTTGGAAGTATACAATTAAGTGATAACGAATATTCTATTCGATTCATAGTTTAATGGCGGAATCACTGATTGATGTATTTAGATGGCTTTTTTTTGGAATTTGTGTTTGATGTTGGGTATAAGGTGCCACGGCAAAATGTCGCTGATATATGTAATACACAAGAGAGAGGAGTATAATAACATTGAGGGGAGCGGGATATCATCCAGTAAACCAACGCCATGAATCATCACATCATTAATAGCCAAAGCTTCAGACGAGAAAGAAGTTGCCCTTTATAAAGAGGCTAAACAAACCATTCGGGGACATTGGTTCCGTTGGCTGGCTGAGAATCCTCATTTTCAACATCCATCTGGAAATCACGCATGACTTGGTCCCATTCCTCCCAGCTGAGCTGAGCAGCCTCGGGAAGTGGAATCTGATTCAAGAATGGATTGCTCATATCTGTATTGTGGGGCAGGCCTGCAAGAAAGCTTGGTGCCGAGACATTATTCTGGGTCGGTGGAGCATCAAATAGATCGTTTGATGTCGCTAGGATGTTCGTGTCAGGGAACATGTTTTGAAAAACGCCTAGTGCTCCATTTCTGAGGTCAATATTGTAGTCTGCATCAGTTATAACCTGTGCTGTTTGGCCTGGTCGATTTGTTGGGGGCGAATCCAACATCCCCGTTGGCATATGAATCCGGGGAAGGGCATTGTTATTAGAGATACTTTGAATGGGCTCTGTTCTGGTGGGTAATGGTCCAAATTTGTATAGCAATTCTTGCTGTTGCTTGGACCGAGTGGCAGAAGCTCTTTTCATCAAGGCGGCGAGCGGCCGCCACAGCATGCCCTTCTTATGCGTGGCCTGCGTGGCCCATTCCGTGTAGATCGAACTGACAGCGGTCCAAGCTCGATCGGTCATAGGGCAAATTGGTCGGACGCATATTTCAGACAGAACAAATGCGACTCCGTGCCATTGCATATTGGTCCGGAACAACCAGCCCCATTTGGCGGTCTTGGGATCAGTTTCAAGTAAGTGGCCAAACTCGAGGACCTCTATTGCAGTCAGAAACAAGCTCTCTCGGGTTGCTCGTGTCACATTTCCGCGGTCTCTTCGGGTCATTGGGTGATGGACGATCAACCATAATTTAGCAAGGATCAGACGCCCAACTGTGGCAGAGCACCACTGCACGGGGATGTTCATATCACAGTGCCTGATATACCGTTGTTCACATCGATCGCTGATAATTTGAATCATCCGCCCAGCACGATCTGCGGGCGGTAAGCTGTTAGGTGCACGAAACTGGGCCCTGGGACACACGTAATTTGCTCTCCGCAAAGCGCTCGTGATCTCACAGCGAATGAGGCAGAATGTTGCATCCGTGCAGCCTTCTCGCTCTTTCGGAGGCTCTTCCATGTCAGGCGACAGGTCGTCTTCGTTGATATTTAATGGCAGTAGAGTATCGTACATGTTCTCGTGAATGAGCGGGTCCGTCCCATGATCTTCAGATGATCGGACATCCAACAGCGAGATATGCCACCATAATCGGCGCCGCATCTCTGTTTCGAACGGTTTCAGAGCGAAATTGGTGCCATCCCGGTGTAAGCCTAAGCCCTGAGCAAGGCGCAATACGACCGATGTCATGGACCACACAAACTTGCTATCATCTTCTCGTCGAACGCAGACCAAGAATAAGACAGCGGCTTGTAGAAGGACCAAGCTTTGTGTATTCAATAACCCGGCTTTTGCCAGCGCTTGCTCTGTAGCAAACCTGTACCGCTTGACAGCAGTAGATCGGTCTTCGCCGAACCGGCTCAAGCACTCGTCAGGTTTCATGCTGACAACGCTAGAAAGATACATGGCAAATACCAGTGCCTCTGAATTTTTGTCCAGGGCATCTGGGTACCGTGCTGCCTCGGCAAATAGGTCTTTAGCAGTCGGTCGGTGTACGATGGTGATCAAAGGAGCCACGTTTTCCCGATATGCTTCCCAAAGTATTGCAACCTTGGGCGTGGGGGGATGAAACTCTTGAAGAGATTTTGAAAGTGAGTAGAATCCAAGAAGGAACCCGTCATGTGAACCCGATTGAGAAGATTCTGGTGAAGGTGTATCATCTTCCCCTGACGATGAAGGATCAAGGATATCTTGCAGCTCCTCGATCTAAAACATGTTAGTATAAAGTACGCTGGATAGCAAAAGAAAATGGAAAATATCTACCTCGTCCCCTAGACTAGTCCAGAGCCGATTGCTAACATATCGGCTCCGGCCTTCATCAATGACCAACCGCCCAAATTCATTCTCAAACTTTTTGGGGGCAAGTTTCTTCGGATCCGATTCTTCGAACGGACAAGGACGTCCGCCGTCAGCCTGGTTCGGTAGGTTCTGTGGCTCAGCCGAGGCAGACGTAGGCGCAGTCGGTTCGCTGCGACCGGTCGAAGATCCAGGCGTAGATGACCGCGCCTGAGCCGATGCCAATGCACCTTCTGTATTACTACCGCTCCTAAGGTGATCAATGACACCCTCCAAACGACGCAACCGCGAAAGCAGCTCCACGTCCGGTGGACGCTTCGATTTCCGCGGCGCACGGCCTGGAGGGGGAAAATGCAGTCGATACCGGCTTTCGTACAATTCGAACACGGGGATCTCTTGTTGCATCGGACTTTTCTGCGGCGGCAGGTCACACAGCTGCGAGAGCTCGAGCTCGGGGGTTCCTCACCCGCGTGGCGGGGAAAAGTGGCGGTCAAATTTGTAGGTAAAGTATTATTATTGACAGGAAAGAGATTCAGCTCCTCTGGTGAAGCTGAATGGAACGACATGGCGCTGGGTTAAGGAAGTCGGGTCTCGCTTCCCATATTCTCCGAAGCCTAGTAGTTCAAGAAATATCTGGCAAAAATACGAGAATAGTCATCGCATATGCATCAAATTATCCATGGATCGCTTGGGCCCGGCATGCGGGCATCTGACTGGCTGATTGGACTTCCAAACCGGCGATGACTCAGCACAGGGTCTGGCCCGTGGCCCCCGGGGCAGAGGTGGGGTCGTTGTCCCGTTTAGGCAAAAGGCCGTTATCTCCGTCGACTCTGAAGGTCATATCCATCTTGAAAAACCTGAAGCTAAATAGATACTTAGATAGTGGTATATTTACGGCTTCTATCATTAGATTCAGCTCAAATATACCATCACCAGATATATGCAAAAAGCAACCACGTATACTGAGACTGTCACGCTGAATATCAGATAAGAAAGCGCGTATGCAAGGAATGCGCTTGGTGATCTAGTCATGATTCGTCCATATACACATGATAAATGAGTGCAGGAGTATGTATAGGTAAGTTATTATCGCGCGAACCTCGTCGAGGCGAGCGCTTGCATTTGCGCCTAAATGGAATCAGTCAGTCATCCAGGTAAAATATGATGGCTATAGATCACATCGCGGACTCCCAAATCTTGGTCTGTTCATTGGTATTTATTGGACTAGATCCAATTGGCCGACGAAGCCAGTCTATAGTAAGAACAATCCAGGACTTACCCATAAAACCTTATTCGGGTGAGTGCTTTCAGGCTATACTACTCTTCCAGAATGTATATACATATATACATATATACATATATACAAGCGTATAGAATTTTGACCGGGAGACCCTCGAAGGGACTGTCACGCAGGGGGGATATTTTACTCCCCTATATTACCCGCTAGCGAGGATATATAGATAGCATTAGATAATCTACTTCACAGTGATGCTTATCCCTGCACATTAGCGCTTCCGAACGGCGATTCTGCCGTTTATCCTCATCCCTGCGCACAGCAGTGATATCAATCCAGCGGGCATCGATATTATCCAAAGTGTCTCTCTCCGATTTAACCACATAATTGGTATTGACCTCGAGATAATTCATGTACGGTCGACGCCAGGAAGGTCGAAACGATGCCCGGTCATGTTATAATCCTGCACGTCTGGATCGTCGTCCCATGGAAAAATATATACAACCAACTGGTTAGGTGGTCTTTGTGGGAAACAAACCTACCAAGACTATTATACGAGATTGTTGGACCTAGCTGAATTATGACTACACAAAAAAAAGATAGATACTACTCTAATTCATAATCTAAAGTACTAGATTGAAAAAAAGTAAAAAAAGAAATTGAACCCGACCCGGATCGAACGGATGACCTTGAGGTCTGGAATCTCACGCGCTACCGCTGCGCCACAGGTCCTATTTGCATATATATTTAAGTATAGGTAAGAAATTTATACTAAAATTAGCTAATCCCATAGAACTGATCAAACTTTTTATCACTTTGAAAGGTTCTTAAATGACGCAGAGATAGGAATTTTTTTAATTTACATGGCCCTGACTTAGCTTGGGAATTAAGTCCGTTAAACATATGCCTATCAATCTTCATTTTAAATGCAGCTCCAGCGATCTTGCATATCGTGTCCGTCACAGGAATCCGAGTGAAGCAGAACCAGCCTGCAATTAGTTACATCCTAGCAGCTAACTTAAAAGGCATCCGATATTCTATTTATTGCCTTTTAACAAGCATTTTATGGGGATGGTTTCCCGGGGTCGATCGAACAGTTATATTGGCACGTCGTCTCCTGTGTTTGTGCCGCGTCGCCGAAGATACTCGGAAGACTCATTACGGCTCACACACGTCAGAAGCCACCACAATCTCCAAGTGGCAGTTTCCAAACCGATCATAAATCGTCTTGCAACGTATGGAGTGGATACGAGAGCAATAAACAAAGTAACAATCGAACACTGCCTTCCCATCGACAATGACTGGGTTTCTTGGGAAGAGCTTTTGAACAATCCACTAGGAGTCTCTGATGCAACACTCTCGAAGATGCTCCGGCTACGACATGTCAGCGGTTCACCTCCTTGGATAAACTCAAAGGTTAAGCTAAATGGAGACCGCACTCATATTCTTTACATCCGTTCATTCATTCTGAAAGCACACGAGCTGCGAGACATTATAATGAGCTTCCACGAAAGTGGAATCGAGACGCGAACCACTTTGTCATGGCTGGATTGCATCAATATCATGCAACCGGCACAGAGAGTGTATGTTCGATATGTCGGTCAAACGTGTCGGTCGGGGGCGGTGCGCTTCAGGGAAGATCTTTTGAGGTGGCAGCGTGGATTCATCTCCATATTCTTCCAGGTTATGGGTGAGCTTTATCCACAATCGCTTGATTCAGCAGCGGTATATGAGCTCCGGGGTAGCTACCTGCCAAAGATTGCCGAGCAGAGAGAACAAGCTCTGATTGTCTTGCTTGGCTTACCTTTACTGTTAAACCAGCGGCTTTGGCCAGTTAACCTTTTCACACCCAACGAGGCACATGAAGAGTCTTTTCGAAAGCTTGGCACAAGGACCATTGCTCGTCTCAGTACGCTATAAGCGTTGTTTTAGACTCTACGGCTACTTTCGAGGAACGGTCGCGAGAGGACTGGTGTATTTGCATCAAGAACACCGTGGAAAAAACATTAAACGATCAGAACTTCTACAGTCATTACGATGACCTGAAAGCTCAACTTCATGGCGAAAGGCCAAAATGGTGCTCGACTACTCTCAATATGCGAGAGCGTTCTCATCTGGCAGTGGCGTCACGACCAATAATGGTAGGTTCATTATATGACATCCACAAAAAAGTATCCGGATCTCTCTGCAGAGTTCTCGTTCTAATGATCCGATAATAGGATCGATTTCTTATGGTTGGATTTGCCGTCGATGAGCCAGGCTCCTCCCGTCGAAGACAACAAGCCTGGACTCTGTGGCATCTAAACATCCCTGAGCTGCATAGTCACATAAATCGCCAGAGAAAAGATGACTGGTTCTTTTGGGCGAATAATCTCACAAAAGGCACGTCTTTCTTAGCTGATGCCAGCGTGAGTGCCATTCTTGGGTCCGGTGCTACCTTGGCTTCGCAAGAACGTCCGAGAAGGCAACAAGTATCTCCAGGGACAACAGAGAGGCCGCGGAAACGCCAGAAACTACGGCAAGAACCCATTAAAACGAATGAGGCTATCACCATTTCGGAGGGCCTGCATATTCCCGCCGACCGTGATTTTGTTCCATCGAGCATTAGACAGTTTTTGGAGGACCTTTCATTTAAGCCATCTGGATCAATAAACCATCAAGAGGCCGTGGGATTGGTGTCTAGTGAGCTTTCAATAGCTCTTCTGCCATCACAATTGGTCGATGCTTGCCAATTGCTCGAGCAGGAGTGGGGAATAAGTCGGCCAAGTCGATTCCAGGCCCAATATCAGCAAAGCTGGAACGGAGCTCCGGTGGCCACTTGGTGAAATTCCAAGTTCGCGATTTTCTGGGAGGACCCTGATGGACAAAATTTCAAAATTGTCCTCTGTACACCCAGCTCGACTAGCCGGGCCCTCTCTTCGAAGGGAAATTTTATTTTCTTGTGTGTCGTGCTGACTAGTTGCCTTGTTGAATACAACTTGCTAAAAGATGACCTAGCACCCAGGACGGGATTGATTTGTGGGACGAGAATGGTACCCCATATCGAACACAAGAGGGAACTCTTGGTACAGGCGCCTCTGCTACCTTTCCGCTTTGCCGCTTATTCCATACCCAGGATCAAGAATATCTAGGTTACCAGCTTGTCAGATTGTGGGAGCAGGAATCCGGGCTTACATGGAACAGTGTAGTAGTGCAGCAACTAAGAAGGGCCGCTGGGATGACAGAAGCTAATGCACCAGAAAGTGTCAATGAAATCTACGCAAAGCTTTTTCAAGGACAGAGCAGGTCACTCATCTGTTTGAATTGGTCAACGGAGAAATTGCAGCCCTACCAGGGTAACCCACAGCCACCGGATGCCCTTTGGCTATTGCAAAGGTGTTTACACGAGAACTGGCCAATGGGCGGAGTTGTGTTTATTGGGGACCCTAGCAAGTTCACATGGCGCCTGGAAAATTTTTGGGTAAAGTTATGGAAGTAAAGCCTTGACTACCTAAATACCCACAGATATCACCCATTTTAATCATTTCAAATAGGTTCTTAGCAAGTGGGAAGTATTCCAATCATCCGCGAATCAATGAAGTGAGCGCGTGGGCGTTGGATCTTTCGAATCAAAGAAAGACGGCGCAGGTGATCGCAAATTTGAAATGCTTCAGTTGCGTTCTCCGGCAGAAAAAGATCCAAGCCAGAGACTACCAGAGGATATCACAGGAGAAAAGAGATGTCAAATTTGTCGGAACTGAAATTGAGATTTCTTATGATCTTGCGTCTTGAAAATGATTCTTATTCTCTTTCCTTCTTGTTTCTTGTTCTATTCTATTCTTATCGCCTAAGCTAGATTCTAGAAACTGAATATTAATCTCGGTGATGGTAAAACCTGCAACTCTTCCAATTTCCACCGGTTTTTCCAGAGTCCATATCCAGGAGTTGACGACTCCCATAAAAGAACAATAGCAGGGTCTGTATACATGAAAATGAGCTTGTCTTGAGTCTCGTTGACAATTATGGCTGGGTTCGATGAGTAAAACGCAAATTTCAAACTGATATGTCCATAGCTGACGAGGATGCGCATCCCGCTAAAGCCTAACGCTATATCCGTTGGCGTCTCCTAACTCGACCAGCTTGGCTGCTATCAATATAAAGTGGCGCTCAGAAAATCATCGGGACATACGCGTCCTCTCCTATAACATCACTTCCGTCTGACCGCTGCCCGACCCGCACAATTACACGGGTTGATGGAGTTCATGGATATGGGGTCGAATATGGATCGACCTTCACTAATATATCAGCTTTACCCACTACTTCGGTTGATCTCCGGCTAAAATTGCATGATCAACTAAGGACACCGGCTTTGTGTCAAAGTCTTCGGGTAACTTCCGAAATCCCACTCGCCTCCAGCAGTGATTTCCATCATGCTTAAACAGCGACGCAAAAGACCCATCATCTGCATATTAGAGGATGGAGGGTACAGTAGATCCTCCCCAGACTTGATCAACAGCAGCGAATCGCAGCGAATCGCAGCTCATTTGGGGACGTAGGTAATCTGTACAGCTTGGAGCTGGCCAATCATACAAGACTGCGCAAGAAGTTAAGCCTTTTTGTGCGGTGCACTGGTCGCTCCCCGAAGAAATCCCGAGCCCGAGCCTCAGCGGATCTTCCTGCTGCCATAACAAGAAGGAAATGAAAATCAAGCTTGCCTGATTTGGAAAATTGCTCTAGGTAGTCTTGGCTCCCGATGTCGACTATAAGTGGATCGGGTTTCTTTTCCAGCCGTAGCCGCTGTGCGACCGGGATGACCTGAACCGGTCCTTTGCACAACGTCGGAAGGATAGCATTTCTGCTGGTAGTAGCTTGCAAGCTCAATAACTTGTAATCCAGACGTGAACTCAGGCCGCTGCACCTGTGTGATTACATAAGAGCATTTAACCACTCGGCTAAAAGATCATAGGGACAATCGGAACCTCCGATTGTCACTGCAGCGGTATATATACTAGGCCCTAGACTCTGCTCGGGACCACAAACTCGAAGTAATGGGAGCACGTGCCCAGGGGTATACTGCTTATGTTGTAGGTGGAATTGTCCCTCCAAGCGTCACTTGTACCGGCCTTGAAAGTGGAGTACTCTGGAAGTTGTGGGATCTGGTTTTTCATATTATAGAGACAAATTAAAACAAACACGTAGATCCACAACAGAATGTGGTACCCGTGGATAATTGCAGGGGAAATATGTCAGCTGGTCACATATCCATGGATGCAGGGCCTAAAGATATTTGGAGAGATGTCTGTCTATTCCATAAACCACGGGCATCGCCGCCAGAAACCTCATGCGCTAAAATGCTTGTCGAGACACAGAGTGGACACGAGAGATAAACCTACCCCGATAGTTCGCAACTGGTTAATAACAAGCAGAGAGGCCGCATGAATCTCCTCAATAAACCAGCATCTATACAATCCACTGACTGGCATTGGAAATCGCATCCTACAGCTTCAAATCCACATCCAACTCTACAAAGTACATAGCACATGTCAAAGAACACCTCTTTTGCTCGAATGTTCCATCCTGCCCACTTATCCGGCATACCGAGAATATCATTCCTGGAGGGATATTAGCTAAATCCTCCGTCACATGCTTATAAGGATCGTCTTCTGGCTCATCGTCAAGTGGGCTCATTGTGGAGTGAACAACAATTGAGACATGCAGATATAGCTCAAGGGCTAATTTATACTCTTTAGTGAAGACGATCTATATCCCGATGAGACTCTAATACTCTGTTCAGTGGATATTGCACACAGTGTTATTTCACCGCGACCGGCCGGGGTATTCAGAAAATTGCCCGTTGATATTTTCCAATTTTTGATAAATCATTCCTATAAGGTAAAAAAAACCACAGCGAAGCTATGTTTATATCCTTAAAAGTACGAATTCATATTTATTTCCCTCATCTCCGCAAATAGGAAGCTATAGCGAGAATAAAAGGCGCATGAACCGATTGGGACAACCGGTCTTCACCGTCGGGCACTTTCGATAGGCCAATAATGAATGGACTGTCGATGCCAATGGCTTTTCAGTGGAGATATGGTGGCATAATGATTCGCTATGTTTAGCTTTAGGCTTTCAACCTTCGTGAGCGTTTCATTTATAAGTCAATTCGGTAGGTATACGCTGGTGCCTATCTCCTTCCTCCCTGAACCAGCCACCGTGAAAGAATATTGGTCGATCACTCGAATATTACTACTAGTTAGTAGTGCCCTACATATGTACCTGTGTGTACCGGATTTAGATTTTCCCGACCGGGGTGTTGCCGCTTTATTAGGGCGCTTAGCAACTTGCCCACTGGGTTGTTTACTCGCATATAATATGAGTCTGGTTCTAAGATTAATCCTAGATATCTAAGGTGGAGGAATAGGCACCATAAAAAAAATGCCATACATAAATATTGCATATATAAACATAGATCGATTTTTTATTTACTTCGTAGTACGCTTAACATTGCCCAGTGGAGTTGGAAAACGGCGTTCTTTAGCATAGACTTTGTGGGTACTAGATGTCCATAGATAGCCATGTATAATAGGATACATCAAAGACGTTGCAATTGCACAGCCAGCGGCAAGGAATTAGTTGAGCTCAGTAAGTATGTATATGTATAGTTCTCGACTGTTGGTATTTGAGTATGAATATTTAATAGCGAGGTATTCAGATGTGGATTTTGATAAGGAAAAAAAGTTATTGATGGGGCGGTAAGATTGATCGAACCTTATGTTTAGCTTTGCTGTCTGCGTAATTGAACAAAAACCGCGCTAAGGCGCTGAGCGATTGAGTTACCAAGATAGGAAATGATGATGTTTAAAATGCCTCACAAACCAGGCCACAATATATAGAAATGGGCGATTGCATCCACTATAGAGCTCATGAACTATTTTATCTCCTATGGTAATAGTAATGATTAAATGCGATTTCCCTTGTTTTCTTCAAAATCTATTAGTGTAATACACGTCTATGAGACCTCAAGCATCGTCAACGAGTCAAATAATGGCATAGATAGTGGCACATAGCCGCGGAATAGTAATGTTAATAAATGCCCCCTATGTCTGTGCTCTCCCAGCTAGAGGATAATGTTGAACATTGAAGAGTGCTGAATGTAACTACATAATACCCCGGGAAGTGCTTTGTTCTACTCAAAAAGCGGCAAGGGATAAGCACTAAAATAGAAAGGAGAGCCGGAATCTGATGTATACATGTATGTAAGATTACCAGACTATACATTATATGTATTTTATCTTCTATCCAACAACTTAGCGCGGAGAAACAAGGATTCTTACCCTCTCCACTTCTCCAGGGCTTCTAGCCTTCCCTGAACGCTTTGGCATCTTTTTGCGTTAAGCTTCGATTTAATTTCCTAGCTTTCACATGATAAATTCCTGAATTCCTTAATTCACATCCTTGTGGGGTCTGACATCGAAATCTATCGGACACTTTTGGTTGATTCAACTTTCATGTCAGTCCCCCCCATTGCACGATTTTCATTCGATAAAATGACTCGATATACCCAGTAACAATCGCTACTCGGACCTATCATTGAGGCCGTCTCATAATTTATGCGAAACAACCACCAAACTCTCATTCCATGACGGTTTCTGGCAAGCCTGTGTGTGTGAATATGCCAGAGACCTCTTCCACACCCCAAGGCGAATCAAGCAACCCCCAAGGATCAGCCGCCCAGCAATTAAATAGATCTTGCGAGTCTTGCCGAAGTCTCAAGGTCCGCTGTCTCCCCAGCCCATCCACGCCTAATCAATGCCAGCGATGCGCTAAGGGCAAGCGATCATGTGTCTTCGTGGCGCCGCAGAGACGGCGGCCCCGGAAACGGACAGATTCGCGTGTCGCTCAGCTCGAGAAGGAGATGCGGATGATGCGTTCGCTGTTGAAAAATCGCATCCCCGAAGAAGAAGATCCGGATTCTAGTGATGAAAGCGACGTGGACGATGTCCAGGATCATGATTCGGGCGATGCTGATTTTAACAGCAGTCTCGCCTTGCGGGACCATTCCGCTCACTCGTCCGAGGATGTCCGTTATATGGATTATTCCCCTGAGTTATTAAATACCCCGCACACCGGCGGACACGATAGTGGTGGCTTTTCGGCGCCGCCAACTTTCACCAGTATGTCAGCTGGCTTTGTGTCCGAGCAGGAGAGGCTTCCTCCGGCCGACGACGTGATCGATCGGGGGATTTTATCCCTTGAAGATGCGGAGCAATTGGTGGCGTATTTCATTCACGAACTCGCATTCTTCTTTCCATTGGTCATTTTGCCCTCGAACACCACGGCAGCTCAACTGCGACAAACAAAGCCAATCCTCTTTCTCTCTGTGATTGCCGCGACATCCATATCCGTCGATGCAAGCCTGGCAACCGTGCTGAACCGCGAGATGGTCCGTCTCTATTCAGAGCGGTTCTTCATCGAAGGCGAAAAGTCACTAGAGTTAGTGCAAGCGCTGCTGCTGATGATCATATTTTATCTCCCGCCCGCTTCGCCATTGAAGCTGCAGGTTTATCAGTACACGCACATCGCCTCGACGATGGCGCTAGAAATTGGGTTAGCTAATAAGCGTCGTGTCTCGAAAAAGTCCGATCGCAAGAGCAGCAGACATGACGAGGTGCTGGCTGAGCAGGCGAGAGCAGTCCTCGGCTGCTACCATCTCGGTTCGAGTGTTGCGATGAAAACCCGCCGTCCAAATCTGCTTCAGTTCAATGACTGGATGACCGAGTGTCTTAGCCACCTAGAAAACTCGCCGCATCGAACGGATCAACATGTGGCGATATGGTTCGAGCTCCAACGGATAACCGATGAAGCAATGTCTTCATTCGGCCTGGACGACACCAGTACCACATCGCCCCTAACCGAGTCGCGGGTCCAAGCCGTGCTACGCTGGTTCGACAAGCGGCTCGAGACATGGAAGAAGAACACACCGTCAGAAATGCTCACCGGTAAGCAACACCAGTCCTCTCGCTTTGTATCATGATGCGTCCACAAACCACCCAATACTAACAGATTCCATCAAAACAGTCCCCATGATCCTCGAATACCGCTCCACAGCACTAGCGATGTACGAACTCGGCGTAGGAGAAGGCTATCGCGACCCAAACGCAATAAAGCGACGATATTACATACTGCCGATCCTCGACGAACAAGGCAACGGCGACAGCGAAGCACCGGACGGCCCACTCAGCGCAATCCGCATTGACATCAACATCAAATGGATGAACGCCGCACATGAACTGCTAGACGCCGTGCTGACCTGCAGCACGGACACGATGCGTAAACTCCCGAATCTCATGTACACCCGGTTCGCGATGGCCGTGACATCCCTGCTGAAAATCCATTTCTCCGTGCGCACCGGTGCTCTCGGGGAAGTCGTCACGGCGCAGGCCGTGAATGTGGCCTACTACCTCGACGCCCTAGCAAACAAGCTAAGCGAGGCCAGTGGCGGGGGTAAGTACCATATTCCCAGTCGGTGGTATTATGTCGTGGGCGTCAAGGGTCGGGATTGGTATGAGCGGCTGGAGAGGCGGCAGAGTGGAGGGATAGAAGTTGGTTCTCGGGTTTTATCAGGGAGTCCGTCGACTGGTACTGCAGAGTCGATCTCGGGTCCAGCATCACACCCCAACCAAAGCCAAAGCCAAAGCCAAGATGCACACTTGGAGCAAGTCACATCGACGATGGAGTCATTCCCCGTCATTCCCATGGCCCCAATGCCGCCGGCGATAGACAGCATGCGCGACGGGTACGTACCGATGGGTGGTGCCAACATGTGGGCCATGGATGGTGGGCATAACCCGCAGTTCTACCCCATGAGCACGGCAGGGTATCAGCCTTCGGTGTCGCATGCGCAGGTGACGTTGCCACCTCAGTACTCGTATAGGCCGCAGAGGATGCCGGTTAGTGCTGCTGGGCAGCATATGGCTAGGGCGGGCATGGAGTTGGATGGGTGGCTTCCTGATGGGAGTATTTTTGGCGTGCAGCCTTTGCCTGAGTTTTGAGATGATCAGAAGCCTGGATGGGTGAAGCCTGGGATGGATGCACATGTTAGTCTATGTAAGGCCATACATCATGAATATGAACTGTATATACATATCAACTTGTTAATATTTCAAACTGATATCCGGTAGTCATACCAGAGAAGTATGTTATGCTTACCAATAGACGAGAACAAGATCCAAGAAGACTCAAAAAAGGTAGAGCCCAGCTCAATAACTCAACCCTGATATGTAGATGGGAGTATAGAACCTAGAAGGCAGCAGGCATACCAGCAAAACCCGACACAGTCAAGTCACCAAGACGAAAAGAAAAGAAAAAGAGAAAGAGAAGAAAAACCCTAACAAAGAAGAGAATATTCCAAATCCAAACGGATGTCACATTAACCCAATTAGCCTGAACAAATACAATTCGCAAAGCGCTGTCGGAGGCTCGGGAGAATCGGAACTTCCGCGATGGAACCCTTCGGTATAATGGATTATTAAGGATGTATTAAACATGGGTCTGATGTGGGTTTATCCGGGATATTGGCTCCTTTTTGCACTATGAGGTATGATGTTACATGTATGTTGCATTGGTATATATGTCTTTGATGGCATTGGCTTGTGTTGTGCTCGGTCTTCGGGCTGATTCCAAGCCGAAGCCGAACCCGCATTTGATGGAGGGTGAGGGTCTCAAGGCTTCCTCGTTCTTAGATTGGCTTGTGGATGCTTCGTTGCTGAGTACTCCTTTTCACTATTTTGAGGGGATTTTACTCATTTGGGAATGTGCTGTATAACAGCCTCGTGGAGCCGGGATCTATGGAAGATCCGAATGGATAAACAGACAGCCCTGGAGTAATCACACGTAATAATGCATAAACAACTCGTTAATCATACTTTATGCAACTAGTCTCAATCAAAATAGGTTCGTCAATTCATTGCATAGATAGAACATGGATATCAAAAGCCAACCGAAACCAGGACCCAATCAACTTGGTCTATTCAACTCCCCGGGAAAAATCAAGAAACCCAATACACCGAACCAAAGAAAAAGCGTAAAAGTAAAGCAATGTAAATCACAAAATTGAAAATGCCTCTAGCGCATCCATGAATCCCGCAATAGCCCCGATCCCCGCCAATCCCCTTGTAGCATTACGAGTCAAAGCCTTATGCCGATCCTTGGCATCTTCGCGCGAGGACCGGTGTGAGTGCACCGATGGAGATCGTTGATCCGAGCGAGTCGGCGAGGCTCGGAAGCTAGACTCAGGGGATGAAGAGGAAAGTGGGTATGCGGATGGATGGTAGCGGGGTTGGGGTTTGTTGCTATTAGGGATAATGTTGTAGGCCTGATTTCGGGCTCGGGGAGCCTCGAAGTGGACTTGGTTTGGCGATGGGCCTCTGGGAGAGGGGTTGGTGTTGGGAATGGCGATGGCTGGGTTGTTGGGTTGGCTCATGTTCATTGGGATGGATCGGGGGGCTGTGGCGTAGTCTTGGTTTGGGTAGTATTTGTATGGCTGCTGGGGAGGACCCGGGAGTATGTGTGAAGGAAGTGGTGGAGGACGGGGTATGGTATGGCTAGGGGGTGGGAAACTGCCGCTTGGGTATGTGTTGGATCTGCAGTCGGGATTGGTGTGACCCGGAGGGTATCTGGACGAGAGGCTGTTGGAGTGGAAACGGTGACCTTGCATGGGGTTGGTGCTGTGTGAGGGCCGATGAGTGTCCGCTCTTTGCTCGTCCTCATCACTTGAGTCGATGACCCTTAGGTCGCTGCGAGGTTTATCTCGATGCTTGAATTCATCTGGCTCTGGTTCGCTTTCAACGTGAGCCTGGTAGCTGGAGTACTTTCGGCGTAGCTCTGCTGCATGCTGCCGGGCCTCTTGGGAATGAGGGTCTCTCCAGTCCACCGTTGATCCTTCGAGGTAGTAACCTCGGATTTCGTGACCATCAAAGTCTAGCTCTTCGGTATCGTCTTCTTCGGTGTCTGAAGATACGTAGACTCGAGGCTGGACTAGCTTGTTGGATGCGTTGGAACGTTTGCTTGCGTGGTGTAATTTAGAAGGGTCAACCAAAGGCACCCAGAGTGAAAGCAGCCCGTTCAATGTGCTCTCGGATAGTTGCACCATATCCTTCGGGGATCTTTCCATATCACTCAGTCCCACGTCACTGTCCCCAAGAGTAATAATGGGCAGTCTTGTCGGATCCGAGCGTCTGGTTGCCGTAGCCAATGGCTTCGATGCCATATTGGACGAGTAATTCGAACTGATTCTCTGGTTTGTCGGGTCATTAGCGGCATCCAAAGTCTCCTGTTCCACAAGATCCCACAAACGATCGAGGCGCTTGACAGACCAATATCGGACGATGATCATGTTCTGAGATTCCGCTTTCTCTTGGGCAATCGCATCATCGGCGGAGGATATAAGGGAATCAGTATCAAACCCCTCGTCAACGCTGGATTTGATGACTTTTCCAAGCTGTAGAGTCTGTAGCATCACGATCAGGCTGAGCTTGAGAGATTCCAACTGGGCTAGTAAATAAGTGACATGTTGCTTCCGGAAACACCATTTGAGTCTCTCCTGCAGTGGGATCCTTATAAGGTCACTGTCTCTATCGGTTGCCTTCAGCTTGTCCAGCATGTGTTCGATTTCAATAAAGATCATCTGGCCTTGCCCGGCGATCTCCCAGGCCTTCTCTGTTGCCTCTGGAGACTGGTCCTCATCGGTACCCTCAATAGTCTGCCCAACATGTTTGAGTGCTAGAGCGAAAAGAGAGATCCCCTTGGCGATGCTATGAATTTCCAGTCTCGACTGAGCGAGTTGACAAGCGGCAGCATTAAGGAGCAGTGAGAGCCGAAACCCCGCGCCGGCGATCTTAACAATGGAAGCCCGTGAGCCTTTTGGAGAGAAGGAGCTCATTAGTATAATTTCTTAACCTCTTAAAGTGAAGGTCATACCTTGTGCCATGGTGAAGCAGTGTCTCAGATCATATCAAAAGACAAAGTGGGTTTCCTCAATGATCATAACCTCTGAGCTACTCTCTGCCAAGAATTAGAGCCGCAAACCTACTGCATATCAAGTGACTCACGTCTGACATATGCATTTGAACCCCCGGGGATTATCTGTTTGTACCCCCGCGATTCATGGTGTCATAATCTATGCTTTCTCGCCTTCTCGTTGGCTTACAAGGACGGGCGGAGCTGATCTTCAACCTGAAATGATCTAATACGTGTTTTTCCTTGTTATATTGAAGTCCCGGGCCAAAGTACCCCCCGGCACTGCCTCAAACGTGGATCGACACGACGTTGCGCTCGGCTCCTTGCCTTCGATTTATTTATCAAGACTGTCTCGCCCGTATTAAAATGGCAGACTCTCTACCGGAGGTCTTCGGATTCGGATGCCCGTGAAAGACCCTACCCTTGGCCTTTACCCGGGTTTTCTCCCAGGGCGAAGCATCGTGGCAATGACCTATCATAAGAACCGGGATCTGGAATGAAAGTCAAGCTAATTCAAAGGTTCCGTTTTCTCTGATTTCCGGGATTTCTTATGCTCTGTTCAACAAAATACAATTAACGCAGCTACAAACGTGGTATGGAGTAGACATGCAGCTATTCCGACGTAGATCTTACAAGCATTGACCTGTTAAACGTGCAACATTCCCATAGAATGAAGAAATGTTCCCATAGAATGAAGAATAGAGAATATCGAAAGTATTCAAAAGAATGTATATAGTATTCAAGTATTTAAATATCTACTGTTTTCATTCAGACTTGTTTATTTAGCATCGGACTCGATGGGTACATTTCCGCTTTCGGTCCCTCAACAGTTCCTTTTGCTATCTGCCTAACCTCCCCCCCCCCAAAACTTCGAAGTATTCTCTCTACAATAACTCTTTAAACTCTTTTAATTACAAAATTGACTTGAATCCTTTGTCGTGGCTGCTGTGCTGGCTAATTGATCTCTCCGCCGCATCCCTCCGCCCCTCCTTTTTCGCCGCGTGGCATACCGTCATCTGCCGGAGATTGCTCAAGCTTGTCCGACCGTCTAGTGGCCCACAATCGGACGTGGGAAACTCGCGATAAGACAAACACACCCAAATAAGAGCTCAAAAGCTCAACGCAACAATTGTGAGGCCGGATGGGTGAGCTCTCGAAGGTATCGCGAAGGAACGTGAGGACGCAAGGGACACTGGGATTCGATACACCACCTTAAGGCCCCCAAGAGCCTCCAGTCCATGAAATCATGACCGCAACCTCGGGTGTCACCGTAGACACCTCCGATCATCCTATACCTTCCCCGCCGAACGCCACCAATTCGTCCCAGCAGGAGCCCCAATCGAAGGGCGATTCCCCCACAAATCAAAATGAAAACGAGACAGAGGGCTCATCGCCCCAACCAGTAGCATCCGAACCTGCTGCAGGATCTGCTAAACAAGATCCTCCCGCACCAGATGAAGTAGATGATTTTGGCCTTCCCATTCGAGCACGCCGACCCGACCCCACACCCAGCGAGACCCCCGAAGGAGAGAATGCAAGCCAAAATATTCAGAATGTGGCGGTGAGGTCGACAGGCTATAGTGACGCCGTGAAAAAGGAGAAGGAGCCGGAGTTGCCACAGGGCAAGCTGGATTCTGGGGCCCCTGAGCCAGTCAATTCGAATAATACAGAAGAGCGAGGCAAGGGCGCAGAGGCCCAGGACACTACTGCACCTCCGGAGTATTCCCCCGCCTCTGGTGCCCATGCCCAGCCTCGGACCTCAACATCGAAGCAAAGAACCGCCCAGGTGTCGGAATGGTCGCACCAGCGCCTCGCCCAACCTGATGCACATCACCCCGAGAGTGAAGAGTCAGACGCAGAGCCCGATGAATGGCAATCGATGCCTGCACTTGGAGAATTTGACTACTATGACGACTATGGGAGACTCGTTGCTCGTGGCGCCAAAGAAGAAGGCGACGAGGCCGTATACCAAGGATTAGGAGGAGCAGGGAGGGGTTATACTCGGGTGCAGCTCGACGAAGATGCTCAGTCTGCCACAAGTCTAGATGATGATACAAGCTACCTGTTCCGAGAGGCAGGCGACAATTCTGCTGGTCTAGTTGGTGAGGAAATGCGAGATTCCATCAGCCAGCTCCAGGCCACCAAAGACCTTCTCAACGAGACTCAAAAGATCGCGTATGTGGGGATTGTCAGGTTGGCAATCCATAATATGAATCATGATCTGGCATCGATTGCCACAACCAAGTCCACGCGCAAAACCATGCAGAAAGCCTCGGATGCCAGCCGAAAATGGGGCCAGGCGATCATGGGGCGAGTCTATGCTCATATGGATATCAATTCTGCTGAGCAGATTATGATCGAGCAGCTCGCGGAACATGGGGTGCAACCAGGAGATCTGGTGCCACCACTCATGCAGAATGCGCGAGTCAAAAATCCGATGGCAGAGAGTGAACCGAAAACCTCTACATCCAGTCAGAAACTCGACTCCCCGTCTAGAATCTCCGCAGAGACGGATTCGTCTGAACTAGATCCCCCTCCGCCATACCAGGCCCACGAGACCGAGGAGCCCCCGGAGGTCAAGATGCCTTCTGAGATGCCAACCTCTGATCGCATAGATATCGATCTCCGCTGGACTGTCCTCTGTGACCTGTTCCTTGTGCTCATCGCAAATTCAGCATATGACGCTCGGTCACGAACTCTTCTGGAAAGGGTCGGCGCAGCTTTGGATGTAACATGGCTACAGATCTCGCGGTTCGAAAAGCGAGTCACAGACTCCCTCGAAATGCAAGAACAAGCAGAGAAAGAGAATTGGGATGAGTCAGACCACATGGAAAAACGCCGCAAGATGGCCTTGAAGCGGAAATATATGATTATGGGTTTAGCGACAGTCGGCGGTGGACTGGTTATTGGCCTTTCCGCTGGACTGTTGGCACCCGTCATCGGAGCTGGTCTTGCGGCTGGGTTTACTACAGTCGGTATCTCTGGCACCAGTGCATTCCTGGGAGGAGCTGGCGGCACAGCTTTGATCGCTTCTAGTGCTACTTTAGGTGGAAGCACCATTGGAATGAGAGCTTCTCAGCGGCGTATGGGTGCAGTTCAAACGTTCGAATATCGACCTCTTCATAATAACAAGAAGGTCAACTTGATTGTGACGGTCTCTGGCTGGATGACTGGCAAGGTTGATGATGTCCGTCTACCCTTCAGTACTGTCGATCCGATTATGGGCGATATATATTCCGTGCTATGGGAGCCTGAGATGCTTCGAAGCATGGGTGACACTATCAATATTTTGGCAACAGAGGTAAGCTTTTTAAGATGTGCGGTAATTCTTAATCAACTAACTGGTTCTTTTAGGCATTAACACAAGGTCTGCAACAAGTACTAGGCAGTACTGTCCTGATGGCGCTGATGGCATCCTTGCAACTACCACTTGTCCTCACTAAACTCGCATACCTGATCGACAATCCCTGGATCGTTTCGTTGGCACGCGCCAACTCAGCCGGTCTCGTTATGGCGGATTCCTTGCGAGAGCGGAATCTTGGCAATCGGCCTATTACATTGCTTGGTTTCTCCCTCGGTGCGCGTGTGATCTTTTCTTGTTTGAAAGAGCTAGCCGAAAAGGGCGCCCACGGTCTAATTCAGAATGTATACCTATTTGGCTCGCCCGTTGTCGCGAACAAAGACGAATACCTCAAGGCTCGGAGTGTGGTGTCTGGCCGATTTGTGAATGGTTATGCCACGAATGATTGGATCCTGGGCTACCTCTTCCGGGCAACAAGTGGTGGCATCATGAAAGTCGCCGGCCTCGCAGCTGTCGAAGGGATACCGGGCATTGAGAACTTTGATATTACCACGCTTGTGAATGGTCATATGGATTATCGTAAGGCTATGCCTCGAATCCTGAGGGAAGTTGGTTGGGAGGTTCTTGAGGATGAGTTTGCAGAAATTGAGGATCCAGACCCAGATAACCACGCCGAACGACAGCGCGAATTGATCCGCGAGATTGATGAAGCTCGTCGAGAAGCAGAGGCCAAGCCAGAGAAGAAGCGCTTCGGCCTGTTCAAGCGAGGCAAGATGGCCGAAAAGAAGAAATGGGAAACATATGATGTCGACAAAAGCACCACCCCTCGCGATTCAAGTGAGCCCGAAAGCACTCCTGGCACTGTCCTCTTCGATATCGAGGCAATTCGAGCCGAGTTGCACTCCGAAGCGATCGAAATTAAAGAATTAGAGTCGACTATGCCTCTGATGAAGCTAGATCTGAACGCTCCGTCAGAACCACAACCCGCTCAGCCCTCCTCCCCCCTGTATCCAAGAGGCCCAAGACGCCCGAACTTCCAGCTCCTTCTCGGACTTCTTCGTTACCCCCGCAAGCATCGGGGCAGTATTCTCCTCACGGGCCCAATGAATTCTCTCCCGTGCCGAAGCACGAAGATATGGAAATGACCTTTGACACATCTTTCCATGACTCCCCACGATACCAACACGACGAAATCCACTCCCGTCCAGAGTTGAGAACTGCCTCTACAATGCCGACGGTTGGTTCCAGCGCCCTCGGAGCCATGGCCATGGAGCCCAATGCCTGGGCGGACCATGATCAGGGACATCGGGATGGCGAGATCTCAATGACGTTCGAATAGTGTCGGCCCAAGGGTTCTTCTCATCTTGATTTTCCTCTCTTTCTCTTTATACTTTCCTTCCATTGATTTGGTTTCTGAGACTTAATGAGGCGCATGGCTTGCACATGCGTGTTTGGCTTTGCTAGGATCTGATTGTGTATATGCCCATCCATCTATGTATAGAGGCAGCGCTAGCTCCAACAATTATCACGATATGATCTCAAGTTACATGCAAGCGAATTGGTTTAACTGGCTTCTTTGTCTGTTTTCTCGTAGAATCAATATATCTATAGTAACCGCTATAGAAGCGACGGAGATAGAAATTGTACAACTATACAATATCCTTTAAATATCCTTTAAATATCATTGAGTATCATTGAATATTCAAGAGGCTTCACCAGAAGCAATTTGGTAGATTATTTGGGTTATATATTACATCGAAGACGAGGGATGAGTTATCGACATTGTCTTGAGCCTAATTTCATTAAACTAGCCGAATATCCTCATTCGACCGCTAGGGCTCTTCTTCTGCGTACGATCCTTCGTTACAGTGGGGGATTCCGGTGGTAAGCTGGAGGTCTGGGCGAGGACCTTGCCCTCGCGTAGACGTCGGGTGTGGGCGAAGAGCATTTCTTGGAAGTCACCGTCAATCCACTGTTTGATGATGATGTAGTTGGGGTCGTGCTATGAAGAAATATTAGTTTTCATTGTATACACACAAGGTATGAGTCTTACCTCGTCCCAGTCCCAAGGCAGACCGTAAGCCATCAAGCTATCTGGCAGCAAGTGCTTGCGATGGACCTGGCATAGTGTCAGTCAAACCTCTAGTATATAGAGAGGATATGGCAACTCCATACCTTAATCCATGGGAGCTTGGTCTTTTCCTTCTTATTCTCATCCTTTTTGTCTTCTTTCTTCTTCTCTTCTTTCTTCTTTTCTTCCTTTTTCTTATTGATGATACCATCAATCTCCTCCTCGGAATAGCCAATGGTGCGAAGGTGATCGCCGAACTCCTTCGCCTTCCGGATTGCCTCCTCCGCCTGTCTCTGCTTGATCCGCTCCTGTTCAAGCTTCCACTCCTCAACAGCAGCAGCCTTCATAGCGAGCTCCTTCTTCCTCTTCTCCTCGGCCTCCCTCGCCTTTCCCTTATCCTCATCTAGAACCTGCTGATTGAGGTTTTCACCCTCCTGCTCTTCTTCCCTTGCTCGGGAAAACCTGTTCCACTTATCTTGGAGGATGTTACGCTCGGCGGCATATTTCTCTGATTCCTCAAGGTCATTTAGACGCTGGCGGATCTCTGACCGACGCTGCCGCTGCTCGGAACGCTCTAGGCGGCGCATCCGTTCACTGTCACTGATCCCATCTTCGGACCACTCCGATTCTTCAATTATTAGCTGCGACTCACCGGAGTCGCGCGGGTCAGTCCGGTCATGGTGGTTCTCCGGCTCGTGCTCTAGATGCTCGGTATCCTGCTGCTTCTTCCAGATGTCTGTATCAGTACCACTGTGCATTTGATTCCGCAGCGCAGGAAGCTGCCGTCTCCGAGCATTGATAAACCAGTTGCTGATCTGTATAAAAAAGGAAGTATTAGCAAGCCGGCCACAACAACCCAATTGCCAGTCCTCGGTTGCAAATCTCACCTGGCTAATTGAAAGCCCCGTCCTTTTCATAAACATCTGCTTATCCTCCTCACTGGGATAAGGATGATCAAGATGCTCATGGAACCAAGCCCGCAAAATATCTGTAACAGGCTTGGGTAAATCCCCCTGTCTCCACTTCGTCTTAGGATCAATCGGATCCCCCATGATCCCGAAATTCCCTTGCCCATGACCCATCATCTGCGGCGACATTTGCTCATCCGCATACCTAGTAGTAGGGTGCCCATAAAGCGACTGCGGATGCATGATGGGTTGGGAAAAGTGCTCGCCGCGCGGATCGGCGGACATGGCTGCTACCGTCGGCGTCCGCTGGCGATATTCCTGCGTGACGAAAGGGTCTATGTCCTGCTGGGGGTCGCTCTTCTCCATCAGTTTCTGACTCATAGCGTGTTCGTATTCTCGGTTGTAAGGGGATGAAGAGGTGCGCATTTTGTCCTCCATGTTGGATTCTAGATCTCCTGGGGACTCTCTCTCGCTTAAGTTCGCTCCGGTTGAAGATGTGGAATGTTTGCTTGGCCCTCCCAATGGACTGTGATCACTATGATTGGAGTCGGAAACTGGGGTTGCTGAATTGTCCATATCATGGCGCTGCTCGACACTCTCCACTGAATTGTCGCCCAAAGATACGTTGCTAAGATTCTCATCCGTCCCTTCTTCATTTTCATCTTCGTCTTCGTCTGTTCGTGGTAGCAAAAAGAGCGCAAGCTCTTCCAAGTGCTGCCCCACGTGTCGCTGAAACGTGACAGCAGGAAGAGAGCCCTGTTTGCAGATAGAACAGTCATATGTACCATTTGTGCTTGGCGCCGAAGCATGTGCTTGCTGAATATGATGATGCCATTGTCGACGGCCGCCGTAGAGCTTGTTGGGCGTCGAGCATCCCGGGAAAATACAAACGTACGGCATCAGATCGCGGAAAATATGGCGCGCCCATGCTCTCCTGTCTCGAACCGTGATAATGTAAAAGCAATACGGACATTCAAAGGGTCTCTTTCCCGTGCCCTTTTTCGGCATAGGTGGTATTTTGGGGGCATCTGCACCAGTGCCCTCGAGCAAGGTGCCTCCATATGAAGTTTCAGATACGCCAGCATCGGAGGCCATATCGCCAAGTTGGCCAGGTATCTCCTTAAACACATCTGTTACCACCGTTTCTGATAGTATGGTGGATTTACTATCACTCTCGGAAACGATGCCCTGACTTAATTTCGCGTGATGTCGTTCACGGTATTTCAAGATTGCCCTTTGTCGGGCCATTGCGGAACTGATACGATCGATAGCCAGCGCATCTGCATTGGGATATTTGGTGGAGGTATGCTGCTTAGCCCAGAATTGGAAAGGCTCGGAATCCAGCTTTTTTGTGCCGACCAGTCGATCGTGCTGTGCTGGTTTGCGGATGATCATGGACATCTGGTAGAGTTGATCGATCGTCTCAACGAGAGTTTGGTGAATCTCTTGAACCTCGGTGGTAGAGTTCTCGCTTTCTGAATCTCCCAAACCTTCAAACTGGTGGTCTTGGGCTTCATCATCGCTGCTCTCTTCGAGCACATCCTTGAGGTCAGTGAGTAGTTCCTGGAACTGCTCTAAGAGCCTCACTATCTGACTTTTAATATGCGAAGCATCCCTAAGACGGTAATCCAGCGAGGATTGACGGGTCTGATGAGCACCGATATTTGCTGCCCACACGCGAAGTCGGCCCAGTTCGTCCCTCCATTCTTGTAGTGGAACCTCCTCAGTATGATCGGCGAGTGTGCCTGAGTTGATTAATGGGAGAAACTGGTTGAGACAGCTCTGCAACAGCTCCGATATCGCCACCATTATGCGGTAATTCTTGAAGCTGCAAGGCCTCTGGCATTATCGAGGTGCGGGATGGGTTGTTAGGATGTATATGGGCATTCTTTCATTGCGGCTCTAGTGCAGGGTACTTACTGGCGTAAGCACCAGCTGAAAAAACCCCCATTTCTCTTTTGCAAGGGCTCAAAAGATCAGACCCGGACATGGTCACCGGTATTGAGGCTGCAGGGCTCGCTCTTGCGATTCTCCCGCTCTTTGTGAACCAGATCGATGCCTACGTCCGCGTCATAGAGAAGATCAAGAGTCTGAGGCGCTACCGACGGGAGTTTAAAGGTTATGCAATAAACCTCCGCACACAGCATGCGATTCTACTGAATACGCTGGAACAAGCCTTGGAAGGTGCCGTGAATGATGAGGATCAAGTTTCTGAGCTCATCTGCGATCCACAGGGTGATGGATGGAAGGGTCCGGACTTGCAAAAGCGACTACGCTCGAAGCTGGACCGAAATTACGAGGTATTCATGGACAATATGGCTGGCCTCTCTGAGTTGTTGGAACAACTATCACATAAACTAGATATTGGCGCAACCGGTACAAAGGTCAGTAGTTGGCATTTCCAATGATCGTCTGATTAGTCCTTAACCCAATTTATTATCTTAGCAGACACCCGTCACCGAAGCCTGGAATATATGGAAATTTCGAAAAATCCTCAGCAATTCAGTCTACGACGATCTCCTCGTGAAAATTGACGGAACCAATACAATCCTCAAGACTCTGATCGACTATTCATTCCACCTTGAAGATACCAAGAAGAAGCGACAGGGCTGGGGCTACCTTCTTAAACGGTATAAAAAGGCCCGTAAGCATGCTGAGGGGTTATTTAAAGCAATCATTGGAGGAAGCTACTGGGGCTGTCAATGCAAGAATCACCATTGCGTCCACCTCCAACTGCAAATAAACTCCTTACGGAGTACCGAAGAATACCCCGACAGCGACTTCGACGCCATATCCGAATTTCGAATGATCTTTTCTAACACGAAGGAGGCAGATCTAACATGCCTATGGACTTGGACAGAAGTGGTGTTTGAACCTTGGCAGGTTGAAGAGATAGTTACACTTGCTAGTCTCTCCCTGAATGACGATCTCAAGTCCTATCGCCAGAAAAAGCCCAGGGTTAAATTTGATATGCCTCCTGTGGAGGAAGCACGGTCATCGGAAAAACGCCGAGAGGCCCTATCTGCTCCACCAATCCAAGACTTCTGTTCGTCTCTTTGCGTCGCTGAATTAGAAATTGGGCGACGGAAAAGTATAGGTTCGATTTCGAATGACCTAGATGCCTCTGTGAAATACACAATGCATGCCGTCAACATACTTCCAAAAAGCATTCCCCAAAAACCTCTCTGCGAGGTACTATCGCATATCAGTCGACGGGACCGCCTTCATATTGCTACTGCTCTAGCATGTGGTATGATCCAATTCGGCGGCAATTGGTTAAAATCCTGGTGGGACATCTCTGATGTCTACCTGGCCGCTACAAGCGACGACGGTGGCAATGTACTATTGGATAATCTATACCTATCATGGCCTATTTCCACAACGGGCACAATACCAGGGCCTCGCAATGCTAAGCATTCTGATTTCGGGGAGAATCGTCTATTGCCACTAGGGCTTGCGCTGGTGGAGCTGTCCCTTGGAAAATCTCAAGGGGGTAGATATAAAAGTGAAAGTGGTCTAGGGTAAGTCTGCCGCAAGAGAGATAAGTATGCGACCTTCCCTGTCCCTCCATTCCCCAAGCTTTTGATACAAAGCGGCCGTAGCTAACATGCGAGAGCTCTAACTGGAAGCGGAAATACACTCCATAGAGGTACCTAGATATTCCTAGGACATTGTACAAAAGTGTAGTATCAAATCGGAGTGGCAATCGCGTGTCACGCGTTTCCCCTCAATTTGGCGCTGGCTACGGAGGCAGATAGCGGCACATCAGACACAATTGGAACGGCCATTTGATTGGTTTATAATACTGACTAATTCACCGCCTCACTCCCCGCCTCTTTCTCACTTTGATATTATTAGAACGTTTTTAGCTGTCTGTTTAGGTGGCTTTATTAGATTTCTTTTCTTTGCATTTTTTTTTTGGGTATCTTTATAGGTGTTTCCTAGGTGTCTCTTTTGAGTATCCTTTTTGGGTCTCTTTATGAAGCGTTTTCCGCCCCGTCTCAATGTTGTGGCTAGAAGGATGATTGGAAATGAATAACCGAAAACGATAGAACAACGGTGAAGAGCATAGTTCCTGTAAAACGACTTTTTACTATAAAACATGTAATTTTTGGAGTATTACGATAGATAGATAGATCTATAGATGTTGGTACACTCAATAATTTTCTGCCGGATGAAAGCGATAGTTCCAACCAATCAAATTCCCGGTGTCCGATATGCCGCTATAGTCCGCCGTAGCTAGGTGTCCCCATTGTCTCAGCTTCTCGAAACCGAGTGTTCTTTGTTTCGAAGGCCAAAAGACCAATCCAACCCCAATTCAACATTTCACCTCAAACTGAACCGCAGACACCTTTGCCCGGAGAGCTGAAAACGCGCAACAACGCGTCGCTCCGTGAATTCCCCCGGTCTGAGCAACGCGCTTCACATGAACACGGATCAGATCTCTTTGACTTGAAGCTTTCAGCACCCCGATTTGGTGTCGATTGACAATTGATAATTGAAATCCTCCACCGTCAACCATGGCGGCGCAGGCCAAACCTGATTCCAGCTATGCGTCCAATCGCATGACGAAGAGCAATCCTCCGCCCAAGCATCTTTTGTCTACTTTCAATAAAACTGAGCCTGAAGATGCGAATATCGATTTCGCGACAATCAATAAAGAGGCCGGCCAACCTAATGTCGAGGGAAAACCGGAGATTGATACAGACGCCGAGCCTTTGAGCTCCGATGAAGAGGAAGCAGAAGGCTCCAAAGTGGATGTTGCTCAGCCTAGCATTGAGAACAAGCTAGAGATTGATACAGACATCGAACCTCTCAGCCCCCCACCTCTGAGTTCCCCACCTCTGAGCTCCCCGCCTCCAAGCTCCCCGCCTCTTAGCTGCAATGAAGAGGAACCGGAAGACCCGATTTCAAATGCTGCTCAACCTAGCATCAAGAAAGAGTGGGATATCGACACCGATGCTGATCCTCTAAGCTCCGATGAAGAGCAAGCTAGCGATAGCGATGCTTCCCCATGTCGCAAAGAGGTGAACTATACGACTACGACTTTGGAGGAGAAGCTTGCGGAAAGAAACGATAAGACATACAGTAGTCCACAAACCCATAGTCAAAACCCTCGCAAAGGCGAATTTTCGCGAAACCTCAGCGCCATGATGGGCTCTGATAGTGACGATCTATTTTCCTTCTCCTCGCAGAGTCACAAGCGGCGAAAGGCAACGAAATATGCGTCTGTGTCCAAGACGAGCTATTTTAACAGGCCATCTTTCCCCCCACGACCGACTGAGAAATCGAAAGAGCCGTCGCCAGTGGAAGAAGCCCCCAAAGAACCCGAGGAGACCTTTATTATGCCAAAGGATGTTGAAAATTCGAGTTTCAGAGAACCTCGTGGCGGGGAAGATTCAAACTCCAGTTTCTCGCACGGCCCATACACTATGGAAGAATACGAAGCAATGTTGCTTGACGATGATTCACCTCTCTCATCCCCGACTTCTTCCACCTGTGAGCAAATGTCGCAGCTCGATGAATTCACAACGAAAGAGAAGCGCCAGCCATCACCATCCCGCCAAGCCCTGTGCCCGATATGCCGTAAGGAAGTAGACTGGGCTTCGCTAGAACTGTTCAAAGCAAAGCCGAAGCGACGTATTCGCGAACAGGTGATGTTCTGTGAATCACACAAACTCCGCAGTGCGATGGACATGTGGCGTGACCGAGGGTACCCCAACATTGATTGGGATGGGCTTGAAGAGCGCGTTGAGAGTTATTTCCCCGAACTTGAAAAACTACTTGTCCCTGGTGCTTTCTCTTATTACCGAAACATCCTTGGTACCTCTTTCGCACCGGGGAAAGCGAGAAACTCCCGTGTGAGAGTGGATGATGACAAGACACTTGAGACGATGACCTGTGGTTATTATGGTACCAGGGGTGCAACCAAAATGTATGTGGTATATAGCCCCTTGCTTGTCGAACTACGCTAACATCTGTGTTCAATCTAGACTAGAAACAATCATCCGTCGGTTTTCTGTGGTTGTACGTCGCCTGGCGACAACAGATGAACTTATCAAGACGGCGGGCGTGGCTGGTTACACACAATCTGTCCTTGTGCCTGAGCTGGCTGTGCTCATGGTCAAGGATGACATGAAAGTTAACGACGAAGATGCCCGTCGGATTATGAGGGAGAGTATGGACATTGGTGCAAGAGTCCATCCAGACCTCAATGTTGTCCAGCTACAGGAAGATGTCGAAGAATCATGATTGTGGGCTTACTCTTACATTCTATACCACGGGCGATATTTTGTTTCATCTCATTTCTGGCTGGGACTTGTGTTTTATCTCTTTTTACCCCCATTTCAATGGTCATGCAGTTTTATCATCCTGAGCGATTGTATATAGATAGCCACTATGATACCACTCATGTTTTGTCTTATATTTACTGGAATACCACTTATTTTTATTCCCAATCGAAGACTCAATTAGCGCATGATCATTATCATTAGTGAGAAAAACCGAGTAATTCGCATAGATCGAGGATATCTCGGCCCAAAGAGGCAACTTGAGCGGGCTGACCCGTGAGGGGTAGCTTTGTCAGCCGATAAGGTGATCGCTCGGTCGATGATACCATGCGGAGAAGCATTCCACCTGGGCAAGATTGACATTTTCACCCTTCCCTCATTCACACACATGATGAGGGAGAAAGACATGCGATATTCAGAGACCACACCTCTGCTGGAGGTCAATGTCGCTCCTCTGCGGCATAGATATCCGCACCATGCTCTTCGTCGAGCGTGTACTATCTCCCTTGCAGCCCTGCTTTCTGTGGCGACTCTTCTATTCCTACTTCCTATCGCCATTCTACCCCGAGAGGGCGGCTCCATTTGGTCCTATCTCCCTGGTGCCCATCCAATCCCCCACGAAGCGTGGCCAGAGAGCTATGGTCTGCCATACGAACAGCTCCAGCAGATCCTCCTCAATGTGCCTTCCGCAGATAAGGCCCGAGAGTGGAGCAGATACTATACCGCAGGCCCACACTTGGGAGGAAAGAACCTGTCCCAGGCGCTCTGGACTTTGGAAAAATGGAAGGAATTCGGCGTGGAGGATACCGGGCTCGCGACGTATGACATTTACATCAACTACCCGCTCGAACACCGTCTGGCCCTTTTGAAGACCTCCGGTGATAAGACCGAAGTGACCTTCGAAGCTACATTGGAGGAGGATGTCCTCGAAGAGGATCCTACTTCCGGACTGTCAAACCGTGTCCCAGTGTTCCATGGCTATTCTGCTACCGGCAATGTGACCGCACAGTATGTGTATGTCAACTTTGGCACGTACCAGGACTTTGAGGACCTCGTCAATGCCAACATCACCTTGGAGGGTAAGATTGCCATCGCCAAGTACGGTGGGATCTTCCGTGGTTTGAAGGTGAAGCGTGCACAGGAGCTCGGCATGATCGGCGTAGTTATCTACAGTGATCCTCAGGAAGATGGTGAAATTACCGAGGAAAATGGCTATGAAGCCTATCCTAATGGACCTGCACGGAATCCCAGCGCTATCCAGAGAGGTAGCACTCAGTTCCTCAGTAAGGCTTCTCTTCCAGAAGTAATGGCATTGCAAAGCTAACTTGAACAAGGTATCCTTCCTGGTGACCCCACAACCCCAGGATACGCATCTAAGCCTGGAGTTGAACGCCAAGATCCAGGAAACTCCATCCCTTCAATCCCATCTCTCCCAATCTCGTATAAGGAGGTTCTGCCATTCTTGAAGGCGCTTAACGGTCACGGCCCCAAAGCGTCGGACTTCAACGAGTTCTGGCAGGGAGGCGGTCTCGGCTACAAGGGTGTGGAGTACAACATCGGACCATCTCCCGACGATGTGGTGATCAACCTTTACAACCTCCAGGAGTATGTGACAACCCCACTATGGAACGTCATCGGTACCATCAAGGGCCATATCCCCGATGAGGTTGTTATCCTCGGTAACCACCGTGACGCGTGGATTGCCGGTGGCGCAGGAGACCCTAACAGTGGATCCGCTGCTTTGAACGAAGTCGTCCGCAGCTTCGGCGAGGCTCTCAAGGCAGGGTGGAAGCCATTGCGCACTGTTGTCTTTGCCAGCTGGGACGGCGAAGAGTACGGCCTTCTTGGCTCGACCGAGTGGGTAGAAGAATACCTCCCATGGCTCTCCAAGGCCAACATCGCCTATCTGAATGTCGATGTGGCTGCTACGGGTACCAACTTCGAACCTCGGGCCAGTCCCTTGCTGAACAAGGTCATCCATGATGTCACCGCTCTGGTGCTCTCCCCTAACCAGACCGTGCGGGGCCAGACAGTCCGCGATGTCTGGAATGGCAAGATCTCGACGATGGGCAGCGGCAGTGACTTCACTGCCTTCCAAGATTTCGCCGGTGTCGCCAGTCTCGACTTTGGCTTTGGTCGTGGTAAGAATGACCCAGTCTACCACTACCACTCCAACTACGACAGCTTCGCATGGATGGAGAAGTACGGTGACAAGGACTTCCTCTACCATCAAGCTTGCACAAAGCTCTGGGCTCTGGCAGCGGCACAATTGGTGGAGTCTCCTCTTCTTGCACTTAACGCCACAGACTATTCTCTTGGCCTTGGATCCTACCTCGACCACATCAAGCCTGCGGCGGACAATCTCCCCGAGAAGACCCACTTCGACTTCGCGCCTCTAGATAGGGTCATTCTTGAGTTCCAGGAATCCGCGAAGGCTTTCGATGCCCATGCTGCAGACCTGGAGTCCCAGCTTGGCGATGATGTACCTTGGTACCACTGGTGGAAGAAGGTGAGACTGTGGTTCCAGATTCGCGTCACCAATGCGAAGTACAAGGGTATTGAACGGGCTTTCTTGTACCAACCCGGTCTGGATGGCCGTGAATGGTTCAAGCATGTTGTCTTTGCCCCTGGCATTTGGACTGGTTACTCGGGAGCCACCTACCCTGGACTGGTAGAGAGTCTTGAGGCCGGAGATGTGGAGAATGCTGAGGTATGTGTTTATAACCCCTTCTGCGTTAGGTACAATTGCTAACTTATTTGTTTCTAGAAATGGAGTTCCATCATCCAGGAACGAATTAGTGCTGCGACCAAGCTGCTGCTGTAAATGGCTGGTAAACCGACTATCTTACCTAGGTAGGATAAAGCGTCGGAAATATAGCATAGTTGGCTTCCAAGATGCACATTTACATCAATATGAACACATTCGTACGACGTTGAAATCGTGGCCATCTAAACAGTCCCCAACACATAAATTAGTTATATAGTTCCCTAAATTATGCGTGCACATTTACCCCAGACTTCGTCATCTGACTAATCAATTGCATGACCGAGCTTCATCTGCGTAACTTACATCTCTCCTAATCTCACCCTCTTCCTTTTGACCCGTAATCCTCCAAATCTCTAGAAAAGAAGAGACAACCCGCCCTCAATCTACAAGATGGTATGTCCACAGATCTACATCCCCGCACCGCGCCCCCAATCCAATCCACCGCCCGCAATCCAATCCCACCCCAATGAAACCAAACCACCACCAACATACCACCACCCACCTCTTACATCTGTCCCAGAAAAACCAAAACCAAAGCTAACAAAACCCAGGCCTCACCAACAACCTCCGCCCTAGCCCTCTCCCTCCTAACAAGTCTGGGCGGAATAATCGGCTACACACGGACCGGCTCCCTCCCCTCAATCATCGCCGGCGTCTCCGTCGGCCTCGTCTACCTCCTCTCATTCCTGCGTCTGCGCGCCGGCCAATCCTACGGCGAGGAACTTGGTCTCCTGGCATCGGCTGTGCTGGGTGGAAGTTCTGTTCCGCGTGTGATTAAGACGGGTGGAAAGCCTGTTCCGTTGGCTTTGTCTGTGCTGGCTACTTATGGGCTTTTTGTTTTTGGGGTTGCGTTTAGGGAGAAGAGGGCGTGATTGGGATTGGAATGGAAATGAAATTGGAAATGTTGTAGGAGAGATAATGAAAGTGAATTGAATTGTTAGTTCGGTTTTAGTGGTACCTGTACGTCAATTGAGTCTTCATAAGCTACTTGCGCATTGAACCAGTTTAGTTGCATGTTGTACATCGATTAGTGCTACTTTACGGATACAAGGTACAGACAAGATCACTGAAATAAAACATGCATTGGTAGAAAACGGAAAGGGCATGTGATTCCACAAAACGCCCCGAGATGGGTTTCCTACCTCCAGGAAAACGCTAAAAACTTACATCGACCGTAGATGGCATAATTTTGCCGTCTCAGGCATTCACATCAAACAGATTCCTCCAGGGTTAAACCTCCAGTGGGGGGTCAGGAGGGAGGATCAAAGGGCAAGGCACGTACTGTACGTAGGCTCGTCGATGTGACTTTCACGAGCCAATAGCTTAGACCTAGGCCTCCCTTCCCCGAACGAGCGACTCAAGGGAACCTCTCAAATCTTTCTTTTGGTTTTTTGATGATTTTTTTGGGGGAGTTTTTCGATTTTCTCCTTCATGTCTTTCAAAATGTTCTTTTTATCTGGCAGCATCGAACTCAAACAGCATCGACGTTTTCCTGGGGTTGTCGGGAGAGAGAGATGGTGGGACGGGGGAGGACTCGCCAGACTAGGATTTGGAATCAGAGCCACTGATGACAACCAAAGATCCAGCCAGGAGAATGCTCATATGTAACTAGAAGTTTTGATGTGTCGACTTAGCTGGGTTCCGTAACTCCATCACTTGCAAATGCAGCAGGAAAAAACAAAGCAGAACTTAATGTGCCGGATCGATCACCGTGTCGGAATCTTGAATGGCGCCCACGATTGTGTTTCCGGGGAGCTCGCTGAGGGCGGTTTGCGTGCTTTTGTCGGGAACGTATGCATATCGAGGTAGCTGCGCCATCTTCTCCTCCGGACTAAGCGTGTCATCATTGTAAACCAATCGGACTGCGGGCTTGGTCTTTTCTTTCTTGGGTTTGCTGATACCCTCTGTCTTGGATGCGACGTCACTGGCTGCGCCTGAAATTTGATCGTCAACAGGTGTGGAGACATTCTCGGTTGGTTGGGCGCTGGATCCATTAGAGTAACCCGAAATTGCGGGGGTGGGGGACGGGACGTGTCCCATGTGCATCTGTTGCATTTCGTGCGCGTTGACTGAAGGCACAGCAAAAGCAGGACGCTGAGGAAGGTTTGAGGCGGCCGGTAGGCCCGTAAATCTGCTATCGGATGGTAGAGGTTGTTGCTGGAGGAAAGGAGGAGCCCCGTAGGAGACTGGTGGCTGTGCAGGAAGTCCGGCGGGGAATGGCGAGGGATACCCGGATGGGGTGTAAGGCGAGGCACCAGGGACCTGTTGTCCACCAACTGGGGAGTAGCTTGAATAGACAGGACTGCCAGTTTGCGAGAAATGAGGTGTCACACCAGCGGGGGGCCCACCGTAGGGCTGAGGGTAAGAATATTGCGGAGTGGCTGCGACCTGAGGCGATGGCGCCTAGAAAAAAACCGTTAGTTCTCAAATCACTTCACATTGAATAGCAGGATACGACTTACGTATCCACCAGGTGTTGATGTAGACGGAACGGCACTAGAGGGTGTCACATCGCCGCTGCTACCTCCGGCAAGCGCCTCCGCACGCCTGGCCTTGTGCTCAGCCAGTCGCTTCTTAAGATCTGAGACAGGTTCGAGCTTGGGCTTCTTCGCCGGTTGGCCGCCAGAAGAGGCGCCAGTAGGAGGATTGCCTGTCGCATGCTGGCGATCCAGCTCGGCCTGCTGAAATTGTGAAGCGACACGCTGCTGATGGGCCTTGAGGACATCCGCGGGGATACCCTCCATACCGAAGATTTCAATATCAACGCCCATACGGTTCGGTAGCGCATTGTGGACCTGAGTCAATTGTTCCTTATGGACCTGGCTCAAGTGCACGGATAGACCTAGCGACACAAGCCATCAGTACATGCGCCCACCTTATCTAGATAAAATGCAACTTACCTCCGGCGGTATTAAGTCTGCGATTGCAGTTGTCACACTTGAAATGCTTAGCTTTCTGATGAGAGATGAGGATCTTCAGGTCGTCAAAGTCACGTTCGCAGTAGTAGCACCATGGGCGATCGAGTAGCTCCTCGAGAGAGGGACCGCGTCTTTTTTTACCCATTGTAGCGTCGATAGAGACAAACAATAACTCGAAACCCGTAAATGTGTGTGGGGTTGCAAAGGAGAGGGATATTTGCTCAGGAGTGTGTCGCAGATCTGGAAGCTCACCATGATGGATGAGCGTTATCACGTGGCTGGCACGTGACTGGCTCTAGATGAAGTATGAAGTTGTGAGTGAAAGAACTTTGAAGCAGTTTGAAGATATTTTTTTATCTTTTTGCTTGTATTTGGGAAACAATTTGAGTTTTTTTGTCTGCTGCAACTGAATTTCGTTGCCCCAGGCTACATTTTGTGAGGATGTTCTACATTTTACTCCAATGTCCAATTATAATAGTCTTTTTGGTAGTCTTTTTTTCTAGATATTTCCCCGTTATTGGTTTTGGGCACAAAGTATAGAAACATAGGCAGCGAAGAAGGTGTAACATACAACTGATTTATAACATGGGGTCTACCCATCTTGAACCTAACCCCGAGTCTAAAATCCAATACACGATCTACAACCTTGGAAACAATCTAAGGACTACAGATAGAGAATAATATTTTTTTACAACTTGAATTTCCACCTTAGAGTACATGTATTGGTGCCCTGGCAGTGTCCGGACACTGCCAGGGCACCGGTATTTTCGTAATGTATCTGATCATTGCATTCCCAGCCCACACCCCAGGGAGGTCTGGGATCACAGGGAACCACCTCCACCCCAGCTTATCGACCGCGGGCTCAGCCCAGTCACGAAGAGGGCCGAGCACCAAGCAGTCAAGATAAACCGGGGTGAAGAGGTGTCCTTGCGATCCCATTCCAAACCCTGGGGTGGGCCAAGAAGCAATGATCAGTTGGTGTCGAGGCAATCCCCAGTCCCCTCTCTCTCACTCGTAAATGAAAAGTGAAATGCACATGAAGTAAGATAATAGCTAAAGTGAGAGGGAGGGAAAACCGGGGATTGCCTCGACGAAGCCGGCCTGCCCTCAATGGCGTGGGTCCCGCGGGTTATGACCCGGGAGGGGACCCATCCCGTGGTACTGGACGTACGGGAATGGGGCGTACTGGGGCGGCATGGGTTGCCCCAGTTGCGCCATAGGCGCAACAGGCGCAGCAGCAGCGAAAGGGTTCACTGGGCCGGGGCCGTAGTGAGAGACCACCCCCATAGGAGGGAGGGTGGGAGGCATGGGCTGCTGCTGCTGCTGCGCCTGTACGCTTGCCATTGAGGGCAGGCCGGTGGGCCCCTTGGGGGCGAGGTTTCCAGCAAGTGGTGCCAGCGAGGGCGACCGCTTGCGGCGGCCAGGGCCAGTGGGCTTGGGGACCTCGTCGGCGGCGCCGTCGACGGTCCGGTCCTGCTCGATTTGGGCCTTGGATCGCTTTGGGTTTCGAATGCGTCCTTCCCGGTTGAACCGGTCCCAGTGATCGAGCATCGCCTTGGTCCTCTTTGGGTTCTTCGAATTGGCGATCTTCTGCCGCCTGGCCTCCTCAATCGCCTCTGCAGAGAGAGCCTCCTTCTTGGCCGATGTCGGAGCGGATTCGACAGGGCTTTCGGTGGCCACAGGTTCGACGGCCGGGAAGGAGGTCTCTGCTGGAGGGAGTGATGAGGAGGCCAGGCTGCTAGCGCCACGTCGACCCCGGCCCCGAGATGAGGGTTGAGCTGGGGCAGGGGTGACTTCGAAGGTAGCCCGAGAGGAACCAAGGCGACCAAGCCCACGGCCGCGTCCGCGGCCACGGCCACGGCCAGAGCCTCGGCGGGAGTTAGTGTCAGAGTGAGTTGATTCGGCAACGACGGTTTTGCCACCACGGCCTCGGGTGCGTCGCTTTGCGGGGTGATTGTCTTCATCGGTTTCATCACCATCCGCACTCTCATTTTGAGTCTCTTCCGCATCAGTGGTTTTGGTTGGCACTTCAACCTCTGCGGCCTTGCGTTTCCGAGTAACTTTTGGCACAAGTGGCTCGCGTCGAGGTTCATACAACTGAGGGTGATACTCAACGCCATGTTTCTTCATGGCTGCCCACCCATCAGGGTTAAGTTCACCACTCTCCTTGTTCTTAGCAATCATCTTTCTGGCTTGCGCGGGAGTTGGGACAAAGCCTCCCTGCACGAATGGATCCTGCTGCGTGCGGATGGGCACAAGTGGTGTGTTGGTCGAGAAATAATTGTGTTTGTAACCATAGAGTATTGCCTCTTTCTTGTCCTCGAAGTCAAGCTTGTCCTCATTGACGTGAGCTAGTGGGGCTCCGCCCTTTTTCTTGTGACCTTGCATTTGATGTCGCTTTGTTTGATATGAGGGTTCATCCCGTTTGTGTCGATGCGCTTTGAGGTAAAGGCCATCGAGGGCCAGGTATTCATCTTGAAATGACTTCAAAGCAAAGGCGGCGGTCTGTGTAAGTGCGTAGAGTTCTTCTGGGGTGTATTTTTCGGGACTGCGGAGCATATTGACAAGCTCATCGAGTTCCTGAGCCTGTGCTTCAAGGAATTGACCTTTGTCGACTTTGGGCTTCTTGTATGGAAGGGGGTGAGAGGCTGGTTCAGGGGCATCACGTTTCTTGGTCTTCGAAGGGTCGTGGAAAGCATTGTCCCAAGTATATTCACACTTGGCAGCTTCCTGGTCGTAGTTGGGGGAGAATTGGTTGGCATCATGAACGTTCCAGAAGCGGTCAAGGCGCGTTTTTACATCTGGTCGTCGCCACTCGGCCTCGCGGGCACGATATTCCTCGGGATATCCAGTACGCGGGTTGGAGAGCCAGTCCAACAGGTCACGTTTCGTTTCGGGCATGTGGCTGACATTGCCTTGGATTGCGGTTGGCAGAGCGCCATTGTTGTCGTCAGTGGTCAGTTCCACTATGATCTCTTCGCCTTCTTCGTCTTGAGTCTCGCCATCTTCTGGCTTGGCAGCTTGAACTATGGCCTCGTCTCGTTCAATGGCGTCGTCATCTTGGAGATCGCCATTCTCGTCGTAAGTGTCATCAGCGCCATCTTCGGCGAGATCTTCGGCGCCATCGTCGGCACCATCATACCCAGAAAAGTTGATAGATTTCGGGTGAGCTTCGTTGATATGATCATTTAGAACATCTTCTTCAGAGACGTCTGCGTCATTTGGGAGCATCAAAAGCTTCCCACACCAGTCACACTTGAGCCGTCGAGGCATGGGTTCCGGGGACTGAGAGATTTGGGTGGAAGTAGATTGGGGACGAAAGGGTTCAGAAAATTGACGACGCAGCGGGGAGTCCTGGCTGTCACCAATATCCGAAGAAGGATTGTCCCCATCCAAATCGGCCCTTGGGATAGGGGCCATTTTGGCGGAAATGGACGGAGAAAAAAAAAGAAGAAGAACAAGAGGGGGTATGAGTGTTTCAATGAACAGAAAAAAAAAAGAAGAAGGAAAAAAACAGAGGTCTCAAATGGAGAATGAAGAATGTCAAGAAAGAATCTGTATAGATGGTCAGCGTTGGTTCGCTTGCGGGTGCCAAGACGCCAGTAAATCGCAGTGCAATTCCGCGGTTCCAAGGGCCAAGGCACAAGGCATGGACCAGCGCGAACACAAGAATCGCAAGACATCGTAAACCCAGTAAACGCGACATCTAACATGAGAAAAGCCATGATACATAAGACACGGTCGGGTAAAAATGCATGGATCAAGATCTGACCGGAAACCTTGGGAAGTACACTGCGAAAGTGTGCCATACAAGAAAAAAAGTGAAAAAGACGCGACACTTACCATGAGATGTTCAAAGTCGAGTAGAATCCTTGTGGATAGAAGACACGAGTCACAACCAATGACTGCTCGCTGTTAGTGAGTGCTGCAAAGAAAGGTGCAGGATGGGCATGAGTGGCTGCCAGGGATGTGTACTTACTTATCTGACTGGGGAAGGCTGGGTAGGTGACAGTCCACTTGGGACACAACGCGAAGTGGGATGAGAGAATGTGGAGAGGGGAAAAGATTTAGGAGACAGGTGAAATAGAGAAGAGGTGAAAAGCAAGAGTAAGTCGCAAAGTTGTGTTTGGCGCGCAGATCTTGCGTCCCCGGGTAGTATGAAGAAAAAAATGATCTTCGTCGACGCGACACCGCGCAAAGAAGATGACACGAAAACAAAGACAGTAGATGAAGGGAGATTACAGAACAGAATGAGCACAGGAGCAGAGAATAAATCGGAAGGTGAAATGGGCTAAGGATGATGAGGTTGAGAAGAGATTGAGGTCGAGAGAGAGATAGTTTTGTAGTTTCATAGGCAGTGGAAACCCCGTCCTGGCCCGACCAATCAGAGGCCTCATATCTACTAGCCACATTCGACTACATTGAGGAAAGGGGGTTTGGGGATTTGGATTGATCACTATTCATCACAATTCATCGATGATTTTATTGATTCTCTGCATTGTATTGATCTTCAATTGTCCATGGTCTTTATTTTTTTGCATTGTCACCTACTCTTGTACAAACCTTTATTTTTTTATGCGTCACATGATACGTACTTTGGAGTCGAACAATAGCCTGTCTCCTCAATAGCCTGTCTCCTCAATAGCTGGCTATTGAGGTAGGCAGCTGGACTGGAATAATGCTTTGGAGACACCCAGTGGGATCAAGTCCTATGCGCTTACTTCCGGGGAACCCTCCGTCAACAATCTCATGGACTCGACTACATATTTTCTATACTCATCACGGGCAAGCGACAGGAAACCAAACGCCAGATATTATGATATTTAGATATCACCCGGATCGTATGTGTATGTCCATGGGTGACTACCCTTGGTCCCTCTGGTGCATGGTCTCCATGTCTTGTGTCACAAGGAACGGAGTGGCGCCTATCCCCATTAAGATATATAGACTAGAATATACATTTGTCACCTCTTACTAAATTATGTCTGCTTAGTTATAGGTAGTATAGATAGTACATGGGATGAATTTTGCACATGTACCTCCCTCGACAATTGTCTCCTCGTACACCAAGTCACAAGTAGGGGCAATAGGCATGCCAAACCCAAACCAGCTATAGATACCAAAGAAAATTGTTTAACTCCAGCTTCTCATGGTCTATACCATCAAGTATGATGCCATTCTAGCCAAGAATAAACCTTGCAGTAACCGCCTCGCCACCAGCAATAATAGCCGCTCATGTCTCCATCGCCTAAACGATATACCACAACCCTCCGGGCCTTGTCGGATATAAACTCCATCCCAGATGTATCTTAGATACTTTCACAATTGTTATCTAGATCATAAGTTGGCTGGTTGGATATGGTACATTGTCGCGTTCTTCATAGCGCCATCCTATACTTCCCGAGTATGGTTTATCTCAATTTGTTACAAAAAAAAAAGAAAAAGAAAAAGAAAAAGAAAAAGAAAAAAAAAGTGAAAACTCACAATGAATTATTAGACAAAACGCTCTTTCAGAAAATAAGAGTAAGAAAGAACGACATAGAAAGGAGGGTAAAAGCGGCAGCGAAAAAGCCTCGGTAGGAAATATACGAGTGGGTGGGGGTTGCCCCAATTTTCCTCGAATGTTCCTTCGACCCGTGAACGCCGAAGGTCACTCGAGAATAATTTCTAGTATTCTACTGTATATTATGTAGAGATAGTCTTTAGTGGCCGTTTACATGCGAGACCTTGGTCTATAAAATCATGAAATATATTGTTATGCTGTGAAGCTGTTGTATTAGAAGAACTACTCTAGAAGCCAACTATTTATATGACTCCCCGCACACACAGGCTGCCCACTCAAATCAGTGCGCAGCAATGTGCTAATCAACGAAAGCTAAAAGTAGATGGAAATTAGTGGCGGAATTTAGTCATCATGCATATACTTGCTCAGCTAGAAGCAACTATTTCTTAGCGAAGCGGCTTTTGCCTCTCATAAGTTTGCTATAGCGGAAAAAGAGGAACGGAAACGGTATCATGGCAACAGTGAGAAACGCCAACAATGATGACGCCCATTGGTATCCTAATCCTTCAAATATGTGCTCGCCGAAAAGCGGGAATACGGTCACGGTTTCAGATTAGCTTTATACTGAAAACCAAAGTCATAGCATGTTACGCCTTTATATATGTACCGGCAAAAATGCATCGGATGAAGCTATTTGCGGCTATAGCGCTTGCTGCGTACGTTAGATAAGCGTCAACCTAATGTAGGTTCTGTTAGTTGTGCCTTTTAAAAGACAATTTAGAAAAAATTTGTAGTAGTCTAGATAACTTACAAAAAAAACCGAAAATAGAAGAAATTGAGCGAAATGCGCCGAGTCGCGCTAGTTTCATGCATTCGGAGGGTTGACAAAGGGCTGGAATCGAATCGGACTAGCTGGCTGACTAGACCTGGAGCGGATTTCGCGATGATCAGCATCTGGAACCCTCTCCTAACTGGCGTGGTAAATTAAATTATTTCCGTGAGTATCTGCCGTTGCAATTAACTCAAGAGTCAAGACCGTAAACAGGATCCAGGTCCGAACAGCCCCAGTCCGGAGTATTCCCCAATTTAGATTCTAGACCAACTTAAGCTCCCCCAAACCCTCCGTCAGCATGCCCAGTGGCCAGCCGACTTTAAACGGATCGCCCATGCTCAAAAGCAATTATACTACACTACGTCGCCATGTAGCCATACTCTGAAGGTGGTTTCGCCCAATTTCTGCAAGAATAGACAAACAGCATTCATTCATTTATTACCTTTTGGTCAAAATCAACCCACCATGGCTGCCACGACTATGGAACGCGGCTATCACAACACATCATCGTCATACGTCCTCCCCAATGAGTGCGACTTTTTAAGACCCAAGCTGAATTGAGCCCTTCACTAATATATGCTATGTAGCGCCATTGAGCAGGATCGACTCGATGCGCAAGCCGATACCATTGTGGCCATGATTGGTGGTGCTCCGCTTTTGGCGTACAACCGTCATCTCACAAACGCCTCCAACCCAGTCGATATTGGCTGCGGAACTGCCATGGTGTTGCAACCCATTCAACTGGCTGCTCTGCTCCCCAGCGCAAACGTGGTCGGTGTTGGCATTAGTCCTGTTCCCGCACCTGCACTTGCTGCTGCTGCCATCCGAGCCGACGTCGACCCTAGCGCAACGGGATTGACCTACATTTAGCCCTTACCGAGAGATTCCTCTAAGTAAGACTCTCTTTTCGCTAGATATTATCTATCCGACGTGTAAGTACCCGTAAAATCCACCTTGATGTCGAAAACTGCTTCTTCATGATATGTAGTGGATGCAACGGATCATTTTCAGCGTCAACGCGCAGTATAGAAACAAAACGTACTTTGTCGATAGCTAAGCATCTCCGCATTTTCTATCCTGCATAAGGCTTCGGTTACATCCGCATGAGACATACACATATTTGCCCCAAAGTTTTACAACAAGGGTCCTCATTTAATTTGTATTATAAATACAGTCTGCTTAGGTTGGACAATAAGAAGCCTATTCAGGCACTATTAGTTCCCCCACTGGATAAAATAGGACGCCAAAAAAGCAAACTGGCATAACCATGACCCCTGTCGCAACTATTACTAGTGCCTGTTCCGGAATTGGGCTTGCCATGTCCAAGGATCCCAAGGATCTCATTCATCGCGGCCACAAGGTGTTCATGGGCGACATCAACTCCCAAGGCGGCGAGGTAGTTGATGCCTTGGCACTCCCTTCCGATGCCCCTGCACCTATATTCGTCTGCGGAAACGTTTCTTCCTTCGAAGACCAAGCCAGTCTCTTCGAAGCTGCTTATTCCTTCGCCCAGCACATTGACGTCTTCCTGGCCAATGCAGGCAACACCATACAATGCAGCCACCGCCGAAATCAATCCAGGCGCTGTTCCTCAGGGCTTTAAGCTCATGGTGCACTATAGTCGCCGTACCCAATACGATGCAAAGGCTGCAGGCTCCGTGCCTCCCCCACTTGGCCGCATGGTTGTCACTTCATCGACATTCGGGCTGTACCCATTTCCCACGAACCCGGTCTATGCCGCCACCAAACACGCCACAAGGGGACTTGTCCAGAGCCTAAACTAGACTTTAGTTTGTAATAAAAACCCACATGTTGATTTCTTTTCCGCGAAAGGTCAAGGATTTTCGCACAAAGCTTGCACTACACAACCCACGTAGCTTAGCAGGCTGTTTTTAAATTTTAGATGTACACCGCTGCATCTACCCTACAAAATCATGATTCATTCATCTACTGCAGAAATGTTCTAGACGTATGCGTGCTCTCAGTAAGCAGAAACAGGAGCAAGGCCGAGGTCCATCTTGCATCAAAGGATGGCTCGCAAAGTGAAAAAGAAAAGCTTACCGAGACAACTATACCTAAATTATGGACAATTTGAAGATATCGCGTTCGTAGAATCGTAATGCACACTCACCTTGTTTTCTTGGCGGCGCTCTTATTTACGTACTGGAAAATTCCATCTTCTCGTCGCCGTAACTCCCGCTGGGCCATTTTTGTTAGAATCTCAATGGTGTCGCCGCGGCCCGTCTCCCTAGCACAGCTCGCGGTACGGTTCGATACCGGACTCTCGTCGACGGTGTCCAGGTCCATGGAGCAGCGCGGGGCTACCGTGTGCTTTACGAACTACCGGAGCGACTCGCGGAGATTCTAGGCCGACTTTCTCGACACCTACAGCCGGATGCCTCTAATGTTAATTTGTGGGGTTTCTTCGGGTAAAGGAGCCCGCTGCTATCGTTGCTGCAGCATCGCGGTAGGAGACCCTATATCTCGTAGCTCGTGTCGCAACTTCTCTATGGCAAATTCATAGGCCTCGAGAAGATAGCTGTAGCAGTCTAGTATAAGCAGAGACGTCATACCGTGGCACTTAGCAATCGGCATCGGCGGGTAGCATAGCCCATTCTCCTTAAGGCGCTAAAGTATCTCGGTTATCTCGGCGCTAAGCCTATAGATAACCTCTATATCGTCGGTCATGCTAAAGGACACGGCGAGCGACTCGGAGAAGGCGATGAGCTCGGTGTGTGTGACTACGAGCCGGCTGTGTAGGCTCTCGCTCTTGAGCGAAGCGGCGGCAGAAAGCGCCTCGCTGCTAGAATGGGCGTCATGGTGTGTGCCGCTGCTGGAGCGGTGGGCGCTGCCGCCCCCCAAGGGCGAGAACAAGTCGGCGGCAGCATCTGAGCTTGCGGTTGATGCCGTAAGCGTACCACTGTGTATCACCTAAGTAGGCGGCAGTGTCCTCGTCGGAGTGGAGGTTGCTGAAGAGGTCTAGGCTGCAAGCGGCAGACGGAGGCAGGGTGATGAATGGTTCGTCAACTGTGTCATGTCTGTCAGCTTTCCATGCCAAGTACATGTAATGCAAGGGCAAAGAAGAAGAGCAAGTTTCGCGATATACTGCTCATGGCTGGGGTTGGGCGTTGGCTGGACGAGCTTGACTGGCCTGTCCCGCGACCGCCGGACTGTAGTTGCAGACGCCTGACTGTGAGCACTTGTGGCACTGGTTGGACGACGCATCCCTAGTGCACCGCGTTTTGGCGGCGTAGCAACGATCGCAGGTGGATTGAATAAGGCTCATGCTAGCGTTTTTGGTGGTATCACTTCAACGCTGGTAGAAAAGCTAGTCAACCATGAAAAGCGGGCGTCTTCCGGTTGCTAATTTGCCACCCCTCTCGAAAACTGCCTTGCCTGGTCTGACTCGAGGAACCGATAAGTATTGGCGCTTGGTCAAGGAGAAAGAAGAGAACAAGAAGCAGCGAGCAAAACATTCAGTCTCTAGGCTGGCGACGAGAATCAGACAGCGGCCTATAGGGGCCAAAACGGTAGCCTGATTTGTAGCGCATGGAGTGACTACGGTGCTACATTAATGCAGAATTTTACAAAACTACGTACTTTTACTTGCCTAGGAATTTGAAAACACTCACCGTTTCTCGACCTGTATACGGTGCGACTAAGTATGCCACCGGGGCACAACTCTCTCATTGGTTTATATTACCAGGCAGTATTTTCGATCCACTCTCGAGTCCCACTATACAAAAACTAATTAGTTATGGAGTTATTGGTAATATTGATGCCTTGGTTAGTTAACTAACTACTCCGTAGTATATCATATAAAAAGGGAGTATAATATTAAAGTATATTAAATTGAAGTATGTCAAATTGAAACGTGTCAAATTAGAGTATAATACATACCGTCAGAACATATACCTATGTCGACGAAGATGCTGGTGAAGAAGCACCCTCCTATAGCCTTCAATATCACCAATTTCGATCTCTTCTTTTAGGATTTGGTTGATCGACTGGAACTGAGTCTCTTCCTCTTCCTTTGAACTAGTACGATGGCGAATACTAAGCCGAAGCCGTAGCCTTTATAGCGTTCGAGGACTAATAAACTGTAGGTCGACCGCCAGGTATATTGATTACTAATGAATATGTAAAATACATAAAAATGCCAAGACATTCCTAAATATTATACTTTATGCAAGGAGGGGGATTGGGTCCTTGGGTCCTTGGCAATGCCAAGATAGGGTCCAAAGTTGGGTTCTGGAGAAGCCTAAAATTTATAAGTGAACCCTTTTTTATTCAGATCAGTTATTAATTCTTTTTATATCTCAGGGAAAACAGCAGGCTTTATATATAGCATGAAGTCTAAGTTGATTTTCAATCGCCTTGGTTCGTCGTATGGACAGGCTAGGAATTATTTCCAACGTAGTAGATTACATGGTTCCTGATCTGCACTAACCTCATGTCGCAACACCACTTCTCCTAAGAGAGAGCTCCTCGGCCCACCATTGCCGTCTGCTTAATCATCAATAGGGTGCGAAAATTTGGGAATGACAAAATGGTAAGTTAAACTAACTACCCGGATCAGGGTTTTTCTAGGAGTACTGAAAAATTATCGAGCCCGAAACTACGTCGTCACTAATCCGCTGCGGGGAAGAGGAAAGGTGCCGCATAGCGGGTTACGGCTGACGACAGCGCCACCTAGAACTTATATACCCGGCAGAATTCGGTATTTTGCAATTCGCCAAGGCCCAAGTCCACACTAGTAGGCAGCCATTTTCACTTTACCGCGTGGCTACTCCGTACATAATATAATGATCAAAGCCAATTTGAATAGTTAAATGGATCATACCGCAGCAGGTAAAAAAGAACAAACTATACTGTCTTAGAATGCTTGACCTCTCGTACTCTATTTATCAAGACCTCACGCTTACCTATGCTTAATTCTCTCTCAAGAAATGCTAAGTGTCGAGGAAATCATAACGGCAAGAAGTAGTCCTGAAGATACTACATAGGAGGATCTCATAGGCCGATAAGGGTTCGCAGAGAGATTCGTCGATTTCTGCATTATTTCATATCGGGCTGTGTTTCCTATTTAGGTAGGAGTGTAGGCCTGGAAGCCTGATATGTGAGACATAAGTAATAAGGGCGGAGACTAGGGCGGTCAAATTTTGCCCTATTGCCGCCGCAAAGGGTGCCTGCCGTACAGAGGGTACCGCATAGAGGGTACTGTACCAAGAAGGTCTGCCGCCGCTAAGTGCTGTTTCCACTAACTAGACAATCTCCACTAGTTAGACAATCCTAGGCAACTACTCCAAAGCGGCTTAACTAATGCCCGAGGAACAATAAAATTCGGTATGCTGTGCCCGCTGCACTCCCAACACCGCCAAGCTCTTGACATTTTTTCTCCTATCTGGACCAGCACCAACAGGGAACATTTACCTAGTCTAGCCTTAAGATGGCTAGATCTACGAGCGGGTCTTGAAATCCCGCATCCTGTTGTTCATGTCCTCGGTCCACGTCCGGCATTCCAGGGCTCAGTGCTTGTACTATAAGGGTTGCCTTTAATACAAGCATGCCCATTTGGCTCCTTACGATATATACTAGGAATTTCTATATAGTTATCATCTGTAAATAATTGGCAAGATGGCGGCTACCTATGTATGATTTGATACCATTCGCTATATCTTATCCTCAACCCATCCCAGTGTTTCAAGCAGACTAACCATCTGATTTATATCCATTTAAACATGTGCCCCACGTAGGCTGGAAAAAATTCGGAAAATTGTGGTATAGGCAGCAACTTATTCGTCTAGTATTGCGAGGATGGTCCTCTCAAAAGGCACTATATGAATGATCTACAGGGTCAAGAGATGACATGACCAGGCAAGAATTGCTTGATCGTTGAGGCTGTCCACCAGTGGTCTGTCTACAACAGGATATGTTGGATGATCCTATCACCGATGAATGCCTGTTTTTGTTGGCACTCTGTGCTTTTTTTTTTGCTAGGATCTAGGGCATAAATACCCTGTTCTCCATAGATTGAATGACCAGAGATTCTTCCTTCTCTCTCCCCCTCTAGCAGCCATAAAAGGATCCCTCAGGTACCCCAATACTCACAATAGACTTTCCGTATGTTGTTCAGAAATGTGGATCGAATGATGCCAAAGGGACACCTAAGGAACACCGAAGAAACGCAATGCGAAGAAACTAGTCTCAACAACGCAGGATCGAAAAAAAAAGTAGGCTAACGTTCATAGTCGGGTACCACTACCGTTTCTAGGGGTATTTTCAGGGCTACCTTGATCGGCCCTGTTCTCTTCCCTTGCCAATGTTTCTTCCCACTTTAGACACTCCTGAAGATAACTCTTCGTTCACCTTCAAACAACCCCAAGACACTTCCAGAGCCTACCGTGTCAGTCAGGATCTTCAACATGACAGCCTCATTCCCTATTCGCCTACGACGAGGCTTGCCGCTTCTGTGCGTTATAGCCGCCGCATTTTGCTTTATCGCCATCATCGCCGTTTGGTTTGGCATGAACTCTGACCGGGAACACATTCACCCCCTTCTCACGCAGTTAATCCCCGCGGGACACTGCACCTGCGAATCCTCCACCATCTTTCAGTGCTCGACATGCCTCACCTGCTACGAACACGGTCCACAAGCAGACACCTCCACCTCTTGGTCCTTTGAATATACTCGTGATGGACGAAATGAGGCCCTCAGCCAGGACCAATGCAAAGCTGCTTTCCCCGGATTATTTGAGGATATCGCGCGTGGTAGCAAATTCTGGTCTTCGCATGGCCGCTTGTCGTCTATAGAACTAGACGCTATCACGATACAATATGGTATGGCGCGTGCATTTATCGCCGATGGCCAGCTATACGTGGTTAAGGCGCGGCCTAAGAGCGAGGATCACCGACGAAAAATTCTAGGGACGTTGAGCTCAATCCACCGTGCGTTAGCTACCGACCAGAAACGAGCTTCTAGACCCTACTTTGAATTTGTTTTCTCTGTGGAAGATAGGGTCGACGATGTGACTAACTCGGAATGGCCTGTTTGGGTCTTTTCGCGGACTCCTGCTGAAGAAGGTGTTTGGCTTATGCCGGATTTCAGCTTTTGGGCTTGGGACAACCCTGGCAATTATATAGGGCCCTATGACCAGGTGGTACAACGAATCGAGCGAATGGATATTCCCTGGTCAGAAAAAACGCCCAAACTTGTCTGGCGGGGCAAGCCTAGTTTCGCACCAAAATTGCGGCGCGCGTTGATAGAGGCCGCTAGGGACAAGTCGTGGGGCGATGTTAAGCAGGTTGATTGGAATACGGGTTCCAACGTGCTTAGGATAGAAGACCATTGCCACTATATGTTTATTGCGCATGTTGAAGGTAGGTTTAGTCCTTTTTCTCTACCGAGACACAGGAACACTACTAACAACACACTGTACTGTCTAGGTCGGTCTTATTCGGCTTCACTAAAATATCGGCAAGCCTGCAATTCGGTCATTATCGCACACAGACTCCAGTTCATCCAACATCACCACTATCTTCTAGTAGCAGACGGTCCGAGCCAAAACTACGTCGAGGTTGAGCGCGATTTCAGCGACCTATCTGAAAAGATGGAAACCCTGCTTAACAATACCGAAGCCGCTAAGCGTATCGCCAACAACAGCGTAACGACCTTCCGTGAGCGATATCTGACCCCGGCCGCTGAAGCCTGCTACTGGCGGTCACTGTTCGATGGCTACGCCGGTGTGTGGAACGGAACCGTGGAGCAGTCCGAAACGAAGGACCGCGGACGAGGATTACGATATGAATCATTTGTGCTTCAGGAGAGCTTGAAGATGTACGAATTCGAGGCTGCCATTACTGAACAATGGCATGCTCCACTATAAGGGTATGCAACTGTTACATGCCAGGTCAATCAATGAAGAAAGAGTGCATTCCAACCAAAAAAGCAAATATGGGGAAGAAAGAGAGAGAGAGAGAGATCCTGGGGGTTCTTATAGTAAGAGGATCTCTACAAGCAAACAACATCTCCTTCCCGATTAGGCTTAGTAACAATCTGGAGAACAAAGGAAACAAAGCAAACAAAGAAAGAAGCAAACTATCAAACGATCTAGTGTGGCATGTGATCAACAGATCGTGACAGCAACCAGGGTATGGCAGACTACATACAATCTACCCAACAACGATGTGTTATACCTAACATCTTGCGACGAAGCCAGGATAGCTGCGAAGACTCCAACTCGGTTAAGATATTTCTTGGTGTTTGACCAAAAGCCGGCTATATCAATCCCCGAATGATCTGTTTGTATGTGGAATACCTGGCGCCAACCAGTTCGACCCAGGCGATGGCAGTTCCGAGTTCAATCCTTTCTTACTCGGTCTCGAGGTTGGTGAATCAGTTGCTATAAATTTACTGGAAAGAAATGCAACCTGACTAACTCGTCATAGAATATTAGCATAGGCATTAGATAGCTACTACTATATGTGTCAATCAGGTTCGTCTACCACATTGAATGACAACCTCAATGTCGAGGTAGTCTGACGCCATTAAGTTACAGATCTGCTCCAATCAGTTTCAACACTTACTACTTTTGGTTCTTCTTAAACCTTGGACAGACCCACTACGCAGGGGCATAGGGGCCAGGGTTACTTTCGGATTTAATGCAATGCATAGAATAAATATAGAGATAGTATCAAATTGTAAGGTAAACATCAGGTTATCACTGAATTCGGGTTCAAACCGCCTAAAAACCATGCGATGTATGGATTTGTATGGCAGAAATAGCTTCATATTCATGGGGCTAGATACTGTCTAAGGCAGATATTCAGGCACCCGCGGGCCTCTGTAATTGTAATTCAGGTAATTAACTAGTTAGTTATCTTGATTTTTCTGCCACACCAAATTAAGGCATTAAGGCACCATTGTATAGTTAGTTACATTAAATCCGAAAGTAACCCTGGCCCCTATGCCCCTGCGTACACCCCATCAATAATCTCAATTCTTTCGACACCATTTAAATCCCCAAAACACCATAAATATCGCTAAACAAACTATGCATCAGGGAATTTATTAAAATATTGCCCTTTCTGATTGCTCCCAGAACAGGTACTTTGACGACCTACAGGCCCCAGGGGGTAGAATAGGTTAGGCGGGCTCTTCCTAGAGTGATGGGGCAGTAGTGTGCTAGATATACAGTATATATCTGAGGTTGAACCCCTTGAATTAGGACGATCCGGGAGAGTAGGCGATGTAAGCTGAATATTGAGATGAGAGAGTACCGGGTTAGGGTCAAATAGCACAAGACCGGTAGCAGTGAAGGCGTTATGAGTAATAGCCCCTTCAAATGCATCACCACGGGCTTCAGGGAAGATATTAATAGAGTCGTCTTAATAGAATTAATGCCTAATCGGGTATATCCTGCAACCCGACTCCCGTAAGATCGCTTTAAAACAGCAAAACAACCAACATTAAGAGGCTATAAGAGATGAGAAGCATGCGTAGGCATTATATTGATATAATATCATTATGAGCACAAATTTGATCAAACTAATGGAGTTCCTAGGCCCTAGGGACTCCATTAGAGCAGAAGAGGAGCTCCACGATCATCTTTTAAGCCCTGCCTCTAAACACGGCCTCACTTCGGCTGCAGAATACATTCAGACTTTAGCGCAGGCAAATGAAATTCGCAAATACTCCCACCGGATTACTTTCACCCATGGTGACTTCAAGGCTCATAATATCCCGTCGGAGATGATGGTCATCTATCGGCTTTTCTTGATTAGGAGCCTGCTAGCTGGTACCCTGAATACTTGGATTTCATGACTACAATGAGGTTGGGAAAAGCAGCTGGTGGTCTCAGGTGGCTTTGTGAATTGGAGGAGACCAGTACGACGGGGAGTTAGCTTGTGACGTTGCGCTCAACCCTCATTGACGGTTGACTCATACATGGCTTTCTGGGGGAGCAGTTAATCTACGGTGTGGTTTTGTTTCCTTTATTGTAATCCTCGGATCGAAAACAGTACCATTCGGGTCCTTAAATTGATTATAGCGTATATTTGAGAGCTTCGCATAGTTCATTACTATAGACTCGAACGCTTGTCCTAGACATGACCGAACGCGGCATTGGGGAAGCGTTGCCGTGAAAGAAAAAAAAAATGAAAAATGAAAAACTCATCGCAATGATGAATGGTGCTACTAATCATCCTTAAGTGAAAAACGGGAGTCAACTTAAAGCCCCAAGATTCGGAAAATGAGGCTGTTTGTACTTGGCAACCTTGGCGATTCTATGTCACATAATCGTCATCTTCGACCTCATTGACCGAAGCATTAGAAGAACTGCATCAAGTCAAAAGATTAGGCCCTTGCATCCATATCAGAGCTTTGTTCTTGGCTTCCCAAAGCTTCAGTTATGTTATTGGACACAATTCCAGTAGTCTGTTTACCCTCGGCCTCCGTGGTTGAGGGGCTCTCGGGTAGCAATAGCTGGGACCCAACATCATCAGAGTACAAACCAAAAAGACTATCAGCCGAGCCAAGGGGTCTTTCCTGTCCCGCCGCGCTTATAGTCACATCCTGACTCTGGTTTATCGGAACATCCACAGATTGGTCACAGACTAGGCAAAGGGTGTAGTTGACGCGGCGGGCCTTGAGAATAGGCATGATGCATTTTTGGAAGAAGCCTTGAGAAAAGGTGCGCAAATATAACAGACTAGGGGGATTAGTATATTTGAAAGACTAGGTGATATTTGATTGCTAGACCGACTTACCTGAGGATGACACATGAGAGGTTGGAGTAAACCTGGGGAAGACCACGGTCAATCGTGTAGTCCCAGGGAGATTCCCATTCGCTAATCTTTTGAGTAGAAAGGAGGATCACTCCGGAGATGTATACCCCGACCAGGAGCAATGCGACCAAGCCATCAATAGTGATTTCAAGGAGCGAATAAGATTGACTTCCGGATTTGAGATACCGGAAGAGCAGCATAAATGCAGGCATAGTGCCAGAAACCGTAATCTTCGAATTGTTAGATAGTCTTCTATCATAGTAGGAGAGGAAGACTCACTGCAATGAGCTGGATCCATGGTTGAGGGCCATTAAGACTCGTAAAGACGGCGGCGAGAGCGCACGGCCACGAAAGCACCGAGATAAGGACCTGTGTCTTGCGAGCTCTAGAGAGCGGGTGTTTGTTGGCGGAAGATGTTTTTTGGCACGTTTTTTCGCACATTTTCACTTTGATGTTTCTTTTCTTGGCTTTACAGTGTAAGAATCAAATATGAGGTTTGTGGAGATCCAGAAGTCAAGGTCTTTGTTTATTAAGCAAGTGGTTTGACGGCCCGGCGATGCCAAGCCCGACATAGGGGGAATCAACACTGCTGCCTTGAATAATTAGTCTGCCTGGAGGGATTTAGTCTGCTATATTGTACTATTGTACTCCGTATGTACTCCGTAATACGTATACGAGTATACGAGTAAAAATAGCTGACCTTTAGTTAATAGGCTGGTACCAATTAGTTAACGCTTGTTTAACGTATTTCACATGCGAGCGGCCCAAAACGCGTTCACAAATTAACTACTCCGTAGATCTTAGTTTAACCAACCACTATGCCACCAATTCGCTCTCAATCTTCTAGAAATCCAATAGAGCGGGGGGTAGGATCTTGGCTATCAAGACCATTAAGGATCAGGAAATCTCTTCACCTCGTGAGTCAGCACGTCATTTTAAAGTACAGGAAACCTCTTTACGCCGCTGCCTAGGCGGTGTTCAAACCGCGCGATTTCTCGCGCCAATTCGTATAAACTTACAGAGACAGAAGAGGAATCTCTTTAAAAATAGATGCTCTCTATAGACTCTCGCGGATCAGCTCCCTAGCCCTCTTCTGATGGCGAACCTTCTCGAAAAAGCGCGGAACTACCCCGGTTCTTTCGGTCGGCGAAAACTGGGTGGCGAACTATATATATATATATAACGACGCCCTCTCCTATTCTACCAGTTCTCGAAACGGTGGAACTAAGAGCGTGCGAAATGTGAGGATCCTAAAGTCATTACGGAGTGGTTTAACCTAGTTAAAGTCCTTCAATTTGGGATCGGCCCCGGTGATGTTTATAACTTAGATGAGACCGGTTTCGCGATAGGGTTAACGGCAACCGCGAAGGTTATTACGAGAAGTGAATACTACGGTCGCGTCGCGATCACTTTTACAACCTGGAAATAGTGAGTGGGTGACGGTGATCGAGTGTACGAATGCTTCCGGGTGGGCGCTTTCTCCGTGTCTTTATTGAACCCTAACAGGAGGTATCGTAGTAGTATCAGCCGCGGGCTAGGTAGACCAGCATCAGCACAGTTTACTTTTTAGAATCTGCTAATTTAGACTTAGCTTTTACTGCGAATCTTGGAGGCTGTGCCGACTATGAATCATACGAGCTCTCTAGTCTACTTACTCTTGCTTTGCATTTAGGTAGCACTATTGGATACATCCCGAAAAGTAGATTTGAATCCTGCATATGATTGTTATCCTTTTATAAAATACCTCCCTGCTCCGAATTTCATAGAACATAATGTCAACTTGGCAAGCCCAAGGAGCCCAAGCTAAATAGGCTCGTCAGGTGGCCACCTTTGAAGTATCACAGAACATCTCCCAAAAGGCGTAGATTGAACCCTCACATCATCCAGGTCAAATTTCCATGCCTTTGCAACCCGAGTATCTGGCTGATATTCGACATGAGATTGCCATTGCAACATACTCGCACTGACGTTGTTCTGAAGATAAAGATAAAATCGACAATAGCAATCCATATGAAACTCCATACGTTTCAAGCAGGGCATACGCTGGGTTGCATAGCCCATTGATATGAGAAGCCGGTGGAATTGTTCTTCGTCTATCACTGATCCTCCACCCCATCTCCGTTCGGGATCGTGCATCCGGTCATTCCACTTGCCATTCTCGATCCTGGCTCGATGCGCCGCAGTGTGAGTGGATGTCCATTTCCCTAGTTGATTGTCTTGGTTTTAGTGGCTATAGACATACCAACGGAAAAAAGAGATATTCCTTACCAGAAGGAAGCCAGGGAGGCACATCCTCAATTTCCACTGTTTTCAAGTAGGGCCAGTGCAAGGAGCCTATAACAGGCTGGCCTTCGCCATCCAATGGACACAGGAAGTCAAACGGAAGAGTGGTTCTATTCAACTTCAACTCCCGAAGGTGATTGCTGAGATTCCGCAAATTGATAGTCGTGCTATCAATCCCCGAAGGGATGACATTTAGTGCAGGCATAGTATGTTTCCACGGGCCATCCTCCGCGCCTTTATAACGAAATACTCTTAGGCTGCTAGGAATACTGCCGAGCAAGGAACCCAATGCTTTATAACCGTTAGTAAGGCATGCCTAGGCGAAAAGGCATGAAGATAACGACATAGCTTACATGCTCGACGTCCTTGTATATACTGCAAATGATCCGGACGGACCCATTCGTTGAGATCCAGTTCTAGTTCAGTGAGGGTTGGACAGTGTTCGATAATGGTCTGTATTGCCCCAGTCCAGATTTGATGAAGCTGATTTTTGTCGTGACTTCTGTTCGTGACAGTGAGCGTATCAATACACGGAACGTGTACTAGATAGAGCTCGGGCATATTATTGACAAAACGCGCCCGATATGGGGGGATCGAAATATTGCGTGTTCCTGTGTAGCGATCGAATGAACGATACACACTGGCGGTAGGACAGTGCGCAGCATCTGGTTCCATTTTAGGCCACCTATTGTGTCGAGATTCTCGAAGCCCTAGATGCAAGCTGAGACGGCAACGCTGGTTCCACGAATGAAGCGTTTGGAAAAGGTCAAATATAGCCGTTTGGAAAGCGAAATCATTGGCCTGCCTTAATTGGTTGTCTATGCTATAATCCGAGTTTTTACTTGTGGTCCAGTCCAGTAGTTTGCAGGGGACGATGATGTCGTACTCCAGCCTTCGAATCCAGTTTCGCCGTATGGAACGACTGCCGGATGTGAGTTTTTGAAAATGTGTCAAGGAAATTCCACGTCGCCCTTTTTCTTTATGGTAACTGTCACTATAGACAACGAGATTGGTATATATCAGGGGCTCAAGGGCTGCCTGCCAATAGCGACACACATGAGTGCATGGAATCAAAGAAACCTCGTCAGTTTGTAGGAGTGTTGCGATCTCGAATAGTAGTTCCAGGGGTAGTGATGCCGCCATTACGCCGAGGCGTCTAGATCATGGGCATAACACTTAGAAATTGATTGAACCAGGGCGACCTTTCAAAGATGAAGGAAACACATGGAGAAGAACAAGAACATCAGGACAGAGAAACAAAGAGAAGGAAGTCCTCAAGAAAGATAGTGTACGTTATAACGGAATGCTTGGCGCCACGTTACTTGGATGTATCACATTCCGCTTTAAATGTGGATCATTACGAGCATTGGGCTACAGGACCTCTAATTGCGCCCAAGTATCAAGCTAGAAGATCATTTTAACAACAGGGCCAATGGATCTTCTAAAACCAGTCCATTTTGCCAGAAGGCTTGTAAACACCTACAGCTCAGTGCAGGTGGTTCTTCTCGCCAACATCCAAAGCCACCAAAAAGCGACTAACACAATTATAAGCCGCAATCGTAGCGGTAATCTCAACAACCTCTCGTTCATTAAAGCACCCCTTCAGCTCCGCAAAAACCCCATCAGGCACCGTAACCGTCTTAGTCATAGCATCGGTATACTTCAACACAGCCCTCTGGTCAGCACTCAAGACCGACGATGCAGCCTCATTCGAGAAGTCCGCCTGAGCATCTCCAATAAATTTCAATGCCTCTGCGCTCAATCCACCTTCCTCGAGCAGAGGCGCATGTTGTTCCCACTCGAACAGGGCGCCGTTGACCACCGCGACACGGCAGATGGCTAGTTCACGGACAACGGTTGTAAGGGTAGTTCGGGTGCGGATTGCGCCAATAAATGAGTTCCAGCCTTCTGTGACTGGGTAGGAGTGTAGGAGGGCTAGGTCGAGGGGGAGGAGCGGGTTTGGGGCTCGGCGGGCTTGGACGCTGGCTAGGATTCTGGCTTCGTCTGGTGTGCTAGTTGCTGGGGGGTCCGCAACGTATGGGAGACGCATGGTGGGTGGTATGCAAAGGTTGTAGGCGAGCTTAATTGGAAGTTGGTTCGTTCAATGGCTGGATTTGAGTGGAATCTGGGGTCTGGGGTTTGATGTCAGTTGAGGTATGAGTCGATAGGCTGTGCTTTGGAGCAGACAGCTGCTTTGAATGAGAGGCAGGTATTCGGTACCTGATTTAAAGCTGCAAGATACTATTCTTATTTTTAGCCAAATGGGAACTGGGCTCTATACGGGGAATGAGCAACTATTTATCGGCAACCCCGCGTGGGTCCAGATGGCGCGGACAAGTCAAAGCCGCGGGAGTCGGGTTTGCGCTTCCGGGTTGCTTCCACAGGTTTAGTTTTGATTGTGCTTGATATTCCAGGTATGGATCTATGAAGAGCAAATGTGAAGATGTGAAGATGTGAAGACAGTTGACATTGTATACAAGGGTCCTCTGTACTGTGCGGGGTGACACATTTAAATCCAAGGCCCAGGTGGTCCAACATTTAATATGTCGAAGGCCTATATTTTCCGTAAGAATTGAATAAAAGTATTCAAATCAAAGAATGACAGCTTTCTCTTCATCTGTTTAACTACATTTGACTTTCATTAAGCATCTGCAGTCAGTGCTGTTGGTCTTGGCACATGATCTCCACAAGTTCAGAAGCTCCCACGGTGTCGTCACCTCTCCTGAACATTGTTCCCCCCAAACAAACATGCCTCCAAAGGCCCCTAAACCCACCAGTGACGAGCTTCTAGCTCAGTTTGACGACCTTGGTCTTGACAAATCCGGCAACAAAACATCTAAAGCTATCGTATCCGACAATGCCAAGGGCGGGCAGGAGGACATCCTGGCCGAGCTGGACCACCTAGCCACACAGCGTCCAGCCAGTGGACCAGGTACTCCGCGTCTGTCTTCCGATAAGCCCAGGTCATCTACACGATCTCCCCGCCCGAGTGCGACCATCGACCGACCGACCGAGGACAAGGCGCCGGTCCGCCAGTCTGAGGAGACCAGCCGGTCTTCGCGCGCAGAAACCAAACCAGAACAGCCCAAGGCTGAGCCTGAGAATGTCTCCGCGCAGCAATCAGCCGAGGAGGGTGCCGGCTGGTGGGGTGGATGGTCCGGAGGCCTGTTCGCGACGGCCACCGCGGCTATGAAACAGGCCGAGGCGGCTGTCAAGGAGATTCAGAATAACGAGGAGGCTCAGAAGTGGGCTCAGCAGGTCAAGGGCAATGTTGGAGCTCTTCGTGATCTTGGTATGGATATTTCTACTCAAAATATACTCTCCTACATGCAGACAGCTAACTAGCACACGCAGGCGGCGAGCTTCGAGACAGGGCAATCCCGACATTCACCAACCTCATCCACACCCTCGCCCCTCCCATTTCTTCGCATGAACGTCTACAAATTCACGTGACTCACGATATGTCCGGCTACCCAGGCATCGACCCACTAGTTTACGCGGTATTCTCGCGAGTGATGTCCCAAGTCGAGGGCGGAGACTTGTTGGTGATTCAGCGGGGCCAGGAGTCCTCCCCGAAGCGTGGGCTCGATGTTACCGGCTATATGACCAGTGCCGGCTGGAATGACGGGCCCTGGTGGCGGACGGTCACACCTGGACAACCGCGGAGCATCTCTTCCGTGCGAGGCACCGTGGAGGGCTCCAAGCTTGCACGAGCCAGCGCCGAGTCCTATGCCACCGAGTATTTCTCATCCCGTGGCGGAGTCGAAGAGGCCGCGAAGCACGCTTCGGAGGTCCTGAGTGAATCGAACCCAGTCCGCAGCAGCGATATCTTCTTGGCTATCCAGGCTATCAGCCAGACTACTTCCAAGGACCTCTTCCAGGCGGGTGCGACTGGCGAGAAGGCTACCGATGGAGCTGTGGAAGCCGATACGCAAGAAGAGGAGATCTCCTTCGCGCTGTATCTCCACGACCCCATCCATGGCATTGCCTTCCACGCCATCTCTCAGAGTATCCCGCAGACATGGATTGAATGGCTGGATGCTTCGGTGCCAGCCGCCGAGAATCCCGAGGCCGAGGATGCGAATGTCCAGCGTATTGTGGTGCCCGAAGCCATTGCTGAGGTCATCGAGAGTGGAGGTGTCGACCCGCGCGAGTGGGTTTCGGAGTGGATCGAGGAAACCCTCTCTTTGACCGCTGGTATTATCGCACAGCGATACGTGGCTCGACGAATGGGCGTTGGTGAGGGAGGTATCGGCAAGGGCAAGATGCGAGCTGAGCAGGCGTCGACTGTGGATAGTGGCGCAGGTGAAGCTGCGCGTGCGCTCTAGGACTGCTGTGATCTTTTATACCGAGCTCAAGAGCTGACGCTCTTATCCCAGCATCTCCTGTCGTTTATGTGATACACCCGCACTAGCTAACTATTTCTATTTCTATATTTTGTTTCAGTGGTTACGCCGGGATTTCTAGTAGCGAGAATAACAGCAAATGACCATTATCGAAATCATTAAAGGTTATACATAGAAAAGTCTCTTGCACAAAGTATGTTTTCGTATACATCTAAAAAGACCCGAAAAACATGGCAGGAGTCTTGCACAAAGTATGCTTTTTTAACCGCCTTCGTATACACCTAAAAAGACACCATAAAGATATGACAAGGCCGCATAAGCAGCCGACTATTCTTGTCACTTGTATAAAAAAAATTAAAAAAAGGAAAATCGTGTATGCAATTCCCGTATATGTACAAAACGGACCGGTCTTCCCATAAACCACCATATTATGCATTTTCGAAAACCATTGTGGGTATCGTAGGGTCATCCAACGCATTCAGAATCTGTTCAAGAACTCATTCAAGCATCAATGTCCAGCGGTCCTTCAAGACCAGGGACATGCCAGAAGTTGGCTCGGAGGGCAGTCACACTAAATCACAGCATTAGTATATCCGGTCCCAGTAGCGCAGAGCAAAAAGAACCCATCTCTTACCTAGTTGACCCATTGAGCACGGTGTGAGCATCCGTGCCAACCTCACTCTCCTGGAGCGTCTTTTTCATATCCGACAAATCAGCAGACCACTTAAACTCACGCTGTCTAGAAGACGCAGGCGCGTGTCCATTAACGGCCGTGCCATTCGTCTCGCCATTGACATGAACACCGTTCACGCCATTCACGCCATTAACCTTCTTCCCCGTCCCCTCCTCAGCATACAAACACCCTCTAGACCAATAATACGGCAACGTGCGCGTATAAAGCACAGGCCTCTCCTCAACATCAAGAACCATAGGAACATTGATATTATAAAGCTCGACCCTCTCATCCCAATTCTCATAAAGATGCTGCACAACCCTAACAGCGAGTCTCGCTGCCGCAGCAATAATATCATCAGGCTGCGGGTCCTTGCTACCAAACGAGATAGCAATACCGCGCTTGCTACAGAACACCGCTTCCAGCGCACCGCCTACCGTCCCCGAGGACAAGTTGTAGATGGTAGAAGCATTGCGGCCGTGGTTCGGGCCCGAGATGACGAGGTCGATGGGCGCGCGCTCGGTGAATAGGTTGTACAGACCTAATTGCGCGCAGCTGGCCGGTGTGCCGTTGCGAATCACCACCCAGTCATTCTCCGGGTCTGGGGATTCGAAGCTCTCGTCCCAGCTGCCGTCTGCGTTGAAGGCGTCTGGGTGTACGTAGCTTGCTGTTAGGGAGGCTTCGATTAGGTGGGCTTTTCCGATCCAGGAGCGCGAGGCTGCGGGGATTGCTACGGAGACTTGGTGGCCGTTTGCTTTGAGGGCGTCGACTAGAGGTCGGAGGTATGGTGAGAGTTTGGTGCTTGGGGGACCATCGTCATTGACGACCTATTTTTGGGGAATTGTTAGTTTATTTGTCTTGGCTTTTTCTTGGTTTTTTTTTTCCTTTTCTTTTTGCGTTATCTACGTTTGTGCAACGTATTGCTCGGGCGTAAGGAAATGCGATAAAAATGCGATAACGAGTGGAGTATCATGTAGTGATGATGTTCCGAGGAAGTATGGATCTATAAGCAGATCCTTGCAGGAAATGGCGTTCTATACTCCGTACTCCGTACATTTGGCCAGGGGAGGGGAAAAAATAAAAATAAAAAATAAAGGAAATATTGCCGGTGATCTCACTTACCAGGATGTGCATGACGGGATTAAGCAGCGCCAAGGGCGTTATGGGCGAATATTCGAAGTTTCGATTTGGATCTTGATTTTGGTTTCCCCGGTGGCAGTTTGGACGATGATTTTGTTTTTGTTCTTTTCTAGTGTTTTTTTTATAAGAGAACAAGAAAAGAAAGAAATATTTCTGCACCCCGGAAATACTCGGGGTGCAGGACACTTATACCTGGGGGAATCAGGGTAAAGAATGAGCCATTGGCCACACCGAATTACACACCGGGGTGAAGCCGTTCAGGCTGCGGGGACGGTAATGGTAGGGCCGAATGCAGCGTGCGGTGAACCAATTCGGGTTTCTTTCGGGGATGCTGACTATTGGGTTTCTATTATTCGATATGTTGATGACTCTGGGGGGATTCCAAGGTTGATATGTTATGCGTTGTACAAGGCTGGCGTAGTAAAGGGTAGGATATATTATCCGGTTAATAGTTTGTAGTTCATAGTTCATTATAAATGCTGTTCAAAACTTGCCACCTACTTTGTATATATGGGCCCATCTATATAATTTAGTAATGGATATCATGTGTAAGGTTTATATCATCAATGATATATTCCTTAGAGATAACAGGAAACCATGAATGCACCCAGAATACGTGCTATACTTCTTATATTGCTAGGGTTTCATATAGAAGTTTAAAGCCCAAAAGGGAAGATGAGGTAATCAAATATGTAAGCCCCCAGGAGTTCCAAGGTTAAGCCCAGGAGGTTACCCTGCCAAGTGTGTGCCAAGGCAGTGCTGCAACCTACACGGTAGAACAAGGTCTGGATGGAATTTTCTATTTGGGGTTTTTGCTGAAGAACTGAGGTTACAATCTGCGTAATGCGCCTGCATTAAAATAAAAAAAACACCAAGGTTCCTGGACCATTCATAGCTCAGGGGCCCGCCACGTACATTTTTGATACATCCGTGGACTCTCTCTCGTAAGACCAGTGAGACCATCGTGCCGGAGATCCCTATCGGAGATCGCCAGGTATACGGCCCGTACAGAGTACATAAACATATGTTCTGATGGGCCTATATATCCCCTATATTTTCAATATGTATATCAATCTAGTTGGAATTTAAAGATTTAAATCCAACTCAAACTATTTTCATCATACCTCGTTGTACGGAGTAAATAAAAGGCAAATACTAAAGTGGTCTGTGCCGGCAGCACGCTAAAGACGATCGCAGAAAATCTTGAGGTGGGGAATCCCGTCAGCCCTTCAACAATCCTCTGGCCCCTCAACTCTCTCCTCTTCAATTCACTACCAACTATATCCATTCGATACTCGGACACGTCGACACATCTTCGCCGCTTACCTATATAACCCCATTCTGCCACCCACCTGAACCCGCAAAGTCTCAAAAAGCCAAGTCTTTTTGGGATCTTTGCTCAACGAGGTCGTCGTCGCAACCTCACCCTCTCATCCTGTATGGACTGTGGAAGTACTGGGACCGCTGCGGGGATCGACCCCAAAATTTTGGACAATTGGCAAACCGAGGGCGCCTTTTCTGTCGCCTCATGGGAACATCTGGGTTATGACCAACCACCCGAGTGGGACACCAGCCAGGAATCGAGTCAGTGCGATGCGGATATCGCGGACTTAGGGACCTTCCATGGCCCATTGGCGGGAGAATTCCGTCGTCTGGAGAACAGGTCCGGAAACCCTTTCCCGATGCGAAACCGCGAAGTCCGATGTCCATGTGGCTGACACTTGTTTTGTTATAGAAAGCACGATGTAGCACCCGAGAACTTGAACTACCCCGATGGCCTCGTCGAGGGCACTGCCAGTGGCACTCTTAGCCCCAAGACTATCCCATCTTCCGCCGACGAAAATTACCATTCGGACGAGGCTTGGCCACACTTTCAACTGTACAACTCAGTGGCCATGCCGATGGATGCATCTCTACTCTACCCCTACGCGAAAGAACCGAACCACTCGAATGGGGCCGTCATTGTCGATGATGTTGGAGAGATGCCTCACGGCGGTTTCTCGGATGCCCCGGTAGAAGGCATCATGTCGTTCCAGCAGATTCCGCAGTCCTTTCCCATGATACCCGAGGAGTGGACTGAAATTCAGCATGGCATTCCCGTGGACAATATGCCTCCACCGCAAGAGTCCATGGCACTCTCAGTGGACGCACAAGAGAACCCCAAGGATCACTCCCTGCGGGGGTTCCAGACTTCTATCAGATCGCTGGAATCGCGATGGCTGGATAGTCTGGAATCCCAACTGCCCACTCAGCAGATCACGCCGGTCTCTCAAACTGCTGGCCCGCGAAACGCACAAATCGGACAGGAGTTCCAATTCAAATCCGAAAACTCTTCAGTGTCGGGCGATATGGCGGGGATATACGAGTGCTCCTACTCCGCCACTAGCGACGAGGCCCCTGCATTTGCGGACCGTCAGTTGGAAGACGACGATGTCCAGTGGAAGACCTCACCGCATGAATCTAGTTCACCGGAGGGGTCGCAGCCTGCATTCAAGACCACTGCCTTCATGGTGAGTGAGGCCCCTGTGGAGTCTCTAGTCTCCACTATTCCTGCAAGATCGAGGGCTTCATCGACCGCTGGCCAGCGTGCCGGTCGACCGGCACCACTTGCCATGCAGACCTCGGCTACAGTCAAGAAACGCAAGGCCAGAAACCCCTCTTCAGTGGATCAGGGCATCACAAGACCCCTGCAAATTGTCCAAGAGGATGGCCAAGGCGGCTCCATTGCGTCTGCGGACTTTGTCTCGCCCCCTCGTGGCGCGCGTCGTAAGGGCCCATTGAGTATGGTTGGACGGGCCAATGCAGGCCTGCGCCGCAAAAACAAGGACACTTGTGTTCAGTGTCGACTGAACAAGCGCAAGGTAAGGATTTCCACATGAATTTTGTATCTTCATAAAGCTAACGTGTTTGCAGTGTGACGGAAGCGCCCCTTGCGATGCTTGTCGCCCCACACTTCACGAGCAACCATGCGCTCGTGCATGCTTCTCCAGCATTGTCGAGTTTGGAACCTGCAACTACATCTGTAAGCATCCAGCAAACCTCCCCAAGGATTGTTCAAATTGACTGACCCTATCTAGCTCAACGAGCTGTCAACCACCCTACGATGGATGGTTCCAACCGAGTCCGGATGGCGATTCCATCTGAATTTGACCTCAGTCAACTCTTGTCTTTGCTCGCCGAGCGCCAGGGGCGGTTCAACATCCGCGCTAGCCAGGCCTGGGGCTCTCTCTACGTCCTTGACCTGGGAGAGACCTACAAGTTCCTGAAGACCCTGAGCGAGTACAACGGCAACTCGAAGTCCACTTTCCTCGAGTTCATCGACCGACGAATTGTGGACTCGAAGGACAAGTCCAAGAACTGGCTGTCCTGCGTTGCCGACTGCGACCCAATGAACCAAGCCTATGTAAGACTTGACTGTCCCACATGCCAAGAGCACAAAAACTAACCAACCCCAGACCCTCCTCTCCCAGTGGAACAACATGCCCAGCCGCGCCAAATACAGCTTCGTGCCTCTTGACTCGGCAGGCGAAGAACGAACAATGGACATCAACGACCCAGAAGACCAACGCGAAATCCTCCTCGCAGCTCAACTCTCCCGAATCTTCTGCCGCATGCTCGAAGTTGAAGGCTTCCGCAAGCTCGAGCGCGACTTCTACAACATCAAGTGGAAGCAGATCTCCCACGAGACGCACGTCCGCTTCCTCGGCGAACTCGGCCATATCCTGCTAACGCTGCGATGGCGCGTGAGCTGGTGGAAGCGGCTCGGCGACGGCGGCCAAACTCCCGATCCCACACAGCAGCACTACGTCGACCGCGTCGAGCTCCTCTGCCGCATCCTCTACGTCTATTACACCTGCGTGCTGGCGAAGCTGCCGTCCTGGTCGGCGGCCGATGTCCCCAAGGGCATCTGGTCGACATATGCGGACTCGGAGAATGCCGTTTGGGATGATTTTCCTTCGGACTCCAGTGATGGCGGCTTCCATGGTTGGATGGAGCGTGGCCAGGACCTGATTGAGCAGGCTGGTGTTCCGAGCCGCATCTCGAAGTTCTGATACCGGGATGGCAGATCTGATCTGCGAATATGGTTTGGATGGCAATGGCATTGGAGTTGGAATTATAGATACCCTTTTTTTTGTTTGGTTTATTTTTTTTTCTCTTCGAGAATTCGTTGTTTCTATTGGATGCATCATGACTTTTTACATACAAGATCTGCCTTATGACTTGATGATTTTCCCGCATGTTCTATCCTATTCGGTTGGTTTTTTTCAGAATTTGTACATAGAATTACTATTTACCGACATATAGACAATGCTTCTCATCTCTACTTCATCTCGCCCATCTCATACAACCTATCTACCTTGTATGTATATATAGACCAAAAGACAATAGAAACAGGGTATCGATTTCCTGCACTCATATAACGAGCTCTGTATAGACGAATTGCAAACACTATCGAATCAGACCAAAACATCTCAATCTTTAAAACATTGAATTCCCACAACTGCAAGTTCAAGTCGCCTTCTTAGGACCAGACTTCAATCCTCCATCCTTGCGAGCCAAAGTCCCATCCTTGCGAGCCGCATTACGCTCCTTCTGCAGACGGTCCTTCTTTCCACCAGACAGCAGCTCGAGATGGCCTGCCTTTGTCGCCAGACTGCGTTCTGTCATTGAGACGAGGCCGGATGTGAGTTGCTAAGAGCGGTGTTAGCGATTTTTGTTTCTTTGGTCTTGTTTCGTCTTTCTTGTGCTTGTTCTTGTACAAGAGGACACAGAGTGCGGTCTGGAAGCGGATCGGTGCGTACCTTGGTCAGTTTCTTCTGCTTAATCAGGCCGGCTTTCTTGGGCGCGACGGAGCGGACACCGGGTCTTGTGGTCTTGGCGGGCCTGGTGAGCGGGTGTGTTAGTTTAGATTTTCTTTTTAAAATTTCTCCTGGGTGGACGGATGGGACTGTGACTGTGACTGTCGTCTGTAGTGGTGGTGGTTTTGCCTCTGTGAGTGCCACTTACTTCCTGCCTGGGCCGGTAGGTCCGACCTTCTTCAATGATCCTTGCACCATGGTTGTGTTGGGGTGGAGGTTGGTATGGAGGGAATTTGTATGTAGATGGCCACAATAGAAAGAGACAGATGAATTTTGTAAAGTAGCACTGCCAGCAGCACGAAGTGATTCTGGGCTTTCTATTTCTTTTTTCGGGGGGGTTGCCAGAGGGAAAATTGCTTATCGGCTTATCTGGATCACGTGCATTATGGGCCTGGGGCATGTATTTTCCGGTCCGAAGTATACAACTACGCATTTGGCTGAGGAATATAATTTTAGAGATGATGAGGATGAAATTAATGATGATAAAAAAGGATGAAGAAAATAAAAAAAAGGGGATAAACGCGAGAACGACCGGAGTCGAACCGGAACAGTCCAGGTAGTGGAAGATCTTCGGCACTTCCCTCGTAAGTACACAGGCGCAACCTGTTACTACTAGGCCACCTGCTGTTGGGGGACACCAGCATTAGGTTGCATTTCCTTTTAACTTACACTTTTTTTTAAAGTTTCTGCTCTGTTTGTGCACCGAGGGACATAGTATGTACCTCAGACCTATGCGTGTGTATAGAGGAATACGATGGGATTTATTTTGACCCTTTTAATTCATCTCTAGGGCTGTGTGAAGTGTGTGGCCAATATATATGTTGATATTTCTATGATGGATGATGGTGGCCTTAGGCCAGAATCATGTTTTTGCTTTACCAAGACTCTCATTATCGATATATCATCAGGATGGACACGCAATCCGAAGGCTTTCAAGTTCTCTATCACCATGTTAGGTACATCACATGTGGTTTCAACTGATGGTTGCCAGTTAAATGAAGAAGGCCAGCAGTCCAGTGAGACAGTAGCCTGAATAAACACCAGAAAGAAGTAAACGCATCTCTATGGTACTCGGCCATCCATGATGTGCATATTTGCCCCCAACCTGTCCCTCAATTGGCTTTCCACCGGCACCAACAATCAGAATGACCAGGGAATTGACTAACCTAACGCAGAGCAGACCTGGTCGGTAATTCGATGCACCTGAGTGCGGAAAACTGTTGTTCCAACAATGCCTCCGAGACTGCCTTCGCCGACGAGTGTGGTTAATGTGAAGGCTCGCTTCCGTTGACCGTAGATGTGGATGCTAGAGCAAGAATATGTCAGAGTTGCACGAAAAGAAATACACTAGTTGAGAGACAGGGCTCTTGCCTTTGCCTCTTACCTTTGCCATGATACCAGCGCGGACAGTTTGAGCTTGCTAAAACAAGCCAGTCAAGTCATAACCACGACACAAAACAATAGTTTACTCACCAGCAATAGTAATTGAGAAAGCCTCAACGTACCACGATGCCGGATGCTCAAGATATCCCGACGTTCCAAGCCCAACAAGCTCAACCACAGCATTCCAGCAAGAAAGGAACCATGCACACGCCATTTATCCGAGTCAATTGCCTGGATAAACATGACAACTGCGGCACCAGCCCACGGTGGTGCAATGGGACATTAAGTCTTCGCCACGGAAAAGCCCATGCTCTTTTCCAGGATTGTTGGCAGGAAGTATGCAATGGAGTAGGTGGTTCCACTCATGGTGGAACTTACAAGGAGGATGGTCCCCCCAGGGAAGCACAATGCCCGAGAGAAAGAATTGAGCCCGACCTTGCGAATCATGACTGTGATGTGGATCTGGAAGATCGTTTATTTAATGAAGAATATTAGTGAGGTGATGCTGTAGGCATTATTGGATTGGGTTATCCTGCATTCTAGAGCTGTATATAGAATGTGATTGTCAGTCATGGTCCTTTGTACTTTCCCTGTAACAGACTGGAAGCAGCCACCAGATATGATAAACCTGTACCTCCCCGATCAGGTGCCTTCCCTTTTGGGTCAAAGCTTGTCACCTCAGTTTCCCCGTTTGCATTCAGCCACTGGGAAGGTATAAATACCCTCTCCCCCTCCCACTTTCCCTCTCTTCTTTCTTCCTTCTCCACACTCCGGGTTCACATTGCACATCGTGGTTCCTATTGAGTACCTCTAATTTTTTGACCCGGTGGTCTCTGTGGGCCTCAGGGTGGGTTGTGGTACGAAGCACGTCGGTGGAGGTAACAGGGCTGGGACACCCGGCCGGAGACACTCCTACTCACCTCTGCGGATACTGACTGTCCTTCCTGGCGTTATCCACATGGACCTTCCGGAGCTCTGTTCTCATCTCCAACCCAATTTTTGGAGCCTTTTCACAGAGATAGCTCTCTGTTGTCCGACAAATTTTCTGACACTTTGCTTCATGTTCCTTCTTGTGGTTCCACTTCCATTGTTGTCTCTTGTATCTTGTTGTCTCTTGTATCTTGTTGTCTCTTGTATCTTGTTGTCTCTTGTATCTTGTTGTCTCTTGTATCTTGTTGTCTCTTGTATCTTGTTGTCTCTTGTATCTTGTTGTCTCTTGTATCTTGTTGTCTCTTGTATCTTGTTGTCTCTTGTATCTTGTTGTCTCTTGTATCTTGTTGTCTCTTGTATCTTGTTGTCATCATCTCTTGTTGTCGTTGCCATGTCTGCTGTCATCTCTGCTGTCGTCTTTTGTTGTTGTAGAATACATTGATATCCATGTCCATGTCCATGTCCATGTTTATATTGTATATTCAATCTTTCTTCTTTGTCATTATTTATTAATTACGATCAAAGGCCCAAGTAGAGTAACACCTGACCTGAAGCTAGGCTCAACAATGCTACACCAAAGATCCCTTTGAGCTGCGATATCGAGACGCTATAAGACTTTTGCAGGTGGTACCCATCTTGCCAGGCTTTAAACCGACCAAGAGCAGAAAATGTCTACAATACATATAGGAATTCCCTCTTTTGTTCAGATAGTAGGTGCTTAAATTTGAGGATATGTTGCTGACGGAGTCGAGAGCTTGGATACGGTGCGGTGGCTTCCGAGGTTTGGTGGCTAGCTAGGTGAGACTGCTTCTTGTTTTGGCATAATCTCGCCATTCAGTTGTATTCACTCTTGGGGGAGCCTTGCTTGTGTTGGCATTGAATCGCAGTGGGAACTCGACCTGAGAAAATGGAAGGATCTCAAAGGATCTCTTGATTTGAGTTTTGAAATGCTATAGCTTGATAGATATTGTACATGATGCCAAAAAAAAAAAACGATTACTCTCGCATCTTACCTCCAGTAAGTGCCTCGCCAAGCTTCTTAACACGCTCCTGAGAGACATCCCAGCGAACAGCCTCGTTGGCACGAGTCTTGTTGGAAAGATTGAACACAGTCGGGGGGTTACCCAGGTTCCAGATGTTCTCGCCGGGCTGGTGGTCGTTGCGCCACGCTGGGTTCTCGCCCTCGGGGAATACCCGGTCGATTTCAGCAGTAAGCTGCTCCTCAGTTGTGATAAAAGTGCGAGCATTCACATACAACGACTGGAGGTGCTCCTTCCGCTCAATCTCTTTCTGTGCCTGCTTGGCTTCCAGACGTGCCCGAGAGAGCGCAAGGCGTTCCTCGCGGTTGGGGTCGGGCAAAACTGGCTGTTTGTGGGGCATCATCGCCTCGATGGTCGATGGCCGGGTGAGGCGCTCATCCTCACGCTGGGGTTGCTGAAAAATGCGGTCCCGCCGATTCTGACTCTCAAGACTGCGGCTGACAATCTTTGAATCCGCGGACCGTTTCCGCGAGTACAGGTCTCGCAGACCGTCCCGCAGGTTCTGTCTCCGCAGATCCGCCATCTTGTGCTTCCATTCCTGCTTCTCGGGGTTGCTGCTATTTGGGCTCACTACCCGTTCCGACTTGGGGAGTTGTGTGACTGCATTGAGATATTGTATCCGAGGCTTGTCCGCTCGGCGGGCCGGGAAGAGCTCGCGAGGCACGGGGAGAGTACCCCTGACGTGAGGTTTGCGGGGGTTGGTGGGCTGGATAATTCTCGGCACATCAATGAAGTGAGGCGATTCGGGTCCAACTCGAAGGTTGGAGGAGGAAGCAAATCCACGGACCTGCACAGTGGCAGTCCGGCTATTGCGGAGGACAGACATGCGGCGCAATTCAATCCTATCACTCCCCGGGAGTGATAAAACTGGCAGGGAATTGTTGCAAAGTAAATGATCGAATCAAAGGTCAAAGACACGACCTTCAATTAAGCCGGGATGTAACCTGAGGTTGATTACCGTATAATAGGGAGGATACGCGGTCGAGTAAGTCGGAAGAAACAGAAGCGATTTTCCCTTGGTCCGTGCACGGCAATGTCTTGGCGCCAAAAAAAATAATTCCTTCGCCGCCTTTTATTTTTCTTCTTCTCTTCTTTGCACTCTGCCACTCTCTGTGTTTGGTCTTGCCTTCGATTTTTTTTTCGTCAGGCACTTACTTCTCCCTTCACATTTCAACCCACAACCGCTATCATGGGTACAGGAAAGAAGGAGGCCGCTCGTAAAGTGCGGCAGGGCAAGCCCAACGATGGCATGGCCAATGTCAAGACCAAAGGTGAAAATTTTTACCGGTATGTGCAACCTCAGCTAAAGTCGCTATTATTCTCAAATAACCAATACTGACTTGCCTCCCAGTGATGCCAAGAAGATCAAGACCTTGAACATGTTCAAGGATGGTACGCCGCGCCGCAACGCTCAGGGTGAGATCACAGTCGCCGCGAGTTATCAGTCCAGAGAGTTGCCCACGGCCCGCATCGAGCCAAACCGTAAATGGTTTGCTAACTCCCGTGTCATCTCACAAGAGGCTTTGACCTCGTTCCGTGATGCTGTTGCTGAGCGTGCTGCCGATCCGTATCAAGTTCTTCTCAAGACCAACAAGCTCCCAATGAGCTTGATTCGGGACAATGATAAAGTCAACGGCCTGAAGCAACACCAGGCTAAGATGGCTATTGAGACTTCTCCTTTCAATGATACCTTCGGCCCCAAGGCTCAGCGCAAGCGCGTCAAGCTTGGTGTGTCGTCTCTCGAAGACCTCGCTGGCGAGACAGCCAAGATGCAGGACACCTACATCGAGAAGAACGATGAAGGAACCCATGCCGATGGAAGTGCGATCGTTCGCGGTGATGACACTGCCGCGATCGAAGACCTAGGTCTACTCACTACATCTCGTGAATCTGTCTTCTCTAAGGGACAGAGTAAGCGTATCTGGAACGAACTTTACAAGGTTATCGATTCCTCTGATGTCATCATCCATGTCCTGGATTCCCGTGATCCCGAAGGTACTCGTTGCAGAAGTGTTGAGAAATACGTTCGCGAGGAGGCACCACACAAGCACTTGATCTTCGTTCTGAACAAGTGCGATCTCGTCCCCACTGGCGTTGCTGTAAGTTTCACTATTTCCCCTTTGCTATCCCTTTTTATCACTCAGTTCTTGCTTTTTTTGTTGTCCTGCGTTTTTCTGTTATCCCCCTGTTCCATCGCTAAGTCAAGGCCTCTTCCTGCGACTTCGGTCGTGCACGACTTCGGTTGTGCTTGTTTCAATGGAATTCCGTCTGTTACAGCTTTGGTATATTAACACTGGCCCGCACCGAATTTCGTTATGAACCTAGGTTGACTTGCTTTCGTCTTGAAAGCCTGTCGCAAAGGGCCAGCTGTGTTTTGTTTTTGAGTAGAAGTCTGCTTCTGCCTTTTTTGGTGGCATTGTAGCAGTCTTCTTAGTAACATCCCACACATTCTACCTTTACACAATGTTTCATTCATTGCTAGTGACTGATTGCTAACTTTGCATCTTTGACTAGGCCGCTTGGGTTCGTCATCTTTCTAAGGACTACCCTTGTCTTGCTTTCCACGCCAATATCAACAACTCTTTCGGCAAGGGTTCTTTGATCTCGCTGCTTCGCCAGTTCTCGTCCCTTCATTCCGACCGCAAGCAGGTGTCTGTTGGCTTGATCGGCTACCCCAACTCGGGCAAGTCTTCCATCATCAACACTCTCCGAAACAAGAAGGTGTGCACAGTCGCTCCCATCCCTGGTGAGACCAAGGTGTGGCAGTACATTACCCTGATGAAGAGAATCTACCTCATCGATTGTCCTGGTGTGGTCCCGCCCAACGCCAACGACACTGAGGAGGACATCCTTCTCCGTGGAGTCTGCAGAGTGGAGAACGTTCACAACCCAGAGCAATACATTCCGGCTGTTCTCCGCCGTGTCCTGCCCCGTCACCTTGAGCGCACCTACGGTATCAAGCACCAGGAGAACTACCTCGACTGGCTCGCGCTTCTTGCTCGCCAGGGTGGTCGTCTCCTCAAGGGAGGTGAGGCCGATCTGGATGGTGTCGCCAAGATGGTGATCAACGATTTCCTTCGTGGAAAGATCCCTTGGTACACCCCCCTCCCAAGGGTACCGGAAAGGGTGATAAGGGCGAGAAAGACGAGGAGCCTGCCGACGGTGTCGAGGGCCGTGAAGGTCGCCTCGGCGAGATGCCCCGCAAGCGCAAGTTGGACGAAAACAACGAGCCTGCTGCCAAGGAAGCCGAGGCCGAGGCTGAGGCTGAGTCTGACTCCGCGCAGGACGAGGCCGTCGACGCCGAGGACAGCGATGCTGACTCGATCGCCAACTTGGAGGTCAGCGACGTGGAGAGTGGCGAGGAGGAGTGATTGATCCATCGGTGTTCTCTACGGCACTCGAGTGTCATCCCCATTCTGCCCTACGAAAAACAGACAGTCTGTCGCCATGAGATCGGTTATGCCAGCTCTTGAAACAACAGAGCTTCCACCCGAGTCATTCCTCACCAAGTCCGCATTGAGCGGATTTGGCTCTCCACAAGGCATTCGGCGTGTGCTTCTATCGCACAGAAGTCTGAAGGCTGCCCTGCGACGTGTCGCCCAGGCCTGAAGAGCGCCTGTCATCCAAAAGCCGCGTGATCAATCGTGAGCATCCCAGTACTTTAATTTGTACAACCCTAGGAGTTTTGGTGTTTTTCAGTCACTAGCTCCAACTCAGATACCCGATTCGATGAGGAATCAAAATGAATGAAAATAATTCTTACTTAAATCCTTTCTTGTTCAGAATAGTTGTAATTGGTATCCTCGTATGTGTTCCTCTATAATCCAATCTTCCACCTGCGGCTGAGCCACCCGTGGACAGGAAGACGTCCAAGGTTGTGGTTCCACTCTTCAACCACGGGTTGAATCCGGGGAGAGCAGTGTGGCAGAAAATAGCGACATGCTTGGTCAAATAAATCTTCACTTGGCAATTTGTAACAAAATCGCAATGATTTCCACTTCATTGTTTCAACTGATCCTTCCAAGGTGCTGGACGATCTAAAATGGGCCGAAGACCAAGGTAGTTTCGATGCCGGTTCGGTACCATCCTCAAAAGATCGAGCACATTAAGCCCACTACCTGGATCCCGGATGGATGGATCAGCTCCAGCACGCAGGAGGATATCCACAACCTCAAAGTTGAATCGAAGACTAGCAATCCACACTGATGTAGCTCCAATACGGCCGCCAGGAGCATTGATATCGATGTCTGGCTCGGAAGCGAGAATAGACTCGACGACTGGAACCATACCAAACGAGGCCGCGTAGTATAGAGGATGCGTTCCGTCAATGGCTACAGCATCCTTCGTGTTTGAACCAGCGGTTGTCCGTAACAACGCCTGTATCCATGTGCCGTAATTCCCCCGGCCGGGAAGAGATCTTGTGCCGAAGAATTTATGGATCATGTCCTCCTTGGGACCCCCAAAGCCGCAAGCAGCACCATGCTGGGGCCAGAAGTTTGCGGCGTAATTGATGAAAGGATGCTTCTCTCGTACATTGGCTGGGTTTTTGGGACATGTTAGGTATCCCTGTGCAAAATTGTCGAGACACAAGTACGTGAGACAACTGTGCATGGCTTTCAGGTCTGCGGTTGTAGGATCCAGGGCAAAATATTGGACTCGAGATGAGCGAATCCAATCAGACGTTAGGAAATCCTTGATAGACGCATGTGCGAGATTTAGGTAGCCATGTTGATCCTCGGTGATAAGTCCTTGGCAAATTTGGAGAAGAATATGGGCAGGGACGAGCATCATATCCTCATCAAGTGTCGTGCTTGTCTCATCCGTGACCACTATTTCGTTAAGACTTCTCAAAGTAAGAGGCTGCTTGGTGAAACTGAGCCAAAAGAGGGCCTCATGAGCAATCTTCCAATCGTCAGGGGCGATTCTTTCCAACATATTTGCATATGTCTCGCGTAAAGTCCCGGGAAGGGTTTTCAAGGCTTGTCGCATTGCCCTTACAGATCGCTGCGTGCTCAGGTTGTCCAATGAGAGCTGGACCCAGCGGAATCTGCGAAGAAATAATTAGACAACAGAAAGCATAGAGATCGATACTATACTGACGATCCATCGGCATTTCGAAGAAGAGTAAATTCAATATCCGCTTGGAATTCCGGTGCCAAAGTTCTCAATGTATTATCAGTCTCAAGTCTGTATTTGATAAAAGTACCAATGTCCCCTCTCGACTTTCCGCTTATGTTCAAGACAGATGCATTAGGGTGCTTGATGGAATTCATAGCGCTGGTAGTAGTTATAAGTACGCGGATGTTCGTGGACAGACTGGCAAGCCTGAGAAGGGATGCTTCAAGGAGCTGCATATCATGACTTTCGTTGATTGCATCAACTAGAAGGACAACCTTTGCCTTTTCGGAAGCAGATTTGAGGATGGCAGCTTCGAGAACAGACAATTCGATAGGGAACCTGTGCGCCTGATTCTTTGGACCTTTGTTGTAGACAGACTGAATCTCATCCAATATTGAAGGAATTGTGCCCGAGAGTTGGGCCACAAGTGATCCTAGAACATTTCGTGCATTCTGGGAGCCAAAATCGCCAATTGTGCAATAAAAATAAGCAAGACACATAGATTGGCCTTGAGAAACCATAAAAGTGAGTTCGTCGGCAACCTGCGCACTATTGAACGTCAGATAGAAGAAGCAACCCGATTGTCAACGGCACTTACAACAGCGTAGTTTTTCCAGTTCCGGCTTCATAACTATGTCAGTTGAAAGCCCCCGAAATTGCAATGGGTACATACATTTTCCGAAGAGGAAGAAAGCCCGATTTTCGTCTTGATCGAGGAACGTCTTCAAATGACCGTCTACAAACCATCTACCAGTCCCATTTCTATTTCTTTTCGACGCCCGCAGGTGAGAGCTTTCAGGGTTCACAGGAGCTATCCATCGCAGAAGCTCTCTGTTAGCAAATTGGTTCCGCTCTTGAGCTCGAATCTGCAAGTCTTCCTTCAGTGTATTTGTCAGATCACGAATCTCATGCTGCATTTCCCGATCCACCGACTTATGGTCTGCAATGAGAACCAGTATCAACCACGATTTGACTCTTTCCAGACGGATCAGATGCTCACTGACTTCCGTCTGAGTAAAAGGCCATTTCAGAGCTTGCTTGAGGCGCTTAAACTTGGTCTCGGCCGTTTCCAAGTCCATAAGTAAGGATTGGAGGAACTCATTTGTTGTATGCAACACTCTCGCCATGACATCGCGGTCAAATGGACTTGTTTCTGATTCCTCCCATTTGGGGATATCATTTATCTGTGCTGCCAGGTGCTCCAAAATCCCCTTTAGTGCAAAGAGCTCTTCGCTGAGTTTTCGCACTTCGGACTTTGCCGTCTGCACCGCTTTGGCATATTTGATCAGGCTCGATAGCACATGACTGACCTCTATTACGAGACCGGTGATAGAAATTGGGTCCATTGGGATTCAAATCAGGCTGTAATTGGGGTTCTGTCCACGTATTTGAGGTGATTATCAGGCTATATTGAAAGGGCTGTGTGCGTTGTGTAAGCTCTACCCCACCTGGGCACTCATAGATCAGCCTAGTGTCGCTGTTTCAGCTTTCGTGAGGATACCCGAATTGGGTCTCGATTTGGCTGCAACTTCGAGTTTTCCTGGGATAAGGTATAAATAGACTCCAATTTCATCTTATTGTCCATAAAAGAGTACAGACAAGGAATATAAGGAAAGTTAAGAGTAATATTGACCAAAGTGTCACTATCCGCCGCCGTGTCCTCACCGCCCCCAGGTCTACATCGTCATCGATGGCAGCTTGTATCCCCATTCCCTCACATCGATGCTAGAATGCCCGTCGACATGTCTATGGTCCCCTACAATGGGGGAAACCTTGATGTTGTTTTGTAAGTGATCTTCAAATATATGCTACTAGTTATCTAATTGGAACAGGCGGCACAATGACTCGGTGGTTGTCTTTGACCGTGATTCTCAACAGCTCGTTCTCCGCAATACGTCAGATGAAGACATTGACAATATGGAGCTAGCCAACTGCCCATTCTGTCATCGCGCAATGCGCGATAATAATAGAGAACGACATTGTGGGGATACTGAGCCCGAAGGCGAATTCATTAACCCAAACTACTTTCGCATGCTCAACAATAGCCTCCCCGGCTCCGCAACATCCTCGACACCTCCTTCTCCAAGCCACCGCCTTGTTCAGCCCGCCCTACCCCACGGGCCTACCAATAACAGGCCCGTTCAACCTGCCTCATCCCCACAGCCATCAGCACAGGGAATTTCCTCTGCAGCATTCAGCCCAGATTACTTCAAGAGGTTCTTTGTGGAGGAACGAGTGTTAGGCAGAGGTGGAAAAGGGGTAGTGCTACTAGTGAAGCATGTCCTAGATAGTGTGTCCCTTGGTAATTATGCCTGCAAGCGTGTCCCCGTCGGCGATGATCATGAGTGGCTGGAAAAGGTTCTGGGCGAAGTGCAGCTGTTACAGCATCTCTCGCACCAGAATCTTGTCTCCTACCGTCATGTCTGGCTGGAAAATGCGAAAATAAGCACCTTCGGCCCGAGTGTACCTTGCGCATTTATTCTACAGCAATACTGCAATGCCGGTGATTTACATGATTACATCTGTGGCTCTGTTCAAACCTCGACCACTGCGCAGCAGTTGAAGGACCGCCTTCGCCGCAAATCTAAAGGCGAACCAGAGCCTCGAACCAAACTTGGAGGAGCTCGCACGCTGCAGCTGGATGAGATTTATTCTTTCTTCCGTGATATCACCTCTGGACTCCGGTATCTTCACGCCAATGGATATATCCATCGTGATCTGAAGCCACACAACTGCCTGCTCCACGAGACCGGTGATGGTATTAGAGTTTTGGTCAGCGATTTCGGTGAGGTGCAGTCTCAAAATGCAATGCGCAAGTCGACCGGTGCAACAGGTACTCTTTCATATTGCGCACCCGAAGTTCTTCGCCAAGAATATACCGACGGACCGTTCGGCAATTTTACGTTCAAGTCCGATATTTTCTCACTCGGAATGATTCTTTACTTTCTATGTTTCGCAGCTCTTCCATACGCGAATGCAGACATCATAAATGAAGAAAAAGAAGACTTGGATCAGCTCCGTGCAGAGATCACCAGCTGGGCTGGATTTGATCACGCACGAGCTATCCGCTCCGACCTCCCCGAAAAGCTCTATAAGTTCCTAGAGCGCCTACTCTCGGTTGATCCCGGCCGGCGGCCCACAGCTGAGGAGGTGTTAAACGGCATCCAAGTCGGTGCCAATTCAAATGAAAACTTCCGCTTCAGGAAAGCCAGCTCGTCAAGCTCCGACCTGCCTGGGGCTCGAATCCGCCCATTGGATAGCCAGCAACCATCAGTAGAGCGAGCACTCTCTCCCACCAAAACTCTGCGCCGAAACCCTCCATCTTTCCGGCGAGACTCAATACCTGACTCCAGTCATTTTCGAAGCAATACGGCGCCTGTGTCTGACACCAACCCAGAGGGTCCTTCTGTTAGCCCAGATCAAGAATTGATTATCCGGCGTCGCTACTCTACTTCCCCGCCGTCATCTCCAGCCCAACCTCCTCATGAATCATCATCGCCCGTCGACCCACAGCCTCAGCCTCAACCAATCCCTCAATATCATCTTCTCCCACCCCCACCGAGCCGCTTCCCCATCCTCAACTCCCTAGCATCTTTGAACCCATTCCCATCCTCGTCTGTCCTACAGCTCAGTCTCTTCCTCGTCAAGATCACATCTCTTCTTCATCCATGTTCACCGCTGGCCGTCAACCCCTGGATCCTCTACCCTCTTCTACTCTCTGCAGCATTTACTCTAAGAGCCCACAGCATTCAAACACAGGCTCTTGCCGTATTTCTACACCTACTGGTCGTCGGGCTGGGTTTCCGTCTAGGTGCCCTATGTATCTGGCGCAGAAACTCGGAGATGAACTTGTGAATACTCTAGGATGCATTGCATCTATTTTTCCGGCCATATTACTGTACATCTACATGTCACTGTCACGATGATGCCCCTGATATTTTTTAACGAGTTGATGAGATATTCCATTCCATTGCATACATGGAGGCAGGCAGCTACCCTCAGTGTAATGTACAAAACTATTACTTCGATTTTACAACAGCAGACTCTGGAACCAAATATGTAGTGAGCTTAAATCTTTGGTAAATCACAAGTTGTCAGACAGCTTTCCTTTCCTATCTCCGAGGCAGCTACTTTGATGCTGTAGCTAATTATACGCGAAAGGGTCAAATGCTCCTGGAACATCCGTAAATAACCCACCCATATCATTACTTAGGTCTAACTGAGGCGCCTCGAGACCAGAGTTCTGGAAATATTGGTCCAACAAGAGCTAGGAGAGAGGTAGATGGTTAGATACCATTCATAATCAATTCAATCTCCATGAAAGGACTTACCCAGTCCAATGTCTCAGACCCATCAATCATTTCCGACATTGGCTCCATGTAAGGCAACTCCGGGCTCACTCGAGGAATTTCCATAAACGCAGCGTGATCACACGAGAAAGTAGCCTGACGCCCAGCCACCTTCCGGGCCATCAAGTCCAGCGCCAGTGACGCAATGCGAGATTCCGGCGAACGATGGCTATTAGCAGCCCAAATGCGTTGGGAGGTTTTCAGCGCGGCAATCTCTCTTGAAACAAAGCCGTGGTCTGCGCGCTCGTCTACAAACGCCGTTGTATGAGACTCGAGATGCACAGATATATCTAGACATATGACCATTGCAGCTAAGAGGAAATCATGAATTGTCAGTGAGGAAAGCATCCACTGGTCTTCGTGTAGACGGCCACCTGGCTGAAATGCTTGATGCAAGTCTACTTGGCGGGCGAGGATTTCAAGAGCTGCTTCCACACAAAAGCGTCGTGAAGTCTCGAATTTGGCGTCTTGGTGTTCGTATCGGATATGCCGTCGGTGTAGAACGACGAGTCCTTTCAGGTACAGGAGTTCGATGTTGCATCGGTTTAAAATTATCTCGGATGAATCCATGAGGGATTGATTGGTGTCTCTCCGTTTTAGGAAGTTAGGAAGCAGACTGTAAGCCCCTCGCATCTCGGCATCCAAAGTAAGGGTCCTGCTGTAAGATGGTGCTGCGAGCGAAATTGTATGTGCAACGATCTTTTTGAAGATGCTCATTACACCAGCCTTGGAGGTAAAATAGAGGAAATGAGTGTATTCCGAGGACGGGCGAGATGGAGGCAATGCCGACATCCGAACCTGGAGGTCGGCGTCGTTCAAGTTCCTGGGAACGTGTGTGTCACAACACTCAGCCGGTATCATGCTTGGAAGGCCTAGCTGGAAACTCAAGAGCGCGTCCAGCTGGAAGATATGCAGCCACACCCGACGTCTCATTTCGCTATCAAATGGTGTCGCCGTCCCGGGGGAAGTGCTGGGGTCACGGTGGTAGCCCATGCGGAATGCTAACCTCAGTATGATCCCCATGTCGAACCATTGCCGGGAGCTGGTTTTCATGTCGCCCAAAAAGCCACTCTGGAGATACAGAAGCAATGCCTCTAGTGCGTAGGCATTGGCTACTCTATATCTTCCCAGCAAAAGGCATTGCGCTGTCTTCTGTTGAAGGATATCGGGCGATGGAATTGTACCATTCAAAGCCCCGTCTGCGTTCATTTTCATGCAGAAATGGACTGATACACTAATAATACCGAAAAGAAGCGCGATCCAAAGCACGGGAGCTTTGTGTGGTGCTTTCCAGAATTCTTCATACTGTCACGAGTCAGTCAGGGTAAGGATTGTTCCATCGAGTAGCTTCAAAAAGGAAGTACAACACAAAATATGTAACTCACTTCATCCTGAAATTTCCCCGAGTGCACAATACCTGTTAGTGTCCTGGAATCAGCAAGATATACGATGGAGGGTAGTTGCAAATGATATCCCACCTAGTACCATGTACGGAGCATTGAAATATCGAGAGATCAACATATCACAGATAGGGCGCGTTGGTAGCGAGGCAAGAATATCCTTGATGTTCAATCGTGCTTCAGTCCCAGGAGCAAGGCTCACGTCTGATTGTCCACTTCCACTGTCGTTTATCGGCTCGCTGAGCGAGAAGGGATCAACGGTAGACAAGCTTTCTCGGACTTCCTTGATATCCTCCAATATAGAAGCCCAGTGACTGGAATCAACGTGGCTATTTTTACCGTTATGAGCATGGAAATTACTGGACACCACTTTTTCTTGGAGATGTTGGTCTCCGGTGCGAGGTCCATTGCTGGTAGCCAACCCAGCCGCGGTGACAGAAACTCCATGAGTACTAGGAAGGCTTCCACTCTCATTAATTGTATGTGTCCCTTCTGATTGTGGCTGTGGGTTTGTCGATGACATATTCTCTGCCCCGACAAATGATTGGATTGTATCCTCAAGACGCTTCAGTCTATCGCTCAAGGCACGTTCCCTTGAAGTACGCGTCTTACCGCGTACAGCGTTAGAAGCGTATGTGCAATTAGATTCCACATTGCGTTTGATACATGTATCACAGGGTAGAGATCTGTTGCATTTCAGCCTAGGGAAAGTGAGTCTATGAGGTCAGATCCTGGGAGTAGGTATGCGATGCATGCTTACTTCCGTGTGCGACATGGTTCACAGGACAGAGGCGGTCGATTTCGTTTTTCAAATTTCAGAGACATTTCCAGGAATGAGTTAAGATAGTCAAGCAAAAGTCTTAAAGTTATTTTCTCATTCAGCAGATCAATAGATTATCTCGGAGTATAGAAAAGAAGGGAGGCGATTCGAAGCGGAGATATTATCTCCATCCCCGCTAGGTCTGTTATTTGACGGTATTGATACCTTAGATCCATAATTACACACCTTTTTCCGCACACGAATCTGCGTAATATATACGTAGTAGACGGAGATAATAAACCCCTATGAGGCGTCTTTCAGCCTATATAGAATTGAATTGAATTGACGAGGATGGATATAATAAGCCCGAGTGCTAGAGCGAGCAGCTTCCTATTTAAAGCGACAAGAAAGCATCTGTTGAATTTTGCTACTACAATTCGCCAACTCTCCAATTATCTTATTCATATTTCTTCCAATTCAATCAAACAAGACAGAATCATGCCTTTACTTTCATCTCTAGAGGGAATCTCATCAACGGTATTCTCCAACACCTTCATCGAGCTCCCATACCCCGAAGGCGATCTCAGCGGACAGACAATCATCGTAACTGGTTCAAACCAAGGACTCGGTCTCGAGGCCAGCCGCCACCTGTTGCGCTTAGGCGTGGAGAAGCTGATCATGGCCGTACGCGATCTGAAGAAGGGCGAAGCTGCAAGACAAGAACTATTACAATCCACCAGCCGCGACGAAAGCTCAGTCGAGGTGTGGCTGCTGGACATGGATAGCTATTTCTCAGTCAAAAGCTTCGCCAGCCGTGCTGCAGCTCTACCGCGTCTTGATGCTCTATTGGCGAATGCCGGGCTAGCCACCAATACATTCAGTATATCGGAAGAGGACGAGAAAACTATCACCGTCAACGTGGTGAGCACGTTCTTGCTTATTCTCTTACTGGTTCCCAAACTGCGAGAGTCGGCTTCCAAATTCAATATCACACCTCGCATCACCATTCCAAACTCGGCTCTGCATTATATCGCTTCTCTTGAACACCTGGATCCGCAAAAAGAGGGCAGTATCTTCAAATCGCTCAACAACAAAGAAGCTTCCAATATGGCGGGTCGATACCCATTGTCAAAGATACTAGTGGTGTTCGGTGTGCGTGCATTGGCGGATCAGCTTGCACAGAGTAAAGCACCGCTGGTTATCATCAACACGCCAAACCCCAGTTTCTGCAAGTCTCAATTGGCGCGGGAAACGGACAATGTTGGTCTCCGTGTTTCTGAAAAGCTGCTGGCTCGCAGTACGGAGGAGGGTAGTCGGGCTTTGGTACATGGGATCATGGCTGATGAGAAAAGTAATGGGCAGTATTTGACAAACTGTCGTGTTCACAGGTGAGTTGGTTGTTGGTGTCTGTTTGGGGAAATCAAGCCAGCTAACTCTGTTCTCAAGTCCATCTTGTATCGTGACCGATAAAAAGGGAGTTTTAATCCAGGAAGCGTTTTTCAAGGAGTTGGTTACCAAGTTGGAGAAGATTGCAACGGGCGTGACATCTTGTTTCTGAGGTCATGTGGTCCTTCGTTTGTTTTTGCTGGGAACCATGTTGCACTTTGGTGGGCTCTGTCGTGGGTAGATATAGGTTTAATGACAGAAAATAAGGGATTATATGGTGATACTGAGAATCCAATTCTTGTTGTCTCAAAGACATGCAGTCTTGTAGGTTTGGGTAAAAGCCAGATCAGTCTCACAGTAAGGGTGGAGATATGACGAAGCATCAAGAGGGGGACTACGTGACAAGGCACCAAGGCAGGTGACAGGTGGGAAGACAAAGTCGAGACATAAATGAACTCACTTCAAGTTAAGCTATATGTGTGATGTCGAGAGAGAATAAATAAACCACAGCTCCATCTATCAATCCTTCAGGCAGTCAATACTCCCGTAGTTGCTCTGAACCTCCCTAGAGAAGCCCGAGTAACATACGATTTCTCTCCTGTTCTGACAGAATTGAAGGAGGGCAGCCAGAGAAGCTCTCTTTTGATCTTGGACTTTCAGTTGGTGAGTGATACCACGGTTTCCCATCTCACAAGGAGACAGGGGTATGCACCTTGTATTTTTTCTTGAGGGTAAACCCACAAGAAATTGGAAGCCCGTAGGTCGGAGGAAGGAGGAAAGAAGAAGAAGAAGAGAGAGAGAGAGAGATAGGAGATATGGAGGGTTTTAATAAGACTAGGGGGACTAGGGAGACAAACAAAACAAACAATTGAATGGTCTTTCCTGATAAGTACATACATAGGTGAAGTTGAGTCTAGATAGTCCTTCAACTCTTGCAAAACTATCCCATTCGTGAAGCTTTGAACTTACTCACTCGTTTAGGTTGATCTTCTTCGGGAGGGAAAGTATCCTGTTCCTCGTCATCTTTCGATGTGCCGTTGATACGTTTTTGCATATTGAAGAACTCCGACGCAATCTGCTTCTGGTGAAGCTCTTCATCGTAGTGGTCCAATTCAGGAGCCACTGCAGCGCCTGTTTTGACCTGTCGCTCAAAGACCTTTTCGGCCAGAGTTCGGTCATGTGGGAATTGAGGCGGCGGAGGTTTCTCAACGATATCGGAGATCGGTGCGGAGAAGGGCTTGGGCTCTTTGGGTGTCGCGGGGAAGAGTACAGGGGGTACCACAGATGGAGCGGTATTGGCTTGTTTGCGAAGGCGGGATTCGGTGACTTCCGAGGGATTTGCGATTGTAGCCCCGGCAGTAATAGATTCACTAGCAGTGCTACCTGGAGCAGCGGCCCGAGCACTTTTGAACCGCGACGTCTTCTTGGGAACAGCGGGGGTGGCCGGAGATGGTTCCGGGACACGGCTGGTCCGTTCAACAATGGAATCAGCGAGCACCTGAGGCTCGGCCTGTGAAACAGGAGCCTTCTCGGCGGCGATGGGGGGCGCGGGAGCTGGTGCGATATCAAGGTCATCGGCGAACGCAACTCGTTTCTTAGGCTTCTTCTTCTCTTCGGTGGAAGTTTCAACCTCAGAAGGTGTTGCGATCTCTTGCTGCACTTCCTCGGGGAACGTCTCGGTATCCTTGCCCATGTTCATCAAGCCTCGGGCGTTGAGCTTGGCCTCCAATTCCATCATCTGCTGGTGGTATTCTGCCGGAAGGCGGGTGTGAGAGCGGCCATGTTCGTCTTCGTTATCTTCTTCGTCGTAGTCGTAATCGTAGTCCTCGTCGAAGGAAATGTCACTTCCGGACTCATCCATTTCCAACTCTGCCACAATAGCCCCCACCTCGTTGATTCCATAATCGAGCATTTCACGGCGGAGTCTTGCTTCTTCCGCAGATTCATTCACGTCCGTGACAGGTGGCTGCATGCGATCTTCGGCAGTCACCACAGACTGGGGCTGAGAGAATTTCAGGGATGCGCCAGTTGGCTCTGTGGTTGCATTGTCGCTCGATGAACTATTCTGCTGATCTGTAGCCATTGAGCTGGCTGGCTCACCCACCACGCCTTCGCGTGTAGTAGCATCGGCGGAAGTTGCAGCAGTCTTCTCCGGCTCACTCGTCTCCGGGAGATCCTTGACACCAGCCTTCTTCAGCACATCCAGCAATTCCGAAGCGTCATTCCCAGGCGTATTTATCTTGCTCGAGACAACGTTTCCATCCTCATCAAGCTCCTCCATAATCTCCTGCATCGGGAACTCCGCACCGTCCTGCAGCGGTGGCTGATCATTCAAGACCAAAGCGTCCAGCTCATTTTGGGCCTTCGAAAGCCTCTTTTCCATAGTCGCAACGTTCTGCTGCACGTAGTCGATGCGTCTTCCAAGAAGATCAACCACTTGCCCACGAGACCGCGTCACACCTTGCGAACCAAGTATTGTCTGCATTTCCTTTTGGTCCACCAGCGTGCCACCAAATTCCAGGGCCACGGCAAAGAAGTCGTCTGTGCTGGCGTCATCTTCTAGGTTGCTGATCTCCTCGCGGAGTCCATCGTATTCTGCTTCCCAAGTTCGCCAGTGGTAAAGCGATTTTTGAAGTTGGAGGATGTTTTCTTCGAGCGCGAGGCGCTGCTCCTCAAGAGCGTCGAGGTTGGGGTTCGGTACTCCCATGATTGTGAAAAGCGAAAACTCAGTGGCAGCTTTGCAGTGGCAGCTTTGCACTGGCAATGTAAATTAAATGAAATGGAGCAAAGAGAGGGGTTGCCGGAGGCAAAAAGAAAAAAAAAGTCGCAAAAAGGTGACGATAGTATGGTCCGTGCGCATAAGTTGCTTATCAGCCTCAAGCCAGTCCGTGGTCCATCTCTCCCACGTCACTTTACTCTCACCATGGCCTCCGATGCGGCTTCTCGCCGCGATGAAGACGGTAAGGTCTTGTTCAGTATTGTCGTGATGTATAATGCTAACTACATGTTTTCACAGAGGTTTGCCCTGTCTGCAAATCGTCACGATACCTCAACCCGGACATGCGCTTTCTCATCAATCCGGAATGCTACCACAAGATGTGCGAGTCGTGCGTGGACCGCATCTTCTCATCCGGTCCTGCAAACTGTCCGGTAGCTGGATGTCGCAAGACGCTGCGTAAAAATCGGTTCCGGAAGCAGACATTCGAAGATATCGGGGTGGAAAGAGAAGTAGATATCCGGCGGCGTGTGATGCACATGTACGTCTCTTGCTAAATACCCCCGAAGCACCCTATGGTATGCGAGGACTAACAGTTCATCTCAATCAGCCTGAACCGCCGTGAAGAAGAATTTGACTCAAAACGTGCATACGACGACTTCCTCGAACAAAGAGAGGACATAATCGCGAACCTAGTAAGCCGGATCGACGTGGCGAAGACCGAAGCCCAGCTCCAAAAATATGCAGCAGACAACATGCAATCAATCCGCACAAACCAAGCCATAGAAGCCGAGGAAGCTTCCTCCTTCCAAGCCCGCATGACCCTCGAACAAGAAGAAGCCCGACTGCGCCGCCAAGCAGTCCGCCAGGAATACGAGACCGAGCGACGCGAGATCCAAGCCGGACGCGAAGATTTCCTCTCAAGACTCGCCTCCGGCTCGTCAACAGATGCCGCGGCCATCGCGCGCGAAGGACACAAGGTGCTACTCAAGAAGTCGTCCGCGCGCCGCAGCGAGGAAGAACGCATTCGACAGAAACAGGCTGCGCTACGGTCGGAGACCAAGCGCGGGACGAATCTTTCTACGGTGGATCATGCTGGTGCGGCGGATACGGGGCTTGTCAAGGGCCTGCGCAAGATCAAGACGCCCGAGCCGGAGAAACCGTACGATCCGTTTATGGGCTATGTGGCCGACAAGCGCGATTATTATTCTCTCCAGTCGTATTATCCGTCGCAGTATCTTGATCCTATTCGCAATGATGCGCGCATGCTGGCTGGTGGTTATGATTTGCGTGAATACTACTCGCGTACCCTGCTTGAGGCTTTTGCTGGGTTAAGCTGCTTTGTTGGGGAGGAAATCTCACAGCGAGATGCTGCTAATATTTCGAAGTCGACGGCCACGGAGGGTGCTGCTATGGCCGTAGAGGGTGGAGAGAACACTGTCTAAATGCTACTTCGACTTGGTTTGGAATGGCTTCGGGGCTTGCATGTATTTGGATTGTTTTATGGCATAGCGATGGCGTTTTTTTCTGTTCGCTTGGGGTATCCCAGCCACTGCATATGGTATTACCATCATCTAACCAAAATTTGACAAAGATATTGATATTGATACAAACCGGACACAACAAGTAAACGGTCGGAAAGGGAGCTAACGCTACATTGAAATCTTGAAGGGGTGGAAAAGGTTATTTCCAAGGCCGTGATACGACCGCAATGACATTTGAGTATCAAGAACTACCTAACCAACAACTGATTACCCAAATCAATGAATTAAACATACAGATGGAACCATACTCCATGAAACAGCGCCAAAGTAGCAGCAAATTAACCAGAATAGTATCAACACACGCAATGCGATGCAATAAACTCAGTGACCGCCCAGAGAAAGGTGGCCAGTCATCTCACCAGTGCTCTCAATACCCTCCCAGGGCAAATCCTCCTCATCATCCAAGTCAATCTGGCCGTGGCGAGAAGACTTATCGGTAGTATCAGTGACATCAGGTGCATGGGACATTCCGACATCAATTCCAATTGACTCAAGAGTCGCTTCCATTTCGTGCTCGGTCATCTCACGACCATCTTGCTTTTGACCCTCCAGAACATCGTAAAGAGCATAGATTTGGTCGGACTTCATGTCGATGTCCTTGAAGATTTTGTCGATCTTTTCTTGCAGGGCCTTGCGCGGGCGCTTACCGAGCGATGCATCAAGCTTGTTGTAGGCGCCTTGGTATGTGGCCAGTTGCATCTTCAGGTGAGAAAGTTCGTCCTCCAAGCCCTTGAGAACAGTAGCAAGAGCGACGGCAGGAGGTTGCGAGGGACGCATAGTCGGTTCTTCATTCCAGACGGATGGCTTGGGCATACGCTCCGACACAGGGATAGGTTTGGCGACCTTCACGGACTCGTGGTTGCAGGTGCCGTCAGCGGAGTGACCGTTGCAAACTGTGCAGTTCTGTCCATTGTGTCGAGCAATGCTATCCAATGCTTTTTGGGTGGCTTGTGGCAACTTCGATGGATCAGCCGCAGCCAAGTCCACGTGGTGGAGGGTGATATCAGGAAGGATGAAAGCGGAGGTCATGTCTGTGGCATTTCGCTGCTTCCTGCGCTGGGATGCTGTAGGCAACGAATTTTCTGAATGGCGTCGGGAACGCTCTGCAATTGGTACTGTGAGACTACTGTCTCCGTCGGTATTGGCCTTTGAGGCGGCGGTAATATCCCCAGTAGCCGAGGCTGGGCGAGGGATTTCTGCTTTGGGTTCGCGAAGAGATGACTTGCGAGGGGCAGGGGTTTTTAAAATGCTCTGTCTAGTCGAGTTGACGGTCTCTGTAGGATTAGAGTCCTTGGGAGCACTCGAACGTCGTTGCTTGCGGATCATTCTTTCTTCTTCCAATGTCTTGCGCAGACGAGAGATTTCATGTTCATCAATAACACTCAACAAAGTAACGTCTGTTTCGGATGAAGCCTTGGTCTGCTCAGACACCTCCGGCCCAGTCACATCTTCAACTACCACTCGCTTCACGCGCTGTTTGCTCGTGTTGGGTTGTTTACGGGAGCTCTTTGAGTCGGCAGAGCGAGACACTGCTGACTTCGATGGCTTAGAGGTCGATGTACGTCTTGATGATGGCATCTCAATAGAGAAGAGAGCCTCATCGGCACGTTGCTTTTCAAGGCGAGAAATTTCCTTATCCACTTGAGTAGACACCTTGGAGCGGGAGTCGTCCTGGCGTTTGGTCCTCGTAGTAGAGCGGTTGCTCTTCGATGTAATGTCTCTGGTGCTTCGACTAACGTCTCCACTGCGCTCAGTATAAGATTGGCTGTCATCGACATCATCAGAAACGGCCGAACTAGCTTCAGACTCGAGAGTGTCCTGTTCGCGAGCCTTGCGGCCCAAGGTTCGGCTGAGCTGGGACTTGAGTTCTGCATTTTCCTGTCGCAGTTCCTCGTTCTCGGCCTTCAGCTCTCGAGTTTCGAGGTAAGCGGCTCCAAGCTGTGAGATAGCCGACTCTCTGTCATGGTTCAAGCGCTTGATGGCAGACTCCTGGACCTGCGCCTTTCGATCGGCAATATCCAACTGGTTTTGTAAAGCGAGATTGGCAGCGTCTAACTTCTGGTTCTCATTTTCCAAGCGCTTAGATCCCTTTCTGTGCGAATTATCATCTGATTCGTATTTCGCTGATGACTGGCGAGGTCTGTTCGCCTTCAAAGATGAATTCTCCTGGCGGTAACTGTCCATTCTTCTCTCTGCTTCGGACTTGAACATCTCCAATTCTGCCACTTTATCCTGGAGTAGTCTCAAATGAACAAACAAGGCCTTCTCATCTTCGGGGACAGGCACTGCATCAAGCGGCATGTGCTCGTGAGGGAGAGACACGTCTGTGTGGTCATGAAGTGGGGAAACAAATCGGGTAGAGTGCATCTTGCCCTGTCGGGAGTAAACAGGTGTGCCATCTTCGTACACACCGGAGACGAGTTCAGAGATGTTAGGGAGGTCGGGAAGAAGGAATGATTGATGGGTCATGGTATCACCAATAGTGTTGGTGTTAGTTGCATTAGCACTGCTTTTGCGGGGAGTTCCTGCGGTGTTGGAAGTCGATTTGCGGATTTCCTTCGCGTAGGCATCCCGCGAAGCTCGCTCAATTGCGTCTGCAATCTCCTGCGAGGTGTTTGCGTTTCCAAAACGCGTCGAACGCGTCTTCGTGGTGATAGGAGCAGGTCGTTCATCTCCCAAAAATGAACCCTCGTAGCTGTCACGCACTTTTGCGTGCATATCGGAGAAGGTCCGACGCTGGTCGCGTTGAGCCTTCGAGACTTGCGGGCTCATAGTTTCTTTCTGTGCTTGGGTCGCTCGTCGCACCTGAGCGTTCTTTCGTAGGTTTTCACTGACTGCACGACGCGATGGACGCGTGGCAGCAACTGGCTTTTGTGGTGTGGGGTATTCAACGCGAATGGCGGGCGAGGATGAGCGTACACTGTTTTCGAAGCTCATCATAGAGCTGCGCGAGTCGTCGCGTTCTGGTTTTCCAGCACTGCGTCCTACCTCGACGGACATGTCGAGATCGCTATGTGAAATATCGTCGTCCAACTCGTGTTCCTCCTCTTCGGAGGTCTGTATTTGCGAAAATTCGGGGAAAGCACGGTCAAGTGTTGATGTGTTGATATCGTAGTCAAGCTCCTCATCGACACGTCGTGTTGAGGTGCCCATTATTTCGTCGTCCAAATTGGTGAGCGAAAATGAATCGTCTTGTAAACCAGAATTTCTGTTCATTGGAGGCATTCTAAGTGTAAAAGGGTGAAGTTGAAGATTGGGGTTGGTTTGTTTTGGAGCAAAGTCGGAATGTTTGGGTCGGGCGCGTCTCGGCAACCCCGGGAATTTTGATTGGTTGGAGTCCCCCACAGCCGAACTACAGAATCGAATTGTTCAACTTCTTTATTTCTCCTTAGACAGATGTACTAAATGGAGAATAGTTTACTATATTTGTTGGAAATACTAAGAATAGTGCTAATTGTACTAACACTATCAGTGTTACTGCATCCTAGCATGGGTAAGTCATACAAAAATCTAGGTATCTTTAATATGACTTTCCCTTACAAACGATACAAGAATAGTTGCTTATACGGCCTTTTCCTGTCTTTTAGTTGTTCTGTTTAGTTGCTCTTTTTAGATGTCTTTTTATATGTATACGAAGGCAGTAAAAAAGCATACTTTGTACAAGACACTTTTCTATGTAACTATAACCTTTGACTTATGGTACCATGTGGATTTTCTCAACCCTCGAAGTACGTGACTAAAGAAAGAGAAAAGGCACTAATATATAACACAAGTCTGACTTGGTAGATCTCATACTACACATAACAATAATGTAATCCAGACATGAACTCAGGCCGCTGCACCTGTATGATTACATAAGAGCATTTAACCACTCGGCTAAAAGATCATAGGGACAATCGGAACTTCCGATTGTCACTGCAGTGGTATAACTATATACTAGGCCCTAGACTCTGCTCGGGACCACAATAAGACGGCCGTGGCGTCACGTGTATCTATAACCACGCCAAGCGCGATCGACAACGTAATGCCCCTATTATCTCTCGTCGGTCGTGGTGCGGAGTACATAGCTAGCCCCTTAGTACGGAGAACTCCACTCATAATGCAGATGTCCCCTCCCCCGAGATAATTTGAAAAAGGAGAAAGAAAGGAAACTCAGAAACCACGAGGTTCTCCGGCATGTCCCTGTCGAAAGAGTGTAAGTCTATATGCAGAGACGTATCACTGCTTATCGTCGCTACCGATCAAGTATTCCGGAATATGGGTGTACATATCTCTTATACGAGTGCGAAACCAAGATGATAGACCATATAACAATAAAGGTACCAGTCTATATTGTAATATCAACAAGGCCCGATCTACTCCGTACTAGTTGCTTCTCTTTATTCCAGACGGCTAATATATCTTGGCTTGATGAATATGGAACCAAGGAATCCTTTGAATTGCCCTAATTGTTTCATGATGATTATTTCCCACCTCATGTCTCACTTGGACCAGAATGCTCTTCCTAACTATAAAACCCTCGATTGCCAGTCAAGGATATAGTACAAGGCACAAATCATCCAAATCAAGAGAGCTATACAGATGAAGACCCAATTCAATCAGCTGTCAAGGCTCGCTCCTTGGGGCTTGCTCTGCCTCTTGACACAGGTTGTCAAAGCATGCCCTTCGGTTTCTACGTCTACTCATAAGACTGGATTTGCACACCAACATCATCATGCTCGTGCTATAAACTCACGCGCCGCTGGAAATGGCTCCTGCAAACTCAAGCCGACTTCCGTGGATCTCACCGAGGGTATCGGTGCTACAGACCAGACTTTTGCGCCAAGCACAGGCACCCTCAACGCCTACATGATTTTCGTCGACTTCCCTGATGCAGCGGCCTCAGAACCCACCGAGGAATTACACCAGCTCTTCATTCCCGGTGCACCAGACTGGTACGCCAATTCTTCCTTTGGCCAACTTACTCTCAATGTTACCGCCGACACATCCCGTTTCTACCGCATGCCCGCAGAGTCCTCCACCTACGCCTACGACCGGGAAATTACCTCAGATCTTCTAGGAAAATACATCCAAGATGCGCTCGACTCAGTCGGCAAGACCATCAACTTCGCCGGCACCGATGTTCTCTACATTGTCCCGACCAAGGCAGCAAAGCACATCTCGTTCTCGCCTACCTTCATGGGCGAACTGACGGCGGGGGATGGAACTATCATCAGCAAAACTGTCACCTTCGGCCAAGACGCTCCTGACTCATGGGGCTTTTTGGTCATGAATCACGAGACAGGACACACAATGGGTTTACCGGATCTGTATCCCTCGGATGGTTCTGGCGGCAGCACCACCATGTATGTTGGCGGACATGACATTATGGGTTTGATCAGCGGAGGGCTTCCGGATTACTTCGCGTGGCACAAGTGGAAGCTGGGCTGGTTTTCCGACAACCAGTTCGATTGTGTGGACGGTGCTGGATCGACCACTCACACCATTACCCCCGTTGGAACCAAGGAGGGTGTTAAGGGGGTCGTTGTGAAGCGGGACGAGACTACTGCTATTGTCGCTGAGGTGAGAGCCAAGGCTGGTGCGGATAGCAAGGCTTGCAGTTCCGGGGTCCTTATCTATACGGTATCAACATCCCTGGCTTCCGGCTCCGGCCCTATTCGCGTTCATGATGCGACTCCAGGTTCTGGGGGGTGTGGTGGTGAGGAACTCAATGATGCCCATTTCACAACCGAGGCGGGCCGGAAGACTTTTGTTTCCGAGGATGGAGTCAAAATCACTGTGGTCGGGCAGAAGGGAGATGAGTATACCGTTACAGTCGAGGTGGAGTGAGTGGAGTACATCATCGGTGCGGATGGATTTTTATGTACAACATATATTACCTTCGTGGGCTGCTTCTCCTAAGAAGTAGCTTTATATTAGCTTATTATAGCATGTACTATAGTATACCTTTAGTCTTTGACTCTATACCTATCCTAAGTATCCCCTTATGTAGGTGGTAGCAGTGCGGGTGCTCCGTACACTTAGCACCGTTATGGACTCCCGGTCAGTGATCGAATTGATCTACATATGATCTACGCGTCTGCTGGTCTTTGAAACAGACGATCCTGCCTTAATCTTCTCACTGCAGCAACGGGTATTTTTGAAGCGAATGACTTCTAGCCTGGTCTATCACCTATATACCTCAGTAGTACCTGAAATTTGAATAGACTCCACAGTACGGAGTAGGCGTGTATATGATATGCCTAGTTGTAGTCGCTTATTCTTCCTCGCATTTCTTCTAGGATCTTTAAATTATATTATCATAATTTACTAGAAAGTCAATTCACTGCGGGCCTTGGATTCTTGTAGTTGGTGGGAAATGTTTTTCTTGGCGTAGCGTATTATCGGGGGAGGTACGGAGTACACAAATATGTATATACATGTGTAAAGTAGTCAACCGAGGTCGCCAGCAATGATCACCTTTATTTCCTTTTCTTTTTACCTCAGTGCCCCTGCATCTCAACATGCTAAATCAGTCCAGGGGAAAGATAATCTCATCTGACAGGGACGGAAATATATGCCCAGCCCAGGTGGAAGGGCTCCACACGAGATGAGAGCCACAAAAACTTTATACGAATAAGCTAAGAAACAAGCTAGCCTTGGACTTCCCTTGTAAGACATAGTGGGTTAATTGCCCGAAACTGCCCCGGAAAATAATTATGTTGATATGAATTGAGGACAGACCATGTTGCACATAAAATTGTCCTTGTAGGGCGAGAATTGGGAAGATCACTTGTTTAACATAACCCCGTTGGGCTAGTGTATAACTGGGTACCTCTAGTGACTTCCATTTGTATAGTAAAATATGGTAAGAGTCAAGTACTGTTAAGTATCCCTCACGGGTAGGGCATCTCCGGGGCCACGTGTTTCAGCTTCATGCAAGCACAACGGACCAATCAGCGGGATCAAAACACTCACGAGCACAACGTCCGCAAGCGTTAACCCGAATGCTTTAGAGTCAGGTCGACATTTAAAAATGGACTGATTTCCCCCTCTTCGCATTTGATATCCTTGCTTCCACGTACTTGTTGTGATACCATCTACTCATTCACTAGGTGCAATGGTAGCGTTCTCCAAAGAAAAGCATGGGGAGGAAGAGGGCCTACTAGGCGAGAGCCAAGATCAAGGCCGGAGGCAGCAACGCCAGCAATCGTCCCGAAAATGGCGTTCAATTACCCTGGTGTCCCTGCTGGGCGCTTTCGCCCTGTTTGTGTACTTCGCGAAGGGGTCCCAGTGCAACCGCCCCCCCTTGCATGTCACAACCCAGCCCGACCTACCTGTGGCTTCTCCCCTGGACAAGTCGAAGAGATCATCGCATAATGAACAACCCTGCAATACTGTTGACGGCGGTTATCAATGCAACTCCTCCCTCTCTCACAAGTGGGGCCAGTATTCGCCCTATTTCTCTCTTTCCGACGAATCGGCCATCTCAGGTGAGGTACCTCAAGGTTGTCAGATCACCTTTGCTCAGGTCATTTCCCGTCATGGTGCTCGATTCCCGTCGGCGAAAAAGAGCAAGGGATATGCCGCGCTCATTAAAAGCATCCAAGCGAACGCGACTTCATACAAGGGCAACACGGAATTCATCCGCTCATACAACTACACCATGGGCGGTGATGATTTGGTACCCTTTGGAGTGAACCAGATGGTGAACTCGGGAACCAAGTTCTACCAGCGCTATGCGGCGTTGGCCAAGAAGGCCGTGCCTTTCATTCGCATATCTGACTCGGAGCGGGTTGTGGCTTCAGGAGTGAACTTCATCAAGGGCTTCCAGAACGCAAAGTCAAATGACAAGAATGCCAATCACCGTCAATCCAGCCCTAAGGTCAATGTCCTCATCTCGGAAGAGTCTGGCACCAACAACACTCTGAACCACAGCGAGATCTGTGCCAAGTTCGAAGAGAGTGAACTAGGCGACGAGGTCGAAGAAAAATACATGGCAATCTTTGTGCCGTCCATCCGAGCCCGTCTCGAGGCTAACCTCCCTGGCATCAAACTCGAAGACATTGATGTGATCAGTCTGATGGATATTTGCCCCTTCGAGACAGTGTCCCTGACTAGCGATGGATCCAAGCTATCTCCATTCTGCGACCTCTTCACCCAGGCCGAATGGAACCAATACGACTACCTCCAGTCACTGAGCAAGTACTACGGTTATGGCGCAGGCAACCCGCTCGGCCCAACCCAGGGTGTCGGTTTCGTGAACGAACTCATCGCCCGTCTCACTCACACCCCAGTGGTCGACAACACAAGCACAAACCGTACGCTCGATGCCCCCGGCGCTGCGACATTCCCCCTCAACTACACCATGTACGCAGACTTCACGCACGACAATGGAATGATTCCGTTCTTCTTTGCTTTGGGACTGTACAACGGCACTTCTCCACTCTCCCTCACCAAGGCCCAGTCAACTATCGAAACGGACGGATTTTCATCCGCCTGGACGGTGCCTTTCGGTGCTCGTGCTTATGTCGAGATGATGCAATGTCGCCGCGACCCAGAGCCGCTTGTGCGAGTCCTCGTTAATGACCGTGTTGTTCCGCTGCATGGTTGCCCCGTGGATAACCTTGGACGTTGTCGCCGTCGCGATTTCGTCAAGGGCCTCACTTTTGCACGCTCTGGCGGTGATTGGCCCCAGTGCTATGAATAGGAGACTTTGAAAATAATTGGTGCAGGGTTGGTCCTCTTCTAACATACTTTTGCTTCGCGATACCCTAAAGATTGCATCCTTACGTACATATCCTTATTTTTTTGGATATTAATGCAGTACACGTTACTACAAAATCTGTGTCTTGAAAACAATATAATTGTACCCAAATACTATATAATCAAACAGCTCTAACGCATGCAAGTCATCAAAAAGGTAATTTAAACAGCCCCCAACTCCAAAAAAAAGTCCAAATAGTAATCAGCACGTTTTAGACATCTCTCTATCTCTCTCTCCCTTTTACATGCTCCAATGTGGCTGACCATTCCTTTTCACCTGATGCGGGGCAGAAATAACCCACGCCTCCCAAAGAGGCATCTGCTCACGCAGGACATGTACACCATCATCCCCCAAGTCCTCACTAGACAAAGCACGCAGTCTCTCAAGCGAAGTCCCTCTCAACGGCAATCGCCTTCCCCTTAACAAATCAGGGAGTCCATCAGACGCGAGCGGGGCAGTAGTCGGCGACTGAACAGCCGAGGACGTACCAGTCGCAACAGTAAAAGAAGATGGCGCAGGGCCAGTAGGGTAATCATCAAACACCTCAACACCGTTTGAGACAGCAACCGAATCAAAGTGTGCAGCGTAATCAATATCCTTCAGAACCAGCCGCTCCAGCTGCTCCATTTCCTCACGCAGGACAACCAGCACATCGCGCCACTGCCCGCCAGGTCGGAGGTAGACGCCGAGTAAGCGGAAATTACGCAACTGGGGACTGTGACGACGTGCGAGTGCGATGATCTCGTCTGCGCTCAGACGCCAGCCTTGGATGCTGAGTTTGCGGAGGGTTTTCCAGCGGATGTGGTGGAAGAGTAGCTCGAGGTCGAGGTCTAGGGGTGTTTTGCCGAGGAAGCCGATGTGGATGGCGATGAGGTTCTTGGCTGCGACGAAGAACCGGTGGAAGACTTCTGAGAGATCGGCCATTGTTGTGGTGATGTCGGTTGTTGAGTGGAAGTTTATGTCGAGGCTTGTGAGGCGTCCGCCCATGGCGGCGAGGGTTGTTGATGGGGCACGGAGGAGCTGGAGGGTTGCTTCGGGGCTGATTTGGGGCCCTGTGAAGCGGATAGAGCTGCATTTTGAGTCGAGGAGGGCGATGCTGAGGTTTGTTACGGCGCGGGAACAGGCGGTTTCCCAGTCGAAGCGGATGCTTGTTGCGGTGCTGGTGCCGGTTCCTAGTGAGTGGTCGCGTATAAAGTCGATGAGGTACTCGTCTGCTTCATCTTGCAGTCTTAGGAGTTTTATTTCCTGTAGAGCCGAGAACGATGAGATTGCACGGCGGAGGCGGGTTTGGTCGTTGTTGGTTTCAGTTAAATTGGTTTGTTCACGTAGTCGGCGACTGTGTAGTTGGGCTATTTCGGGATTCTCTGACCCCAAAGTTCGTAGTGTCCGGGCCCATCCTGTATTTTGCTATTAGTTTAATTTGCTCGGTTGTGTATGAGAGATTGAAGAGCTAGTACCGCTTCCTTGATAAAAGGGTCGCACCATGTATGTGATGGTTTTCACATAGTAGGCCAACTGCATGTCTACCAGCTCATCTAATCGCCGGAAGCCATGATCAGAAAAGCGTAGAGTGAATCGACTGAACTTGTAAGGGGTGCCGATTCGCATGAAGCGCTTGCAGACGAGCCGAAAGTGATCAAGATCGGACACTTCATGTTCGTGGTTGCCCGGCCTAGAAGTATGTCCATTTCCATTGAATCTGCCATTTAGGGCTCGAGGTGCGGGTTCGAGAAGAAAGGACAAGATCTCGCTCAGTAGCTCGTCAGCAAGATCATAAATGTGACGTGGCTGGGCCATGATCGGCGCGCGCAGCCGAAGCATCGGCTGCTTGGTGAAGTAGCAGCAACATGGAAATATGGAGGAATTGAGGGAGAAATCGACGTTATTAACCTGTCCCCAAGACCGGAGAGACAAATCACGGAGGGAATTGGGAAGAGGGGGAGAGAATGAGAAAAAATTAAAAAATTAAAAAAAACCATATCGAATACTCGACTCGTCGTTCTCCTGCAGACACTAGTAGGACAGTTGACTTGTCTCACCATGCATAACGGGAGCTCTCGCCCTAACGATTGATTTCGCGACCGGGGACGATCGTCAAGTGCCTGATTTAGCGCCCTCTGCACTGACAAGCCTGGCTCTCTGACCCGATCCGCTTAATTTCATTGGTGACGCTGCCACACAAGAATCACATGATTGATTGACTCTGCGGCCAGCCAACGCGCGAACCTGCAGGAAAGGCCATTGAATGAGAGCGAGTAGTGTTGGAGGGGCCAATGCAGACCCCGCCGGGAAGTCGTCACATCATGCAGAGTGATGGACCATGCGTGTGGATTATGTGTCTGCCCAGGAGGTAGGCAACTATTGATTGGGGGTTAATGGCCGAAATCAAGATGAACTAATGTATGTACAAGTGTTTGAGAGATTATCTACTAGCTGTTGGATCTCCCATATCATTACGTGCCGTGTGTACCTATCAGACCTTCGCGAGATGGACTCGGCGCCGTCTGATATCTGTGCTGCTGATTTTGGACTCGAAGCCTTCAAGATCAGTGGCCGTGGCTGCTTCTCCAGATTGGAGTACATCCACCTCGAATACAGCAAGGCCTTTCCATCCCTTCTTCACCCGCTCTTCGTTGACGGCCGCCCCTCCTGAGTGTGTCTCCTTTGAAACAACAATTGCTCCAAGGTGCTCCTCGGTAATCGTAGGCCCAAAAGGATCGGAGATCTCCACAAATTCAAAAGCCAAGTTGGGTTGGATCCTTACGAGGACAGTCTTCCCATTGGGTCCTGACGCAAAGGCACGCTCGATCTGTGGTGATTTCTTTTCAGGCGAGAAATCCATAATGGCCGTCAGGAAATCTGCAGTACTCTGCCAACGCTCCTCCCAACTCTCGAGAAATTCGGCATATTTTTTATTGACCAACAGCGCATCCCCGGTCACTCCGATAGTCAGGCGGCCCTCCTGCTCCCGGTCCAGCGGTTCCATGACCAATGCAACTGCTGTGAGCAAGAGCTTGTGACCAACATGAAGGTGATCAAATGTGCCACCAACGACCACGGAATAGTATGGAGTGGATGGATGTTGGTCGTCAGGAATTAACAGGCGGTCAGAGATCTCCCAGTCAGGCTGGCTTGTGATGGCTTGCATGCTTGCCGCCGTGCCGTCCCGAGCCTGACTGCCAACACTGTTGGTGAAGGAATTAGCCAAATTTTGGCCAGTTGTGTTGGACAAATAGAAAACATGATCCCAACGGCGCCCTGAATTTGCTAGTGATTGGATGTCCAGAATGGGCCCAAACCGAGGACTATCAGAAGCCTGGATGGCCGAGGTGCTCTCACTTGCATCGATAAATACCACCCGGGTATCAATGCCACCCGGAGAATCCAATTCAATGTTTTGTGTTGCACAGACAACACCAACCAGGGTATAGACGCTGCTCAGATAATGTTGGAGTTGTGCAAACACTCTGGCCCGAGGTTGGCAGGCCGGGGAAAGAAGATCTGGAATGGTCAAAGCAATATCCAGCACAGCTATACGGTTGGATCCAATCAAGGCATTTGAGAGCTTAGTGTAGACATCCACCAAGGATGGCTGGAAGACATCTTTGACTTGGACAAAAGAAAAGGCTGGAGGTGGGGGAAGTAGTAGTAATGCCGTGGGTGAATTGGTATGATCGGAAGCCATGGTGTCAAGAATATATAACTACAGTAGCGAGCACTGGGTTCACACTCAAGTGAAGATATATCAAGCCAACAAAGAATCCAAGAAACCAAGAAACCACAGAGAAATCATAGAAGCAAAAAAAACCACCACCCCGAAGAACTAATCGGATCTATCTCCATCGCAGGCTGGGGTACCCGGCTGAGTCAGCTGTTCTCGTGGGATGACACCGCCCTCTGTCCTCCACTCTACAACTCTCCGATTGAGATGAGGATGCCATTGCGAGCCAAGTGACCTGATAAGCTGGAATGATATCTGGCTGACACGGTCCTCTGGTTGGAGCTCCTTCGAAGCCCCGCTATATCCCCAATTTGGTGCATCTCCCAACCTCCTTCACTGATCTCGATCGAGAAACAGTGGAGCTCATCCTCCAACTACGATCCATCGCACCATCCCCTGCATAGACGGCGCTCTTGCTCTTCAGAATAGACCACATCATGTCGAACCCCGCCTCCTACGACTCCCACCGGCGGTCAGCTGTGTTCAGTCGCCAGCCGGAGGAGCTTCACATTCCATCAACCGGGTTAATCAACCCAAACCTGTCCCGCCAATCCTCCTCGCACGACTATCCCGCCACGCCGGACGCAGGGGCCCGGCTTCCCTCGATTAACGTACAACAGAGCTCTCAGTACGGCGGCGACGGGAACAACAGCAGCACTGCCCTCCCCGGAGCCTTGAAGCCAGGGAATCAGAACCGCCCGGCTGCAGTATCAATAAATACCGCTCCATCGGTCGTCCCTACCATGCCGCAGTCGTCGTCGCAAACCAACCACCGAGCCAGCATGATTAATTCACATGGGCATTCGCGATCTAGCCCGGCCGGGTTCGACCAATCCATGTACAAACAACATGGTGCGCCCGATGGCTCCAAATATCCTTCCTCTCCTGGAGGATTCCAGCCTCACACCCCGCAAGGCTCCAAGTACTCTCCCCTGGGTCTGTCTGACATCAGGCCCTCCGGAGAACACATGTTGAGCGAGGCACTTATGAACCCCGGAATATCACCGATGCCTTACAGCAACGGAGACAACCAGGTGCCGACCAACAGCAATTACGTGGCACCATGGCCTATATATGCAGTGGATTGGTGCAAATGGCCTATCACAGGCAACTCGGGCTTTGGTGGAAAGCTAGCCATGGGAAGCTATTTAGAAGACAGTCACAACTATGTATGTGCATTCATCCTATAGATGAATATGTTTATGCTAACCAGTCAATAGATTCAAATCCTCGATGCACACTGGACACAACCAGATCCCGATACGCCAGATGCTGCTGCGGGAGAAATCAAACTGGACTATGTGAAAACGGCCGAGGCGACACATTCTTACCCGGTTACCCGCATCCTCTGGGAACCTCCCTCATCTCAGAAGCAATCGACTGATTTGCTGGCCACGTCAGGAGATCACCTTCGCTTATGGTCACTGCCGAATTCTCAGCCTCTCCAAAGCTCAAACTCGATCACTCGTCCAATGAACCAACGAGATCCTGCCACCTCCAAGCTTTCCCCGCTGGCTTTGCTGTCTAATTCAAAATCCCCTGAGCACACTGCTCCTATTACATCTCTTGACTGGAATACAATTTCTCCAAGTCTGATCATCACTTCGAGCATTGATACAACTTGCACCATTTGGGATATTCCCACATTGACAGCGAAGACGCAACTGATTGCCCACGACAAGGAGGTGTATGACGTTCGCTTCTGTGCTAACAGTGTCGATGTCTTTGTTAGCTGTGGCGCTGATGGCAGTGTGCGGATGTTTGATTTGCGAAGCCTTGAGCATAGCACAATCATTTACGAGCCGACGGATAAGAACGAGAAGCGTAAGTGTCTGCCAGAATATAATTATGGGCTCTGAATACTGACAATATTTTCAGCAGTAATGACCCCTGGGAGCTCCAGCCCCCCTGGCCAATCGCAGACCGGCCTCTACCCTCCGCCTTTGTTGAGAATCGCAGGTATGGACGACACGATCCCAACACAGAGTATAGCCGCAAGCTAACACAATATCCTAGCATCCCCTCATGATGCCCACCTCCTGGCAACATTCTCACAAGACTCCAGCGTGGTCCGCGTTCTTGACGTCCGACAACCAGGCCAAGCTCTATTGGAACTGAAGGGCCACTCGGCTGCCTTGAACTGCGTAGAGTGGTCTCCAAGCCGTCGTGGCATCCTCGCATCCGGCGGCGACGATAGCATGGTTCTCCTCTGGGACCTCATCAACCAGCACAACGCTGCACCAGTCGCCTCCCCTCCCTCCACCACCCCAGGAGCACCGCCTTCTACAACCTCGGAGCGCGGCCCAGCCGGCGTCTGGCAGAGCGAATACGAAGTGTCCAACATCAGCTGGTCCCCACAAGGCGGTCCCAACCACACCGGCCAGCCACGGGAATGGCTGGGAGTGTGCGGCGGACGAGGACTAACTGGAGTCGCATTATGAGCCAACGAAAAAAGAAGTCTCGATTTCCTTACGACGTCTCTTCTCTTCCCTGGAGCTTTCCGACAACCATGGCTCTTGCATTAGACGGTCCAATCTCCCTGATATTTCTTTCTGTTTGCCGCGATCTATTGCTTCGCGTGCGCACAGCATCTCCTATTCTACCTTGCTTTGCTGTTTGTGTGCTTCGCTGGTACCGGTCGGCTTCTCTGTGTCGACCCGGTACGTTCTTTGCATGGGTCGAGTGAGAACCCGGTGATCTTCATGGGCGACTCTTGTGTCTATTGATTGGCCATACTTCTGACTTGTTTGGTACGAGTGAACGAATGAATGAACTATACATTGGATATGTACTATTTGCTATTGGTTGGGAATGGTCTTGGGCGCCTATTCTACGTAAATCACTGCAACCACATTACCTTGAGCTCGTAACCCCTCTAGGAACAACTAGGATTGATGACAGGGGTCAACCCCGCTGTGAGGATTTGACTGCTTGAATGAGATGTGCATTTACTTTCGTTTTCTGTTGAAAGAGTGTATACGACGTGATAGTCTCGCTTCAATCACGAATCTAAGTAACAGGAGTATGGATATACCGACAGTACAATGCAGTAAAAATAACCAAAATGCCTCGCCCAGCGAGCAGGTATCATACGGAGTACAGGTGTAGTAAGACAGAAAAAGCATCCACTAGACAATCGCGGTCTAATATAAACAGGTCCATGCCAAGTCAACGAAGAATTTCACTCTGCGCGGGTAGCCAGGGTTGGGCGACCGAGTGTTGGACCCTTGGAAATGAGACGATCTTCGAGCGAGCGCGCAAACTTGACGCTGGGGATATCCACGGCGCGCCAGAACACGTCGCCTAGCCAGATGGCGACGGGGAGGCAGATCAGCCAGCCAATGAGGAAGCCAAGGCAATATTGGAAGTTTGTCTCTTTGCCGGTGAGCTTCCAGATATTGGGCATGATGGAGTAGCCCAGACAATGGAGGACGGGGCCATGGACGACGTAGAATGCAAAGGAGATCTTGCCTAGGTATTGGGAAAAGGAATTCGTGAAGAGTTTCTGGATATCAGGGGAGTGATTGATAGAGAAGACGATGAGGACGGCTCCGATAGTCTGGGCGAAGCGGTGCGGCTCTGGGTATGTCTTGGGGGTGATGTGCCACAGCCAGCTGTAGAAAGGCGTCCATTTGAAACCGATATTGGGACATGAACCGAAGTAGAGACCGACTACGAAGAGTGAGATCCATAGCCCGCGGCGGGAGACTCTGATGGTGGTTTTGCTGCCGGGACTGAGGCGAATGGTTGTTTTATCGTCTTCTACCGCCGGTCGTGCGGAAGGCTCCCAGGTTCCATTGATGAGATCCACTTCGGCCATCAGCATGCCACAGAGGAATAGGATGATTTCCCAGCGACCATAACGCACGCAGAACCAAATCAAGCCAGAAACCACTGTCATGCGCACAGGTGCCACCAAGCGTGATGTCCCCATGATGACGATGAATAGGATAAGTGAGGAGCGGAATTCGAGAGGAATTGTCCAAAGGTGCGGGTTATAATAGTTGTAGTAGAGCGCATAGTCGAATGGGTTCATCAAGGTCGCCAAGGTAACCCACAAGTCATCAGTTTGTTTTGAGAAGGCCTTATACACACGTGGATGTTGCTCGTTAGTGCCGAGGATTGTGTGTCCCTCCTTGATGACGCCGTGGGAGTAATTGTACAGCCCGAGACGAACAGCCACGAAGACGCAAAGAATCCCGGTAATTGCGGGGATATATAGACGAAATGCTCGGCGGAAGGTGCCTGATGCGAGCACGGTGAAAGTTTGATCGAAGGACCTGCTCCGAATCGTTTTCAGCGGTTTATATGACAACACGTAGCCGGATAGGACGAAGAAAATGGCCACCATAATGTGACCAGAGATCAGCATATGGAAGAAGGGCAACTGGTGAATTCCAAAGTTTTCCCCGCCAAACCCCCATCCTATCGCGACCTTCCATGTGTATGTGAAAAAGAAGTGGAAGTTGAAGACCAGTAGACAGGCCCAGCCACGCAGCCCATCTAGAGCCGCGATGGCGTGGAGCTTCGCAGGCTGGGGTGGTGAACTGCCCACCAAGTGTTGTAAGAAACTTGGCGTGAGCGCTAGTGTCAACCTGTGCCATGTGTCTTCAGAATATGCCAGCCAGTCCTCTTGCGACATCTTCGATGTCAGTCCCTCGGGATGCGCGAGGATGTTTGAGGGGTGAAATTGTGAGAAGCCATTCCAGCGGGGTGTGATCATCGAGTCAGATTCCAAGGAGGCAGATTCGAGATCTTTCAAAGGGATATCGGACGCCGAGGTGGTGGCCCGATCGAGGTGGGATGTCATTTTGTTATGTTCTGCAGGTCGGTCGATCGCAAGTGGGCATGTCCGGTGGGGCAAAAGCCTTAATTTACACGCGCTAATATGCAAAGGGAAGCATTTAGGCCGGTATAGGGTATTGAGACAGTCGAGAGAAGGGAACTGGACAGTTTGCTCGTCCAGCGAGGTGCGATCAAGCCAATGATGCGGCCCCGGGGGCTAAGGTCGGCGAATTCGGGTAAATACGTCAGCAGGAAGGGGCCTGATTCACCGCCACTGAAAATGGCGAAATATCAGGGAGGTGAAATCGGAAATTAAATGAGAGTCAGGGATATTCAAGGAGAGTTGAAGCGTCAAGGAGGATTAAAGTAAAGACAAGGCAGAGAGACGCCGATCGATTGCCGTTTTCGTTAATCCGCATTCAGAACGTGATTCTCCATAAAAGCACTTGGCGCTCTTATATAAATGAGGCTATAGTTCAAAATTCAATCACATTCGTGAATTTTGATTTATAGACACCTTGATATCTATGGATGTGTCCTCGGGGTGTCTGACCCATCAGTAGTAGCGAATAATTATACATATCTACTTCTACTACTCCCTATTGAATAGCTGAATGGTTCCTATGTTAATTCTCCTACTTCTTAAATCAACAATAAATTTCTCAAATCATTTTCCAGTATTTCAGGTAGAAAAGAAACCAATCCGTTTACTCGTCAATATCACTTGTGTTCACATCAGAATCAACAACATCCGAATTCAGATCGACAGAGCCAACACCGAAAGCAACATCGACAGAATCAACCTCCGATCCATCATTCTCAGATCTGGCATGCGCCGAACCAGTATCATCATCACCATGCTCTTAATATGAATCGTAAAAAGGGTTGGGCTCGAAAGAGTCTCCTCCGACCCACCGTCTCCAGTAAACCTAGACAGCTTCTTGATATCATACGCCACACGAGCACGAATCTTACGTAGATTTTTACGAACGACAATCATGCCATTGATGTCTGTTGCTAGCGCTATGTCATCCAAAGGAGGTTTGTACCATTTGGTAGAGTACTCAGGACCATGCTGCTTAGATCTAGTCGAAGTAGAAGAGGGAACTGATCCTTCATCGACCGAAAAAGGAACGCCAGTATGAGCAAGCACAGAGATAAGACCCGCAACTTGAGCAACACTACCAGCCGGCAGGGGAGATCGACATTGTTCGCACGAAGCCACTGGATGATCCATTTTGGAGCATGAGAGCCCCGAAAGCTGCACTTTGTTTGTGTCCGCCGATATACGCAGTTCATACATGCACCAATAGCTATAGGTATCGGATAACCTGGTGGGAAGAAAGCAACACAAAATTTGAAAACACCTAGCCCTTGCTTGCAGTGTGCACACCCTTGTCTAGGCAAAGCAACCGTGCCTAAGCGTTGACTAAGCCCAGCTCGACGTTGATTGCCTGAGGTAAGATTTCGTTTCATACCAAGACGCCAGTCAAGGTCTAGAGGCAAGGAAGCCATTAGAATTTCTAATCGAGTGTTGCAGAAATCGAGCATTGGATTCCCTGCAGTATCAAGTGTAGGGTAAGCTGTCGAAAACATTAGAATAAAACTGTAGGAAGATATCTGAGCACCATTAAAAGGAATAGATAATAACCTACCTTTTGAAGCAGTTTGGGCAGCAGCGACAGCTTCAGAGTCCCAACGAGGAGGGGAGTTGGTCTCTACAGACGAACTCGAGGATTCGCTGCTCAACCTAGGGCGCTTTTTGGCTAAATGAATGTGTTAGATTGATAAGAGCTTGAATATCTTCAAGTAAAACTACATGTACTACCTGGAGGCTTTCTTGATGGTTGTGATGCCATGGTAGTGGTGATAGGGGTGATCACTGCAAAGGGATTTCTAGGACACCTACAAGGATGCCCCAGAGAGAAAGGGAGAATAAGGAAGATGGATGGATTTTCTGTGGGCAGAACATCTACAAACTATATATATATTGCGCATCGGCCTGAGAAAAGAGTCATTTGACAAACAAAGGTAGGTATAGGTAAACAAGAAGGCATTCGGAAAGATAGGACGCCGAGATGCAAAGGAGTTCGGTATGTAATAGAATCAATACCTAGGTAAAGCTGTGGGCTTACTGAATTAAAGGGTTGAGAATGTTTATTTCTGCTTGATACTACAATTATGCTTACATTACACCAAGATCTGTCTTTCCTACCCATGTACCTTGAGGTTGTAGGTTGATGGAAGGACAGTGTATAGTTCCCAAAACGGCTTAGCGCACACTTATATGCCTCAGGTGTCAATGCCAAGACATCTCGAGATCTCAACCGTGGCCTTTTTACCATCGCAGAGGACTCAAGAGGTTGAAAACACATATATCATGTCAAAGGCTGTTAGATACTTGTATGAATTGGGTGATTTCCAAAAGATAATAGACATTTTCCATAGCTCGTTCTACCAAGCTCTCCGAATGCATCATACTTCCAAGAGCTCCGTTTTCCACGGGAGCTTCGCTGGACATTTTTGAGCTCCAAAGCTCCCAACGTAGAACTTAGACATCTCTGTGATCGATACAAATTGACACACAATATAGACCATTTGACCTTGATGTCGCCGGTTCCCTAAAGCGGCGACGATCCTCTCAGCTCCCTGATTCGCGCAATTCCGCACTTCGAGAACTTCTCCCTTCCTCTTTGTCCATCCACGCTCATTGTCCCGCCGCCTTCTTTCTGCTCCCCGACATCTTGCGATACGATCTGAATGTCGCGATCGCCTGTCGCGTGCATTTCTTGATAAAAGTGCTCGCGTGGTCGAAGCGGTCCCGAAGTGGGTGTAGTCACGATGGATTTGCGCACGATCATGAACACCGAGGGCGGCGCTTCCAATCCTCCACCTCCAAGCAACTCGGCCAGTTCTCCCATATCCGATCAAACCCCACAAAAGCGCCCGAAGAAGTCAGCTTCTTATTCAGAATATCCTACCCGTCCGCCTCAGCCTCCTCCGTTGCAACACCTGCAGCACGCTTCCCCAGAGCGAAGCTCACCTTACGCATCCGTTCAATCGCCTTACCAACAATTCAACTCGGGCCCAGTGATCAATACAGCGGTGAGGTCTCAGCGCAGTCAGACACCCCCACACATCTCGACACCGTATGGTCCCGGCACGCGTGATCCATTTGGCGCGTCGGCATACGGGTCGCATCCACAACACCCCGGCGGTCCTCTGGTTTCGCCATACACACCACAGCCGCTGAGTGCTGGACCGCAGCACCCAGAACAACAGTCTTATTTCGCCCAGCAGCGTTCTCAACAACGTTCTCAATCACTTCAGTCGGTGATGACAACACCCCGAGCTCCCGTTGAATCTTTCCGCAGCCCTCCTGTTGCATCGCAACCTCTTCCATCGCAGCACTTCTCTCCCACTGCACATCGATCTGTTCCCGGCACCCCCCTAGGTCCTCCTCCTGCCTTTGCCACCCGCCAGTCGCCGTCAACTGCCCGCCCGCCGTCCTCCGGACGCGATTCCCCTGGCAATCCCCTATCCAGCCCGAGGCCCACACCGGAGGCCTTAATACGAGATCAGGTTCCAACAAAGTCACCTGTCACTCAGCGACAGTTCTCTCCGCATAGTTCACAGCCCTCCGAGCCGACTCACCTCCCTTCGGGCGGCTTAAAGCAAGAGCCAACCGAAAGCGCCAGTCCCAAATCCATCTCCCGTCACAACAGCATCGTCACGGCCTCCGACTCAGCGACCGCTGGTCAAATTCGTTCTTCCGAAGACCGAAGGCTGGTTGAGAGTCCCACCGCACAAAAGCCCACCGTCGCAGGATCGGATTTTCTAACCTCCCCATTGGCACCAGGCAGTCAAATGAACAGTTCACCCTCCGGCGCTCGTGGAGGCGCCCATGCCGTGGACATGGAAATCGACCACGAACCACGTGTCGATGCACAACAGCCCAAGCAAAAGAGAAGGAGGTACAACGAGCCTCCAATCTATGCTCGGCTGACACCCCGCAACACAAGCAGACGCCCGATTATTCCCAATCCCCGTCCCCCAGTTCCAAAACACGCGCGACAGAGCCAGCAGGATCCCTCCCTGGCTGCTCGCAGACGGTCTTCCTCGATAATGGCTGTCACACCCGTGGCACGGGTCACACGAGCACCTGCTGTTGCTTCACCAAGCACAAGTATGCCTCGCGTGCAAGCTCCCCCAGCTCTGCCGACCTCACTTCGTCCACCGAGTACTTCGCAGACGGTAGGATCGCTGGGCCCTTGGGAGCCGTCTATTACTGGCTTCATTCCACACGAGGAGATTACAAAAACCCTTTGTGATTTCTTGTTTCAACATGTGGTCATGAGAAATGATGTGAATGCCGGACCAACAGGCTCTGCTGCTGCCGGCCAGGGGACAATCATTGAAATTGAGGCGAAATTGGGCCATATCATCGACATGGACAGCAGAGACCGGATCCACCTTCCAATTTTAACTGAGAGCGTCCTCAATCGGGAGAATGCACGGATTCGAACCTCGTTCGAGAGTAAAATGACTGTGGTAAGTTGATTCCCCGATGTCCTAGCGAGTATGCCTCGACCCCGATGAAATTTACTTACCGCAATGCACAGGAACAACACCGAGCCATGAATAATTTCCTGAATGAGGCTGTGAAAGCGTCAATGCCCCAACCCAACTCGACCCGAATTCCACTTGCATATGTGCACAAGAAAGAACGCGACACCTTCTATGAGATTCAACCATCTGATTTGCCCCCCGTGATTCGTCAAAACTTGAACCCGAGACACAAACCCAAAGTCCGGGTGACAACCGATGAACGAACCGGTGAAATCCTCGCGAAAATCGTCAAATGTCGAGTTGCCGACGTAGACGTCTGTAGTCCCCGGACGACCGTGGACTGGCGCGTCAGTGTCAATCTGGAAATGGAATACACAGGCGACGTCAGCGATCTGCCCGTGATAGATGCAGCTGTCATGAAAGGCGGACGAGGCGATCGCATCAAAGATCGCATGAGCTACCGCCACTTGGCCTACCAGGTGGACTTGACCCAGGTAGCCAAATCCGATGTAAGTTTATCAAATGTTCTGTGTCACCCTCAAAAAACAGTCTTCTGACCACATATCACAGCAACAACCGGGCAAGAATGAGTTCGAGCACGAACTTGAAGTTGAAGTCTCGGCTGAGGAAATTCGTCGTCAGGGCCAGCTTGCTATGTCCGGCGATCCTAAGAATCAGTACGAGGACCTCGTTAAGGGCTTTGTGGATAATATCCGTCTGCTGGCTCGAGCGGTGCCGCCGTGATCATGATGGTCTTCGCCGCTTTGTATTATGTATTTTTTTCTGATCTAGGCTTTACTGGGGTTTAGTTTGTGGTTCACTGCAGATATGGTTTTTTGGTTTTGTGGTAAAAAAAAAGTACACACTGCAATAGATATCGTGCATGGGTTATATGTTGTTTTTAGGGCGACATTATTACCTAGACAAGGGAATGTCCCAAATTCATCATTTTTGGTCACCTCGGTTTGGCTGAATATCTCCTGTGTACATTTCTACAAAAGAAAATAATAACCCATCCCACAATGCTTGATGATGAATTGAGAACTTTGATAGTTAGCATGACCACATAGATGCTCTACATGATGCATTTGATGGAGCTCCTGAATGTTATATTCACATTAATCAACGTTCCTTCAAAACGATGTTTTTATGCAAGAGTATAAGGGTATCTTACTATCGTTTCAACACCCATGATCTCAGAGCCGAGAGGTGTGAGATCCATCCGCTCTACTGATACTTCCCATCCTTTGGGATTTCTTCATTTCTGGCCATCTAACGCCCGTCCGATAATTTGATGGCCGAAACAAAAACCGATAATCCGGACTTGGGAACTTGAGTATATCTCGCAGACATATTGAACTAGTCTCAAAATCCATTCGTCTTCGGCAAAGGCATTGTGCTCTATGAAAAGTCAGACCCTGTCCCCAAGAACCGTGGAGATATACCCATAGCCGTAGGCCACCGGCGTAGGAAGTTGTTTTTCCCTCTGTCTTACTCACTGCTACCCGTCAGAAGAATACAATCTATATCCCCAGGCCGAGGAAGATCTTCCATCTCAACCACATTGATCTTGGTCAGTTGAAAGTCAATTTAAAGCTCGACAGGGCTCGCATCTTGCAAGACGCACCAACCACCTGGTATTTTGTTCCAAATAGGTAATAGACTATGAAGATACAATGCAAATTGCCGAATCAGAACTTTTACCGCGCGCCCTTAGCCGCAATATTATGACTGACTATTGTGCTGCGCTTATTGTGTACTGCCGTCTTTCATTTAGTAAAAGAAATTCTCTTTGATTGAAGTTGGCACCGATATCTTCTGTACAGACCTAACTCGGGATGGAAGGGAATGGCCCTAACTGGCCCTAAGCGGTAATTTAGAATCGCTACGACGATGTCTTTCTGTGCTAGGCTAGTGCCGTCGTGGGACTTGGAAATGTCCAGGGGATGATACGCGGCAGCTGAGTAACGATCTGCCCTCCATGTTTCCGAATCAGAATAGAAAAGTGATGATTACGACATCTTCAGTGATACCTCCTTTCAAATTAGGGGGCGAGACCTCGGACATAAACGTGGAGTTGCAGATCTGCCTCGGGGCTACCGGGTTCGTATTCGGGGACGGGAGATCGGGAGACCATTAGAGCTAATGTCGTATAGTCGGAATGTACTTGAATATCTAGCTCTAGGATAAGCTTAGTTAACACCTCTTTAAGCCCAGAAGTGGAGCCTTACGCGTAGTACTTTTTATCGATAGATTGCTAAAATCTGAGACGGGTTGTTTAAAGAGTGCGTCAAAGTGGAGAACAGCATGTTTTGACCTAAGTAGTTGCAAGGATAGTTTAAACTATACTATATAACAAAAATACTGTCTCACATGGCACAAGCACTAGAATAACGGTAAAACTTGCCTTGCTTAGTACTGGTGCAAAGTAGACATCCAGCGACGGAGGAAGCTGATGCGCTTCTTGGACGCGGCGATTGGAACCGCGCGGAAAGATTCACCGAGGTGCATAGCAGAGTAGTTGCCGGAGGAGGGAGGGAAGTAGACCAAGCCTTCACCGTTGGGGTTACCGGTACGGATGAAGTTGGCCCAGTACTCAGAGATCACAGATTCAATCTTGTAATCGGTGGCATTCCAAGTGACATTGGAGTAGTCCGAGTAAGGAATGTTATTGAAAGCATACCAGATCTCAGAACCGTGGTATGCGCCGCCCTCCTCATCCTCCGCAGGAGCCTTGGTGAAGTAGTACACGAAGACATCACTCTTCGCACCGCCGGCGGCCCATTCGGCGGCCCACTCCCAAGTTCCAACGCGGGCCATATCGAGCAGTACAGCATCGCTGTTATCGCTAGCCTGAGTGTCTGTCTTGGCGGGGTAGAGAGAGAAGAACTCGGAGGAGTAGTTGCCGAACACCTTTGTCCACAGGGTCTTGTAACCGGAAACGGTGGAGGCGCCTCCATCATTCTCGTTCTTGTTGTTGCCAGTCATGATGGGCACATCGGCGTGGGCGCCCAGATCCAAAGATTCGCCGTATCCGTGACGGAACACGTAGCCATCAATAACAGGACGCCAGCGGGGAGGCCCAGACCAGAGGTCAGAGAAGGCAGTGCCGTCAAAGTAATCGTCTTCCGTCAACTGGCCTTCTCCGATAAGGTCAGCCATAGGGAGCTTGCGGAGCTCAGCAATCGACGAAACATTCATAGTCTTCAGGAAAGTGACACCAAAGTCCTCAGCAACGTCCTTGGTGTTGTAGCTGGTAGCAACACTACCAGTGGCGGGATCATGAGGTCCACGAGCACCGCTCTCGGCAATTACACCGTGGATCAAACCGCTGCTGAGAGGGCTCCACATCATGTCCAATGCACTGGCGGATCCCGCAGACTGACCACCGACAGTCACCTGGCTGGCATTTCCACCAAAGTGGGCAATGTTGTCTCGCACCCAGCGGAGAGCAAACTGCTGGTCCAAAATACCGTAATTTCCAGAGCTATTGTGTCCAGACTCAGTGGACAGGTCGGGGTGAGCAAGGAAGCCAAAGGCACCGAGGCGGTAGTTCATAGTAACAACAATGATATCTTTAGAAGCAAGACCGGTTCCATCATAGGTGATGACATCTCCGGAGCCTACTTCGAAACGGCCGCCGAAGATCCAAATGTAGACGGGGAGGTTTTTATTCTTAATCTCGGTAGCAGAGGTGGTGTCGTAGGTAGGGGTCCAGACGTTCAGGGTCAAACAGTCCTCGCTGGTTAAGTTCTTCCCAGAAGAGAAAATATTAGCGTCAGAGTATGGCTGGGCACACTGGGGACCGAACTCAGTTGCGTGGAGCGTCTCGGTCCATGAGTCGGGCTTGGTGGGAGGAGTCCAACGCTTCGAGCCTGTGGGAGATGCAGCATAAGGAATGCCCTTGTAGACAGTTACACCGTCTCGGAAAGGCGATGCTGCACCCTTGACAGGTCCATGGTTACTTTGGATGACCGGGAAACTGGCCGCTGCGGCGAGTACCGGGGTGGCAAGAAGAATTTGAAGAAAGTTCAACATTGGAACTTTAAAGATATTCTCAATTGACTGTTCTGTGAGGTACAATTAATCAAGAGGCGATCAGCAGGACTTTATACAACCCATGAATATCAATCTAGCCCTAGGATCAGCTCTAGAACTCAAAATAGTTCCATGGAAAATCGATAATTACGCGGACTATAGACTAAGCCCCCGTGGAGCTCATGCCGGACAACGATTGCCTGAAGATGGAGCTGCCCCGGAGTGTAAGAGGAGACAAATGGCTGTCTGTCAGGCCGCGGCATGTGCCACGCGGCACTGCTGAAGAAGCATGTTTATTTGATGCGCCAGTTGATCGACAGTCGATGTGCTCCAACAATAACAAAAATCAAGGGGAATAAGAACGGTTATGAAGGCGCGGATGAGGCATTTAAGAGTGAGCAATGAGCAACCCTGGTCCATCTCTTGACATATTGATTCTTACGCGCGGTGGCAGTGGTCTCGCGTGCTTTCCAGATCCTCTCCGATGAGGAAAAGAAGTCCAAATACGACAAATTTGGCGGCGATCCTGATAGCAGGTTCCAGCCCGGACCGAGCGCCTCGAGCGGTGCATCCCCCTTCAGCGGGTTCGGCGGTGGTGGATTCCCCCGCGGTGGTCAAAGATTTGACGAAGAGGTTTCGGCCGAGGAGATGTTCAACCGATTCTTCAACGGTGGATTTGGCGGAATGGGTGGTGGTGGATTCGGTATGACTACGCGTTCCTCTGATATCTGTTTAACCTGAACTAATCGTGTGCTACTATAGGCGGACCGCAATTTGTGTTCAACATGGGAGGTGGCCCAGGATTCCGAGTGCATCAATTTGGAGGCCAGGCGCCCCGCCGCCGGCCTCGCGCAGCAGCTACTGAGCAGGAAGCTCAGACTCGGAAAAAAAGTCGAAGATGATATGCCGAATGTCCGACATTAACTAGCCCCAATATGGAAGTCCACACCGAAGGAAATATCATCGGTTTCTTGGCCAATTAATACGACACTTCGATGTCTCACGAGATATTTCTGTCATAATTTGATATCTCAAACCAGCCATTTGATTTATGAAACAAATCAAAAGATCATCTAGAACGTTTCTTGCTTCCGGAAACGAGCTATATCCCAAATAGGCAGTCGGACGCGCTATCGGGAACCCACATGATCTACGTCCCCGCATCGCATTAAACGGCGGGTTCACATTTCCGCCCAACGCTTCCAAGTACAACAGCCCCAAACCCGGCATGTCGACACGCTCACACCAGGGCTGCTGGACGTGTAAACGACGGCGGCGTCGTTGTGACAACGCGCGCCCTTCTTGTCAAAATTGTATCGAGCGTGGGGCCGCGTGCGAGGGCTATGAGGTTCGGCTAAGATGGGGTACGGGGATTGCGTCGCGCGGCCATTTTACTGGTGCTGATAAACCTGTGAAGACTTCTGTGCCGTCTAGACAGAGGGGAAGACAAAGGGATCTTAGTAAGGAGAGGAAAAGGCGGATGGAACTGGAGGGGGATTCCGGTTAGTGTGGTTTGTGAAATGATGAGGTTATTTGATATTGATTGGTCTGTAGCTGATGCGAGTCGGGAGGTGGAGCCAGCGGTTTCGCAGAGGGTAGTTGAGGATGAGGCTCTTTTCAATGAATGTGAGTTTGTAGCATGAAAACATCCGAGTATGGCGGGTTGCAACACTGATACTGATATCGAGTAGTCATGAATAATGGCTTTAACGTGCTTCACTCGACAACAGCAAGAGATACCATGCTTCATCCGCGTCTCCCGCAACTTTGTCAAGAATCCAGCGCCTTGTATTCTATCTGCATTGCATTCCAACTTGCACTATCGAGCACAGTCACCTCTCAGTTCTGCGAGTACTTCGACACCGCATTAAGGACCTTTCGATCAGAACTGGCGTGCAGCACAACCCTATCCGATGGGACGTTGGCTTCGGGGTTGCTGCTGTGTAGCATTGGGGTGTGTAACCTCAACTTCTTTTCGCTTATCCTCTGGCTTAAGGTTCTGACACTGATTTGATCTCAGCTGATGCACGGCCTGCCCTGGACTATGCATTTGGAAGGTATGCACAAAATCTTGCAGAGCCATGGCCTCGATGATCTGCACCATCATTCTACCCCAACCCAATTTCGTATCCACCTGCTCGAGGTGATGGGGGTGTTGGACATGGCCTGCTTTTCTGTCGGTCGCCAGGCTCCAGAGATTGGCATCTGGCGCCGATATTGCCAGCCCGCAGCACCCAGGTATGGTATTGAGCCTGTCAGCGGTCTCCCTCGTACACTACTTGATATCTTTGCCGGGATAGGCGCAGAGACCACGGAGCAAACTCTTTGGGACTGGCCTGGCGAGCCAGGGAGCTTTCTACAGTGTTATCTGTGGGAGGCGCATCAGCTGGCTGGTATTATGACCCTCAGGAAACAAGCTAACTCGTCTTCTACTTCTATTCCCGACAATATCTCGGCATGGCGGCAGCCTGCCAAGTGTCCAGCAGATACATCCGTTCTTGTTGCGCGGATCCTGGCTAGCCTTGATGCTCTCCGTCTCGCGTCAATTGAGCGTCCAACCGAAGATGTTCATATCATAAATGCAATCGTGTTTCCTATGTTTGTTGCTGGATCGGAAGTCGGTATCCTGTGTCAAAAGCCGGAATGGCAACAAACCATTAGGAAGGGTTTGTTAGGATCTCATCAGTGTGAAACCCTTCTTAATCTGTTGGAAGAGCTATGGCAGAAGGAAGATCCAACTCTGAGTGTGCATGAGTTGGCTCGACAAAAAGGTCTGGAGATGGGATTGATATGATTTATGGATGGATAGAATTGTAAATATGCCACGGCTATATGTTGATCTGACTATGGGATATCCATGCTATTTGCTAAAATCGGATCATTCGTATAGGCGCCTTAAGAGTGGACAAAAAGGAGCGAAGACCGAGCCCACCTCTATCCTATGATCTTGGAGATCTACAGCGTTAACTTTCCCGGATGCACCATGACCCAGTGCTTAAACACATGCTCTCCAGTTTGACTCGCACTATCCACCAGTTCAACCTCTTCGGCAACTCGAAACCCAAAGCTCTCGTAGAACACCACGTTCTCCTCCCGGGTACATTCAAGATATAAGTGGTCGTCGTGAACGTGTTCCAAGATCCATCTCATCACGCCCCCACCCAGTCCGCGTGATTGCAGTGAAGGATGCACAGCGACAACCTCAAGGTACCATAGCTTTTGTCGAGGGTACCTCGATTCCAATAACTTCGAACTGGCTTCATGTCTGTCGAGGAGCATTTCAACGCGCTAAGAGGGTCGAGTCAACATAGAACCAGGACCATAGGTAGCGCTTTGTTTACCTTGTCTCTCGCTCCGCTATCATGTGCTGGTGCAAGACGATCTAATAACGACAACTTGCACGCAAGCCATATTCGCGATACGGACCAGGGTTTTCGTCCCGGTGGTGGGAGCAGAAACGCCACAGCACCGGCGTTGTCGTCTTTGTGTGAAGATGCTGCGGGCTGTTTCCCAGGCAATGCGGCAACAGCAGAGATGGGAGTGTCTGTCGATAATTTGTTTCTGCCATTTCCCGGATGATCTTCTGTCATTTGTTTAACGTTGGCAGAAGTGAATACCTCACCCTGGAGCATTATGCGCTGGATACGACGATACTGCCAGCTCCATCTGCCCGTGTCCTGTTCAGCCCACGGTGCAGCATTTGGCCTTAGCCATTGGATCAAAGGATCGGAAGAGAAAGCGAGATGAACCGTTTGCGCGATGGCGGGAATAAGATACTCTGCACCATTTATCTTTTATCAGTTTCGCTGATCGCCACTTCCACAAGCGTAGTCTGTGCCTATTTAAGAGAGAGGAAGAGATAAAAGCCGTACCTTTGTGAACACGAAAGAGGTCAACCTTGACCAGCGGTTTGGCAGACATTTCCCGGGGACTGTGAGAGTTGCTATTGACAAGATTCACAAGAATATGAAGAGCAAGTAATATGCATGGTTATCAGTGTTATAGCATTCTTCCCAAGTTAGAAAGTACTAGCGGAGTTTTATGTCGAGAAATATCCAGAGAACTAATAAACGACAGTCTAGTCGAATATAGTCTTCCACAGATAGGAGGCTAGTGAAGTGAGTGTCTTAGCCCAGTGAGGCACCTGAGTTCTTGATTGCGTCCACCTACCGTATACGGTCTAGGTCCGGGTTGTCGGCTTAAACCGGCGCGGCAACCCGATACATGCATAACACTATTATTGCAGCTTTCTAGCCCTAAAATGTGAGAGTTCATTTTTTTGAGATGCCACTTTTCTTTCTAACTGCCGTGTAACTGGCTATAGCTCTGGCTGTTGATGTCCCCAATCTTCTCCTTTTGCTCTTGTTTTGAGCAAGTCCTTTTTGGACTTTCTACTTTCCGGCGCGTTATTACTGAATGATAAAGAGCATTCACCTCCAAGCAGTTACATGCAGGGTGATTTGGTGCGGCTTTTGCTGTATTGCACAATCTAGAATCTGTGATAGGTCTGTGATAGGGGAGATTTCATTGTTCATATGCTTTTGATATAATCATATAATGAAATCTTTTAGCTTCTTCTCTCTAGTGGGCGGGACATATTGTATATATATATAAGGTGGGAAAGCAGTTCTTTTCAGGGGAACATCAGAACATAAGCCGACCTCTATCAGCCCTTTGACAACCAGAATTCATTCTATCTCAGGCGCCTTTCTCTCCGCGTCTGTAATAGATGTGCGAGTTCTGGATACTTTCCGGGTCACAGAACACATGGCTTATCTCCCTGCCTGGATTCCTGTATCGGTGGAATTGGTGACACTGGGGGTAAAGAGATCAAGGTCTATCATGTGCAGCCACTAGAAGGCTTTCAAAATGAGCTGCGGTTTGTCTATATACCGATGTTTGACCATGCCTTTTTAAAGGGTTCTCGAGTCAAGATCAAACTTCTTCCATCTTCACTTACCTTCGATCACTTGATCCTTTTACCTCAACTACGCCCTCGAGCTTTAACATCTTCGAGAGTTCAATATCAATAGCACACACTATAATCCCTGAAGCGCAACTTCATCGCCACACACATCAACTCACTTAATGGCAGACCTCCACGTTATAACCTCTTTTGAGAATGAAGCGGACCAGCCTCCGGGCACGTTCAAACTGATCCGAGGTTAGACTTCTTTTATCTCCTGGGCTGGGATGTTACTGACAATTCATCTTCTTCCAGATGATGAGGCGGATGAGAACGGGCAACGCATTATCGTTCTCGACCCAATTCCTTCGTCCGACCCAAATGAACCTCTGGTGAGTTGTCTCTCAAATATTACTCAAGCCACAAGTTAGTGAAATTGTATATAGAACTGGAGCACGATGCGCAAATCGGTCAATTTTGCGATTGTTCTGGCTATGACCATAGTCATCTTTACGGCGTAAGCGAGAAACGATCATGTCATATGGGACAGACTGGTAACATTCATATCAGAATTAACATTCAACCCCTCTTTTGGCAGGAGATGACCGTTGACATGGAAGTCACCTACGACGAATTAAACAACGCGGTGTCGGTGAATTTCCTTGGTCTCGCAACTGGCTGCATCCTCTTCATTCCCTTTGCGAAGAAGTACGGCCGACGACTAGTTTATATCGTGTCAACTGCACTGATGTTGGCGACGGCGTTTTGGGCATCCAAAATGACCAGCTTGACAGAGCTGTATGTGACGAACCTGCTGCAGGGTTTGGCTGGTGCAACCAATGAGTTGATAGCTGTGATAACAGTGACCTATATCTTTGGACCGATAATAAGGTGTCCTGCTAATGTTTTACAGGTCGCCGACTTGTTCTTTGTGCATCACCGGGGAAGCATGAATGGTCTATACCTGACATGTGTCATGATCGGTGTATGTCTCCCAAACCCATCATTTGGAGACTTATGTAGCGTAACTAATGAAACAATCTACAGAGCTTCTTGACTCCCATGGCTGCGGGGGAGCAAGCCACACAGCACGGCTGGCGCTGGATCTTCAATGCCGTCCTTTTGGTTCTCTTCCTCTTCATGTATGAGGAAACGAAATACGTCCCTGCGTTTATTGGGCAAGCCGGTCCTACCATTGAAGAAGACGATCCAGAAATTGAAATAAGAGAAGATGGTGTGGTCAAATTTGACTCGGTACCTGCAGCCAAAGGCCTCTCTACCATTAACCAGGCTCGTTCCCACCATGTGCTGGACATCACCATACCACAGAACTCATGGCGCAAGCAAATTGCCCTGGTAACGCCAACACCAGAACCAATCTGGCCGCATTTCCACCGCCCCTTCCGCGTTCTCGTCTTTCCGGCCGTGGCATTTGGCGCGTTTCAGTACGCAACTGGTGTAGGCTGGCTTACGGCGATCTCCTACGTCTTGTCCCGCGCATTCCCAGAGCCACCGTACCTCTTCTCACCTGCACAAATGGGATACACCAACGCTGGTCCCCTGATTGGGAACATCCTCGGCGTAGTGTACGGCGGGTTCTTCGGTGATCGTTCCATTTTGTACTACACAAAACGGAACAAGGGCTATTACGAGCCCGAGATGCGGTTGTACATCTTACATCTTCCGGCCGTTTTCATGGCAGGTGGCCTTATTATGTTCGGTACAACGATTTCTAGGGTAAGGCAACAGCATTCACAATCAAAGTTTTCATTCGGGCTGAGGCTCTGTTGGTGAATGAGTACTAACATTCTTTTTTTCTGGATTATAGGGAATGCACTGGATTTGGCCTAACGTTTCAGGTGCCTTCTTTGGGTTTGGCCTCGGCAGTATTAGTGATACTGCATTGGTGTTAGTCATGGACAGTTACAGAGAGGTATGATTGGCTGCTTTCAAACCTATCTCGTTTCGAGATACATAATACACCCTATATGATACATCTTTTGTTTCAAGTGAGCCGTTTGTACTAAAATTCGTTTCTAGATCACCGGTGACGCTTTCACTGTTGTGGCGTTCATGCGCAACGCAGTTAGCATCGCAATTCCATTCGCGACCACCCCATGGATCCAGCGCAATGGTATCCAGAACATGTTCATAGGATGCGGAATGATAAGTCTATTAATGGCACGATCATCCCAATAGTTATTTGGGGAAAATCTGCTCGGCGCGCATTGACAAACCGGTATCTTGATATCGTGGAGGGTGGCCATGCTTTTTGACAGCTTGCTGGGTTGGATGGCTGCGTCATGCCTGGATCTTGCGCGTTTCTCTTCTCGCGGTGGAGACTTCCGACTGGAGGATGATGGAATCTGGCTGCCTGGGTTGAGATACTTGAGTTGATATTGTCGGGCCATTTGGGAGTCGGGTGATATTGGCCTATGCCTCCCGGGATGTCATTTGAATCAAGTATATTGATGATTATAGCTTTGATTGGATACTCCAAATGATAACCTACATTTATTGACATTATAACCATGGCGTTGCGGCATTGGATGTCTTTCCTAAGAGATTACCGAGGTTGTACGAGATGATACAGTAGCTTTGGGGGTGCCTTGATATGGTACATGATACGGGGTACAAGGCACATCCTTTTCACCAATTGTCACTAGTGATAGGTTTCACATTCCTCGTTAAGCCTTGAGATAACATGGAAGCCTGATTTGAAAGAGATAGCCGGCATATGAGAAAGCCCTAACCCTAACTAACATATGCAGAACAACAGGACTAAGAATGTGATTGCAAGACTGCATAAAAACATATGTTTTCTTTTATTCAACCATCAAAGATGATAGGCTAAAAAAAAATCCCGCATAGTCAGATGAGCGGAAAAATCGAAAAAGCACTTGCAAGTCTAATGCGCAAAATCCCAAGAGGTAATCTAAAGATTCGCCTTCTGCAGGTCATCCCCAACCTCCTTCGGCAAGACCGCCTCAGCAAATCTCTTCTCGGAAACAAGCAGCTGCTCAGGGAACCACGAAAGGTCGACACTAACAGTCTCACTCAGTGAATCATCTCGTGCAAGCAACATAGTCGCCACCGCCTTACCACCAAGCCAAGCCTGAACCATTCCCTCCCCACCAAACGCAGCACAAACCCATTCGGCCCCCTCAGACCCATGCTCAGACCGACCTGTCACAGCCCCAGGCAACTGTCCTACCCACGGGAACCCATCGGAGCTGAACGCCATGCTACCGGTCCACATTGCCTGCACTGGCTCGCCTTGCACACAGCCCCAGTCTTTAGCTCCGAAGATGGCACGTAGAGCCCCAGACAAGTGGATATCAATGTAAAGACTCAGATCGGAGTCAGTTGAGATGCCCAGGTCCGTTAGACCACCAGCCTCGCCCTGCGCAAAGCCTCCACCGAGCATCATCTGTCCCTCCGGCAGCTGGGTCATGTAGTCGAATCCGCGGTCGTAGTTGAAGAGCCAGGAATGATCCGCTGCTTGGTTCGGGAAGTTGTCACCGGGGGTTTGAGCGGACATCTGTCCGCGCACGGGGAAAATTCGGCCCCGGAAGCCAGGGACCAGGTGGCTGACATGGGCGTTGGTGCAATGAATAACGTGTCGGGCGGTGATGGTGCCTCTGCTTGTCTCCACCTTGTATTTCGGGCCGTTGGTGGAAGTATCGTCATGGATAGCGGTCACGGGGGTATTTTCTTCGACGCGGAAGTCATCCGGGAAGTCGGCAAGAAGAAGAGTAAGGACGCCGATGACGAATTTGTAGGGCCAGAGGGCGCCTGCAGGGCCGGCAATGACGCCTCGGGCACGAGTCAAACACAACTCCTAGAATAATATTAGCATTGGAACTTTGGGTGTTGGGGATAAGATATTAACGTACCCTTGGGATAGCGTCTCCCTCATAAGCTGTCCATTCAGCAGATTCCTCCGGCATGCCCTCCTTGAAGCGGTACATACGCTCCAACGCCGCCTTCCAAGGCTCGTCACGGAAGTAAACACTTAGGAACTGAACCTTTCGTGCTTGCGTCTCAGTAGTGATGCCAAGCTCTTCTGTGACAGTGAGCATCTCCTGCAGATGAGCCAATCGGAAGCGGATAAGCTTGCGTGCGGCGTCCTCGCCAAAGGCATCGGCGATCTCGCTGTACTCATCGGCTGTCTCTAGGATGTGACCACCATTGCGGCCGGTTGCGCCGCTGCAGACTGTGCGGGCTTCGAGCATGACAACATATGGATGAGAGGTAGAAGAGGGATTTGCAGCACGGTTTTGAAGCAAGGTCCGCGCAATAGATAATCCAGTAATACCAGATCCGATGATGACAATATCAGCCTCCTTGGGAAGAGGCTTTGCAGCTCCCTGACTAAAGCTGTGTGGTCCCAGGGTCCAGAACGACGAGGTTGTCGAACTCTGGGGAAGGCCTGGGTCAGAGTAGATTCGATTGAGAGCCTGCTGTCTAGCAGAGGCTGAGACTGAAGGGTTAGTCAGAATATCTGTAGCGAAAGGCATGGTTGCTGAAAAGTCAGAGCCACGGTACAGGGTAGAAAGCTGCGGGGAGTGAAAGGAAGCCAAAGAGGTGTGTGGTAGAGAATAAGTAGCAAACGGCAAGAACACTAGATGACAAAACACCTTGGGTCTTACGCGAGATCCAGAAGATACGGATGAGAGAAAAGAAAAAGAAAATAAAAACACGAGGCTGAAGTAGTCAGGCCAATATCAGATCGCAAATAAGAAGTGACCTGCTGGACCTGCCTACCCCGGTACCTATGACACTTCCCAGGGTTGACTATAAAACACTAATTCACTTATGCACTCAGATGATGAGCTAATCTATGTCCAAGGTTTTCATTTCCGTGGACACCACCTGGGCACCTGCATATGCTCCATCTGATAGAGTTCAAGATAACGCGCTGGTGGGTCAACCTTCTCGTTTGAGATTTGGAGATTGCGGGGAGTTTTATAACACATCTGGAGGGCCATGAAGATCATGAAGATCATGAAGATCATGAATATCATTAGAATACACTGTATAGCCCTTTTCTGTTTCTTCATTTAGCTCTCATTCTATGACGTTAGCCCCAAGAAGCACAGACTGGGCAATAGTAGAGAAGGGGACACACCTAGGGAATCCTGGTTCGTTTTCTTGTCCATGTCCTCGATTCCGAGCAGCTTATCATCCCACTGTTTCACACTCCGTGACTCTAGATTTCCACTACACCGTCCGTACATCCGACAGCTACCACCTCGCCATCCGCCCCACAGTCTGTCCTCGGTCCAGGAACAAGGGATACCAAGTCCCTCGATGATTATCTTAACACCATTCCGCCTGCGAGAATATTCTAGAGAAAAATTATATTTATTCTTACATTTTGCTTTGAGGTTAGACCTGGCCTGCACGATTGGGAATGGGTTGGTGTGTGACGTGTCTCGGTGTTATGTGCCGTGAGGGAGGAGATCTGGATCGATGTGTATTATCTGGGCAATTTACTCCCGATATCAAGTCAAAATATGTTGTACCCAAGTAAATATAATCAATATCTGATTTGATATTGGAGGCGGGGGGGGGGAGGGTGGTTGAATAACCGACGGCAGATAGAGGGGTTACATTGCCGATTCGAGAGTTGGAGATTTAGAGTCTACTATAGCCGATATTCACTCTACGATGTTACCTTTCTAATACGTGATAAGAGAACGCTGCAAGAACAATAGTGATGCAAATGAAACGTTCAAGCGCTATCGCGGACTCCTCCCGGCTCCAAGCTATCCCAAAGCGGCAGGTCGACACACACTTGAACATCACCACACCAAATGGTGTGTCAAGACAAGTGGAAAAGGCGGAGGTGGTAACAGCTTCTAGTGGGTAAATGCCGCGATGCCGAGCATGCAAAGTACATAAAAGTCATATAAAAAGGGAGATGGTCACAAACGTGAAATGACATCTATCCCATCTCCAAAATGGCATCCGAAGCATCCCCCAGCAACTGGCAAGACCTTGTCGCCACCAAGCGTCATGAATGCGAGCAGAAGATTCCTCGCGACTGGCTCCTAAGCGCTGACCAGCTGGCGCTCGCGCAGGAAACCCCGCGTGTACTGGATATTGATCTTCCTCGTCGCAGTGGTCTGCTCTCCGAAGTTGAATTGGACCTGACCGAGAATTATACCGCAAGCCAGCTGTTGGTCAAGTTAACCTCGGGGCAGGTCAGTTCGTCGGTTGTTACAACGGCGTTTTGTAAGAGGGCTGCTATTGCGCAGCAGGTTGTGAGTACAATTTATTCAGGAGAGAATAAAAAAAGGAATGATCTTAACATATGTTGTGTAGATCTCGTGTCTCACAGAGACCTTCTTCCCCCAGGCGTTGGAGCGTGCTAAGTACCTGGATGAGTACTTCCAGCGGGAGGGAAAGCCTGTTGGTCCCCTACATGGTCTACCGATCAGTATAAAAGACAGTTTCTGCGTCGAGGGCGTGCAGTCAACAATAGGATATGTAGCATTTCTCGAGAACGAACCTGCGAAGACGAACTCAGCGCTAGTGAATATGCTTCTGGAGCTTGGCGCAGTGCTATATGTGAAGACCAACATTCCACAAACAATGATGGTAAAAGCACCAAATGGCTCAGGGTGTGCTCAGAGCATGAAGCTAACAATCACCTAGACAGGAGACTCGGAGAACAATATCTTCGGCCGCACCCTGAATCCACACAAAACAACCCTAACAGCGGGCGGATCCAGCGGCGGCGAGGGTGCACTAGTAGCCTTCCGGGGATCGATTCTAGGCGTGGGCACTGACATCGGCGGCTCTATTCGCATCCCCGCGCTATGCTGTGGCGTGTACGGCTTCAAGCCCACAATCGACCGTATCCCCTTCGGTGGACAGGTCTCCGGCACTGTGAAGGGGATCCCGGGACTTGTTCCAGCCGCAGGTCCGCTGGCACATAGCATCGCCGATCTCAAGCTGCTGATGAGTTCCGTTGTCGCGGACGGCCAGGCGTGGAAGTATGACTCTGCTGCCGTCGGGGTTCCCTGGCAAACCATCCCGTCTAGTATCAACGCCAGCGAAAGCTTGACTATCGGCGTGCTTGCAGAGGACAAGTATTTCCCGCTCCACCCGCCTGTAAAGAGGGCTCTAGATCGGGCTGTTGAGGCGTTGACGCGTGCAGGACATCGTATAATCCGACTTGGGGGCGATGATGAAGCACATAGTTTGGCATATGCGTCGCGCATTGCGTTTCAGTATTTTACCTATGGCCCACATAAGGATATCATTGCGGCCAGTGGCGAGCCCCCTGTAACTTCGGTTGCTAAGGCTGCGAGCCCGATGTTCTCTGGTCCGTTCCCTGCTCAGAAAGGTCTAGGACCATTTGAGACTATCCTGGCGTTGCATGCCGCTCACCAGCGGGTTCATGAGGCCTGGAGGCAGACATGGGTGGATCAGAAGCTTGATGTGATTCTGGCTCCTGGAGCTCAGAGTACAGCTGTGGGCCATGATACTTATGGATGGCCTCCTTATACGGTGATGTGGAATGTCTTGGATGTAAGTCTTTCTTTTTGTCTCGCTCTGATGTTGTCGCCTTGACTATCCATGTGCTAACTTCTATCAATCTAGTATCCGGCATGCATTATTCCATTTGGAAAAGCGTCCAAAGAACTTGATCCCGAGCCTATGACAACAAGTGATGATGTGCAGCCGGACTGTCAGTGAACTTGTCCCCTTTTATCAAATAGATTACTGACAGATACCAGATCTCCCCGATGAGGTAGATGGCGCTCCATGCGCTATCCAAGTCATCACGCCGCGTTTCCAGGATGAGAAGTGTCTGTGGGCAGCGGATATAATTGACCGGGCTCTGGCCGTTTATGGCAAGGCATAATGGCATGCTACATGGTTGATGGCAATTTGTCCATCCCCGTAAGTGTTCCCAAATAGAAGTTTGGCCGGTTTGCCGCACTTGGGATATTCAGGGGTACCAGCGCTATCGCGCATGAAATCATGGAAAGGGGGGGGAGGGGAGGGGTTGCTTCCTAGAGATATTAAGTTCCACCAATGAGCCATTCAAGATCATATGAGTTCAGTGACTATGAGATGTCATTTGGCGCCGTCTGCTGCTCTGCAATAAAATAAATTCAAAAGGTAGAATACATATGTGAAACCGGTCCTATCCCGTTTGATATCTTAAGGTGTGTGTGGAAAGGACAAGCTTTTGGTACTTGAAAAAAGAAAGGGAACAAGAACTACGGACTCGGGCTGTCATCGTACCGTGGTCCTCCATCATTACCGCCATACCCAGCACCAGGCGTAGTAGCCATTCCACCCATCGCCGGAGTTGGCGCATCGAATGCCGCAGGGGTTGGAGCATCATAGTCTCGCTTTGAGGGGCCACCGGGAGTGGGCGCGCTGAAAGCTCCACCGGGGGTGGGGGCACTTTCGGGCCACCCGCCAGGAGTTGGTGCACCAGGGGTCGGAGCAGCGTATGCGCCGGGGGTAGGGGCGGAGTAATTTCCACCAGGAGTCGGGGCATCGTCGAAATCACGCTGGTCTCTGCCGGCGGACATGCTGTTCCAGCCGGGAGTACGACCTCCTGCATTGGCCCCACCGGCGTTCCAGCCAGGAGTGCGGGATCCAGAGGCAAAGGCGTCGAAGCCTGAGCTGGAGTCGTATGGTGTCTTGGATCCTGAGGTCCAGGACGGGGTGCGGCTGCCAACTCCTCCATATGCGGTGCGGTTTCCTTCGTAGGGGTTCGCGGTACGAGAGCCGTCGTTCTTCCAGGCCGGAGTACGGCCGCCACTCACGCCACCCCAAGCGGGAGCTATATGATGATTAGCATCTTCGTCAACTTTTCCAATATGGGTGTACTTACTTCTGGCAGCAGCGCCGTTCCAAGCGGGTGTTCTAGACGAATCAGCGGCGGCAATCGGTGTTCGACCACCGGCCCAACTATCTCTTCCAGGACCGCCTGAAGAGTTGTATGGAGTTCGCCCTCCGGGGCCACCTCCTCCTCTTCCACGGCCCATAGAGAGGGGCTGTTTAGAAACAGGACTGTAAAAGGTTAGGAAGACTGTGGATCAAACACAAGGCAGGGAGAACATACTCTTTAGGTGTCAGGATGTCACGAGGGATGTGTACGGGCTTGTTAGATGTGTAAAGTTCAACTTGAGCAGAGCTGTCGTCTGCGTCGCGGACAATACCGACGAGACCCTTATAACGACCCTTGCGGATAGTGACAGTCTTTCCGATCAGCTGGTCGCGGCCGCGACGAGGTGGTGGCATTGCAGCACCGCCTCCAGGAGTTTGCATCGCCAGGGCGGGGTTCATCTTAGTGAGATCCGGTCCAGTGGGCCGACCGCCTCTGGCTGACACCGTAACAACATTCGTTGTCCGCACCACAGCGATACCGGCGTTCTCGGCTTGGGCCTTATTATGCAAGAAAAGGAACGAACGGTGGATATGGCGGATTACTCCACTGCGCTGCTCTCCGTAAACCTCGCGAACGGTATCACCACTTCGAATTTCTGCGCCATTGCGATCAGTAGCCACGGCATCGCGACGGGGGTAATCTTGTTTGCGACTTGCGTAGGAAGAATGTTGCGGATAGAACCATTCTGGTCCACCACACGGAGAGACTCTCGGTCTACTTTGATAACACAAGCGACAGTGGCGGCATCAAGCTGGACGAGATCATGAACATCGTAGATACCGAGTTGTCCATCGGCAGCCATCTCAGCAGAAAGTCGAAGATCCTTGCTGAAAATTGTGATCTCCTGCATACTCATGTCGCTGAGCAGAGTGACAGTGTCGTCCTTGACCTGCACGACCATGCCCAGTTCGTTCTGGTATCGACTGCCGCCGATAACCTTGACGTGATCACCTTCCCGGAATCGTTTACGGAGAGTTCGAACAGGCGCATCAATTGTCTGACCGGCTAACTCGCCCTCGGTGACTTGCAATGAAATAATGTCACCCCGAGTTGACACCGTGCGACCAATAAGACCTTGCTGTTCACCCCGGTAAACCTCTACTGGATCACCCGGTTGGTATGAGTCTTCAGCGGTAGAGTTCTTCAGAGTCTCGGCCAGCGACGCCAGATCCAAATTGGCAGTTCCGTCTTCTCCTCCACGCGCGAACATTGTAACCTCCTCTAGCCGGGGGTTGACATTCTTGGCATTCAAATGCTGGACGCGCATATCCTTGATGAGGAACCCATCCACATAGTTGTCGTTCAAGTAGTTCCATGATTTTCCGCCTAGACCAGAAGTAGACGAGAGATATTTTGCGTGCTTCTTTTTCGCCTCCGTCTCACTGAACAGGCGCTGGGGAGGGCGGACGGTGTTCACAGCACCGCGTTTGCGTTTAGCATCGGCAGCAGGGGCACCAAAAGTATCGTCATTCATGCCATAGTCCAGTCGGGGAACAAGTCTCACAGTGACATTCAATCCATTGGTTTCGACCTCCTCAATCTGGGCCAAATCGCCGAGGTATTTGCCACGCTTGATGCGAATCCAGCCACCAGGCAAAAGTTCTTCCGATTTCTGGACACGAAGAAGATCTGGCATCTCCTTCACTGGAACCAGAGTCAGTTTCTGGGATGGGTAGTAGAAGTTGATGGCCTCCAAGCCTTCGATAACATCGGCCTGCCTGCGTGCTTCACAGTAGAACCAGCCCTGCATAATGTTTCCGCGCTCGAAAGCCGAGATAATTCGAAGGGGGTTGCGGGAGCCTGCTGGACGCTCTTCAATTCGTTTCTGGATTGAATATACGACCTCTTTCTCCTTGCCAGGCTTGCAGCGGCCACCCCAAATGCTGGGGTCTTCCACGCTGGGAAGCAGGAGTCGTTTTGGGATCACAAGGGAATCTGTTGCGGCAGCACGGTTGCGTCCATATCGTTCCTTGAGCATCTGGGCCTGCTTCTCTGCGTCCATGCTGGCGTCAATCTCGCGCTGGCGATCCAACTGTCGATGGCGGCGATCGTCCGTCTCGGTGCCTTGGGGCAGCGCATCAAGATCATCCGGATGTGTTTCCATGCCATATTCGGCGAGTTCATCTTCCTCATCATCGGCCTCGTCCTCCTCATCATCGACACCGGCCTCGTCTTCGATGAAAGGATTGGCAGCGCGCTTCATTCGCTTTTGTGGGCGCGCCTAAAACAGAGATTATGGGTTAATAAAGTGCTCGTGAATTACCAGGTCTCCATGAAGAACATACCACATCCTCTTCCTCGTCATCCTCCTCCTCGTCTTCGTCGTCCAACTCATTCTCCTCGTCGTCGTCTTCGACATCCTTGGCATCTTCCTCCTCATGTGCATGTGTGTCGCGAGGGTACTTCACATCGTCCTCCTCATCGGCACCATCGCTACCTGCGTGTTCTTTCTTGGCTGGCTGTTTCGCACCCATCTGTTAGCGCTTTATCCATTGAGGCTTGGCAGGAATCTGTAAACCGACCTTGGGTCTGGGCTCCTCTGCATCAGACTCTTCTTGGGGAGCAGGGTTGAAATCATCCTCCTCGTCTTCGGACCCGAAGTCGTGGTTGAGAAAGTTTGACATTTTGGTAGATAGTGTCTAACGCGCTATTGTAGATGGTTCGGTCGCCACTTTCGGCAAGTCGCAATTTGCAGTTGAAATACAGTGAGATTTCTATCAATCATAAGGAGAATCAGCAACCGAAAAGACAGAGACAACATAGGAGAAGCAAGACAAACCGTATCCAAGGAAACCGCGCTACAACTTGCGGGTTGGGAAACAAGACGTAGATGACAGGATGCGAACTGTCCGGTATTTTCCGATGGACAGCTAATTCCGAGTAGGGTCAAGTGAAATGAGGCTGATCCAGACGAGAGAAAAGCGACTGGGAAGATAAGAGGGAGCACAGCAGACAGTCGAGCTCTGCGGGCAATCACCAAGTTCCGCGACCGCCTACGAAGAACACGGATCGGAATGGAGATCTCGGGGTTAGAAAGAAGAAGCAACCACACCACAATGCAGACGCAATTTATAGCACTGCTTGTAAGGGGTAGTTTGAGAAAGGGCAAATGAGGAATTGAAGTGACGGAGCGTGGAGGTCGTGTTGCTCAGAGGCATAATCCTTGCGTAACCAGTCGCTGTGGCGCGCCGTATTCGGCCGCCTTGAAGCCTGGTGTTTCTCAACTTCCATCCTTTGCGAAGACAAAGAGCATACATAAGACCATTGAGTTAATAAAGAAGCTATGATTATTCTGTTTCTATTTGGATACACACATATATACCTTATCTCCAACCGTTTACGAAGTGAAATGCAAACCCTGCGAGGTGTACAAGGTCAAGTAGGGTTGATTGGAGAACCAGAACAAACTACAATGTCCTCGCAGTTACACTGGTGCGAGTGAATGTCCCGATCGATCTATTTACCTACCTTTGAGCCAACATACGGTATGAGGATTCATCGAACAAGGAGACAAGAGAAAATGAATCGAGCGATGTTTGCAACAACAACAACCACCTCGGAGAAAGTATAAACGCCATAAAGAGCAGTGGAAAGGATCATACATACATCCAAGGAGTCGGTCAGTGGCCAAATCAGCCTTCTTGTATTGTTTGATTTCGAGTATACTCCAGGAAATTTGATACATTGGCCCTTGAAAACTCCTAATCAGAATCATCCCAAACATCCGAACTTAAATCTTTCACCAGGAAATTCAACCTAAGAATCGTACAGTACTGAATGAGCCAATTCCGCTGTTCAGACGGCCCCCAAGTATCCCAGAATGGCTCGAGTCTGTTATTCAGCGCTCTGGTTTTAGCCGAAGTGAGGGAGCGCAGAAGGGCCATCCGTTGAGCTCTCTCACGTCCTGGCTCCTTATGATCTTCCAACCTTTGGTACATATCTCGATAATTCTTGATAATCAACCAATACAACCCCTTGATCATAGAAACATCCCAGTAAAATTTCTGGTCGACATGACGTAAAAGCCTTTTGAAAATGACATCGCAATGTAGCCGCAGGTTATGGGCTGCTACTTGTAACGCGTAAGCACCTGCGGTCTCATCGCCCTCGGTATCCTGGGAACTTCGGACCCGTCCCGCCATGGGATCACAGTGTTGACAGAACCAATCAATGCATGCTGGCTCGCCTCCTCTTGCACCTGCTACTAGAGCAGTCTCACCGGTGTCGCGGTCGAAGTCCGTCCGACACCCTGGCTGGGTATACGAGTGATCCAACAGCCAGTCGAGGATTCGTGGACCTTGGGGGTTCTCGATCGCTCGATGCCAGATGGTTCGAGAGGTGGGATGGAGTTCGATTGGATTGACTCCAATAGCATCATATGGAATCGATTTTGGGTCGAGCCTGTCATTGTCGGGGTCGAAGTATTCGCCCCGAATGATAGGATCACCATATTCTGCATCGCGGTTCCATTCCTCGCCGGAGTCATACTCAGGGTCATCCTCGTCGGGCAGATACATTGGAAGTGTATTCCTCGGGAGCTTGGTGATATTGAATCCCTTCGACAAGAGCCGTTCGGCCATTTCGGCAGTGATGAAGCTGCACAGTTCGAGCTTGAGGCCGTCATCGTTCCACACAGATAGAGGGTAGCCTGCATCTTCTAGAAACTCGATGACTCCTCTAAAGACGTCATTGTCGTGCATCAAAGCGACGTGGTGGGGAATAGACATTCCATCGATAGACGTGGGAAAGTGCCGAGGATCCAGGTCTCCTTTCAGCAAGATAGCGACAATGAACATTACACTTTCAGCATCTCCGCCCTCAATGGCTGCATGGAGGAAGCTCCTTCCATTTTGGTCGTAGTTCCTGAAATCAATCAACCCAAGATTGCCGAGAAGTGAGAGACAGCTTGTACATTGACATTCTTTCACAAATTCATACGCATAGTTAAAACCAACACCACCTCTGCTAGCTTTGTAAGCCGCAATCTCGTCTTTGCATTGGTACGCGGGTTTGAAGCTGTAGTAGTTCATCCATGGCTTGAAAACCTGTTCAAGTGTGCTTTGAGCCGGTTCAGATCTCAACCATGTTTCCACATGCTCTCGGTGCATAAACGATGTTTCAGCGAATTCATGTAGAGCATGAAGGTCCTCGGGGATTGGAAGTTTTGTATCAACATGTAGCAGCATAGGGAGAACCAGAAGCAACAAGTTTTCAGGCATGGTCATAAGATCCATGGAATAGGCTATGCTCCGTAGGAATTCGTGGCTAACTTCATCGGTATCATTTGAGCTAAGACTTGACAGGAGATCCGTTGGAGCAGTCCCAGAGCCGGTAAAATCGTCTTCGTTCTCTTGGAATTCGCGCATTCGTCGGGCCACCAGATTGGCAAGTATGAGCGATGTGGCGGAATACTCATCAGATGCAACTTGAATCATTCCATCGATGTCACTTGCAATATCATATGCATCATCGTTCATGTCAAACAATCGTAAAGACATCGTGAAGGATTGGCAGATAATCTTCAAGGAAAGGCGTAGGCACAAATAACTTGCCTCGAGAGTCCTAAATAGGCAGATGGGCACCTCTCGATGTTATATTTCCGCATCGAATTCCCGGCTTTTGACTCGAAAGGAAGCCAGCTCACTACATTTACCTAAGAATAGATTAGCATCAAAGAACTTCGAACAAAATTTTAACGGTTCTCGGGGTTTTCCTGATCACAGCTCTAATCCCATCAAAGAAAATGAGAATAAAGGAGTGAAATCAAAAGAAGTTCCGTGGGCTGAACATGAAACTTGGACCCTCGGGCGTAGTTGAGTCGTCTGAACAAAGAAGGGATTTCGGGACATGGAGACCTTGACATTTCCTATTCCTTTGAGCGATTCTTTGATGCTTTCGTTATCAGTCATGGCCATGGTTCTTCTTGCCAACGTAATGGCCGGCTAATATCGCAAACTATGGAGATACCAGGAGTTTAGCTATGAATGAGAATGAGTTATATGTAGGGAATATCCAAAAGGCGGCGACATCCACCGTAAATCGTGAAATATACAAGAAAATGCCAATGTAATGTTATCGTACAAGGCAGATCAGATCATAGCAAAATAAAATAAATGTCGTCACAGACAACAGGACATCTAGCCAAAAGCAGCAAAAGAAAATGAATCAAAATGGGCATGCTCTACTGCCGCAATCGAAAAACCCCAGAAAATGTTCTATAGCTTCATGCCAAACATGCTGTGAACACGCAAACTCTGGCGCATACTCAAATCAAGCATAATCTCCTCACTACCACCCGGGATAGCATAGGCACGCACATCACGGTACAGTCTCTCGATCTTACCGCCCTGACCGCCACGGCTGTAACTCAAACCACCGAAGATCTGACTAGCCTCGCGAGCGCAGAACTCAAAGCATTGTGTAGACTGCGCCTTCAATCCGGCAATGGCACCGCCAAGCTTAAGCATAGCCTCAGTTTCCTCCATGGACTGACACTGGAAAATGATGTTCTCGAGCCAGTTGTAGGTGGCCTCGATCTGGCGGGCCATATGGGCGAGTTTCATACGAATAACTGGGTGATCGATGAGACGCTTGCCGAAGGTCTTGCGCTTGTGTGCGTATTTCATAGACTCCTCATAACAGACACGCGAGAAGCGCACGCACTGAATCACGATGCCGATGCGCTCGTGGTTGAAGTTGGTCATGATAACCTTGAAGCCCTGGTTCTCCTTGCCGATGAGGTTCTCCACGGGCACCTTGACGTCCTCGAAGGTGACGTAGGTCGTGCCGCTAGACCACACACCCTGGCAGTCCATGCGGCGGGTGCTGACACCGCCGGCTTCGCGTTCGATGAGCAGCACGCTGAGGCCGTTCATGCCGTCCTTGCCGGTGCGCACGGCGGTGGTGAAGTAATCAGAGTAGATACCGTTGGTGATCCACTTCTTCTCGCCATTGACGATATAGTGCTTGCCGTCCTCGGTGAGCTTAGCCTCGCAACCCAAATTTGCAACGTCACTCCCCGCATCGGGCTCGGTGATAGCGAGGCAGATGCGCTTGTCGCCGGCCAAGATACCCGGCAGGATTCGGTCGACCAGCGGCTTCTTGCCGAACTTTACCAAAGGCGGGCAGCCAATTCCATAGCCACCGATCAGGCTCCACACCAGACCACCGCTGCCGGCACGCGACAGCTCGTCGGTCAGCAGCATCTCGTGGAAGAGATCCCAGCTATCTGGTGACACAGACTTCACGCGATACGGGGTGTGCTTCTCGGGGTAGTGGACACCCAGGAGTCCGGCCAGGTAGCCGCGCTCACCCATCTGCTTGTAAATGTGACCGGGAACTTCCTTGGCCTCGTCCCATTCGGTCACATTTGGTTCGATCTCCGACTCGACCCACTGGCGGACCTCGTCTCTCAGTGCGGCGTGGGATTCATTAAAGTAAGGGGATGCATACTATGAGCGACATATATATTAGCTTCTGTGCAACCGTAAACCCACAAGTATGTGACAGGTACCAAACGCAAAACTTACACCTTGGTACCATGAGGGATCGGCGAAAGGGATCAACTCTCCATAAGGGTCCTGGGGCTCGCCGGTGGCAGGCGCTGTCACGGAAGACGAAGAGGCGGCGGGCGTCGGCTCGGGGGCCGCCTTTTTCGGGGCTGGCGCTGGTGCCGGAGGTGCCGGGGCCGCCTTCTTCGTATCCAACGAACCGATCTGCAGCTGACCCTTGTACTTCTTCAAAATTCCCTCGTTGTGGTACTTCCAGAACTGTTTTGAAGCATCCTTTCCGGCAACTCGCTGGAGAACTAGATATGCACTGTCAATATGGATTTATTGGGCGTAGCGGATACTCTCGGACCAACGTACTCTTCTTTCCACCTGTTCAAAAAAAGAAATGTTAGCATGTGATCCCCATCCATTTGCACACTTATTTGCACACATGACTTCACTTACCAGGGTGCTCATCTTGGAACTTGGAAACATCGTAGACGTCTTCGTCGATGATGACCCAGGGACTGTCGCCCTTACTATGCGAAGCGACATCCTCTTTGCTAAATGTCTTTGCCATGGCGGCGATGGGTGAAGAGTAAGGGATGAAGGGAAAATGCGCACAACAAAGATTTATATTATGGCCAAGGAATAGTAGTAAGAGAGAAGAAAATTTCAAGTCCGGGGAAGCTGGGGAATATATGAGTTATGGGGCAAGAAACAATTTCCGCTAAGTTCGGGTGATATTCCAAGTCTGGACATGAAGATGCACCAAAAGGGGCCTCGGAGCATCATAGTACCAGTTCACATGCTCCCACACAACGTCCACGGGTAGACCTTAGGACCTTACAAACATATGTTGTAGTGGTCGGTGCTTCATTGGCTGCTGATCATCTCGGTCATCGCCGTTCAAAGACAGTTTATTGGCTCGTGCTGTATCATAACAACAAAGTGCCGAGGCATAACAGCCCTCTGCAGGTCAGTGGATTGCTGAGTCAGAAACAGTGGCCGGCTCCGGGGTAAGGCCGAGACATGTGAACATGTGAAGATGAGTATCGGCCGGTTTGCGATTGGATTATATTCCATATTGGCTACTCCGTACGATTATGAGATATCTCGACACAGTTATATAAAATGTAAAATGTAACTCTTACATAGGAGAATAACCACTTTGTACAATGAAGTCTGGTTCGTGGTTTCGTGATGTACCTCTCGCATGTGCAAGTACTACATCCGAAACCCTTCAAGCCGGTTTAACCGGTTTGTACAAATCAAGGCGAGCCGGCAGTGGTCCTTCTGACGAGTGCATACAATACGAAAAGAATGCAGGGTAGTTTAAAGTAACATAGGAACTTTCATATCAATCACGGTGACGGAAAGCTATACTAGCCCCCAAATAGATCACGTCGGCGTAGACAGCCTGATTAGTCTAGTAATACATCCAGCATCAAGATTCTATGCCGCATCAGCCTCTACTGATCTTCGCCATCTGACTCGTATGAGAACTCGTCAGGGACGGGTGCATCCTCCACGCCTTCTTCATCCTCATCCACCGCAGTCAGAACACCGGCACCAGCCGCAGCACCACCTGATGTGGCAGCGGATAGAGCAGCCCGAGCATCAGCCCGTTGAGGGGTCTGCAGAGCAGCGGTTCCGATGGCGGCCTGCAGGCGATCCTGGAGGGTTTCGGTCGGAGGAGGCGCTTGGCGAGCCTCTTTGCTGGCCTTTAATTCAATAACCTCGCGAGGCTCGTCGGGCTGCTTGTCGAGAACGACGACAACACCACCAGTGGGCTGCAATTTTGTTAGCATTGGATTCATTGGGACAAATAGGAATGAACATACCCTCTTGACCGGCTCGTACCGCGGATCAGGGAAAGTGAGGTACTTGAGCTGAGCTGGAAGTACCCTTGACAGGTTGTCCAGCTCGTACCCGACCTTCTCCCGCTCGGCCTTCTTCTTCTGTACCTCGGCAGCACCCTTCTCTGTCTCCTTGGCTTCTTCTTCTTCCTCCTCCTTAGCAACATCGTCTGTGTCCATTGCGTCCAGCTGATCGGTAGCCTTAGGTGTTGTGGGCGCTTGGTCAATGTCCATGCTCTCACGGCGTGCTTGCTTCTCCCGACGCTGCGCGCGACGCTTGGCCTGGGCAGTGGTAGAAAGAACGGCAGTCTTCACCTTCTCCGGGGCCTCCTCGGTCTTCACCTGTTGCTCAGGGGGGTAGTCGAAGAGACTGGGGCGGGTGTTGCTGTGGAACTTGAAGTGTGGCACTTCGAGCTTCTGGTCGACACCGATCACGGATGTGGGGGTGAAGCTAAGCGACAAGAAGTGTGTGAGAGGGAACCAGTACCAGTACTGCACGAAGACCGCAACACCAACGATACCGGGCATGTTGAGGTTACCCGTCTGCGTCTGCAAGCTAATAGTGCAGTTTCGGCCACCAGCATCAATGATACCGAGAGCAATGGCACAACCGAACTTAGCCATAGCATCCTCGTGACGGTCACCAAGTATCTTCATCATGGCCTTGCGGAGGCTGGTAACACGGGGGTTCATGGCCTCGTTCTGCTGGACGAGGACCATGGCAAGGGAGATCAAAGCACCCTGGCGAACAAAGTCGGTGGAGTCCTTAAGCATAGGCTCCAGGAGATCGATGGCTTCGTCCAAGCCGGTGCCGGCGCAGGAGATACCGAGTGCCATGGCGGCACCGTATCGGACGTGAGGGTTGTATGACTCGGAAAGCAGCTCGACCATGCGAGGAACACTCTGGTGCTTGCGGAACAAGATGAATCCCAAGCTGAGCACGGCAACTCGGCGCACATCGTCGTTAACATCACTAACAGCGACGTGCAGAAGCTTGCGGACTGCCTTGTTGCTGCCAGTGCCACAGTAAGCCAGGGCAATGGTCATGATACCACCGTAGCGCAGGGTTGGGTCGGGGTCACCGAGGAGACCATTGATGAGCTCGTCGGCAGCTTCCTGGCGTCCAAACATGATCAAAGCCATACCCATAGCCAGACCACGAACGATCTTCTCGTGCTGCGTGTCGTGTGCGTACTGGATCATGTCCTCAAGAGCCTTCATGTTACCGGTGCCAAGCATGATGAGACCCATGGCGAGACCGACAGCCTCGCCATTGAGAGCGGAATCAGTGTAAAGAACGCTCCGCAGGTCTTCGTAAATGCCCTCGTCGCCTGTCGCCATACCCGCAACACCGAGACCAAGAGCACCACCGTGCTGAACCACCTCTTCCGTAGCCTTCTTGAAGTGATCGCGAATGATGTCAACTGCCATACCACCGTGGTTGGCATAGATGAGACCGAAGGCGTAGAGAGAACCACCTTGGCTGTAGACAGAACCTGAGCCTCCAACTCCAGCGATGTGCTCGCGGGGCAGGTAAGGCTGGAGGAGCTTCTGGCCCTGGCTGAGGTTGCCGCGGTGGATACAACCCAATGCAGCAGTGGCTGTGAACTTAGACCAATTGACGGCCTTGCCGAGCCATTCTAGGTTGTCACGGAAGAACTTATCGTGGGTGGTTCCCGCATGCATGAACGCATTTGAAAGTGTCACAGCAGTGTGGAAGATAGAATTGCGAGCCTCAAGGCTGTCACGAATCTTGTTCAGAATCGCGATGTCAGCCTTGTTGTTTCTGTATAAGAACTCCAGATTCAACTGGATGGTCTTGATTCCGTCGAGAATTGAGAGAATGTTCTTGAATGCAGTCACCGCATCCTCTGATAGATCTGAATGTTTATCCGAGGGCCGGGAAGAGCTTCCCTGGTCCTCGAGTAATGCGTCAGACTCTCTTGGCTCGTTGTCCTCTTCATTGTTCTCCTTCTCCGCCTCGTCTTCGGGGACAAGCTCAGCAATCTCTTGTCGAACCTTCTGAAGGAACTCTTGGGTGCTGTTGTCGTAAAGGTCGAAGGAAATTTGATAAGCAACGGCGAGGGATCGCGCATCTCCCTTCTCAACAAGCTGACGGAGAATGGCGGAGGCCATCGAGTGTTCATTAAGGTAGACAACGCATTTGGCGATCGAGAAGAAGTCGGGTGCCGGGATTTCATTAAGAAGTTCCAAAATTAGTTTGAGGATCTAGAAAATTAAGCCTTGGTTAGTCGACCCGGGCAAATGTTGCAGAAATCTTTGGGGAACACAAACCTCGCTGCGGAAGGCTCGTTCTTGGACAATTCCCATGCAGATGTCCAGGACATATTCCATGAGCTCCTCGCTGCCACGGGAGTCGCCCTCCTCCTGCTTCTCGTCGCTGCTGGCGCGAAGGATGGCCATGCGGAGCACATCCAGGTTCTTTGCCTCGATGGCGATTCCAATGACCTGACGGTATCGCTTTTGTCGGAAGCATGCTTCAAACAATCGCTCAATAACGGTCTTCAATTGACTCTGGACACCGCGCTTCAACACAAGGGAGTTTTCCTCGTGCTGGGCGCTAGTGTCATCGCCACCAGGGTGTGCAGCGTCCACGCCGGGAACCTCCGCGCGAGAAAGCAACGATTTCGAGGGCAGTGCGGATTTGGAGAAAGGTGTGATAGGAGAAGTAAGGCTGGCGGATGTGCTGGTGGCACCGTCACCCGATGCAGGGAATGCAGTGTTCAGATTGACTGGTTGGTCACCCGCGGTAGGCCGTTGGGCGGCAGATAGAGAGACGAAGGTATCAATGCATTTCGCTACAGGAGGAAACATGTTAGTATCAAAGATAGCCAATGCCGCGGATCTTCTTCAACATACCGATAATGGTCTCCTCATACTCGCCGCCGTTTTCCAACTTGAACAGCTTTCCAGCGCCTAGAGCAAGAACCATGCTCTCGTTATATTCCTGCAGATGATAATATACCTTCGATGCGACTAGTGCTGCAAGGCCACGTTCCGGAAATGATTCATCTTCGTAGAGAGCCTCACTAGATGGATAGTCAGCAGAGGCCTAGTAGCCGGTCGGACTCGGAAGAAATGACGCAACTGTCGAGATGAAGCTCATCGTCACAAGTGTATCAAAATAAACTCACATTTCAGGAACAGAGTTGACAACCTCTGTCCAGAGATGATCAATCTGAGAATCTAATGTCTTCAAAGCAAAGACCTTGAGCTCTGGGTCAGGCTCGGAGAGGAAGCCAACCAAACCGGCGGCCGATACGAGTCCGACCATATTTATTGAGAAACGATTCGCGTCACGATTTGTTGGACGGAGTTGGAGGAGTGATAGGTGCTTTGTTGCTGTTGTGATGAAGCAACGTCAATCGGGAGAGAGCTTGAAATAGCGAATCAGCCCCAGCGCAGAACAAGGTTTCAAGGGGGAATCAGTCACCCCAAATAATGAGAATATGACAAGAAAGACAAAATTTGATTAAATGAAAGAGACGAAATGGATGAAGTGTACGTACGAATGGAAGCTGGGAGCAGTTGTCAGAAGCTTTGCTGGCGCGAGAGCAACGTCAACGCCTGAGCGGAGCTGACTGTACATGAAGGATCACGTGGATGGCGCTCGGTCAGCTGCGAGCGGCCCCCGTCCGCGGTAAACAGCTCACCATCAGCTGGCGAATGAATTATTTCTTTCTAATCCAGTGATGGTTTTAACAATAGGTCAGATCTTGGACTGAAACTACTAAATAGTCTTCCTACCCAGGATTGCCACAATAAAGCTCCAACTCTTCCTCTGGTCGAAGCTTGGCCATCCACCCTCCTTTCTCTGTCATGTCGACGCTTCTTCAACAATCTTTTCGTGGTAAGAGGCTGCCACCTGTGCCGGTTGGAGCTTCTACATACCACCATGACCCTCTCTTATACGTTGAACGTCAGACGAAACATATACAACGCAATCTCCAAGTCCTGATCGATGCTCAAAGCGAAGGCCTTCTCTCTGTTCTCGCTGGGCCTCATGCAGATGATATCTCCACCGGAACTTTGACTCCAACGTTGTCATCTAATGCGAGTCGATCACAGTCCCCTCCCACAGTGCCCACTAGGCAGCCCGCGCCCAAGAAGATCGGGCTTCGGGCTGCCCGAGAGGGCATATTTCAATCAATATATGATCTGCTGAAGTTACGAGAAGAAGAACGAGAGATTCTCGTATCTCAGACCGATGAAAGGGACAACGCACTGCACGATATCCAAGGCTTCCTGTCGAGAAGAACTGGTCTAGAAGATGCTATTACTACTATACATGGAGATGAGGAGAGCCGGCGTTCAAAGCAACTAGAAGAAGAGGTTCGGGACCTTGAGACTGACATTCATGAATTGGAGATCAGGCTGTACGAGATGAAAGCTAAACATCGACATCTTGTGAACGAGATTTCAGACATCAACAACTCAGTCGATGCCAAGCTTTCTTCTTATACCGAATCCTTGTCTTTACTCGACTCCGACATCCGAAACTACCTCCGTGACCCTCCGATCCAACCGTTATCGCAAAACTCGGGCGAATCCACCTTTCACTCTTTGAACCCCAAACGTCGCACACTTGACATGGCCCGGGAGCATTGGAACACCGAACAAATCGGTTTGCACAGTAGGCAACAGAAAGTGGATGCGGAAATACTGGCACTGGAAGAAGGAGGCGGAGTATGGAAACAAGCGGTGTCCGATGTCACTGGTTTTGAGAAGCGCTTACAAGCCAACATGCGACATTATGTCGAGATGACCACATCAACGACCGAGTCAGGAGGATCCACACCGCCAGGTTATAAAAACGGACTCGTAAGGAGTATTCTGGATGACTTGGAGAGAACAACTCACCGGATCGAATCACATCTGGAGCTCGCCGAGGATAAGGACTGGAAGCTATTAGTTTGCTGCATTGCGGCCGAGCTAGAGGCCCTGCGAGAAGCAAGGGGCTTGGTTCTTCCCGCCTTCGGCCTCCCGCTGCATGAAGAGGATGCACCCCTGAACTCTACTTCTCCCAAAGATTCTCCCCTGATCGACCCCAGCTTGGAGGAGAGCCATGAGGACTCCCGCGCTGGGCAGCTGGAAAATGACGACCCAGAACCTCCAGCCGATCTGCTCAAGGATGCAGATCCCCATCATTCGGATGCTAGGTCGGATGCTAGGTCGGATGAAGACGATGAGCCAGATCCGTCTTGGTTGACCTGATCAGTGCACTTAGAACATATTTAAATGATTATTAATAATAACCCAAATCTACACGATCTACATTGCATCTTCAAGCCGAGTGGTAATCTCATCTTTTGGCCATGTAAATGTATTTCTAGTCTTGTCCTATTATAATTCTCGATAAATCCGATCGCTATAATTCTCGCTATATACCCGTATCTCTCATATTTTGCTCTATGCGATGTTCAAATTGTATCTAGTAGTTGGTCCGAATTATTGAGGTAGGCGGAACACCGAAACCTCGCCGCACCCTCGACCTCTTCCTATTAACAGCGAAGTGTAAGCATTGCATTTCAAAACGAAGAAATATGAAATAAATTAGACCCGGCCATGGATCTTCCATCAGCAAGCTTCTCTTTTTCCTCCCGTCCGTTTATGATGGCACCAAGCTCGAATGTCGCATTTATCTCCCGTCCGCACTCCAAAATATAGAATCAGCAACAACCTGGCCCAACCGCGGTGCCATTGTCGCACATCCATACGCAACTCTGGGAGGATGCTACGATGATCCAGTTGTTAGTTTCATTGGCAGTGAGCTTCTACAAGCCGGCTGCATCGTGGGGACCTTCAACTTTCGGTACAATCATCCATTACTAACACTCCGCCATGACCAAGTTGCTAACGAATGATATGTAGTGGAGCTGGAGACTCTGAGGGACGAACAAGCTGGACTGCAAAGCCCGAGCTTGGTGACTATGTGTCATTCTACGGATTCATGTTGCAATATCTGCACTTCCTCCAGTTCGCATTGACCCCAAGGGAGGAAGTAGACTCCTCAAAGCCCCCCAAAGTCCTCGACGGAGTGAAAAATAACACAGATATCCATCTCGCCCTGGGTGGCTATTCTTATGGGTCATTGATTGCCTCTAATGTACCGACCCTCGATACTATGCTCAGCCTTTTCCAATCCGCGCAAACTACAACCCCTACAAACAAATCAACCCCAATACACGAGATTAGGAGCACAGCAAAACGCATAGCCGCATTGTCCCTGAAGCAACTTCAAATGAGTCACAATCTGGCCGATGTCCCAGACCTCCGTGCATTGACGACATCCATCTCCTATCTCCTCGTGTCTCCGCTATTGCCGCCGATTAGCCAATTCCTAACTGTATTCTCGACCTTATCACTGAACGTGGAAACGGATACGCCTAAAGGTCCCCACATCCCCTGCCCGCGTCCAGCAGACCAGCAGAGCACGCACCATACCCTGGCGTTGTTTGGGGACCAGGATACCTTCACCTCCGTTGGGAAACTGGAGAGGTGGTCAGACGATATGGTGCACATGCCATGCAGTCAGTTTCAGTTTCGGATGATCGATGGCGCGGGCCACTTCTGGCGCGAGAATGGGGTCGAGGTGCGAGCAAGACATGCGTTGAAGGAGTGGCTCCGTGAAATATCATAACCTTCTGCTTTTGGTTATTTGGCTGTCCAATCATATTTAGCACTTCCCATATACGCATGAATTGTAGCGACACAATCTCGAAGGATGACATAGGAAGGCGAAAATCAGTCCTGAAAGGCTCACATGCCGCTTGCATGTGAAGATGCCCCCTGGCCGGGGCTCCACGGGGGTGATGCCCAATTATTTGAGAATGTCATATTCCAATGATTGCAGAAAAGGATATTAGAGGCATATTTATTGAAAATAGATTAAGAAAACAGTGATAAATTATGATAAATCTCTGTACATTGTACGGAGTACTCTGTAGGCAAATATTATATGCTTCCCCACTGTCATGGGGTAGATGATCGTGGGGTGAGATCATGGGGAAAAACAGGTCTTCTGATATTTCATCGGCTACAGGAGACCAAATAAGCTGAAATATTATAAGCTGAACATCTCCACTTGGAGTAATAGAGTCCAGTAGTATTTGAGGAATAGTGAAATCGTCATAAAAAGGAACCAAAAGTGGTCAGCCCCAAGGGCCTGAGGAAACTGGCTACCATTGGCCCTCGTGACGTTTGTCAGGTCACCGCCAAACTTGACTTGAATTTGTAGAATCTCTACTTTTTACAACTCAGTTACTTTTCTTTTTTTATACGAGCTTTATTAAAGTTAACAGATCTCCGCATTTCATACCCCGGCTGATGGCTTGCTTCCCCAATGCACAGGCCTGCCATGTCGGTATTGGGCGACCCCACAATAGTTCAGTGCCATCATGGGCGCAAACACTCCCAAGAACACCCCTTATCCCAACCACCTCCGCGGCCCCTCCGCAAAACAATCTCCATCCCGGCTGTATCGTCGCTTGTGAAGGATACGTGGAATTGGGCCGGTGATACTCTGCACACCTACCGCGATGGCCTCTCCAAGGAACAGCGGAAGCAAAGGGCGGAGATCGAGGACCGCAAACAAGTTCTATATTTGAAAATAAAGAATGTAAGTACATGCGATGTACCTGGGACGGGCGATCGCATCTGCAGAGTGACCCTTTCTAACTCTTAGGCTGCAGGCTGTGTCGTACGAGGAATGGCGAAGTTGCGCCATTGAACTGGATGAACTAGAGGACAACAATGCCTGGAAGCAGACAATCGAGTCCGCCGAATATGATCCTCGCTTGGTACAGGATCGACTGCGACAATTGGAAGATGCTCGGATCAGCTGCGACGTAAGCCGGATGCTGTTTCTGGTGCGCACTGCGCTGAGTCGGGACCTGGCGCATATGAGCAATGCCTCTCTCTATCGCCATTCGCATATCGGCACCAAGGACTTGATTGATAGGTATATAACCACGGCTTTGGAGACCATCGCCACACTGGTGGATTTGTCGGTGCATGATCGCTGCGATGGACTGGAGCTGAAGTATATCCTGGACCAGCTGCTGGCAGCTCGACAGGCATTCGGTCGCAGTGCGCTCCTCTTTTCCGGTGGTGCCACTTTTGGCATGACCCATATCGGGGTTCTCAAGTCTCTCTATGAGGCAAACATGATCCCTCGGATTATCTCAGGTGCCTCTGCTGGTAGCATTGTGTGCGCGGTCTTTTGCACGCGCACAGATGAAGAACTGCCGGCGCTTTTGGATACCTACGTACATGGGGATTTCGATGTCTTCAATGAGAAGGGCCAAGAGGAAAATATCCTGCAGAAGATGACTCGTTTTTTGAAGTTTGGATCATTTCTTGACATATCCCACTTGGCGAAGACTATCAGGAATTGGCTGGGAGATATGACCTTTCAGGAAGCATATAACCGCACCCGCAGAATCCTGAACATCTGTGTATCGAGTGCCGGCATGTATGAGCTTCCACGGCTGTTGAACTATATTTCCGCGCCTAATGTGTTGATCTGGTCTGCTGTGTAAGTTTCTTCTTTTCTTCCTCTCAACACATTTCTAACGTCTCTCAAGGGCGGTATCATGCTCTGTTCCCTTTGTCTTTAGGCCGTTCACGTTGATGGCTAAAGATCCGTTGACAGGGGAACCAGTGCCGTGGAATGACCTTCACAAACAGTATATCGATGGCTCTGTCGATGGAGATCTGCCCATGACACGGTTATCAGAGATGTTTAACGTGAACCATTTCATTGTCTCCCAGGTGAACCCCCATGTGGTGCCGTTCCTTCCAAAGGAAACAGGCCCACAGGACGAGTCAAACGATGGCCCTTCATTCATCCCTCGATGGATGAACACGATGACACACCTTGCCAAAGACGAGGTGCTGCATCGGATGAACGTCCTCTCAGAGCTTGGAGTCTTCCCAACATCAATGACCAAGTTTGCCTCTATCGTAAACCAGAAATATCATGGAGACATCAACATATACCCGGAACTCATTTCCTCCAACTTTCCACGGCTCCTGGAGAATCCGACAACGGAATTCATGCTTTCAGCATGCTTGAGTGGCGAGCGGGCGACATGGCCAAGATTAAGCCGCATCCGAAACCACTGCGCCATTGAGCTGGCACTTGATAATGCCATTCAAAATATGCGGGCCCGCGTAGCCTTCAGTCCGAGTCAGGTTGATCTACGTATGCCGAACCGTAGCCGTCATTCGATTGACTCGGCAGACAGCAGTGGAAGGGGACGTTATCGCGACAGACGAAGAGGGTCCCACAGCCCCGAGCTGGAAAAGAGGCACTCGGGCGGACAAGCGCGGCATCAACCAACCCGGGAACTGAGAAAGGCACGAAGCACTGTTTCACTGGAGAACCCGCCTCTCTCGCAGTCGAGTGAGTCAATCCTCATGTCGACCCAAGCAAGGACCCACCGCCGTACATCCTCAGTATCCTTCAACAACGGAGCGATATTCGACATCGGGTCAAGCAGCGATGACGAGCTCGAACGATCATACATGCTTCGTCCCAAACTCGCAGGCCACCGAGCATCTTCGGAGTCATCTTCGTTCGGTGGAGCACCTGCGAGTCACGGACCCCGTAGCCCCGTTCGATCCCGACGATCCTCATTCTCTTCTGGTCCGGCCTACAATTCTTCCGTTACGGCTCGTCACAGTTCCCCAAAGCAGGCGTATGTGCCGTCGGCTCGCGATCTCTCCATGACCGTACCACCTTCGTCCCGCCATCTGCTCAGTATGACTCCAACGCCAACAGTCCACCCGAGCTCGCCTGACCCCCTAACGCGCAAACAGCGGCATTGAAGAATATACGATTCATCGTGTATCATACCACGTTCCTCACTTCTTCAGGAGTTACGGGCCGCAGGCTCCGGCCTCCTTGACACATACAAGCTTGCCCCTCAAATCAAACTAATTTCATGCCCCCGTACTCCGTACGATGTAAGACACTCGAACTGGAAGACTTTTTGATCTTTGCGGACTCTGTGATCTTGTATACCTGCGGCCTAAACATCCACTGCATCTCTTGGATCGGTTATATTTCCTCTGTTTGTCTATTCAATCCGAAGTCCTCATACTAGACCATCTCTTGTGTATCCCTCCTTGGGGTTCTGTTTTCGGCATATCCAGATTCGCGGAGTTTGCTTTTTTCCTTCGTTTTCGCTAACAACATATGACATGCGTACGGCGGTTTTCTGTATATAGCGGGGAAGTTTTCCACGTACACACCGGGGCGTTGAATCCCCAGATGAAATGGAGTTTGGGTTTAGACCTTGAATCGACTAACTACTCATTTTTAAGTTACATAAGGATATATTATTCCACATTCAAAGGTTGATACAGGCTCCACCATCAGCGCTAATATCCCTGAAACTACGTTGTTTCCCAGCTCAAGTCCCGAGAACATGCCGCTGAGTGAGCTTAATAGTCACAAAGGATGCTTGGCGCCCTTGGTGTACAGCCAACTAGAGAGAAGCTAGTGGAGTACAGAGGCAAATTAATATCAGGAAACAATCGGCAGTGAACATTGATGGGTCATGGATACATGGGTTACCTACCACGTACACGTGTATGTGCAATCCATGGATGTTAATACCCGTCTATGTATATGCCGATAGATTGAAGCTAAACACGAAACAGGTCCATATTTTATATCGTGATGTCCATGTTGCAGGTGTTTTAAGGGCAAAGTGGAAGTGTCCACTACCAACGTCGATTCTATGTCACGGGGGCCCACTGTGGGCCAGCTAGACCCCATTCACCCCAGGGCTGACGACGACTCGGCCATCAACTAATGTTCCAGGCCATTTCCAAGATTGCGGCCTGTGTCTCGATGTTCTCGACCTTCTGTACTCCGTACGGAGTAGAAACAGGAGATACTTTCTGTGTTTCAGTGGAACATACCACAGCTTAACCCTGGGGAGACTACTCCGTATCATTGAGCCATTCATTCTGAGCGCGTGTCCATTGCGGATCCCAAACCGGCCTAAATTTTCCCAACTCAGAAAATATTGGCTCAAAAGTGGTCCACTTCGCCGATCAGGCCGTGACCATTGGTCCTTACTTATCAATCAGTGGCTCTCCCAACCCTTCCCAGCCACCTTGAGTCCACCCTCGTCCGTGGACAACCAGCACATCCTCACACAGGCTGTGTATCGGCCTTCCTGCTACGCACACCGTGGCGAAACCAATACATATGAAACGAGTAACCAGCTATTATGTTACAAACAAAGTCTAATGACGCTGGAAATGGAGAGATGAGCAAATCATCTCTGACATGATGTGCTACGGCCAAGAAAAGGGGTACCTTGTGCCAGGCGCCCTGAAGCCGAGTAAGAACTAGCTTCGCTCTCGGCCGTGCCAGGTTGCGAGCCTGTCAGGTAGGAACCCGTCGAGATGAAGCCTTTGATACGGTCAGAACATCCCGACAATCATCGATTTGCCTTTTATGCTATTCTGCACGCGGAAGATGATCGTCGCACTATTGTTTGGTACCTGGCTGTGGCGTCTGAGCTCAACCGTACCGTCGATACTTGCCTCGTCGATCGTACCAGAACCACTTTTTCCCTTTTTTGGCGCGTTGGCTGGCCAGCGAAGGATTGAAGAAAAATACCTCAGCCCCAAGCCATGCACCTCTGCCCGCCCACGGGTACTTTGTGTCTGGTCCCTGACGACCCTAAGGTCCCTCAAGTTAAGATCGACACATCCACCTATACCGTTTCAAGGTACTATCGTCGTCCGGCCAGTCCACCTTCCGGCCTGCCCAGCCTTTGATGAGGCAACCAGACTGAAGTCATGGCGCGATCACAAAATCCACTTCGGCAGGACCAAGCTCCCAGATCAACAAGCTTGATAAATCGGCAGCCTTATAAACCTGTTCCCGCCCCTCCGAGCCTTTTCTCTCTAAACTATAAGATCTGTCTTAGATATACAACCCATATATCCAAGTCTGATTTTCATCCAATTTTCTATATTCCTTACTTTGATATATCTTTCAATTAATCTATACCAATCACAATGAAGTACACCGGCATCGCTGCTATGGGCATGATGGGCTGTGCCATCGCCCTGCCCCAGGGCCCTCCTCCCTTCGCCGGCGCCCCCAGTGACGCGCCCACCCCATCCAGCGGCTTCCCTAGCGGCACTCCCAGTGGCACTCCCACCGGTATTCCCACCGGCTTCCCCTTCGACAAGCGCCAGTTCCCCGACGGCCCTCCTAGCGGCTTCCCGACTCCCACTGGTCCTCCTCCCTCGGGCTTCCCCAGCGGCTTCCCCAGCGGCTTCCCCAGCGGCTTCCCTAGCGGCACTCCCAGCGGTACTCCCAGCGGCACTCCCAGCGGCACTCCCACCGGTATTCCCACCGGTATTCCCACCGGCTTCCCCTTCGAGAAGCGCGAGTTCCCCCACGGACCCGGTCACCAGGGCCCTCCCTTCGATGGTCCTCACAGCGGACCTCACAGCGGACCTCCCAGCAGCTTCCCGACTCCCACTGGCACTCCTTCCTCGGGATTCCCCACCCCTACCGGATTCCCCACCGGTTTCCCCACCGGTTTCCCCAGCGGATTTGAGAAGCGCCAGTTCCCCACGGACCTCCCCTTCTCCATCCCTAGCGGAATCCTGAGTGCCTTCCCCTCCGGTTTCCCCACCGACCTGCCCTTCTCTATTCCCTTCGAGAAGCCCCAGGAGTTCTCCACTGGCCTCCCCACTCCCACTGGACCTCCTCCCACGCCCTCCCCTCAGTAAATACTGAGTAGGTGAGCGGCTGAGTGGTTCCTCGCTGTCTATTGCTGCGCTGAAATTAGTCTTGAATTTGTGATATGAATTGATGTTTGATGTCACACCCAAGACGTCTTTCGCGCTTTGTACATATTGTACAGTGGAGTGAGGATTCGATGTATTGGGATTGGTTGACTCAAGTGCCCAGTACTGTATATTATACAGGATATATGGGTTACGGGTTATGGGATAGATTGGTTAGAATGTTTTTCTTTGGTTAGATTCGGGTCTGCGAGACGATTTATTATTTATGAATTACACGCAGGCTCTTTTGTCAGTTTCAAGATTTAAATTTATTCTTTACTTCCACTTTGGAATACACACTCGTTTGAGCTATTGATCCTTTTTAGAGTTTTAATATAGTGGTATAAATGCTTGGAATAGTAGATTACGTGCTTCAGACGTTAGGGCCAAATATCTCAAGACGAAAATCGGCCCGAGCCAATTTAGCTATAGTACTCCTCTAATCAACTCCGTCGGTCTCTAATCGTAGGTTACTCCAGAAATATACTTCCTCCTACTACTACCCCGAGTTTTGCCCTATAGGAAGACCGGCAGCCTCGAACGTATACCATACTATGGTATCTCCCGATAGCTGTTACATTCGTGTGCATAGTCGAGTCCTATAGCCGACGATCTCATTTCTTTGTTATTTTTAATGGTCTTTAGTACCTCTTTATATTCATAATGTTAGATTGACTCGAAGAGAGTCGATTTCTCGAGGAGTGTTCGTAAGTGGTGCTATATCTATTTCTTCTACTCACCCGACAATTTATTTACAACACATTATTGTCTATATGTATTAGGTTCTAGCATTCTCTTGCTATTTCTATATTAAAAAGAGAAATTTGTCAACTAAAATGGTGAAAATGACGGCTATATGATTCGAAGCCAGCGAACAGAATTGATTTCGAGTCAATCGCCACTCCCAAACCACTACACTAGAAAACCCGCTATGGATAGGGGATTGTTTGGCTTTATACCCAAAGGTGGATTTGGCTACAATTTGTATTATTTTTGGGGATTATGGGCTTTTAATTACTATATAGTGATTAAGGCTTATAACTAGAATATATCCTACATAACTAACGGACACTGTTAATATATACTATCATATTTCTACAAAGAATACTAGGTAGGTACTAATTCCTAGATATACCTACGACTACCGAAGTTATATCTTAGACATGCCCCGTGAGAAAATGAGGTCAAACCCACCCCATTTACCTGATTCCCGTTAATAGCAGCCACATAACCAAGTACTAAAGAGAGGAGCTCGTGGTATATAGTACTATCAGATACCTAATGATCTATCCATGGGTATGTGTTTAAACAACCCGATGACAATACAGGTCTTACGTGCTTTTAGTTTGGCTTGGCCTATTAGGAGACCTCCAGATTTATCACCCTTGGTCCATCATCCCCATGTATATGGCCTGGTCATAGTGTTTAAATTTAGTCTGCTATGCCGGACTTGTTCATCGAGTATCATATAACTACACTCTGCCTATAATAAAGTTGCTAGCAAAGTCACTCGAAATGCTTTGTGTATCCAATCAAATCATCGTGTTCTTTAGCATATTGCATATAACATAGATCCATGTACGGATACACATATTAAGCTGGTATTTACTCAAGTCTGTGTCCTCTTCCCCTTCATATCGACCTGTGGTCGATCGTTTCTACCATTGTGATTCTGATGTTGTAATAAACACGACAATATAGCTGTTTTCTCAAAAAAAGGGGTAAGAAGTCATACAATAATATTAGTAGTAATTGAGTATCACAACACACGCCTTGCACGACAGTTCTACAACTATTGATAGCAAAACTATGTGTATTTTGGTAGTGGCCAACAAATATCACATCCTTTCCAATGAACTATGAGCGTATATTTGGAAGCTAATTAGCACCAGACGTACATTGTATGAGATAACATCCCGGCCTTTATTAGCTTGATCGGGGACCTCTCTGTTGTACGTATATAGACCTCAGGATAGCCCACAAATGGGCCCAAGCCCCCGGCCCATAGCCCAACCCGCAGTGGGCTATGGGTTGGGCCTTCGAAGCCCGACCCAACCCCCAGCCCATTGATGGGGGCCTCATGGGCCCCCATCAAAGCCCATTTCTGTGCACAAACATAGTCTTGGCACGCATAAAGTAGCTGATTAATGGCTGTATTTTGCGCATGTACCAACCTGTATATTCAGTATTATTATATTATCATAGTAAGAAGTGGGAATTAAGTAGATATTATACTGATTTTAGCATCATGATGCCAGATTTCATACAAAATCACTCCAAAAAGATCCAATTTGACCCGTGGACCACGAATTCGTACCGAGGAGGATTACTGAGTATCCGTATAAAGAGAAATATATATATTATCTAGAGGGGATTGATATAATTATCGTTTTCTCTATAGTAACACTTTTGGTACCTCTATTTACTATATAAACCCCTAACAAAAATAAGTACCTCTTGTAAAAAATAAAGTTTTATGAAAATCAAATTTGATTCTTGTTTATATCTCCTAATCTACCTTTCTCTCTATCAATATCTCCTTCCTCTCCCCTTCAACTTCGTCTATCCTTCGCCTTTACTACCCCTAGCCTCGCTGCCGCTACCGCTTTATTAAGGTGAACCTCCGTCGCCGAGTCTGATTGATACACTGCAATTACCGAGTATATAAACTCAGCTGATATCAGGGAGGAAGAGAATGCGAAGGGACGATGATGATATGATATGTATGAGTATTCTTAGTATGTAAATTATCTACCCCTTGATCTCTTATTAATCAAATCAGTTAGTTTATAATATTATAATTAGAAGAAGATTTCTGTATAGCTTCATGTATAGCTCAGGCGGTAATTTGAATACCCCAAAAAACCAGGGAAAAATGCATTAATTATGTAGCTACGACAAATTGGCATATTTGTATTGTTTGGTTCATAATGGGCCCCCATCATGGGCCCAAAACCCAGCCCATTTGGTGGGTTGGGTTGGGTTGGGCTATGGGCTCTGTGGGCTATCCTGAGGTCTATACGTATATACAATCACTACCATTTCTGCATATTCCATGTCCTTAAAATTAATATCACCTCCATATATTCCATGCCCTTTGGCGTTAGCTACCTGGAATTATTAGCTAATGCCCGGGGGCATTCTCTCATTTTTGCTCTTTTGTTTGACGTAGGCTTGATCTGTCGTTCGTTCTCGGTCTTGACCATTGTTTGTTTGCGTATTTCTTCTGTTTGTTCTCGGTATTGACCATTGTTTGTTTACACATTTGTTTTTGTCTCAATCACCCTGCCTTGTTCCTGTCTCATTTGTGTATATTCTGATTGTATTAGGAGTATCCATGGATGACTGGGATTAAGGTTAAAAGTGGGGACATATGGGGACCTCGGGATGTAATGCAAGAGCCTCAAGTGACTAGGCATATGAATGGTACATGATGGATACATGGCTGAAACATCATTCATGTGTACATATTCATATATATATTTCTGTAGTTTTCTGATGAACGACCAGTGCCCATAAATCTGAAGGATACTAAATTTCTACTGTTGTTTGATTCGTATTGAAACTTCACATGTGGTCACACTGAGGACCCTGTCAACTATAGTCTCCTAAAGAATCCATCCGTCTCAGCTCTAGAGATGATTCGAAACAAAATCTGTATGTAGTCCCGAGTAAAGGTGTGATCTACACGTGATTCAGACGCTTAAGGAGGTGAGATACCTAAGATCGTCCGTCCATATGTCGTCGTCGCGCTGTAGCTTCTCTCGACGCACTGCAGTTTCCGCGAGCCAATCATGACTCCGATCCCCAAATCATGGAGTCTAACCAACGCGTTGAAGGTGAGAATAAGATTGGAAGGAAATCTACGGCCTAGCTAGTAGTGAAGAGGGGGAGCAGCAGAGAAGCGAGTGCCTTCATCATGTATTGTCTGCTTAGAGTTCGCCAGATTGAGTTCAACAACCATTTAAAATATTGTAAGCCGTTGTAGATGTTCCCATTACCTTGAATAAAGGATATCTGGGGCTATCCCCGTTCTCTTTGCGTCTTGGTGGCCGATTCCATGGCCCATTCACAACGTCAAGTTCGAAGACATGAGGATTCTAGAGTAGGACGAGTGGGAGTGTAACTGTAAAGTGGAAGTAATGTTAGCCTATGTACTCAATGGACAGAGAAGGGGCCGGTCACCTGCGATGTCTCACCGGCGGCGGAGGGTGAAGCTCGGGTCTGGTCAAGTCCCCAACAGAGACAGAGTCAGTGTCTCGAGCAGCCACGCTGGGCTGCTATAGGTTCTGGACTGAGTGATCTTGCTTGCGTATTTGAGATACAGATAGTGACAATCGTTTGATTGTTCCCCGGAGCTCTAACATGTACCATATTGGGTAATATGTTGCATTGGTACGGTAATCCACAAACGAGTGCTCGTTATATTGATTCCCGCGCGTTTGTTCGAAATCCAGAGGTATAGAAGCCTCTCCAGATGTTGGTTCCTCCCTGTTCCTTTCTTCTCTTCTACACATACCATCTTGGAATTTTGATCCAACACAGCGAGGACTTTCATCATAACTTTCATCACTTCCGTCTCATCTTCAATCTCATCATCTTACCCAACCAACAAACCATCAAACTTCTACAATGGCTCCTACAACCAAGTTGGAGAAGGCAAAGGCCAAGGAGCCTGCCCCGGCCCCGACCAAATTTAAGGTCAAGCTAAATGTTAAGGCCCCGAAGGCTGAGGCTGAAGCCTCCGAGACTGGGGCAAGGGGGAAGACCAGCGATGAGGAATTTCTCTTGACTCTTCTTGACACCGTCAAGGTTGGTTATCTGTTATATGATATGTAACGGCTGGACTTTAGATTATACTAACCAAAACCTCACTACAGGTCGATCACGAGACTGCCTCTAAGTCTCTCGGCATAAATAAAGCGGCATGCCGAATGCGCTTTATTCGCCTCCAACAGAAGTATGGGTTCAAGAAGAAGGGGAAGGGCACGCCTCGCCGGAAGCAGGCACCTACCACCGATAACGAGGAAGCGACTACCGAGAAGGACGCAACTCCTACCAAGGAGTCCGATGTCGCTGAGGAGGGGGCCAACGAGGATGAGGCCACTGAGAACTGAGATGCCCGCATACACTGGCCACAGCTGTGGCATTAAGTCTTGATTCAGAAGGAACTGGGAGGGCGCAAATGACACGGAACAATGAAAGAGATTTCTTACTCTCACTCCACAATTCTCTTACCTCTGACTCTCCCAAGATTAGATTTACGTGTAAATTTGTAGCGTCGTATTTCATCAATATTCGCGCAGGCAGTCCAAAAGATGGTGACACAGAACCCCAACAGTAGACCACGATCCACCCCATGTCGCGAGACACAGCAAATTGGGGCAATCTACACCTGCTTTTGAGAGTCTATTTTCTAATTTCATTGATAGATGTTTGTCCCTCATTGATGCCTGACAGGTCAGGTCTTCAATGGGTCAGTTTGCTTTTAAAAGACTCAATTCTCCTCTTTCTTTTTCTTCATTGCCCAGGGAGGTCTTCACACATCAACTTTTCTGCTGGATAGCTTCAAAATTGCTTGAGAGCCTTATCCTATGATTACATGCCTTTCTTGTTTCTATTCAAGGTATGTCTCAGTGTTATTATCATGAACAAGCTACATCTACATCAGGCTTGATGAAATCATTCAGTATGGCCCGATCATAGTGACCATAACATTAGAGAGTGATCCCTTTGCCATCAGGGTGTGCATATTTAACTATGCATCTGCATCCAACCCAGGCCCCTGCCTGTATCGACAATGTCGGATTACTCCCTGCCATCCTCGAACGATGCCGTCCAAAGTCAAAGTTGAAACACCCAGCCTCGAGTGCCATTTCCTCGGACACTTTCTTTGGGTAGTTGTGTGGTTGACATGGTTTCTTTGACCCTGGTAGCCTTGCAAGGAGTCCCTCGCTGTGCTCGTTCTCGCCCTAGCTTCACCTGCTTTGCAAATAGAACACCAACTCAAAGAACCTAACGACTCAAACATTGGATTCAAAGAATTTGGGCCAGACAATTTCCAAATCAAGCGATTGCAGCAAAAGAAAGTACCACGGAGCTACACGGGCTGTCATTACGGAAACCTTTCTTCCTAGTGCGCAACTGAAGGAATTTTAGGCTCGGAGTTGTCACTGCTGTGGGGAACTGTTAGGTTGGGCTGCTAAACTAAATATATATTTACTGGGAGCCCATAACGGTGTTATTTTGACAAGCTTAGGGAGGAGGTCTTCGATCATCACTTCTATCTCTTCATTCACATCTTCCACCTCACCATCTCAATCAACAAACAAAGCTTGACCATGGCTCCAGCAACCAACAAGTCGAAGGCGAAAGGCAATGAGCCTGATCAGGCTCCGGCCAAATTCAAGCTCAAATTAAATGTCAAGGCCCCGATCAAGGGTGAGACCGAAGGCTAGCCTGCAACTAGCTGTCAATTCAAGCGAACCACTTCTCCAAGAAATTATAGTCAAATTATCGAACAATATCCAGCCGCTTGCTATGCAAGCGAATACGGGGGAACCCTTATTAAGCAGAAGACTGAAGCTGACGACGTCCAAAAGGCCGCCTTGAATACGTACCTTACTTATGAGCCCGCCCAGTGGGCCAAGGCTGCAAAGGCTAAGCTTGACTTAGACGATGGGGGCTCCACTGGGCCCGATATTGAGCTTCCAAAGAGAGTTTGGCGAGCAATCCTAAAGAAGATCAAGTACCAGGAGAGCTCTCAATCGAAAGATGATCATCTGGATTCAACCTACGTGCCGGATACAGAATCAGAGGAAGCAGACACTGACTCTAGGGCTGAGGATGACGAGGAGCTCGGGGACTCCGGGGACTACGGCAGGTTTTAGATGCCATCGCACCAACCGGGTTATTGCTAAGCAGAAAATTAGCAGTCTCTTGCGCAGAATATGCTTTTTTACCTCCTTCGTATACACAAGTATCTAAAAAGAGCATCCAAAAGAGCATCCAAAAGATATGACAAGGCCGCATAAGCGGCCCACCATTCTCGTTAATAATAAATAATAATCTATACCCATAACTAGTACGAATTTCACTCGTACTAAGATCATATCTAGAGAAGGGGATAGAATACGACTGCCGTTTACTCCTTAGGACGTCTTTCTTATTATTCTTAGCAAAGAATATTCCTTCTATATCCTTTAATATTACCGATCTCGATCGGTGCGCTCTCCAAGTTCTCAGATTGAGACAATCTCCCCATCCATATTGACGTATTCGTCGGCCAAAATGTCTCCCCAGAGTCTATCTAAGATCTCTTCCCCCTTTGCACGCAGTATATACCTAGGAATAGCCCGAAAGCTGAGTCGATCAATATATATGGCTTGTCCGAATAATATACCGACTAGCTAGTTCGGCATCAACCTATATAGAGAAGCCATCTATTTCGCGATACGAATCATGGACCGAATCCCGTAAGTATTCCCGGAAAGAAGGGGAGAGAAGCTCTTCGGCGATAAAAGTCCTATAGACCCCCGTATCAAATATCATATTCACCCCTTTGAGCTGGCAAACCGGGTTTGCTTTCCTTCCATCCAACCCTTGTATAGTAAGATCGACCTGAATCATAGGAAGGAAGTAGCCTTCCTGTGCTGGCCGAAGTGATGCGTAGGGATATCGGAATTCCGTATTAGCAGCCTCCTTGGCCATCTGGCGGAGACGCTCGCGACCTTCTTCACTCAGAGGTGGGCGGGGTTCTAACGTCTCCAGGTCAACACTGGTTCGAATGGGGAGAGCTTGGAAATTTGGACTCTTCTTTTCTAGGAATAATAAGAAAGACGCCCTAAGGAGTAAACGGCAGCCATATGCTATCCCCTTCTCTAGATATGATCTTAGTACGAGTGAAATTCGTACTATGGGTATAGATTATTAATTTATCATGGTCGGCCGCTTATACGGCCTTGTCATGTCTTTTAGATGGTCTTTTTAGATGGTCTTTTAGATGGTCTTTTAGATGGTCTTTTAGATGGTCTTTTAGATGGTCTTTTAGATGGTCTTTTAGATGGTCTTTTAGATGGTCTTTTAGATGGTCTTTTAGATGGTCTTTTGGATGGTCTTTTGGATGGTCTTGACGAAACGATTCGAGAAGATCTCGAGTATCGTATGCTTTCTTATCCATGACGATCTCCTGGTATTTTCCTTGCCACCAGGTTGGTAGCACCTCTTTTAACGCATACAAGAAGTCTCTATTAGCATCCGCATCGCTGATACCAAGACTAACTGCTTGCTCCCTTAGTGAATTCCACTTTTGAAGCCAGTGCTCGACATCTCCAGTCGGTTTCTGCACCGCAAAAACCTTCCAATTCACATGAATCTCTTCTTCGTACTCCGTCGAACGTGCAAACCGAGTCTTTAGATACACAAGCCTATCATACGGAGTATGATATGTGATCAAAGCAAGGTAATGCATTGGGTCAAGGTAGGTAAGGGTTGTGGTTGTATGGGCTCACGGGGTCCCATTGATCCCCGTGTACGCCGACTACTACGCCGCCGTGGGATCACGCCTACGCAAATGCCTATGGCTGCTTACCACGAAGACAAGCCACGCAAAACTGAAGCACGAAGGATGGCACCTCGGTGAAGTCGTCGTTTCTCCTAAAAAACTTCCTTCACCAACAGATACGACATTCAATGTCGACTTCGACACCTACGATTGGTCGAAATTCAGTCCAGTCCCTACATTCAAATGTTCCACGACACGTCATATCCTACTCTTCCATGGCCCGAGTCTGACGAACGACTAATATTCACGGCTTCCACCCCAGCGCTGGCTCAAGCCGGGATGACATTGCAAACCGTCCTAATGACGTCGACAACAACACCTGGTCAATCGCGTTATCTACCGCGATATATTGTTATAGATATAACAGTGAGGCAATACGTATCGCGTAGAGTGCTACATATTGAATTGGAAGATATGCCGGTTTGAAAAAGAGAGATAATCTCATCTTTATAGGGTTCAAGATCGATGGTTGGAACTTGGTCGTACCATTGTGAAGCATACAGGTATAAAAATAAAAGAGAAGTTAGTATACAAATTGAAATTAGTGTATATGCTTCAAGAAGGCGGTCATAAAATAGGCGGTAAGGCAGCATCCAATGAGAGAGTTATGTGACGTCCCAGGCTCGACCGAATGGCTCCATGGGCCCTTCTCCCTGCAAAGGGCCCATCACAGGGACAGGGTATTTCAGGGGCTCATCTGTAGGGAACTTGATATCGGTCTCTGCTTCAATATCGTCCCACAGACTCCCACTGCAGGGAGTTCATGTATCGGTTTTTCTCATAGAGAAGCTGGCATAGTCTTCGAGGCATAGTTTCAGCTGCACTAGGCACCACGCCATACACATCCTGAGGTTGAACTCCTTGCGCTCATCGTCATCGTCCTTATTTCAGGGCCAACTTTTGTGTGGGTCGAAGGATGCCTGTAGTTCATCAAGGCGGCGTTTGATCACAATGAATTGGTCTTTCTTGTAACGTGAGCCGATTTCCCTACGCCAGATGGACCATAAAGTACCGGCCACGTGCAAACAAGATACCGTAATTGGCTGACATTCTGGAATCCGATATACCCAGCGACCGCGGCTTCGGCTCCTCTCAGGTTGATGATGGTCGCGTTTCTTTTGGGGGTATCGATTGGCCCACCCTCGATTTTTTGATCTTGCGGGAGGAAGGCTTCCGGGAAGTGGATGTGCCAGTTTTCTTGGGACTTTTGTTAGACTGGATAAGTAATTAGCAAAAGGAGGCCCGTCTGGAGAGTATGGGACCCACTGTATCAGCTTCAGTCACGTCGCCTTTGCGCTTTCTTGCATCGCCAGCACTTGGGCCACCGGGATCCTGAGAGGTCCATTCCAGTATGGTTTTGAACAATGTATCATGGAGATAAACGGTAACTCACCTTCGTGGAATCCATCTTTGATTTAGCGCTGGGAAAGGGTGAACTGAAGATGGTCTCGAAACGGTTTGGATATTCGAGGGAATAAAACTGGTTGAAATTGGGTATATATCAGTAAATCAATGTAAAAGAAAAAGCAAATGGGCCTTGAATTCAATCATGATTCTTCAGTGGGAAGTTGTGCAGGCGTATTTGGGATAGTAATATATGCAAAATGCACTGAATCATGTCCTAAATGGAAGGAAGATTCTCACTTGGGATACCAATAGAATATCAGATCAGAGTGAGTATTCCCTGAATAAAGTGCCCCGATTGTGTATGAAATCCACTTGAGAATGTCGCAGGAGTAAAAGAAGTGATTGGCCGCTGAACTGAGCAGTTGGGGAGGAGAATCTGGGACTGTAATGTATGAGGAACGCACCAAAGATCTCCCACGGGGAAAAGAAAAGGGGTTTCACTTGAGGCTCGAGCAGGTGATTGTTAGAATGGAAAATTTCAAGCCGCGAAAAGTAGAAGAAAGCATCAGATGCACATTCATGTGAGGATGTGATGTGTGGGATTAAGAGGACAAACCGTGGATTCCAGGGTGGTTGGTCAAGGTCATCAGAAGAAACTACGAGTGCAACTTATCAACCCCTGTGTCTTAGATCGTGTAAGATATTTGGCTCGAAGTTGGTAATTTGTAGAAGGAAAACTAGTTTCAGATTGTGTGAGCTAGGAGGAGTCGCCCAGGAAGACCTGCAAGGAAAGAGAATGAAATGTCAGACCTCGAGTTGTAGAAAGACTGCCGCTCAGGTAGCTGGCCAAATGTCATCTTCAAAGGCGTGTAACCAGTTAATTGACGAGATCAAGCAAGTGTGGAATCAGGGAAGGGCTTCGATACCATATGATACCATAGAAAAGCCACAGGAACAATCTTGAGCCTCGCGGGAATCAGATCTGATCTGAAAGCTAGGGTATTTATACTACGCGTGCCTTACTGTCTCATCAAATTGAGAGATCTACAAGCCAGATCTAGTATGCCTACTTCTCGTGACAGCAAAGTTTGCCTGGTCATTTCTGGACCACAACGTTTGGTTGAAAATCTCAACTCACCATTTCCTTTCTCTCTTCTTCCTCTCTTCTCCCTTCCTCCATTCACCCCATACTTTCTTCATCTTTAATCTGAAAGCCTCATTTCTCATCATAACTCGCATCCTACCTTTCACCAAGAGATAACTTCTTTCTTATCATGGCACCCCCTGAAAAGAAGGGCAAGGAGCCGATGAAGACTGTGCGTCAGTCGAAGGTCAAGAATACCACGGGCCAGAGAGCCACCCAGAAGAAGAAACTCACCAAAAACGAAATCTTCTTGTACCATGCTATAAAGAATGGTGGGGCCAAGGTTTGTCACCTCTCACTTGGTTCACTTCATATATGCTCTTAAATCTTAAATTATACTGACCATCGTTTCCTCCAGTTTGACCACGAAGCGATCGGAAAGGCACTTGGCAAGTCCAAGGATGCCACTCGTATGCAGATAATTCGGCTGCTGAAGGACATCGGAGACTTCATAAAGGACCAGGAAGACTTGCTTCAATATGATCAACCAGAGCGTGAGAAGACCCCTGTCAACTAAAAAGGGCCAGAGAACGCCACCCAGGACGATGATACCCCTGTGAAGACCAGCGACATGCAAGATATCTAAACGGACAATAATGTCTTCTTTCCACCGTACGACGGGTTCGGCGCCATGTCCCTGAGATTCACGCCTTCCCGAAGTAGACTCTTGCTTCTGGAGGGTTGATGTGGGGGGAGACGCCGCAGATACAGTCGAGCCCTTGGAGATGGTCGAGGTGGCTGAGCTCCTCGTGGTGAGACGGTCCAAATCGTTTACTCCACAACGGCGTTGGGAAATCTGTTCTTTTCAATGGTACATACGAATTGTTCTATCTATATGCGTATCGTAGATGACGTTGAACTAGATTCATCGTCAGATAATATATATAAAAAAGTCCAGTCAAGATAAATTCACAGTTGAAAATTGTCACTGAGATCAAGGCGTACCATACCCAATGTATAGTCCGTTGCCCAAAGCTGACGGCACACGGGGATCTTTGTTCACAAGGCATACGCTCAAGTTAAATTACGACACCAACGAGGAATGTACCTAGGTACAGACCTAAAGCTGGTCCCGAGAATGACGCTCAACTATATGATCTGCCACAAGGAAATATGTTTGGTCGGCTTTCTGTTTTAGTCGAGTTACCTTTTGACGGAAGCTCGGTTGAATGTATGCTCTGGGCGAATAAGATAGGGAAATCATTTCTATAGGCGCCTCTTTTATTATTTTTGTGTTCCTTGCCTTAAGATTCACTAAAAGGATCAAACTCGGCCCGGGGTTTTATTTTCGGCTTCGCGCTTGTACTTGATGCTTGTATACAATTTCAAATTCTAGCCCTAGGGTACATATGTATGGTACGTAATCCGAGAGCACATACATTAGTTAGTCAGTACATACATTAAGTACAGTTTCGCATTAATGAGAATTTCTATAAATATCGTTAATTAGCTGGGTTTGCTCATGGTGGGTTACATTCATCGTGCATGTATATAAAGTAATTGCTCAACATAAATAAAACAGTGAAAAGAACACCAAGTATAAATCCTCAAATGAAAGGCTAAACGAGTCATTGATTAAATGTTGCAAAGCGAGGATAATCAGACACAATATATTCTACAAAATGTTCAAAATAGAGATAAAACAGGATATAGGAAGAATCGAGGGGGACGAATACTTCCCGACAGTACTTTATGCAAGCTGCAAGCTAGTAGGGAATGTAAATTGCAGCTAATTGACATCTATTTTAAGACCCAAAGTGGCCGATATGCGAACTAATTAAGGAACATTTGAACAATCCCCCTTGTCAAGCGCAGAGTGTAGATCTCTGCATCACCTCTCGGCGGTAACGCCCAAGCCCTATTGGTCGGTGGCGTCAACAGCTACAATGAGATCTCCAACTGGCACAAAGCGCTTTACACATCTCTTAGAGTGGTCTTAGACTGGCCCAGTTCTGAGACCAAGCTTTAATATCCGGACGCCTTCCGCTGAAATGAAGGTTCTTCTTTCTCTCTCAGTTTCAGACTGGCTTGACCAAAGTCCCTGGCGGACTCCCACTTGCTTTGATTTGCTTTTGATTTGCTTTCCTTTGGTATTTTTCAGTTTGCCTCTTTACAAGGATTCAGTCCATTGGCGACCCTTCCATTGCCCCTCGGCCTTAGCCACTTGTTTGTTTCTGGATCATTGCAGAAGGGGATTTGCGTGAAAGCCACCCAAATCCTGTTACTCTGCCAACTTGTGGACTTATCTGCTGGTCCTTGTCACCGGATGTTTGCTGGTTCTCATTAGAACGCATTAATATCAACCCTGTCATATAATTCCCCCGCTCGATTATTACTCTCCTCCCCCGTTAGCCGAATGTCACATTTTGCTTCTCCTGGGGGGCGATATCAGAGCAGTACGAGTCGATATCACACAACTATCTCACAAACATGGCGGGAATCGTCAACGGACCTCTTTCTCTCTTCCGCAAGTCGGACTCTGCAAAACCTCTCCATGCTCGATGGGGGGATGTGTCCATCTCCGTGCCCACCGACGGCTCATGGAATCAATACGACAATCCCCATCGACCCGCCAAAGAGAGATCAGCCTACGGGCCAGGCTACGTGCCGGACTGCTCTCCGCACGACCGCCGGAATCCCCGCCCAGTGAAAGAAGAGGACCAAGACGACGACGCCAGAAGCGTCTGCAGCGAAGCCTCAACAGTCTCGCGGCGCAGCTCACTCTCCCTTGGAAGCCTGCGACCGGGTCGGCTCTCAGTGCGCCTCGCCTCGCGTCCGAAACAACTGCGGGGCGAATCACAGACAGAAAGAGACGCCCGGCGCTCCGAGCAAAAGCGAAATGAGTTTGCATATCGACCAATTCAACAGGACTACACCTCCGAAGTAGTCGAAAACAACACTCATCCCAGCAATCGCTTCCAGTACATTCCGACCAACGGACGGTACCTTCAGAGCTCGGGTGCTGAGACTCCGCGCAGCCAATCTGTCAACTCGCCCCGCCCCCACTCGCGGCGGGGCTCGTTGTCCGAGTCTAGTGATCGGGGATACAGCGGTCGCGATCGCGACCATTACGCTACGACTGTCCGAGGGAGTACCTATCAGGAGGATGACCGTCGCAGTTTGCACTATACTAGCTTTCGTGATAGCTCGGACGGCTCTAGGCGAAATTATGGGCTGCCACCTAGACGGCGGACGTCGCCTCTTGTTGAGGCTGATAGTAAGAGGGCCTCTTCGATCTCGAAGCCTATGACATTGGCCATGGTTCCTGATCCTGATGATCTCTATGAGTAACGGGTCTATGTGTATTTTGGTCGTTACGTTTTGATTTTATTGAGCATCATTGCACGGTGTTGGGTGTTTTTGGTGGCTACTGGCCTTTTGATAAAGCCTCAGAATGAAACCATTTATTTACTTTTCACTATTCACTCTACAGTAGCTTTGCTGAATTTAGTTGAAAGTTTGGGTGATATCCATTCGACCTTGGAATTTATCAATCTTGGCCCAGTGGCGTGCAATTCAAGCACTTCTTCATAGCATTCCAATTGGTGGATTTCCCCCTATTCTGTCATGGAATTCAAGTTTTGACCTGAGCGGCTGCCAGGTATTTTAACGCCTGGGGCGACAGGGTTGATATATCACCATGACAGCATATCAACGTCTTTTGCCCCAGCCAATAGAAAATCCCACGTAAGAGCGGCGATCTGAAGCAATTTAATTTCGAGTTGAACATTAAATATTGAACTCTAACGATAGAGAGCTCGCTATTTCAATATCATTTTGACCGCAATGGTAGACGCAGTAGTCCAACTTCGGTGTGGTGTCAAGGCAAGTATATTCTGCCTATATGTTTTCCATCAATACTAATTATTTACCCTGGATTAACAGAACGACGACTGGGGGAAGAAAGGAAAAGAGTCGATTGTTGCTCAGCTATGGTCTAAAACCCCAAATAATGCAGCAATTGACGACTCCAAGCATTATTCCGAGGTAAGCTTCTCGTCAGAGTTATTGGCTACTATAAGTACAGTCATGTTGACCATTTGAGTAGATGTGGCTGGGCACGTACCCTTCAAACCCATCCTATCTACTTTCCACGGGCGAACACCTCGGCGAGTATCTGAAGAAGCATCCCGAGCTAGTGGGCAAGTCCGTCCACGACCGATGGGGTCCAGAGATTCCATTTCTGCCAAAGGCAAGCCCAAAAGCCAAGAATTATAGTGTGTGGGCACGTAGATAAACTAACATTGATCCAGATTCTATCTTTTAGCAAAGCGCTACCTCTACAAATCCATCCAGACCTGAAGCTCGCCGCACAACTACACAAAGAACATCCCGAAAAGTATGGCGACACAATGCACAAGCCAGAGATTGCAATTGCACTCTCAAAATTCGAACTCTTCGCTGGCTGGAAGCCCCTGAAAGACATCCAAGCGCTGTTCGAGTTGAACCACCTAGCAAAGTACATCCCCGAATCCGGAAAATTCAACGACGAAACCCTGCGCCAATTATGCAAGGCTCTACTAAGCACCCCACCCAAAGAAGTCGCACAGACAATGAAAGATCTGCAAGCCATCCCCGAATCCCAGTTCGGCGCGCACACCTACATCCCCGGCCTACTCAGCCGTCTAGCAAAGCAATACGGCGAAGGCGACAACGGAAACTTAGTCGCCGCCCTGCTGATGAACTACCTAACCCTAGGACCGGGAGATTCCGTCTTCGTCCCCGCAGACAGCATCCACGCCTACCTGGAAGGCGATATCGTGGAGTGCATGGCGCGGTCAGACAACGTCATCAACACAGGGTTCTGTCCGGCTGCAGACCGCGACAGCGTTGAGTTGTTCGGACAGGCTTTGAGCTTTGTACCGCATAATGCGCAGGATGCGCTGCTGCCGCGTAGAAAGAGTGACAAGGGCCTGAATGGCAAGACGGATGTCTATGCACCCCCTATCAGTGAATTCGCGGTGTTGTGTACTACTCTTGGGGCTGGGGAGAATGAGACGCACAAGGCCATTCTTGGGCCGAGTTTGATGATTGCTACCAAGGGTGACGGTCAGATGAAATTCCCTGGTAATCAGACCGCTGAGTTAAAGGAGGGATATGTTTTCTTTGTGGGGCAGGGTATTGCGTTGGACTTTGTGACTGACAAGGGCATGGCGGTTTATCGGGCGTATGCGGAGTAAAAGTGGCTGTAAGAGGCTCAGATTGGGGGTTTTTTTAGTGAGTCATTTTGGGAGGGAATGGAGACAAAAGGTATGAATTGTATGAAATTTAAAAAAGAGAATACTTGTATTTTGAAAATTGGGGATTGGAAGATTGAAGTAGGGATTGCGCTGTCTTAGATTTATTGTATGCGGGCGTTGGAAGCCCTGTGAGGGTTTCCATATCTGGTAAGAGACCCGTCAAATCAAAAATGGGTAGAAGAGAACCATACCAGAGCACTGACAACTGATCAACACTCATCACACCTTGTAGATCTTTCATAATCCCGGGCGAACAAGCGGTGATAGCCTTTTCATTTATATACAACTCTATACAGTGGTGTTGGATTAATCGGGGGATATCATTTGCTGATTACTAGGCGCTTTGGACGAACCAGTTAACGTACAACAACATTGTTGGTGACGGCAAATGCATGAAGAGGATTTGTTCACAGTTGCAGCAGTTTTTAATTTAGAAATTAGGGCGCATTTACGAGGGTCTAGCCCGCCAGATTAGGCCGCTTATGCAGGTTAATTGAACTAATGCTGGCTAATTTTGTCGCCTTTGGGGAAATCTATCTATAGCTAATTGATACTATCTTTATTTTCCCCGCGAGCTCAAAATATCTTTGAAACAGGGACCGTGTGTCAGGATGGCACTAAGCTTCGTTGATCCGTTTCAGGGTCTTATATATCTATATCCTCGCAGTTTCAAAGCATGGGTTGTTGTTTGCATCCACAAAATTGAGGCTCAATTCTAAAGTCTTTCTGGTCTTAATACAAGATCGTGGAGGTCCACTCTGTCTTGACTTCAGTTCTTTGTTTACTTTGGATATCTATACCCTGGATGTCCTCCCGGCAAAACATATCCCCGTTGAATTACCCTTGAATATTGGGCTATGTCAATTAATTCTTCTCTTGGCTCCCGCTCTGATAACAATTACTCTTCTCGCACCCCCGTGATTATCATTGGTGCGATAGCTGGCAGCCTCATCTTCCTAGCAAGTATGCAGCCCGAGCCGCAACACGTCCAGAAAGCAAGCTAACCTAAACCAGTGACTGGAAGCTTACTATATCTCTTCTCGCGAAAAGAACGGGCCAGAAGAAGAAACGCCCAACAATCCGAGGACTTTTCTCCTCTTGAACCACCACCAGCCTATAAAACGGACGAACTAGGCACATCCAGAGGTCTCCACTCTCAACCCCGGCCCTTGTCCTCCTTTGCGCCGGACTACAGTCGCCAGGCCCAGCACGCGCAACAGTACCAGCAGCAACTGTCTCGGCCTTCATACGATCAACCCCCAGCATACCCCACACTGCCAACATATGATCCGTCACGATATCAACCTGTTCGGCCAACGTCCATGGTGGGCGATATTACCACCCACACCTATACCTATAACCCCACCAATCATGCCAATCCACACCCCGGTCCCTCTTCCCGCTTGAGTGCAGTTCACTATGGTGACGCCAGGCTAGCAACCTCCCGGCCGGTTTCAATGGCTGACCATGGGCCTCCAATTGGTCCTGTACCTGTTCCAAATAGGTCGAGGCACCAAGCAGCTATGCCACCTCCACCGGAGCCTAACAGACAGGAACACAGGGACAGGAGGGATAGGAGAGAGAGGAGTGCATCTGAGCCAATGCCATCGGCCCAGGCCGTCCCAAAACAACCTAAACCCGTTCTGTCGCGGCTGATCACCAATTTCCGTTGAGATTGTGACAGTGGCTTGGGCTTGTTTTCTTGTTTTTACGACTATCACGACATGGCGCTTTCTTTTTCGGAAAATGTGACTGGGGTGGTTATTTGTCATTTGTCATTTATTACATTTTGATTTATTCAAGTACTCTTCAAAAATCAACCCTCTTTAACCGGTGAAAAGGCTCTAAATTGTAATACAACATAGTAAAACACTTCGTAGATTGACAGACACCTGGTCTGTGCTATGATCTCCAATATCGATCATCCCGGAAATTTCCCCTTTCACACTCTCTCGGCGCCTAATAGTACATCAACGGAGTATCCCCGGCTCAAACGGCTCAAACGCCTCGAATTGATCATTCCTAAGATCCTAGTCTCTAATAATTCCTCTTTCAGGAAGTGCACATTCTTTGAGGTACTTTGTCTACTCTGTACACTACATTTACGCTAACTCGACTGTGAATATTGATCCTTCAACTCCACTTCGTTGCAGGGATTCAGATGCGTCACAGTGAAACAGTGCTTTTTTACGCCTTTTCGCACTTTTTCGCCTTGCGAGGGGGGGGCTACCCCCTCTTTTGATCCCTGTCGTTCACCTGGTATTTTTTCTTCCTCGTCGATACTGGCAAATGACTGGTCAAGAAGACGCTGCCTCAATGTCTCTATCACGTCCATTGTTGCATCATGATCCCTGAATTCAGGAGATAAATCTGCCACTCAAATTATCTAGCCCCAAATCCGATCATCATATCAGGGACTTTGTTCTTGTGAGTGCAGATCCCTACACAAGCGCCATGCCAAGACGATGGACGACGAGGATGCCGTTGATACAGACACACTATATGCAACCTATGACCGACCCGCGTCAATTTGTCCACGCAAGTTGACTGCGCCGCACCTCACAACTAACTAAATAATATCTCGCTGAGAATGACCAAGGGTAACAGGGATCGTAACTACCCCTCCCGCATGCATTTTTTTACCCACGATGCAGCTATGGGAGCCTCTCGTTTTCGGCGACCCGCCTGGACCTTCAGCCGGTCAACTGTTAGCCCTGCATTTCGCTGTTTTTCTTTTTATTTTCCGAAGCGGTGTTGTTTCTGTGAGATACAGCATTGTCTCAATTCTTAGGTTCGGCCCCCGGGGCCACCAGCAGAGGGGTTGTACCAGACCACCGGGTTCTCTCCCAGGTCTCTAATCGCTCGCTGGGTCAGTTGGCTACTAACCCCATCCCCGTCAGGCACTTCATTCGGAAGATCTTCGCTCTTCTTGGTTGCCAACGGATATGCAGTGGTTGGCTAGTGTGACTCCATGGACGACTCGTTTTGATATAACTTCAACACATGCGGGCGATCTATCTGCCTTGACCACATTCTCTCTATCCCTCCTTGTTCGTCTGCTGCGCTTGACTTGTCGCCCTGGGGAGAGAACCCATGCTCTCTGTGGGGAGTTTAATAAGTTCTGAGATGAGCACCGCACTAGGGAGTGATTTGTCCTCCCTTTGTTAATTTGAACCCTGAACGCGTCACCCCTCCGGCTCCCATGAAGAATTGGTTGAAGACCATGGCGACTTTCATGAAGAAGTTCAAAAGGAAGCGCAGAGTGTCCACAGAACTCCACTCTCGCTGGGGTGATGTTTCTATCACCTACCCCACGCAAGGGTCCTGGAATCAGTGGGATCAAACTTCTGGCTTTGTCACGAATGCGCCGGCGAGAGCAGACATACAGTCTGAAGAAAATCAACAATATCTCCCGGGTGGGCCATTACGCCAGCCGATTTCTAGCGCCTCGAGCAGACGATCGCGAAGCACAGCCACCAGAGAACACCAAGTGGGAGACACTCCATCCTTCCCTACAGGATATTTCGACCAAAACATACGGCGTCGTGTGGGAGATAGAGATATACACACACCGCCATCTCATACACCACCAGGTCAAGGACTCGGCCTTGGCGATCTCAGGCATGGGCCAAATCGCCGACCCTCAAGCTCTATCATAAATGACGAATGCACTACCGATGAGTCATGCGACGAAGAGGAAGAGGAAGAACGAGATACTCTGGGCTCACGAATTGAACTAAGCCCCCGAGAATACGGCATGGGAGATATGTCGCACACAACACGCGACGATCCCGAAGATTTCGATATCCCAGCCAAATCTCCTCCGCTTGCTGTGACTTCACGCATGCGCCGTTGCAGCCTCCAAAGCTGTGCAACAGAACCCACAGCATCTATATCTGGTGGCACCAACTCGAGACGAACGAGCTTCACCGCTGCATCCTCTATCTCTGCCCCCTCTATGCCACCCTCTACACCTCGCGTTGCATACAATACCCCAAAGCAACCTCCCTTCCCAGAGAAAAGATACCCTCCCCGTACAAAACAGTGGGAACCTGAGTCTGCGCCTCGACAGGAAATGGTGCCTTCCTATGATGAGCTCTATGGTTGATATGTCCCGAACAAACTATGTTCAACTAGAAGTCTATATGTGGTGGTTTTTTTATTTGTTATTTTTCTTTTGGGCGTAACCAATCAATCTTGTTCGAATCAGTCTCGTTCGGAAGACCTGTGGTCGCCCGTTGGACTGGATTCGCCTAGATTTTATTTTTTAATTTTCTTTTGGCATTATGGCGGTTTTATTTGCAATTTGAGTTATTTCATATAATTATCCGAACCGAATATCAAGAAAATTTACATCTGTACCTTTATGTCTATACCGAGTACGGAGTAGGGTACGGAGTAGGTTATACTTGGATCTTTTACTTCAAAATCCGGAGTCCCCTCTTCTCCCGGCCCTAGCAAGAGGGGGTTCCCTTGGCAGATCAAAACTTCAAATAATTTTTTTCTCTTTTCCAGTCGAGAGATGCCGACACCCGTTTCCAACAAGTCCTGACCGGATTTTACGACTTCACTTCGATGAGGGGGTGAACATGCGCCCGTCCGTGCATTATGCAGACGGTATCACAGTCACAACCACCACTCACCAATCAAGGGTCAGAGCCCATCACACTCTGTACACCTGCAGCATATCCACTAGAAGCAGGATGACGGGGCGATCATTCCATCCCCACCAACCGTTCCTCGATTCCCCAGCCAGGGTGCAGTCACCAACCAGCCTGTAGGCGGCGTCCTCTAAGCGCCGAGGACCAACGCTGGGAGCAAGAGAATGTGCTTGATTCGACCGGCGCACCCTTTCCGTTCCTTCGCCCAAGCATTAGTAGCTCTGCAGGTGCTTGGATTGTGCAGTACTTCCCTGTCCTGTGAGCTCTTTCGACTAAATCACTCCACCTAGTCGTCACATCCAAACGGAACGGAGAGAGAGCTGCTCGCAGTGAAAAAAAGAAACTTTCCCGCCCCGAGAAAAGACTCACAATCCTAAGTTGCATTTACTGTTTCTCATGCGAACGTGAGATCATTTCATCCGGCACTCTGCCTACTCTCATCCCACCTCCTCGGCGGTCGCTGTAAGAACAGAAGCTAGTGAACTTTCTGTTCACTCCGGCTCATCATGCTTGGGCTAAGTGACGGAAGTTTAAGGTCCTCCAGGATGCTGGCTTTTGTCCTGGCTGCGATTTTGCTGAATAGCCCAGCTCCTATGGTTTTCGGATTGAAAACCACACCGGGTTCGCCCTGTACAGATGTGTGCGGTACAACGACCAACACTACATCTTCCGAGATTGCGTGTTTGGATCAATCGTACAATCAATCATCAGTAGGGAAAGGTTTCCAAAAATGCATCTCCTGCCAGTTGGACAGCAAGTTCAACGATGCGAACACTGGAGAGTCGGATGTGAACTGGGGACTCTGTATGTCGTACCACCTTCCAAAGATCGCAGATTGCGGGTTGTCGCTCATATCTAACCAATCGAACCAGATAACCTGCGTTACGCTTTTTCGACCTGTGTGTTTGGATCTCCAGACTCAATATCAAATGTCTCGTCACCGTGCCCAGTCGCCTGCGATGGCGTGCGTTTAGCAGTCGAAACCAACATTGAAACCCCAGACACATCGAATCTGGACTCGTGGTGTGACACCCCGTCGTTCGCAGATAACGTCGTCAATACCTGCGAGTTCTGCTACAACTTGACAACCACCCAGGTGTATATGGCAAACTGTACGTATGCGCTATAATCCATTCCTGTGTCCATGTGATATCAGCGAATCCCAAAACCAATCATTCAAAAGAAACCACAACTAACCATCTCCCACATCCAGTCCTCGAGTCCATCCGCTACAACTGCCATTTCAAGACAGTAACGGGCAAGCCATTCGACATAGCCCCAACAAGAATCTTCACCCAATCCCTCCTCCCCTCAAGTCTCTCTCTCACAACGCCCGTTTCCAAAATCTCAAAAGTGGATCTGGGAGTGGTGATCGCCGTGCCAATCGTAGGATTCCTAATCCTGGTCTCGTCGCTCGCGTTATGTTGCTTCTTCTTCATCCGGCACCGACGCAAGAAGACCCGCCGGAACCGCCACGCGGTTAACCCGTACCATTGGAACGGTGCATCGCCGACCAGCGCGCAGCAGCAGCAAGCCTGGGCCGAGCAACAGATGTATAACTCTGGTGGGTATGGGCACGGGTCTGGGTTTGGCTTTGTTGATAATGATGGCCGTGGGCAAGAGCTTCCGTATGGCCACCAGGACCAACATTATCAAAACCAACAGTACCAGCAGCACTTCCAGGGGCAGGATAAGTCGGGTATTTCGCAGGATATTATTGAGGAATCTCCTCCTCAGCAGCAGTACCAGCAGCAACAGTATGCTCAACAACAGTATCAGCACCAGCACCAGCAGCAGCATGGTCAAGTCCCTTCTCACACTCAGATCTTTGAGCCGGATCAAAAGGGTCAGCATGGTCAGGTACCTGTTCACCCTGAGACCTTTGATCCAGATCAAAAGAACCCCCAGCAGTGGCAGTGATGGTTGTGACAACTTGTACCTAGTTGTGTTTACCTTGTTGCTGTATAGCATTGATGAAATGTCTGTGGATAGCAGAGTCAGTTTGTGGCTTGGATGTAATGAGATCAGGATATCAGCTCACCTCATTGTTGACGGCGTTTAGGTTCTTGTTTTACGGAGTTATTCTGCTCCATCGCGTCAATATATCCCCGACATCTTGCAATGTCTGCATATCTTTGGCGTATATAGTATAGTCAATAGCCAAATGGAGAAACAAGTGTTCAGCACCCAAAGATTCTCAGCAAAATACAACATGGTACTTAAAATAGAACAGTGAGAAGAAGACAAAAGACCAAAGAACAACATCCAGCATCACCAGAAAGGGCGGCAAGAGGACTTATGTATCAATCCTCACCCCCTCTACGACCTAAATATACACACACACACATACCACAGATCCGAAAATAGCATTGACAAGCCGCCCAGCAATGCCAACAACGGGACAGGGAAAACCTACGCAAGCCAAACTGTCAGATAATACGAGATGATCGGCTATAGAACCTCTGGGCGATGGGCTTTGTGGTCCAGCGTCGCTGCAGATTGGTCGGCCGTTCTGCAGGCGTTTCAGCACGCACCGCCAAGGGTCCAAGGGTCCAATGGGAGATGTGATGGTCGATCTTGAAGTTATTTTTGGATTTCTTTTGGATTTGTGGACTGTGTTGTGATTTTCTGGGTTTGATTATGGGGGGTTGGAGGTGTTGGGGGGCTTGGTGATGAGTGCTTAGCGGTATGGGTAGTTTAACTTGCGGGCTGTTACTTGTGCACCTAGGTACATTGTTTTGATATTAGAATAAATAAACCAAAAGAGTTCCAATTCGACTAGAAATAGTGTTTGGAAACAAAACTGAACCAGTAATTGAAGAAAATGGAAAAATTGGGGTAAGAGAAGTCAACTGCAGGGCTCTCAGGCTCTCCGGGGCCGTTGATCTACACTTTTATCTCTTCCCCTCAAAATTGGGGAGCTCTTTGACCTTCCAAGCTTTCAACCAGCCATGTCCAACCTAACCCAAGAACAAATTAAAGTCCTCGAACAATCGCGGCAGCGTCTCGTGCAGCTCACTCGCTCACTGGGCTCGCTGATCGCAAGTCTAAACCAAAGCGACCCTCTTCCGCCCTGGTAAGAGCTCTACCATCCCCTCCAATCTATCCCATCCCCAGACCTAAGCAGCCAAATGCAATAAGGCAATAAGCATTCAACCCCATCAAACTAACCAAAAAACCAGGACCTCCCTTCAATCCCAAGCAAGCATCATCTCCAACAACCTCATCAGCGTCTCCGACCAACTCTCCGACCAACGCGACATCCTCTCCAACCTAGTCGCCTACCCAGGTCCAGAATACCCAGGCCGAACACAAGCAAATACCCTCGAACAACTCCTCCGCACAAAGCTCGATCCCCGCGTCGAAGACTGGGTTGCGCGCGGTCGTACAGCCGGTACAGAGCCCGCCGCAGGACAGTCGGCTAATTTCTCCGACCCTGATGCCGCGCACAAACCGCTGAGCGAAGCAGAGCTCGCGGAGCTGTGGGAGTGGGCGCCCCTCGAGGCGAACCAGGAAGCGCGGCGGAGGAATTGGGGTGGGAATTTTACGCTTGAGGAGCGCGAGGCTGGGATTGAGAATGTTGTTACTGGGTTGAGGAGGCAGTTGGAGGATGATGATGGGTCCGAAGAGGAAAGTGATGGGGAGGAGGGGGATGCGGAGGAGATGGATGTTGTTGGTGTTCATCGGAAGCCTGGTGCTGCTGAGTTGGAGTACAATATTGCTCCTCATCACGCGCATCCTGTGCAGCCGTTTGTGCCGTTGGATCTTATCTTGAGACATATGACTACTGGGCGCATGCCGTAGTCTTGCGATCTCTAGAGACTTGATAGTCTTGATTCGGGACATGTGGTCTGCGTTTACGGTTCTACTTGGTCCACGGTTTTCCCATGAATACAACTTCTCTCGTAGCTCGCTCCTACAATTGCATGGTTCCAAAACGGACGGCATTATTACTATTTTAACCAAACCCGGAAAAAGCGAAGGGAAGCAATCGCTGAGCTATCTAACCCCGGCGGCGGGTGGTGGGTGTCTTCACGCTAGGTCTGGGAGACGCTCCCGTGCTCTGAGCTGATGGTGCCTTCTCAACTGCCTTTGGGCGAGGTGCGGCGGCCTTCTGCTTGGGCGCCGGGGCGTTCCAGTACCAGAGCATCTGGATCGCGAGGATCACATTGAGGGAGAAGCCGCCAATGAATCCGTAGAGGATAAACTTGTCGTCAACCTCCTGGAGGGTCGTGAAGATTCGGGACAGGGATCCGATGAGGTAGTTGAACACCTAATTAGAAAGAAGAAAAAAAAACAATTAGTGTTTGAACTGGGATCACGTTAGAAGGCAAAGATAATCATACCGTGAATGCACTAAGCTGTCCAGTTCCTCCCTCGCGCCAGATGGTATAGATTTGCGGTGCCTTGCTAGCAACACCCAAAGCACCCGCACCAGCCTGAAGGTAGGCCATGGTTTGCGCATCCACGAGGGTCTGGTCGAACAACAGCGCATAAACACTGGCAGCTACGACAGCGATGAAAGCCGCGGCGGCGGCGGAGCGTCCGGCATAGTTCAGGACCAGAACACCGATAGCGATATCCTGGACGGCGATGAGAGCGGTCTCGCCATAGGTGCTGAATGGGAACTGGTTGCGCACGCCGTACGAGAGAGTGATGAGCAAGCTGGCGGTTTCGAGGGCGTAAGAGACGAATGAGACACCGGCGGAGGAGCGGGAGTTGATCAGCTTCAAAATCTGCGGGATTTTGACGACTGCACTGGCACCGACGATGGCAATGCCAAGGGCCTTGGAGATGGCGAGTGATGTGCAAGCAGGGTCCTTAGTAACATCGAGATCGACCAACAGTGCGCCGTGGCAAGACTTTCCAATCAAGGACACAACGGCATCATGCACTGGCTCGGGGATGGCCGAGACAATAGGCGCCAAATATGGCTGAAGAGGCGTAATCACTGTGTTCTGAATGGTATCCATAATGAATGCAAATGATCAGAAAAAGAGAGAACAGTGTTGGATCAGGCAACGTCTCGAAGAACAATTTGTTGACATTCCAAAGTGAACGGATGTGGCCCGTGCACCACCGGGGAAATTCAACTTCTCTCGTCCACTTTTCTTCCTTCTGCATGACCGACCCGCCATGATCCCTCTGCGGCCATCCATTCTACGGAGGCCTCGAGAGGCGCTTGTGTGCTCACAATGTCTCTTTGGGCCTCGTTATGTGCGCCCCGAGGGCATTCGGGGGTTCCTATCATCCTCGAAACGGCGGACCGGGACCGCGGATGACCAGTCCCCTTCAGTATTCCACAAATCATATTTCTCGGCCAATCGATTCTACGACGGGTCAAATAACAAAGGTGGCTTGCTGTCTTCACTTGCGTCCTCCAGTACGAAAAGCAAATCAACCGCGTCTTCATCTACCAGCGATCAGGACGTCAATCAGGTCAATTCGTCTGCAACAGCATCTTCCGCCGCGATTTCGACAGAAGCAACACCAGAGGAACTACCACATCGACGGCGGAAGCGCTTGAAGGAGGAAAACAATTCAACCGGACAACCAGAACCCAGCCTCCCGCTGGATGCCTCGGCGCAATTGTCGAACTTCTCATCCACACTCCCCACTACCTCCCTCCGCCGCAAGTTGGCTGCATATTTCGCCCTGACGAAACCGCGACTGTCCTTCTTGGTCGTACTCACCACCACCACTGCATACGGGATGTACCCAATTTCGTCCCTGCTCGCCCTCGACCCGGCCATGACCCCACTCCCCACACTTTCGACCTCGACCCTGACCTTTATATACCTGACGGTGGGCACTTTCCTGTCTTGCTGCAGCGCCAATTCACTGAACATGATGTTCGAACCGAAATACGACGCACTCATGTCCCGGACGCGTAATCGTCCTATTGTGCGCGGACTTGTCTCGCGTTGGGGAGCTCTGCTCTTCGCGATTAGCACCGCCGCCACGGGCCTCTCGCTCCTTTATATCGGGACCAACTCGACAACTACCGCTCTATCCGCTACCAATATTTTCCTATATGCTTTTGTATACACACCATTGAAGCGAATCCACGTAATCAATACCTGGGTTGGCGCAGTGGTGGGTGGTATCCCACCTCTCATGGGATGGATCGCCGCAGCAGGCCAGACAGCGACAATTGGTCATGACACATGGCGCGACATGCTCTTCAGCGAAGAGAGCATTGGAGGATGGCTACTCGGTGCAATCTTATTCGCCTGGCAATTCCCCCACTTCAACGCCCTGTCCCACCTGATCCGGGATGAGTACAAAGCAGCCGGCTACAGGATGATGTGCTGGGTGAACCCAGCTCGCAATGCTCGGGTTGCTCTACGCTACTCTATTCTGATGTTCCCCATCTCCATTGGTCTCTGGTGGGTCAATGTCGTCGGACATGGTTTCCTTGTCGGTAGCACTTTCGCCAATGGCTGGCTAGTCCGCGAGGCATACCGCTTCTATCAACACCAGGGTGCGAACGGCACTGCACGTGGCCTCTTCTGGGCCAGTATCTGGCAACTGCCTATTCTCCTGGTCGGCGGCCTAGTGACTAAGAAAGGTCTCTGGGATGGCGTTTGGAGGAATATATTCGGGCAAGCCGATGAAGAAGATGAGGAGTATCTGTACTACGAGGGCGAAGAGGAGTTGGAAGGCGAGAAGGCTAAGCTCCAAGATGCTGCATCATCCCGTGCTCCATCAACCCGGACAAGTACTTTGTCCACTGCATGAGCTTTGAACCACAAGTCCCTCGTGCTGGATACCCTTCCTTTCATTCATCTCACTGAGTTACCTCACATTGTTCATTCGAACCACATTTTTGTTCTGGGATTTTGTCTTATACAGCGGTTTGGAGTGGCGTTTCTTTTTTTTTTTTTGACTTTGTATAACATCCGTCTCCTATATGTAGCTGCATGCACCAGATTTTAGGCCGCAGTCGCGCCTATCAACTTCAGTATTCTACCGCCTCACTCTCCTGGATTGGATGTGACGACTTCCAATACGGTTGCTGATCCAGTTTTGAAAGAGGCATTTCCATTGAAAATCCAGAGACGTAGCTGTCAAAGAATATGGTGAGTGGCAGGTGTCGAGCACGACACCCTCAAAACTACATTTGAGCCCTCCATCCAAGTTCCCTTGTCAGATCAGATCTCGCCCGTGCGCTAGGGGAATTCGTTAATCTCAACTTCATAGAAATGAGAGCAGCATTGAAGATACTTGGATGCAAAAACGATTTCGGTAAATATAGTATTCCCATTCATCCACCTATCTGCAGCTTCCTGCAGCTTCCTGCAGCGACACAGATTCCACTTCGGATTTCAAGGTGCGATACCCCAACGCTGCAACCTATCACCCACAACCTCAGCACGCTGTGCTTGGATAGCTCCATGGGGAATTTGAATGGATAGCTTGTATATTTTCACCCATAATGTTACCTTCTTTTGCTTCTTTGGGTTAGTTATAGTTATAGGGGTATGCTGACTAAGACCCAACTTAACCTCTAACTGTGTTCCTGTAATAACTATACAGCTGACTAGGGGTTCCTCAACTACACCCATAGAAGCATACAATGAGTCTTCTGGCTAGGGGTATACCTAGGCTGTTATTTCCTAGTCCCACTCCTATTCCACTCAATCTCTTGAACACGACGCGCATGTTCGGAGCCAGACAAAGAAGCTGGGATCGGGATATCCCTCATCGGGCCTTCTCCTCCATTCCACCAGCAACAACCTCGCCTATCTACTTAAGCCAAATTGAAAAGTATACCCGGCCACCTACTCAATTCCCCCCAGTGCAGAGACTGTCTCCACGTCTCCCGGGCATGAGCCCTAGGTTCAACAATGCCGACCAAATCGAGCAGTATCTTCACGAAGATGGCCTTCGCGCCTGGGGCTTTGTTATCTACCGGTGTACCTACCAGAGTAATACAGCCTGGGACGAGTTTATGCGCCGCCTACTCGCTAATACTAAGGATATGCTGGAAAGCGAAGGGGGCCTTGATTTACTTGATAATTTAGCCCTGACTGTGATTGAAGACCCGGGAAGTTTGGACGGGGCTACTACGGCTGTGATTCGGCACCATTTTGAGCAGTGGGTGGCGACTGCAGTGCACCAAGAACAGGGTACTGGCCCGGCGCTGCTATGGTCAGAACGATACAGGTACTGTCTGCAGATTACGCAGGATGTCTTGGACTCTGTTCTTACCGATGAAAATGAGGCGGGGTTTGTACGACTTATTCGAAGGGACTGGGAGGAGTATGACCCGTACGATGGAGGGGACAGGCTTGAGGACGAGCATGAGGCGATTGAAGGGTGTACTTTGGAAGATGTAGGGTGGATAAAGGTCCCGTTTGATGGTGTGATGGTTGTTCCTTGGTATTACTTACGTGGAGGGGGTTGGGAGACTGAGTATCATCGTCCGCCCAAGATTGCTTGTTACTAGTTTTGTCGTTTTCAGCATGTATAATTCCGTATGGTAGCCCGGCGACGATCCAAGAATATGGTTAATCTCACTGATCAATTTCCTATCTGATCCTCAGTTCTACTCAGTGAGCAAAGAGCGGCGAGGGGTGAGCATTAAAACGTAAAGGTAAAGCCATGTTGCGGGGCCTAAAATCCGGTGCGTATCTACACATTCCCATTTCTACTCTTTGAAACAGAACTCCCAATAGGTGAATGTATTGATACTAATTCTCCTATGGAAATCATCTCACATATTATTCGAACCACCCACTTCACATCATTACCACCCCAAATGACCACAAACAGACATTAACCTATGAAGAAGTAGAAGTACCAGCAGCTTCAATCAAAAACTTCGCAGCCGCCGCAGCGTCAGTGCCATAAGTAATATGCGCCATTCCATTTGCTCCGTTTAAGCAGACAGGGTCACCAAGGTGACAGAACTCCTTGACCTTATCGCCGGCAACCTTACCGACACCCTGAGTCTTGAGTGGGTCACCGAAAAGAACGGCAGCGGTAATCTGATCGGCAGTGAGGCTGTTGGCAGCATTGTGGACGACCATGGCACCCTGGGAGTATCCGCCCAACAAGACCTTGGTCTTAGGGCACTGGCTGAGAGCCTGCTTGACGAGCTTGGCCATGGCGGGACCGCCGGCTGCGCCCATCACTGCGTTGCCCTGTTCGAATGGAGTGTTAGTTGACAGATTTAGTTTGTTAATTTTGACAGTAGCACACAAAGCAAAGTCAAGTCAAGTACTGAAGATAGGAAGGGATGGGGTTCTCATACCGCTGCATCCGCGGGATAATCCACACCCTGCACGGTGACCTTGTCGCCGGTCAGGGAGTTCAGCTGCTTGGCAAGAGGGGGTCCAATGACCGTGCCCATGTTACCTATCTCGGTAGTTCCGCGCGCAAAGATGAACGTGTACTCTTTGCAGCCGGCATTCTGGGTCACGCCGTTCTCGGTCGAAGAGCCCGAGCCTAGAAATCAACCATTAGCATTGTGTTTCCATATACTGAGGTGGGTTGGTAGGGGATATTACTCAAACTGGGGATACTAAGTCCACTGCCTGACGAGGTGCCTGTGGAGCTAGAGGTATCGGAGCTGCTGCCAGACCCCGAAAGTCCTGGCATGAGAGACTTCCAGGCATCCAGTCCACTGCCGGTCCCAGTGCTGGAACCGAGACCGGACAGCTGGCGGTTCTCGATGGTGCGGGTGGGAGCTGCGATGGCAATGCTAGCCAAAGCGAGGATGATAGTAGACTTCATGTTGAAACGAGGGAATTATATTTGTCAAAGAATGGATTTGAGAGACCAGCTCTGCAGTGTAGAATAGTGAATGAATGGAGGATTGGAGTGAATGAATGGGAATACAACACGAGAGGAATGATTCATTCTTATATACTTGTATTTGTTGACTTGTTCGGTACTTGGATTGGGGTCAACCTCGGAATGATGGTATACTCGGGCAATGTCTGAAACTAAAAAATTTGTGAAACGGAGAACCTGTTTCATCATTGGACCCCTGTTCTTGGGGGATATACTTTTTTTCAGTCCCGGCATAGTTGGAGAACACACGGAGTAGCCCTACAAGAGATCTTCAATAGATCCCGGGCTCTCCCGTTTTCTGTGTTCGGATTACGTGAAAATCAGATGAAAAGGTCAAATTATCTCTTAACATAGGTATTCTAGTTTATACAATCATCATCTCTCAATCATCTTTAGCTGATGTATCTATTTCCTCCGTATATCCATATAATATATCTGGAGATATGACAGGTCTACCACAAAAGTCCTGAGACACAGGTTTTGTAGGGTTTGGGTTAAATGAAGCCGACCAAACCTTCCGAGGTTCTCAAAAATGAGTCTATTAGCACTCAATCGGGAAATGTAGCCGTTGGACCCCAAATCGTCCGAGACAAGCCCTAAAAAAAGGTCCAGGAAGTGTGGAGAATATTACTCGCGGGAATCGTATCAAGGGGTTCCTGAACTCTCAGTGGGACCTGGTCGATGGTGGCTCTGGAATGTCTCAGATATCGTACTCCACTAAGAAGTTGGGCCCAACCCCCTGATATCCTGATATGACTAGACCAAGGTACGGTGTATGTTGCACGTGGTTTGGTCTAGTTGATGCCGAGAAGAGAATTATGGAGTTTTCCTAGATAAATGCTAATGAAACCTAGGTACGGAGTATAGTACATCGATATAGTACAAAATGTATAGTCCACAAGGACAATGTGATATATAATCGCTAGTGGCGCCAGCCAATATCTACTTCCTCAACTGTAGATGATACGTCTTCAATGCCTCCTCGGTCATGGGACTCGGGGCACCAACCATGGCATCATCGCCCCCCTTACCAGTCTTCGGGAAAGCGATCACATCACGCACGGATTCCTTACCGAGCATAACAGCGACAAGTCTGTCAAAACCCAGCGCAAGACCCGCATGCGGCGGACAGCCAGAGCGGAGGGCATCGAGCAGATGCGAGAAGTCGGTTAACCGCTCAGCTGGCATTTTCAGAATATCACGGAAGATGAATTCTTGCACTGCTGCGTCGTGGATACGACGACTACCACCGCCCAGCTCGACGCCGTTCACGACGAGGTCGTAGTGGTCAGCTACCGCCTTGGTGGGGTCTGTGAGGAGGAGATCGACGTCGGTGGGGGTCTTGGGTGCGGTGAAGGGGTGGTGTGTGGAGGAGAAGCCTGCTGCGCCGCCCTGACCAGGCTCTGAGTCTACGGAGGGAGAGAAGAGGGGGAAGTCGACGACCCAGAGGAAGTCGAATCCGGTCGCGGCGGGCTTGAAGCCTGCTGAGACTGAGGCTGCGTGTAGTGCACGGCGTAGATCGCCAACGGGGGTTGAACCCCCGGAGAAAGGAGCACGGGGCCGTGCCTGCAGAACGATCAGGTCGCCGTGGTCAGGGTCTAGTAGTTCCTCGATTTGCTCGGCGGCTTCGAAGCCGAAGGGCTGTAGTCCGCAGAGCGGCTGCTTGCCATTGTAGACGAAGACGCCTGGGCCGCCGTCTGGGTTATTGTTAAACGGCGCACCTGCCGGGGAGTCGAGGAACTGGGTAATGAACTTGTGGGTCTCGGCGGGATCGTTATTATTTCCTTCAAGCTTGAAAGCCTCCACGATGGGATTAGTAAGGTCAGAAATCTTGCCGACTAGATCCACGGGGAGAACATGATCCAGTCGAATGATTTCCATTCCGTATCTCGTGTCCGGCTTGTCAGATCCATATTTGGCCATGACTTCCTGGTAGGGGACTTTGCGGAATGGGCCCTCCGGCGCAGGATCTTTCATCAACGAGGACCAAAGTCGGCGAATGACCCCTTCCACGGTGCGCATGACATCGTCACCTGTCGCGAAAGACATCTCCATATCAAGCTGTGGATATTCAATTAGCATATATCACCCATTACTCAATCAAACAATATAAATCCATACCTGAGTAAACTCGGGTTGACGATCCGCACGCAAATCTTCATCCCGGAAGCAGCGCGCAAACTGATAATACCTTGGCAAACCACTAGCCATGAGAATCTGCTTATACTGCTGTGGGCTCTGCGGCAAAGCATAAGCCAGCCCTTCCCTCCGAGTAGGCACAATGAACTCCCGTGCGCCTTCCGGCGTAGACTTGAACAACAGCGGAGTCTCAATCTCCACAAACGGCGGACGGCACTGCTCCAGCTCTTTCTTGCAAAGATTGTGAGCGCGGGCACGGAAGCGTAGTGCTTCGCGCAGCTCCGCATCCGAGCGCAGTTGGAGGTAGCGTTGCTCAGGTGGGAAGACTGTTTCAGGTGTCATGATTAAGTCCTTGGGGAAGTCATTGAGCGGGTGAATTTCTTCCAATGCGAGTTCCCATTGGTCTTGGGCTGGTGTGTTCTCCCCCTCTGATGGCTTGGTCTTTTTCTTTTGAACTGTCCCGCGCACAGCCACGGGGCTGTTTGCGTTCACGGTCTTTAGCTGCTCGAAGGCATCGTTCTTGGCGAATGCTACAACTTGTAGGCTGTGTTGCAGGGTGGGATCGGACAGGCGCACGAAGGAAAGTTTCTTGGACAGATCTGCACGGTTTCCGAGGTATCCATGTAGCACTACTTCCGTGTTTGGCTCAGCCTGTGCGAAGAACGTTTCAAAGTCGTGGGTGGCAGGTGGGAAGTCCACTGTAGCGCATCATGTGTTAGCCACGGCCTTCTCAAACTGTAGGAAAGCCAAGATTTTCAGCAGAAACTATCCACATACCAGCCCGCTTGTAAGCTTTCAGAAAAGCAGGAAGCTGTTTAGGAGGCTCCTCCTGTCGCAAACAAGCCCGAACATGGAACTGCCGCGGAGTCTGAATGGGGCTGTAACATTGTCTCGGCGAAGCAACGGGTCGACCGCGCAGAAGATTCGAGATCTCGATGTAGCTAGATCTCAACCGCAAAGAACGGAGCTGCACGGCAGCAATTGGCATATTTCAATTGTCGCGAATGCAATTGCAGCCAAACCAGAAGAAAGCGAGTCATGCCCAGACAACCTGACCATTAGAACCGGCAGAAAACCACCCCGCCCTAGAAGCGGACTAGCGCCCGCAGAAATAAAACGCGCGGGATTTTTCGCTCGACTGTTTTTCTTTTCTTCTTCATCCTTCCAAGTTTTATACTTGTGAGTATTCTTGTTCCCAGGCCCCTTTCAAAGGGAATTACCATTTTTGATCAATTTACTGACTGTTTCCCAGAATGATGAAAGCCTAGTGTGTTATATATGAGACAGTCTCTTCCCTCTGAGACGTGCGGCTCTCTCTCTTCGGAGGGCTTAAGGGCTGTACGAATCGAGGGCAGGGTATGTGATATATGCGTTCGGCATACCAACCTTGTTTACATGACGGACGCGATGAAGGCATCTCTGATCCCATTCACAAGACTTGAAGGTGTAACCATTGGCTTTGGGCCATGGTTTGGGGGCTTCCCTTGAAGCTGGGAGAGATGGATGTTGGACGGGTGTTGGCAACGATGCCTTTTATGTCCGAGATTCTTTCTTTCGGCTCTTATATTCGCATTTAGCTAGCTATACTTTGGCCTCAGGAACTTGTTCCTATGTCTGGCTCTTCTCGACAGTAGGATTATAGTAGAGTCAACTGCCTTACAGGCATAGTCGCGTGCGTCGCCGTTGACTCTATAACCTGACTGAGAAGACACCGGACATTTCAGAGCAAGTACCAGGGGCTTGATTACAATATCAATTTTAATACTCAGGACTTCCTCGCATATATCTCTTGTGTTTGACTATAGCTATCTCTGAAAGGGCCACCTACATTCGTATGTTTATTTGAAAACAGCTCTTCATGAAAGTGAATTTCGGATCACAACAATGAATTTTGATATGTATGCTGATTTTTTCCCAGCTTCAAGTAATCTATACAGAAAAAAAAATAACTTAAATAAAATAGTCCCCTAATCGCATATAAATCGCATATATCATCTTTTTGAACGCTTTTTCACGCAAAGATCATCTTCTCCAACACCTCCTTCTCTCCACTATTCTCAACAAGATTTTTGAAAACACCACCCTCAATCCCCATAAGATCCTTAGGCGTACCAAACTCAGCCGCCTTTCCAGCATCCATGACAAGAATACGATCGAAGTCCGCAATGGTGCTAAGCCGGTGCGCAATGACGAGCAGCGTGGTAGCATTTCGTCCGAATTCCGCACGGATAGACGTCTGAATCAACGCGTCGGTCTCCATATCAACAGCCGAGGTCGCCTCGTCTAGGACCATAATCTTGGGTCGCGAGACGATAGCACGGGCAAGACAGAGGAGCTGGCGCTGACCCTGGGAGAGGTTAAGGCCGCCTTCGGAGATAGTCGAGGAGAGAGAGGTGAAAGCGTTAGAATTCGTCTTCTGCGCCGTCGATGGTGTCGTGGCGCCCGTTTCGCTGGGCTGGCGGGGCGTAGCAGTGCGCGATGTGAGGGTGAGCTCGTCGTCGTCGGCCTCGGAGATGAGGTGCACACGTGCTAGCGCATCGTATAGCTCTGTATCGCTGTATTCGTCGAACGGGTCTAGATTCGATCGCACACTGCCGGAGAATAGCACTGGGTCTTGCGGGATGATTGCAAGTCGGCTGCGGAGGTCGTGTAGTTTGATCGTGGAGACGTCGATTCCGTCAATGAAGATTTGGCCAGAGCGTGCTTCCAGGAATCGGAAGAGTGCAAGTGTCAAAGAGGACTTGCCTGCCCCGGTGCGTCCAACCACGCCCACGCGCTGGTTCTTCTCAACTGAGAAGCTGAGCCCGTTCAATACAGGTGGGAGATCTGGTGCGTAGCCCACCACGAGATCGTGAACTTCGAGATGGCCCTCTGTAGGCCAGGCCGCGGGTGCGTCGGCTCCTCCTTGGTTCTCCATCTCGATGTTGGAATACTCGATGACACGCTCTGTGGCGTTCATGTTCAATTCAATGTTGGCGTATTGCCGTAGTGCCATTGTGATCGCACTGTTATACTGCAACGCAAAGCTGAGAGCGAAACCAGCAAGCGAAGCGCTGATACCCGGTAGGTAGACCACGAGCCCAGCAGTGATAGTTGAGAAGGCAGCGCCGACGATGTTCATGCGGAATGAGAGCCAGCGGTTGAACAGCCACAGGGTCCACCATGCTTGCGCATGGCGATTGATCTTGCCGTACATGATTTCGACGTAGGTGCCTGGTTTGCTGAAGGCACGAATGGTGATCAGTCCAGCGAGACTAGAGCCGAACTGCTCAAACACAGGACTTTTGGCAGTGCTCTCGAGACGTTTGATTTGGCGGGCACCTGCCAGATAGGATAGGGCCAGTTTTACACAAATTAGCAACAGGACCGCGCCGAGCAAGATCACCATCCAGTCGACAAGCATTCCTGCAATCATGATTGCAAAGACATCTAGGACCTTGCTCACGAAGAAGCCGATGTCGTATCCGATTCGTGAATCGATTGAGTGGAAGTCGGCTGTGAAGCGGTTGAGAATCCGTCCCAATGGAACGGTGTCCAGCCACCGGAGTGGCGCGCGGAGGATAGTATAAATCAAGCCATTGAACAGGTTCCTGGAGGCTCGGACTGACGCCGAAAGAATGCAGTAATAACGGACTGTACCCATTATGCAGGCAGTGGCCGAGATCGCAACATAGATTCCGAGGTACATAAAGAGGTCATCGTGTTGTTGGACCGGTGCAGTCGGTTGCATGGTATGCTGCAATAGGACACTGTATTGCTCAGGATGAGCCTGAGTGTTGGACGCTGAACGCGTCCAAATATTGATCCACCAAGACTGTGATAAATAAAAATTAGTTAAAAGATACAGACAACGGGCCTGTTTTGTGATTTCATTCACTTACCCGTCCAACCAAGAGAGACGAAAACATTAGGTAGACCGCGAGCGTCAACAACCAATAGCCCACGGAGCCACCCTTATTCAAGAAAGCAAGGTAAACTGATAGTCGCACAGAACCGATTTCCCGTTTCTCGTCTTCAACAAACTTCTTCGGTATAGATATCTCTGGTGCAGCAGCAACCCCATTTCCGTTGGGAGCTTGGCCATTTGCAGCCGTGCTCGGTCTTCGGTGTGATGTATTCGAGATCACCTTCTGGAGAGTTGTCTCCTCATCATTGAGGAATTCACGGTCTTCTGCATCTGCTACAAGATCTGCTTGTTCAGCGGCTTGTTCCTCGCGAAGGATATCCTCTAGATGGTGTGATTCCCTCAGATCATCAATGCTACCTGCATATTTGATACGACCATTCTCCAACAGTACGGAGTAGTCCGTGCGAGGAAGGCACAGTGCGACATGGTGAGTGACCAAAATGCGAGTTCTGTTTTGACCGAGTTCACCGGTGAGAGCGTTCTCAAAGACGTGACGCCCTGTGTGGGCATCGAGGGCGCTAAAGATGTCATCCATGACAAGTATGCCAGCCCTGGAGTACAATGCGCGGGCGAATGAAATACGCCAGCGCTGACCACCGCTTAGATTGACACCATTGGCACCAATATCGGTCAAATCGCCGTCTGGCAGCATGTCGAAATCCTTTGCCAGAGCGCAAGCAAAGATGACCTTTTGGTAGCGCTCTGGATCGTCCGGTAGTCCAAAGAGAACGTTCGCTTTGATCGTAGCATTTTCGATCCAGGGCATCTGCGCAACATAGGCAATGGCCGAGTCGATAATCCAATTTGCCTTTGTCGCAAGGTGATCAAATCGGTCTGTAATGGGAAGTGGAACGGGTACCTTGATCGTTCCGGAGAGGACGTCACATTCACCTAGGATCGAGGAGAGAAGCAGACTCTTTCCAGAGCCAGTTCTACCCGATATCACGCTTAGACTATTGGTCGGGAATTTCAAGGTCATGTCACGCAGAATGAAACGATCCTCGGAATCTTCGATATCTTCCTCCTCCGCGGGCCAGGCAACGGAGGCGTGTTCAAAAGCGATATAGTCAGCAGGGACAGTATTGACAATATTTTCGGAGGTAGCCAAAAATTTGTCGATACGGTCCGAACTAACCTTCGCCTCCAGACCCATCGATGTGAGCTCTGGGATAATAGCAAGCGACGCTTCGAGAGAATTGAAGATTGCCATAGCTGTGAAAGCGACAGAAGGTGACAAAGTACCGTTAAGGATGGCATATGTAGTCAACGAAACGGCGGATAAGCCGACAGGACCGAGAACCCAGATCGCAAGCAGGCCAATATCAGCTACGAAGGAAGCCCACAATGCGCCAAGTTCGGTCTCCCGAGTCTCCCGGACGCGGTTCTGCCATTGCTCCTCCAAGGCTGAGAATTTGATCTGCCTGATTCCCTGCAGCACTTCGGTAACGATTGCCAGCTTCTGGTCACGGAATTTCATCAATCGGTCCTGGGCATTCGAATATTTCTTAGCTGCGTAAATATTCAGTGGTGTTATAAGAAGAGAGACTGAAAGACCGGCGAAGGCACTGGGCCAGCCGAGGATTTGGACCAGAAAGGTGGCACCGATAATGATTCGGAAGAGCGCCTGCGGGATAATGTAGTTGAAAGAGGCAAAGTCGGAAACACGTCGAGCATCCACGGCCACGTGGTTGATAATACTCTGGCGGCTTTTCTTCAATGCATCCTCGTCATCGTCGTCAGCCTCCCCAGATCCTTTGCTGGAACCATCGGATTCATCTGTCGTTTTAGACTTCTTTGTATACTTCACATCCTTCCGACGCATGGCTTTGGCAAAAATGACTGCTGACAGCTCTGCGAAGATCGGAACTCCGAGTTTAGAGTAGACCACCCAGAACAGCCATGACTCGACGGTCGTGGCAAGGAACAACAAACCACCCAGAGCCAGGACCCAAACATACGATGTTCCGACATTCCAGTCCGGAGTACCGCGCAGTTCGAGTGTTTTCAGGATCTGAAACAGGGCGACCTGGGGTCCAAAGCTCAGAAAACAGATCAGCAGACTAAGTATGGTCTGGGCGATCAGTGGCCCCAAATGCGCAAAGACAATCGCTAGCCACAATTTCCGGTTCTGCCGGGCAATTTCGAATTTCTCACGGAGAAAGTCAGCACGCTTCGATGCTGTAAGCTTGGGAATATCCTCAAGATCCATGGCCTTGTGCTCCACGGCGTAGTCTAGCAACCCATTGGCCCAGCTGAAAGTGAAGCGACTGAGTAGGGAGACTGAAAGTTCCCGCTCAACCAGCTTATCTTCATGGTAAACATCTGGACGACGTGGTATCAGAACGCAAAACACGGCGCGAAGAGCAGCGCTAGCAATTTGTGCCAATTGCAGCCCGACCCAAACTCGTCCATGGGGAAGTCCGAGTTGAGAGAATACCAAAATCCCCACTTCCATGCTCGGAACTACAGTGGCAATGATACTGCCCCAGAAAGCGAAGTGGCCGAGAACATATCGGCTTGTCGGTCGGGGCTCGGTGAAGAAAGCAATAGCTTGAATAGCGAGCAGAGTCTAAAAAATAAGAATTGGCTATTAGTTTGATTCAAATCGAATGGCTTTGTGTTCTTTTGTGTTCTTGATCGGGTTTTCTACATACCCATACTCCGAACTGCAGCCAGATCAATGGCGTGGAATTCGCAATGGTAAGCTTCAATGTCGCAAGAACAGCCAAGGCGAGAGTCACTAGAAACCCGGCGACGGAGAACAGGGCGATGAGGACTCTTTGCCATTTATCAGAGAAAGCTCGGAGGGATTCCACGGTCGCTTCTCCATCTTCATCGCTGTAAACATCTTTGGCTAATTGGATGGACTCATAATCACGGGCTTTGAGGGAAATGCGGTGGGCGATACTCTGAATAGCAGGTATACTATCCAGAGCAACTAGCGACAAGGCTAGATAGCTAGATGTCGCCGAGTATGCCATAATTTTTTTTTTTCGGACGCAAAAAAAGAAGGACAAAAAAAAATATCAAGGCGTTATCAGCGACTATAACGAATACGCTGCATGTTAGCGCGAGCTATCGTGACATCGAGCGGGGAACAAACAGGGAATAGACCGATCTTAGACCGCCAGTGACTCAGAATACCTCTATATTGTCAGATAAATTTCCCCCCTCGGGCTGTGCATTGAGTCACGCGCACTATATTGTGCAGTTCTCGTGTTCAATGACTGAACTCCTTGGTGGCTGCATATTCCTCTAGAGGCTAACTCCGAACTCCGACCCTCCCGAGATTGGTATTGCGTCTTCCAATGGTCATATGCGGAATAGCATATCTGTAAGCATTAACCAGAGTTAACTAGTTAACGTAGGACAATTATTAAACATTCAATTCGGATTCAAGGAATACCATTCCCCACTTGTATAGCTTGTATCCATCTAATGTCCACCTAATGCAGGACCGGCCTCCACCCGCGTCTCGGCACAAACTTTTCCACGGCCTCATCATCCAAGACATCACGCCCCAATCGTGCAGTGATAACGCTTCGCTCATATTCTGGGCCGTGCACGTAAAACGGCTCGAATCCTTGTCCGACCAGTTTGGGGGTCCACGTTTTTTTTCTACCTTTTTCTTTTAACTCCCTTGGATTTACCGTCGGCTCAAATCCAGAGGATTCCCGATCTAAACTGAGATACCACCGCCGTTGGTGGATCGAGCCGATCGTGTTGCTGGACCCTGGGTAGGCATTGTTTCTTTGGATTTCTATGTCGGCGGTGTAGGTATCGTCTGCATGTGCCTTAATCGGGCTATTTTGAGATTCGGATTGACATGGTTGGAGTGTTGGATCCACCCTCAAAATTTGTTTGCTTGGTGGCGGCGAAGGTGATCCGGAGTCCGAGGTAAAGGGCGCTTGTGGCGCCCTTGGCCTGGATTGGCGACGACGCCGTTTGGGGCCTTGTCGGATTGGCCTCGCAAAATTGGTGGTTTTGTCCATCCGTAGAATAATAGTGTAGTCTTTTGGCAAACGGGTTCCATGCAGTCGGAGTCGGATTTTGCGCTTGGTGTTTCAGCGTTAGGGAAACCCATTGTCTCCACGTTGTACAGGGATATACTCACATTCTGAAAGGCTTCTCGCAACTTCGCACTATCTGAGATTGGCTCCGATAAAACATGGCTATCTACGGAGACCTCTGATCGAGAGTCATCGGTCTCCGGGCCAGATGGGTCCCTTTGGTAAGGTAGAATTTCATATTCTCCAGTATCCCAGATAATCAGGCTCCCCGTTTGGTGGGAAGCTGTTTCGATGAGATGATTCTGTAAAGATGTCAGTAATCGATATCATACCATCTCATCCCCGATTATAAACCCACCCATAAACAATGGATCCGAGTTTCTGTTGCATTCCGGTTCAATCGTTGGCTATTCGGATCCCCAGGCATCCCATACATAACCGACCAACTCACAGAGCTGGTCTCCGAGAACTGGAGACGGAGGTCATAATGGGGTCCTGCGATGGGATGGTCATGTTGATGGATGACGAAATGGCGTCCTTCTGGGTGCTCGTTGCGTCTGTACAATTCCATCCATTCCTTGATGGGCAGCTGTGGTAATGGTTGTGTTGGAAGTGGGCGAACACATTCTTTGAGCTTTGCTGAAATTGTGCTCAGGTGGTCGGTCACTTTAACCTGACCTGCTTCGATGGCAGCAAGGCTGGATGAAGTGTTTAGTAGTGATGCGTTCAGCGGGGTAGCGTCTCCTCCATCTCCATCCTTGACCCCTTTGGTGGATGATCTTTTTTGTGGTGGAGAGACAGGCGCATTTAAGCTTAAGAGAATTGGGTGCTGGTCATTTAGCGGAATTTCGTTTCTTAGCTCATGCTCCGGGCTGGATTCTAGGCTGCATGCGCGTTTCATGATTGGAGCACTTGGGTTAACGTGTTGTCGCAGCCGGGATCAAGCGAGAGTTACAGTAATGACATGCATCATTGACATTATTGGATTCATGTATTACCTGCATGACATTTACAGACGGAACTTGAGGTGATGTCCCGGGGTCGCAGCTTACTAACAAGCTTGACTTCCAAACTTGGAAGCTTGGGCAGAGCCAACGACGTGAAAAATATTAGGATAGAAAAAGCCAACCAGTCACTCGTCAATTATATATTTATAGAATCAGAGGACTGTGAGATCGACGCCGAAAATGACAGCTTCTCTACATCCAAAGTACTCGGAGGCTAGGGTGGTGGTTGATTTTCCGTTGTATATAATCTCATCGGGTGGTTACTTACATTTTAGCCTTATTGTAAAACACAGCCTAGGGGGGGGGGAGAGTGCCATCGCGAAGAAACGATACCGTGACCTCCGCCTAAATGTTTTATGCCAAAAGCAAAAATGAGCTGGAGTCCGCCATTATACAACCGCAGACTCGAGCTCATTAACTACCTATTGCACTTTAGTGTGGATGACAAAGTACCTTTGTGCGCCTGACGTGTGGCTGATATGCGAAATCCATAATCTCGAGATGTTTGTGTTCCAATCACATTGAAAATACGAGATGTTCTCTTCGTGAATGAGAAAAATGCATGCATGATCTATAACTTTAACTGGATGTGTCTTGAAATATATCTCGTGAGATGGTATTCGACAGTGGCTATTAGATCACATATCCTGCTGTCCCTTCATCTGACATCTTAACATGGCAATCCGACCACTCGACGCCATCCAGAACCGAGAGCCTGACCGGTACAATAGCAAGTATCTCTCGCACCATTTTCTGTTTTTCTGTTTTTCTGTTTTTCTGTTTTTCTGATGGAAAGGTTGTCCACAACGGCCTTGGGTGGTCCACGCAGTTTCATGTATACATGCACACCGCATATCCGACAGAAACAATGGCCATTAAACCTACACTGAAAGAGATATTCGGACGTGTTTTCGTCTCCATGAATGGAAGCACTGTCTCGGTGAGGGTATATGCAGATATTAGCATTCTATCGTGGTTAACCCTAAGATCACCGGGAGCTTTCAGGGGTGGATGCCTACCCTCTGGCAAATACCGCAGTTATCTTCCTTAATCTCCACCTCTGACAAAAGCTTTGTTTTCACAGCTAGGGTGACGGCACCACAATAGCAACCGCCAGTATATAGCTTTAGGTTGTCACCTGGTACTTCCGCTGGTTGTCCGCGGAATGGAGTATTTAACTTGGGCTAATGTATTTTATATCTAAGGATTTCATGAAAATTGTCTTAATTTGAATTATATGCGCATGTGAGATGAACTAAAACCACTACCAACAAAGCTGTATCGCAGTGCCCGTTCCTGTGCCAATAAAATATATGAGACTAGCATCCGACCTCTCCCTCAATTAACCTTAATTGTGAGAATTGATAATGGGGTTAACAGCCACACTCTGCGGATTGTGGAAGATATCTTTCGGATCAACAAGAGTCTTGATACTTTGGAGCCGCCCAAGATTCGACCCCCAGTAGGCCATCTGACCATTCTCAAGGTAAGGATCAACATATCCCGGATAGGAACGTAAAGGTCCTGGTGGTCGATTTTCAATCACAACTTGATGCAAGCGATCGAGGAACCTCCTGGCAATGAATGTAGGAGGCTCAAAGCCGACAACAGCATAGGATTGCATCCACATGACAGCGTCACGGTGCACATAGGCTGTGGCATTCATAGGAACATCGTTGGTTGCGCCACCTTCCAAGTCAAAAATAACCCACCAGTTTTCACTGCCCTTCGGTGCGGTGTCGAGGTACGTGAACAAGGCGACTAGCCCGTGCTCGGTGAATAGTTCGTCGACTGTGAACGATACTGACTTGGAGTAGAACGAAGTGAGCAAAGCTCCACCGATTGAGACCAGGTAATTCTCAGCCGCGTGGGCTAGTAAGGCTAGCCAGTTCGTGATGTATGCCACATTGCCCTTGTTGTGGATTGGGAGGCTGTTTTCTTGCTCAAATTCTTCGAACTCCTCTCTGGTTCCGAAGAAGCTGCCCGTGATCACAATACCGCCCTGGAAGATTGTGAGCTCGGTGGAATAATTCCGCGTAATATTAGGCTTTGCGATAATGGACTGCCAGGCTTGGAAGAGTTTAACTTTGTCAAGTACGTCTCCTTGACTGAACGTATACGTGTATTGCACAGCTCCCTTGGGAATTTCCTGCGTGCGAACTTTGAACTCAGTGACGATACCAAAGCTGGCGGCCGCACCCTTGATAGCCCAGAAAATGTCCTGGTTCTGGTTATCCGACGCTGTCACAATTCTGGAATTGGCCAGGACTACTTCAGCCTCCAGCACATGATCCAACGCAGTTCCCCATTGTCGTGACATGAGACCGAGACCACCAATGGTGAAATGACCACCAACTCCGACTTGTGGACAAGATCCATGTGACATCGCTCTACCACCTGCGTGCAGAAGACGGTCTTGGAGATCACCCAAGTTTGTACCGGCCCCAATTGTGGCGATATGGGTGTGCGGATCCATGGAGAAGTTCTGGAAACCTTTTAGGTCGACGACAACGTGACCATCGGCTCCTCCCAGACCTACCATAGTACAGTTGGTTTAGCAAAGGTACATAATGATCTGGACGTAGAAGGTACTTTCATACCATAGTTGCCATAGCTGTGACCTCCACTGTAAGCTTGCACCCGGTAGTTTCTCTCAACGGCACAACGCACAATTTCAGCGACCTGGCTCGTAGTATTCGGATAGGTGATTACCGCGGGATGGACAGGAATGGCCAGGTTATAGGATGGCAGGGCCCGGAATTCATATAAAAGATCTCCCCGAAAGGTCGCCATAGTAGGGTTTCCTCCCACGGCGGCCATGAAGCACTCACGGCCGGCGATGCTGGATGTGTTCCCCATTTTAGATGAGAATGAAAATTGAGGACTACTCCCAAGATGGTCAGATAGAAGCGGATGCAAGGGAAAAGATCCGTAATGACCGGTGGAACATATAGAAGGGGAGGGATCGCGACTGCTTCACGAGACGGAGAACCTTGGCCAAGTCTTCTGCTCACTCCGACGTCTCATTTTCTCGGTGTCACAGTTGCTACATATGCCACGGTTGTCACATTCGTTGCTAGTACTCAGGGGGTCTTCTGATTCTTTGAGGATCTTCGTCTAGACATAGTTACTCGACTTGGCCTGTCATGCTACTGCATGCAGGGACTGGTGTAACACGGCGAATCAGTACATGAAAGCGCTTGAGATGATGAAATTGAGAGCAAATGTTCGAATAGAATAGTCAACCAATGAGTTCATAATTTCCGAGGTGAACACCGAGAGATGCCGAAAGAAACTGCTCGGGGACCACTATAACTATAACGGCGACGTGAATGGTCCCCGATCCGGAAATCCCTTGTCATGCAATATGGAAACCCTAACTCAACTCCTTTGTTTCTTTACTTCTTTGCTTCTCTTTTTCAAACATCGAACCCGGAGAATCGCCGGTTATCGATTTTTTTCCCTAACTTCCTTGGTGTTCTATGCTCCATACCATCCAACCCACTTCCCGTAATGACTTCAGGAAGAAAACCTTAATAACAAAGACAATCGACAGAGCATCAACATCATGTTCACCCCAATTCATACTACGCTGGGCGCGCTATTACTATTCCACGGCTCATCTGGCCTACTCATACACAACGGCGCCATCTTCGGCATATCCTCTCTCCTATCCGGGTGCGCTTTCAACCCGAGTCGTGACAATGTGCCCATCATCGCGGGTTTGGTGTCCAGCATTGTACCGGTGTACTTGCTAGCACCATCACTGATCCCGGATTATTCCGCGCCGCCACAGTCTTGGGCTTCTGCTGCAGCAACGTTGGGAGTGGGCTTCCTATTGGGGTGGGGAACAAAGGTGAGAAGTATCGGATATAATTGGAGAACGAGGAACAGGTTGACTAAGTGAAGTAGAACGGTCGAGGCTGTACTTCGGGACATATGCTGTGTGGCCTTTCGCGTCTCTCGCCCCGCTCGCTGATTGCAACCGCCATCTTCTTCACAACTGCATTGCTCACGGCGAACTTTGTTGAGGGCGGATCTAATATCCCGTCTTGTGGTACGACCCCGTGCTATACACCAATGTATCCATCTGGGCCGGAGTTCGGGTTCATGGCTGGTGCAGTGCTGCTGGCGGCTGTCACGAACTTCATGGTTGTCCCGCAGAAGGTCCATCGGTCGGAGGAATCTAGGGTTGTCTATTCTTACGTGGCAGGGTTGGAGTTTGGTCTGGGCCTTTTGATATCTGGAATGGCGGATCCAGCCAAGGTGCTCAGATTCTTTGCCTTCTTGACTGAACCATCCCGGTTTGATCCATCGCTGGCGCTGATAATTCTGTTTGGAATTGGACCATCGCTGTTCACTTTCCTGGCTGAGAAACCAGGCCAAGCGGTTGAAAAGGGAAAGCCTGTTGCGAAGCCTACCCTTGCCGAGAACTGGCGACTCCCAACGGCCACTGTGAGCGACATAGATTGGCGCTTTGTTGCGGGTGCGGCGACGTTTGGACTAGCTTGGGGACTGAGAGGGGTCTGCCCGGGCCCTGCAATTTTGCGAACAGTCCTACAGCCGACTTGGGGACTGATCACGATGGGCGGTTACATGCTGGGCAACCTCATTTAAAGGGAATGGGATATAGAAATTATAGACATTTAATTCTTCATTAGCTTCGTTGAACTTTGGCGTCTTCTCGGGGGAATAGAGTCGAAATCGGTGCGTGATTATGCAAGAAAAAAAAAAGATGGAAGTCCGAACATCTCAGGAGCTGCGTCCGAGGCTTGATTAGCAAGGGTAATAATGCCACAGAATATGTACATAGTCGGTTCAACTGAGAATAGATGCCATTGATCCGTGAATAAATGCATTGGGTATATAACAGGGAAAAAGACTAGACAGGGGACTGAAAATGTAGAGAGGTGAGTAAACGGAAGAATGGCTTACAACTCAGTCTTCCTGTCCATGCGGAGCGCTTCCAATTCAGCAGATTCGTCGATACTGCGTGGACTGGGGGTAGATTGATGGTCAAAGTAGCCTTCCAACTCCATCCACTCCGCAACGAAGGCGGTAATTAGCATGCTCCAGTCCTCGACGGTATCCAAATCTAAATGTTCACCGTCATCGTCGATTGTATGCCAAACAGAAGGGAATCCCTTCAAGGGGGCAAAGTCAATGAGATGCAGGATCTCAACCCCCTTTGCGAGGAAAGGAAGGTGATCATCCTGGATGCCACCCATGGGCGACAGATGGTGTCCGTCCTTCTCGGTATCAACGAACCATGGATTAGCCGAGGCAGACTTGAACTGCTTCAATGACTTGAACCGTTTTTCAAGGGCGCCCAAGCTTTGATAAGCCCAGTGTGTTGTCTCATAATAAGATTGAACTGTCGGGGATTTCGAGCCTAGCAGATCCAAAAGGACAAACAAAGATATCGATGACAATGGACCCTTGAATTCCGACATCGCGGGATAGACTTGGTCATCCCAATGTGTAGCCAGGGCACGAGCTCCATAGAGGGAATCGGTCTCAGTCCAGTCTTTAAAGGCCTCTTCGCCATCCAAGAATATAACCTGGAGACCCCGCTCTTCTTCGAGGTAGGTATGTAGTCCTTGCTCCTGCAGCGCGGACCATTTCTTCTCTAGCGCGGTATCGATGCTGCGCATGGCATGCATAATCATCGCACATGGTGCAGCACTGTCGATGCCTCCGATGAAGCCTTCCGGTTCTATCTTGCTGTCATAATGGGCGACAAGAGTGAGCCGGCCAACGTCGCCAACCGAGGCCCAAGGAGGATCGCGAGTAGCGATGAAATTTCGGAAAGGTACCTCCTTCCCCTTGGATAGTGGTGTTTTGGCTGTGGAGTTCTGAACCTCAATAGTCCATCTGGGCAATGTGGTTCGAAAAAAGTCGGCAAAGTGATTGAGCACCGCGGTGGAGCCGGGGGTGCCAGGGACGCGGGTCCTTAGTATAGGTGACAACAAAGCGCCATTGTGAATGTCGAAGTCGTTATTGGGCCGCAGGAGTCCGGTCAACGTCTTATCTGATATTTCCTCGTATGCTTCTACACATGCTAGAAGCATTACAAGGCATAGCCAAAGTGACACAATGCCAGGTGGCATACGATAAGCCGGAGACATGGCGTTGAAGGAAAGCTCGCGCTAACGGGTCTCGACCTGCATCAAAGCAACGATCGGATGAAGTCAAGCTTAATCTAGCTAGGTAATCAACGATATTATACGGTATGAGATCAAAGGAGAATGTGTCAAAACCCTGGCAGGGGCCAGCACATCCAGTAATCTAAACAGAGCGGAAACCAAGGCGGTCACACTTTTTGCCGAGTGATCGGCGTTGACGCCGATTTATTGGGGAGATCAATCAACATCCAAATCCCAAGCCAACTACAATACACAGGCACAATGCGACTACAGATTTTACTCCACCCTCAATTACGCTCAACTCTATCAGAATGTGCCCAGCGCAGTCTTCGTAGGAACGTCTGGGTTCGCTTCAAGTCGCAGATCCCTCGGCCGTCGCAGAAGCATCTTTCACCATTACCCAAATCGAAGGAAACCCTCCCAGCTACACGTTCTCCAGTCACAAGAAACCTCACGCCACCAAAGACAACCACTAGGACAGGTAATGTGAACCCTCCCCACTGGTATTAAGCGCATTTGCTGAGCTACAGTTGCAGGGCCACCAGAACGAATCTTGGTCTATTATGGAGGGACGGGTAGAGCTATCTTTCTGGGAACGCTGCGAATCACCACAGTGCTTCTATTTGGTGCAGCATGTCTAATCGTTGCACCAGCATGCTCCGTGGCTGATGATTACCCCTGGTACAGCACACCTGCAGGTAAGCTAACTTGGACATTACACCGCCTGAGCGTTTATGCTGATTTTTTGCTCTAGTGATTGCCGCTGGCGCCCTCCCAATGCTATTTGTCTCATATACTGCTGCCCCGTATGTGAACTTTATCCATTTGGCACTGCCTGCCTTTGCGAGGAAGTCACGGGAAGCCGCTGTCCAGTACGCAAAAGACCTGCCTCCGACGGCAGTGCTATATCTCACCAGCATGCGATTCAATACCATTCCCCGGCAAACGACTGTCCGTCTTGGAGATCTCGTTCCTTTCAAAGACGCGTTGCGGCCCGTCACATTCCAGAATCTGAATCCGTCACCGCAACGATGGTGGCAGGGAAGAGCTCCAACCCAGTTCTATACTGGAACCCACAGCAAACCGGGGAGACAGACATCGGCTTTCTTCCCTGAATTGTGGAATGGAATTTACCAGCAGATTCAAAACGTCAAGTCACGGCCTCATTGATCTCTGCAATTTTATGGCTGGTTCCATTGATGGTTTGACGCCCAATTCTCTCAGTTATGTTATTGATCGACTGAGCCTAATCTCGGTCACTCTGATCGAAGGTAGCTATGAATTAATAATTGGATCTGTTATATGTATTTCATATCCATTTACCCCAGGCTCTTGGATCTTCGTCACACAGTAAAAATATGAGGTCCCAGCCGCAATTAACTTGTATGGATTGTGTTAACGCAAAGACTTCAGTTGCTACCAAGTCATTTTCTGATGCTTCAGGGTGGAATAAAGCCCGTTAAAATGGCTTCAGGTCTCACTTAGCTCTCATCTTGGGCATATCTGAACCAAAGACCCCCAAGGAACCATATACTCTCTTACAATTAATCGCGATGGAACGTTTGAATGCAGTTAAATACCTGTCAGTTGTAATGTGGCCGAAGTTCCCTTTCCACATCCAGGTCGACAAAATTGCATCCTCCACTGAGAAATTCACTTCAACGCGCGTTCTAGAAAACAGTTCACCACGTTTCAGATCAACGCCGCTTGCTATTTTATTTACCATTTCCACCTGCCCCGGGGTTTTCTCCTTCTTCCTCGTACATCCGTTACTTGAATTTCAAATTCAATTTGGAATTCGACCTTAACCACCGAATTTCTATCCAATCTCTCCAAACTGAGCCGAAATGTCTGCTCCGGCGAAGACGACCCTCTTCCCCGGCATTTCCGCCACTGAGACCAAGCTTTTGGTCCTGGCCAATGTCTGCCTGAAGAATGATAAGGTATGTTATCCGGTCCCATGTTCTCACACTCTAATTACCTTGCTAATATAGTGGACCATAAAGATTGACTACGACAAGCTTGCTTCCAATGCTGGCATCAAGGCCTCGTCTGCTCATACGCTCTTTCGCAATGCGAAGCGCAAGCTAGACAAGCTGTACGCCGATGACCACGCTAATGCGGATGGTGCCAGTGCCGCCATGTCGCCCGAGGATACTTCTTCCAAGCGCGGAAAGGCAAATGCGAAGGCGCCTCGCACTCTCAAGCCTGCCAAGGCCCCCAAGTCGGCCAAGGTTACCAAGGGTGATAAGGCCGCTATTAAGTCCGGGGAAACTGACGACCAGGAGGTCCCCGTCAAGCTCGAGTTTAATCCTCTCACTGCTGATTTCGATTTCGCCGCCAAATTCGCTGAGGATACTACCCACAAGGCCGCTGTTGCCGCCGCTGAGCCTGTCACCGAAACCGCCGCTGCTGAGTCTCTCACTGAACCCGCCGCTACCGCTGATGCAATCAAGCTTGAGACCGAGAAAGAGCAGGCAAACGTCAAGGCCGATGAGAACAACGCTGCGCTTGAACTGGCTGTGAACCAGCAACTCCCTGAGTCCCCCCTGTCCGATGACAAGGACGACGCCTGCAAGCAGGAAACGGCCCAGGAGAACGACCAGCACGACAATTAATTCTCGGCTCATGAACTCCCAGAGCACGAGGTAGAACGGATTTGAGAACTCGTGCTTTTTACCAGATTTTCACATGGTTATGAGGAGAATGCGAGGATGCTATCAAGGGGAATTGTGAATGCTCTTAATAACCAAAAAAAAAAAAAAAAAAAAAAGAACTTGTATCTACTGGGTTTCGTCTCAACCCAGTGATAAAGCATTCAAATGAAAAACAGTGGATATTGCATTTGCCGCTCCAACTACGTATCCAACATTTTTGTACATGTTGGCAATCAGACATTTTACGTATATCTGGGTAACATGTATATGCAGTCAACCATCGACCCGCGGAGGGCCCCTGAATATTGCCTCACTTGGACATTATTTGGACATTAACCGGACGTCAGTTAGATCTTACTTGGGTTAGACGTTCATAAGGGTCGTAGCATATCTGGGTAGAGTCTAAACAAGCTATAATACAGGTCTTGTGTGGTAGGAGGAGAGTGGCTGTTGTGTACCGCTAGGTTTAAAATGTGTATCACAGTTCGGTTTGTGACTGTTTATCTGATTGGACGTGACTTTAACGTTATTTGGACGTTTAGAACTTAGTTGAGTTGGATATTAGTTGGATATTCTAGCGGGTTAAGTATACAGCATGGGGCTACCTATGATGCTACAAACGGACGGCTGTGCAAAGGGTCCTGAGGCGTCGACTTATACCGATATCAGTATCTAACCCTACATACATGGATGTACCTACCCAAGCTAGCCGATTACAGACCACCCCATCCCACGACATGCATTGAATGAAGACCCAATTTCGCATCTAAAGCCTAATAATAAAATACATGAAGGTACAGGCTACAGAGTGAATGGTCCCTCGAACCCCTTGTAGGCTGATAGAAAGTAATGCTTGTGGGTGACTGACGAATGGAATAAACTCCTCGTACTAGATTTCATGGAAAGCAATTTTCTAAGCGCTACAAATTAGATACAAGACTCACTACGGCGAGATTGGCCCACTGGGAGATTAACTCATTGGGAAGTAGAGCATCGATTGAGAGGACAAGCAATGGGCTTATCTGATGCCAATGAGCTAGCAGTGTTGGTTTTGTCAACATGATGCGCTGTGGTGGCTATTATTATAGATGCAAAAGTGGGCTGTATTGTGAAAGGGAAGTGTGGATGTCAGACCCCCTTGCTGTGGAATCCTACGTTTATTCCAATGAAAATCATGTTAGATTGGTGTATATCAAGATTCTACCAGAAGGCTATGGCGTATAGTGTTTCAATTCGGCATCCATACATTTAAGCATTTGATACTTCCCATCTCCAGTAGTTCTAGCAACTTGATATAATTTTGGGTAATGCATAAGAAGCTCTTTCCTTCAATTAATCGTAAAAATAATGTGATGAATTGGATCTTCCGAGTTTGGAACGTGAATTGTTCACGCGCGTCCGTTCCTAAGTAGGATGCTATTTATACCCTGACTTCTCAGGTCCCCCTGCTCGATGTTTCCCCCTCAACAATCATCTGCCTTTCTGAAATTAATATCTACAAAACTCGCTTCTACAATCTCGTATTCAGCCTTCTATCCCTATCTAACATCACAAACAACAACCATGTCTCACTCCCAGAAACAAGACAAGACCTCTGACCCGGTGAAGTCCGTAGGACTCACCCCAAGCCAGACAGAGCACCTTGTGATGGGATATCTATGCATGGAAAAGCGCAAAGTAAGTGAAAGAGTGTGTTCTTTAATATCCGCGGTACTTGAGCTCAAGGCGAGTCTTCTTGGCAGGTTGACTGGAAGAAGCTTGGGGAGCTTTGCAACGTTACGCCTCCCTCTGCTAGAACTGTCTTCACTAAGGGTCGACGATGCCTCGAGAAATGGGAGGAGAAGAGGAGCGCCCGCGCGACTATTGAGGAAGCTAAGGAAGCTAAGGAAGCCGAGGAAGTTGAAGAAGTTGAAGAAGCCGAGGAGGATGAGGACGATAACGAGGATTCTGATGAGGCTGTGGAGGCTGCACACGCTGAGGATACTGAGAATCAGGATGGAATGAGACCCATCAGTGATTAGACCAAAAGCAATGGTCAACTTTGCAGCTTTGACCTAGGATCGATGTCCTAAGGATCCTACATGTTGTGTTCAAGCTCAATCATACGGCTTCATTTGCAGTGCATCACACATAATTTGAAGATCCATAATTAAAATGTTAATAGAAGTTCTAATATAAGGCTAAATCAAGGGACATAATGTAGATGGTAGTCTTCGAGTCCAATACCACAACACAAGTTTGTTATTTCCACAAGTAAAGTGCACGTAACGTTGTTCGCTCTTCACCACCCAACAGATCAGTTTACCACAACAACTCATATTCATTCCCTTCGCACACCACAATAAACCCCAATTTCATCAAAAATAACGAACCCATCCATTGACAAACACACTGTCACATATGTTGTCAACTGACAAGATGTCGACCACCCCATCCCCCAAGAAGAAGTCTGAGATTTTGGGTGATTTCACACCCAGTGAAATAAAGTTCATTATGGCCAGTGTCCTATGTATCGAGGGAAAGGTACGCACGCTCTCTGTACCAGCCTCCGAACCATGACTCAAACTGACCGTACCTATGAGTTAGCTTGATACCGAAAAGCTCGGAAAGCTGAGCAATACGAAGAGAAAATCAGCAGGCAGCCGGTTTCCCTCCATCAAGCGCAAGCTGGAAAAGATGTTCGAGGATCAGCTGGACAACCTAGACGACGACCAGACCAACTCGAATGCCAAGGGGAAATCCCCAGGCAACAGCCGTTCGAAAAAACGTCGTGACAAAGTTGTTGACCCGCAGCCCGAGCCCGAACATAACATCAAGACCGAGGCTAAATCTGAAGAGGATACCAAGGATACTGTGAAGGTTGAGATTGTGGTTGAATCCGGAGAGAGCACCGACAGTCTGGTGAAGGTCAAGGCCGATACCGATATCGAAATCAAGCCGGAGCCTATCGACTAAGTGGTCGTGTCGACAATGCAGTCTCTCCCGAGGTTCTTGGCTGGGGACTTCTTACTGGACTTTCTATGGGATCCGAGATATCTGAGAAGTTGATTTGACTGGAGGTACATGACAGAAGGGGTGTTTATCAAGTGTATCTAGTTCGCCCTCTCATATGAGAATGGCCACAGATGTTTTCCCAACAATGAAAACTTATTGCACAACATGATATAGTCTCCGGCAAATGTGAATGTGGGTAGACATTGTCTATATGTGATCTTGTGGTATAGATTGCCCTTGTTTTCCCTTTGTCCTCCGTGTTCCTTCAACACACTCCCTTATTCTGTGCTTCCGGTCTTGTTCGTCCAGTCAACAAGAAATAAGGCTATCACGAGCACATTATGTTTTACCGCCCTAGAGTCCTGAGTCCTGGATGGATGGGCCTGTCAGGGTGTGATGTAAAGTTCCTAGTTCTTGCACACTTTTGCTATGCCACACAGGTTGTTACCTACATACTCTGAATGTTAGCTTGTACCTGCTAAACATCGTTGAGCAAATGGACAGCAATAAACTAGCACGTCTTGCAAGTGTAAAACCCGCACGTACTCAAAATGAATTCAGAGACGCCAAGCGAAACCTACTCAGGTTATGTGCTGCTGATCCACTGATCATGTCGACTTTGGCACAACAGCCATTTCCTGATGTTCTAGAAACGGCCCTCAATGACCAACCAGAAAATCTTCCAAAACACAAGAAGGTAAAGCTTTTGCCCGACGAGTCTGATGAAGGAAGCATAGTAGAGTCTTCCGAGTCAGAGATCGACGAAACTCGATCAAAGGGCCATCACCAGAACGCTAAGCGCAAAGACTATGCAAAACGCAAGGGAAAAGGCAAGTGTATGTCTCTGGACAGCGAAAGTGAGGACGACGAGTCTTCTCTGGTGAACTTCAACCCTGCAAGCAAAACCCAACGCTGGAAGACGAAACAAAAAGCCACGAAACACAACAGACACAACAAGCACTCTACAAGTCATGGAGTGAGAAAAGGAAGAGACAGTCCTCTCTATACAGGCATCAAGCCCTCATCCTCCCGCGCACGCCACCAGAACATCGAACGCAACCGGGGTGTGAAGCATGGCAGAAAACCAATACGCGTACCAGGATGACTCCACAGAAGAAAGGCCGACGAGTCACCCGGCGAAGAGATGAACGCTGCTCTTCCCGCACAAGCCATAGCAGAGCCAAGCGCAAGCGACTCGGAGACCTCAGTGAATTGGCTGATACTTCGTGCAACGATAGTGACATCGCGGACGAAGTCGAACGCCGGCCTGTTGAAGCATATACCAAGTCCGCTTCGGTCAAGGCCAGGTCCCAGACTGTGAAACACAAGAAGCTTGATAACATCGACGGACTTGCCGAGTCCCCGGATAAAAACCTTGTCGGGGGAGCTATGGATGGTCTTACTCTAGAAGGGGATGCACCGAAGATAAATGGCCGCACCGCGAAGACCACGGAAGAAAATCATGATGGAAGGGCTGACTCCATGCATGAGAACGAGAAATCCGAGGAGCTCGACGAAGCTCATGTCTGATGTTTGTCGGTTGGAGGTATCATGCTTGCTAGAAGGGGAAGAGGGAATCTACGTGTAGGTATGGATTATGATCAAATTCCTGAATTGTTCGACGGCGTGTTTGTTAATGGCATTGATCATCTAGTTTGATAGTTGGATTCGATGATGGATTTCAGGTTGATTTGAAATGAAAAACATGCTTTGCTGTGGAGATGAATACATAGGAATAGGAATAGGAGACTAGATAACCGAACAGATCCAAAGATGCCCTTTGAACCAAGATATAAAAAACAAAAACAAAATGAAATCTGACACGAACGGCCAGTCGAAATGAAAGATACAAAGATCATAGACCCACATTATGAAGATGAACGGAAAAAAAGACGACATACCACCGAATAGATATCTCAATCACTAAAGCGCCTCAATTGCCTTCATCAAAACATCCAAGCCACGATCCGAGACATCGCCTGAATTCGAGTCTTCATCTGTGACAGTGTCACGCAGGGCCCAGGCCACATCACTCCACCAGCCCAGACCGACGTAGCCACCGCCCTTACGACGCTCCAGACTCTCCTTAAGCCTGCTAGTGTGCTCCCACTGTTTGGCAGCATTCTCCGCACATTCAATGACCTTACTCGGAATCCCGCACATGGACGCGCAGTGCATACCGAAACTACCTTCTGCGACACCATTCTCAAGCTTGTACAGGAATGCGACACGGCGCTCGACGTCGTCAACATGGATGGCCATGCGCTTAGGTGCGATCTCGGGATGATTTTCGAACTCCGCAGCAAGCGAGTGGTAGTGGGTGGCAAAGAAGCCCAGAGCTCCGATATGGGTAGCGATGTGATGAAGCACGGCTTGGGCCACGGCTACACCGTCGTAAGAGCTAGTTCCGCGGCCGAGTTCGTCAAGAATGACGAGTGAGCGTGGAGTAGCCTCGGAAAGAATCTTCTTTGTCTCGGACAGCTCGACGAAGAATGTTGACTGGGCGGCGAAGATGTTGTCGTTTGCACCGAGTCGAGACATGATACGGTCGACTGGGGTCAGTCGGGCTGACTGGCAGGGAAGGTAGCAACCGATTTGGGCCATGATGACAGCAACACAGGTCTATACTTGTTAGTAACATGATTAAAACAAAGGGGGTAGCGGGTGAACACACCATCCGGAGAACAGTAGACTTTCCGGCAGCATTAGCACCGGTAAGCAAGTCAATGCTAGCATGTTTGCCACCAAGCTGGATATCATTGGGAATAAAGTCCTCGACAGACGAAAGAAGACAAGGGTGACGGAGCTCTTCAAACTCCAGGACACTTCGCTCATCCTCCACAAACACTGGCCGGCAACTCGGATGGCCAATGGCACCAGAAGCCTTAGCCAAACTGATTAGGCAGTCAAGCTGCGATACAATTCTAACAGCCGCCAGCCATGTGCTGTAATGCTCATCGAACCGGGCATGGAAGCGTCCAGCAACCTCCTTAACGATCTGACTATGAGTTTCTTGGGCCTCTTGCAACTTGCGAATGAGGCTTCGGAGCTCGGGGAAGTAGTATCGCTTGACCTGCTTGGTCGCAGACATCTGGTTCCAATCCTTGGGAATGTTCTTCACCTTGATTGGAACTTCGAGTTGGTAGATTTCCTTGCCGTTATCCCGGTAGCAGATAGCAGACGACCCCAAATCCCGGCGAGCTTTCTTCAGCACGGTGTCAAGGTCCCGGTGGAGTTGCTCAATGATCTCTTGGGAGTTATCGAAGTCTTCTTCGACACCGGACTCTGGAACAAGAATTCCATTCTCCTTTGCCTTTGGACGATCGAATGCGGTCTTCCAGTATCCCAGCAGAGAGGCAAGATCAGGCATCGCGGTTGTCAATTGACCAATAATGCTATCGCCTGAGCCGGTGTCACTTTCCTTGAGCAGACCCATGATATAATCGATCTGTTCGAATCCTTCCAAGACACGTACAAAGTCTTGAGCCTTGCAGTTGCCAGCGTGGATACGAGAAATCAGTCGTTCGAGATCCGGCATCTTTGTCAACTGGGAGGAAAACTGGTCCCGAGCAGTGGGATCGGCGTTGAGTGAATCAACTGCATCCAATCTTGCGTTGATTTTCTTTGAATCAATTAATGGGTGGCATACCCACTGCTTGAACATGCGCTTGCCGAAGGGCGTGATGCATCGGTTGAGCAACTGGAATAGAGTGCCCTCAGACCCACCATCGAAAGAATTGGCAAAGATCTCCATGTTGATCAGGGTTTGGCCATCCAGTACAAGACTCGTAGCCTTCTTAATAGGATCGTACCAGGTAAAGTTGCCAATGGTGATCAAGTCCCGCTCAATCTTCAGCATTCGCAGATACTGAACCAAAGCACCGAATGCACACATCAATAACTCCTTCTCGCGGGCTTGACGCAGGGTCTCGGGCCAAGCTGTGAGATTATCATCATCCGCCGAGACGAAGTACTCGCTTGCCTCAAGCTCGCGAATCGTGATATCGGATTCCCAAAACTCCTTACCGGGCTTCATGAAATTCCAGATAGTGGTGGGTCCGGTGTTATTTTTTAGAATGCGCATGGCCTTTTGTGAAACACAAGATTTCTCCAGCAGCAACTCCCGAGGGCGGGTCTGCGCGACAAAAGTCTCGAATTTGGTCATGTCAACATCGTCCACAAACTCAGACAAGAAGAATTGACCCGTAGCAGTGTCAACAAATGCAATACCGAACGCGGGATGCTCGTCCACAATTGCTTCCTTTATCGCAACACAATATGTGGACATGTCATCCTGAAGCATAGAACCCTCGACCAGTGTACCCGCAGTAAGGACACATGCAAGCTCTCGCTTGATGATCTTGTCTTCTTTGGTGGGCTTCTTGCCCTCTCTCTCACGCATTTCTTTACCCAGCGCGGATTCGGATTGGTCTACACGGGCAATCTTGAAGCCCTTGGCCACAAATTGGTTCGCCCAGTGATCTAAACTCATCTCAGGAACACCAACCATGCGCATGTTCACTCTGTCCGTGAGCTTGAGATCGAAAAGTTGGTGACCAATGGTGGCATCGTTCTCATAGAGCTCATAGAACTTGCCCTTCTTGAAGAAAACCACAGTATCCCAGAATTTCTGCTTGATCTCCCAGTATTGCTTCTCGAAAGGCGAGAATCTGGACCATGCGAGCGGAGGGATGTAGACAGTTCGGGGATCGTAGTCAGGGTGGCCTTTAGGGTTGCCGTCGATGTCCTTGAGATTAGCAAGCCACGAATAGCGCTGTTCAGGCTCCTTGATGTGGGCCTTTTCTTTTTTCGCGCTGGATGGTGTCTTGGAAGACGCCACAGCAGCTCTTTCTTTCCGAGGTTCTGTGTTCTCCGGATCAAACGCCCATCTCTTCGCGGTTCCAGCTGAACCTTCTCCCTCTGGGATATCGAGATCGATGTCATCGACGGGTGGGGGAGGAGCAGGGACGGAGGAAGACTTGGAGGTAGGCTTGCGTGCCGATTGTGTGGATGGTCGTTTCCGCTTGTTGGAAGATGCGGCTATCTCTTCATCGGAGTCATCTGCAACGACGAAATCGTCCATTTCTACATGCGGGTTAGTTGTGTGCCAGCAAAACCAACCAGCAACAGAATACCATACCATCGTCCGAGTATCCTCCATCTCCTGCCTCATTGAACTCATCTTCGCTTTCCGGCTCAGTTCGTCGTCTCTTGGCCGCAGGGCCGGAGACGCGGTCCTTGCGGTTAGGACGGAAGATAACCTCGTCGTCGTCCTCGCCCTCGGAGTCAGACTCCTTGTAGCTGACCTTCTTTTTTCCCTGGTCAAACAAGTCAGCGGAATAGATCAATTGAGCAATAAAGTATTACACGTACCCGACGCGAAGGCGACATGGTAGAGTCCTGTTGTGCCTCTTTGGTGGTCTAAGGAGAGAAGAGTTCAGTCAGAGTGAAGGAACAAACAAACAGGAGACACCAGATTAATATACCTTTAAAACACTGCCATTATCCTCTTCCTCCTCTGGTACTGGGAGATCACTGCTTGGTACAGGACTCAAATCCTGCGCAAAGCTTGAGAAGCTTCGCTTTTGTTCCTTCGGTGTGGGCTTGACAGCGCTCTCACTATGCTTCTCGGAGGCTCTCTGTGCGGGGGATGAGACGGGTTCTCGCGTCCGATTATTCGATGGAGTCGCTGGCGAGGACTTTTGGAAGAAACCAAGAATTGACTTCTGGCTTCGCATGTTCTGGGTACTGGGAGTTGTGCGCTTGAGCGCGGGGGATGATGCGGCAGACGGAGATGAGGCCGATGGTTTGGCCATATTTTTTTATAGAATAAAAGCAATTGAGACTAAATGACAATATACTCTCAACTCAACATGGTAATTAGGGGAGTTGTGAGGGAATCCAGGACAGGGTGGAGATAAGGCGCGGATCGCGTCGACGCGTAAAGCACTTTCTCCGAGACTCGACCTATCAACTGATCGACACCCACGACATTGTCTTTCCACGCTACGGCGTACTTATTACTTGGGTTTTATTTGTCTTAAGGGGTAAGGATATAATATTTATACTACTGTACAGAATGGATATTGTAGAATTACAGATCTAGTGGAGATGCACCTTAGTCCGACTTGGTCGGCTCTGTCGGCTCGGTGGACTCGGTGGACTCAACGGGCTCAATCTCCTCGGTCTCCCATCCAGGAGCCGTGAGCCCTTGCGCGCGGTATTCTTCATCGGTCACAATGTGAACGGCCTTGAGCTTCCATTTGCCCAACTTCAGCATCAGGAGATTGCCATTCAAGACAAACTCCTTCGTCTTGTCTGCCTCCCACGGCCGGATAGGCGTGAAAGACAATTGGTCCGACATGGGACCACTGTCACCAGGGCGGCTTCCAACTTTGGCGCCGTTGTTGATGATGACTCGGTGACCCTCGCTCTTGGATGAAACAAGGCCGGCTGACCACAGAATTTTGTTGAACGGCTGGTTGAAAACAAGGGATTCGGGGAGAGTGACCTTGATATCGCCCATGTTGGCCCAGTTTGTTTGAGGAGCATATGGGTTCCCAGATTGAGGAGTCTGGAAGCCAGCGGTGGGAGATTGCGGGTGACCGGTTTGAGGAGTGGATGACTTGGGAAGAGGGGTGGGCTCTGCGGTTGAGGATCGGGGACGGAAAAGCTGGCGGTGTTGGAGAGCCACGGCATCAGCTTCGGTCTTGCCATGAATAAGCTCGACAAACTCAAGGGCGAGCTTGTGCTGCGCAACGCGCTTAGATGGATCCTTGTTCTGCTCCTCCATGATGGTGGCGATTTCAGGCAAGGGGATAAAAGTAAACAGCTTGAGGTACTGCTCGACAACATCGTCAGGCGTGCGCACAAAGTACTGGTAAAGTTCGAATGTAGAAGTCAGGTCCTTGTCGAGCCAAACAGCGTTTCCAGCAGATTTTCCAAGCTTCTCGCCGGACGCCGTTGTCAGTAGCGGCGTAGTGAAACCGATCGGCCGATCTAGTTCTGACTCTAATGGGTCGCGGACTTGTTCGTTGGCAGTGTTTCGGCTGATAGACTTGACAGCCTCCATGCCAAACAGGATGTTTCCATATTGGTCGGCACCTCCGACTTGGATTTGGGTGCCCTTTTGGAACAGCGTCCACCAATCCCAAGCCTGGAGAATAGGGTAGGAAAACTCAGCAAATGACATTCCATCGCCTTGGTTTAATCGTGTCTTGACACTGGTAAAAAAAAATGTCAGTAAACGACAACAACGCCGTCGGACCTGCTTAAACTCACGTATCTCTGCCGAGCATGGGACCAAGTCGCATGAAAGCGCCAAGGTCTCTCAACACTTCAAGGAAAGGCATCGAGTTCCACCAAGTGTTATTGTTCTCCAATGCCCGCTTCCACATCGGGTGTCTCTCATGTCCGTGTCTCCTGCCGTACTGCTCGATGCTGGAGCCCAACTTCTTCAACTGCATATGCATGCTGGCCATATTTGCTTTTCGGATTGAGGAATGAACAGCATCTCGGCCCTTGAGGCGCCCACTGGGATCGCCGACTCTAGAAGTAGCACCGCCGAGCTAGAGGGTATTAGTTGGGGCATTCAATCGGGCGTGAAGTTGCAGGCAACTTACTAGGAATGTCACAGGTAAGCCCCAGACGTATCCCCAGGCCAGCACCATGAAAGGAAGCATGTGTCCAACGTGCATGGAGGGGGCAGTCGGGTCAATTCCGACATATATTCCAGCCCGCTTCTCCGTGAAGACCTTATGCAATAAGTCCCGTTCGCTGCAATCCAAAGGAAACGATTAGCGAACCATTCAAATGTTTTCTACTCAATCCATTATATCCAGTTAACATACCCGACAACATCATGAATCAAGCCTCGCTCCTCCAAGTGTTGCGCGAAGTTCTTCCTGTCCCCGGCCTTGATGTCTTTCGCAAACCCAGCCCACTCCTTTTCCCCGTCTTTCATACGCTGAATATACTTTTGTGTAATCCATCTCTGCTGCTGGAAGCATGTCCCAGACTGCGAGGCAGACAATACTGGCCGATTTCTGTCACCGCGCAGCGGAATTGCTGTGCTTGCGGCAAAACTGCGCGCTCCGCACGGGATCCGACGGGGGGTGAGAAGGCTGCGGTATGGCGCTTGGCCGAGCGATACCGACTGTGGCCGCATTGGACCGGTTTGAGAATGCGAATATTAATAAAATGGGTCGCAATGGACTCAAGTCTAAACACGATCAATACCCCCAGGGCTAGCTCCAGATGTCCGAGATTCTTTCGATAAGTCCGGAACATTGATGATGCGGCCCTTATCTCTGACATGTTGATCGATTTCCCAATCGGGACTATATTGAGGGCTTAGGGCCCGAGAAGTATATACTAACTGGGGTAGAGAGAAGATGCTGTGTTGGAATAATACTATCTCTATCGATAAAACACGATGGTAAGGTCCAAGGACGACTAATTTTGAGGTGCTACCTCAACCCACAAAAACCTGTACAAAGGCCTCGTTACTCCATCCACTGTCCAATTTCATGGATTTCCATGCCGCCAATACATCAATTGCCAGCACATTAGCATTCTCTCCACCCTGCTTCCACACTGTATTTTGTGGAATTGGCTGACCCAGAATCATGACCATAAAATTCCGTGCAATGCTCCTGTCTTGAAGATCCGAGAAATAGATCCCCAGAGTCCCTAAGGCTTTCAAGCTGATATCGACTCGCAAACGGCCGTTCTCAACAACAGATATATCCGAACTCACTACAGCAGCTGCGCCAGTCATCTTTCCTAAAAGGCCCAGCACAGCCACATGTGTTGGACTGGCATTGTTGCTGTGGCTTCCCGTCAGCTTGAACGACCGTGTCGGATAAGCAGTGAGAATCTCCCAACCCTTTGGCTCCAGAACAAGTGATACCAAGGAGTCCCCAGTGGGCCGCATGCGGTGCGAGATCTTACCGCTGCTGTGTGCACGCACGATATACTGGCCTTCGGAGTCGTCGTGAATTCCTGGGAAATCCATCAGCGAGACTATGCTGGATGCCTCGGCGGACCGAATATTGAAAAGGCCCAAAATTCCACTTCCGGTCTTGGCCCAGCCGGTGTAGCTTCCAACGCGCAGAACATGTCCTTCGTTGTAGTCGTGGTATATGTCTATCGTGCGTCCGATGACACTAGGACGCAAGATCACCGTGATTCCTTTTACGGTAGGTGCGGTCATCTGATCGATCAGGGTCAGGTCATGTTTGCCCGGCTCATCGGTGATATAGATTGGTCCTCCAGATATACATCGTGCTGCGGCGTGGAATGATGCGTATGCGTGACTTGTCTGGAACATATCCCAGTCTGGCAATATGTTCAGATATCGGGTGAATAGTGCATTGTGAGCATTGCAGAATACATGCCATGGGTGAGAGGCAACAACATCTGGGAAGAAGTCGTCGGAGTTTCGCAATGGAAGTGTCGGTTTGTTGGTGGGCATTTGTGAATGGAAGATAATTTGAGGGGTCATTGACCCGCATGAGATTGACCGAGTGCTGAAGTGCTGGAGTGATGCGATAGACCATGCATCTTGGTAAGAAGTCATGAATCTCCGCCGGTCCGTTGTATCCTCGAGGAGATCGAGGAAGGATTGTGCATCGGTCTTGACCGAGTCGATACCAACAGCCGTAAGGTAGCTGTAGAACTCGTCGTAGAATCGTTTAATATCATCGGGATCAATGGCAAGGATTGTTCTATCTGGTAGGTTCTCCGCCATGGGCCCATTAGCGGAGGGATCTTTGATCTTCACTTGCTTTGTTTTGAATCTTTGAGCCAGATCTCCATCTGGTGAAATACCTCCCCAGTAACCCAACAAGGCGTGCCAGACCGCAACATGTTCAATATTGGGATGTGCTTGGCGAATACCTTCCACGGTATGTTTCAATCCTTTAGGAAATCCTTTGGAATGTGCTTCGAACTGCTTCCAGCCTTGCTTGAACTGAGACTCCCCTTCATTGTCATTTGTCTGCCAGCCATCATCGATAATGAGGTTGACGATGTTGATCCCATTCGCCCCCAATGAGTCCAAGGCATGCAAGATCTTCTCTTCGCTGAGATCCTGTCCCAGTCCATTCCAAGTACAATATGTGAGACCGTCAAACCACTCAGAAAGCCACTGTGCACTTGGGTCTTTCTCGACAAGAACCATATCATCACCAAGGGGAGACAATGGGATCGAATCTTCCAAATCCAGATGAGCCGCATCAGCAAATGGCCTGACCACTTTCCGTGCCTCATAGACTACTGCAGACATGGCAACTTCGAAATTTTCCGCGGCGCTGATAAGCACATGGAACTTTGATGCTTCTGAATCGTCACTCTTTGCGGAGATCACAACTTCACCGTTCTCGCCGGACTGGAACACAGTCAAAACATCGTTGACTCCGGAAACAGCCAGTAGAACAAGATTCACGCCGTCGTCGCGCAGAAAAGAGCAAAGTATTGCGTCCTCGGTAAGTCGGAAGTTTTCTTTGCCATGTCTAGGACCCAGCCATGGGCTCGAAACACGTACTAGTGAGAAATACCTCACCACCGACGAAGGGGTGCCAAGCGCAAGCCGTTTGATGCTTGAAGATCCATTTTGAGCAGCATCCATATCACTCAAAAGCGCCCAAAGGACCGATCCAGGAGCTTCACTAAGCCGTGACTCAATTTGCAAGTCATCATGAAGATTATCAATGTATTTCGCCAGTCGCTCCTTGGGAGCGGGTGCAGCGAAATCAGTGGACACAGCCTTGTCGAGATCAGAGTGGCGTGCGCTATATACAATTTCACCGTCGCTGACAGGGTGTCTTTGATTAGCCCACTGCCATTCCGTATCTGGACCGGTCCGGAACCGGACAGTGAACTGGGCATGACCTCCTGCGGCTGGCAGGGATATCTCTTCTGAGAATACATAGCGATGATGGTGGTAGTCGCTATCATTTCCGGTCAAAAGAGCTGCGTGATCTGTGTTATATCTCTTTAATGGTAGAGATCCCCATTCGGGGCTAGTGATGTTATGCCAGATCTGCGCTTCCCATGATTGTGCGGGGAATGAGCTGCTGGACTCGATGGTAACCGTGAAACGCAGCTTCAATGATGTTAGTATGTCTTTGCATCCTAGCCTCAATAAGCGTGGGAAAGTATTGTTGGTGACATCAGATATGATCATATTGGGAGACTCACCGCATCTTCTTCAGACCGTAATGCCTGTGCCGGTTGGAGACAAGTGATTTGTCCTAGCGGGGGATACGATACTACCCGTGCAAACATGGCCATTTGAGCTGGGCTAACAAATGATGCATGTGGCTGTCGAGCGCTTTGGCTGGGGCCCTGAATCGGGAGGGTTGAGGTATCTCTATTGTTGACCTGCATTGAAGAAAGGTAGGGTGTTGGATCAGGGGTCTGGCCCAGCAGCGGAAAATAAGTGACAAAAGAAAAAGGTTTATTTATGAAGTATCTCAGAGGAGACTATAGAAAACGTGTATACTTGAGTGTAACAGAAAGAAAGAACCTCGCAGGTGGTTGGTTTTAACTCCTGCAGGGGAAGTGGCGGGGAAGCGCAGTTGCCCTGTCTACCAACCAGGATGAGCCTCGCCTCCACACCAAACATCAACATATCACGAACTACCAGTTGTTATATCGACTATGTACATTCTTGACAACTACCGAGACACTTCAGGAAGATACACGTCGCTCAATCTTACTGTAGTTACCAGTGGGGCTCAGTGGAGATCCGGGACTGCCAATCAAAATAGACCGTATCTAGATTACTGAGGGAATCGATTAGACTCACAAGTACTCCGTAGAGAAAGACGAAAACTATGTTCGTGATTCCTGGACTGATGATGGTGATAACGGTGATGAAACCTAAGACTCCTTAGACAGAGACACGAAGTATGGCTACGATGGTTTTGAAGCTTGAAATACCTATTATTAGCAACATGTAAGTCGTCGATTCTTATGTAAACACTCAGGGCCGTGCATAGATTTGCTCAGTGAGGAAAAAAGGGCAAAAGGTGAGCACTGAACCAGAAAGGGAAAGCCATGTCGCGTGGCCTAACATCCGATGTATATGAGTCTCAGACCATGATTCTAACCTGCAGCCCTTGTCACTTAAGGTTGTAGCAACCAATAATTACGCTGCCACATGACTGGGAACGAAATTTGTATTAGAAATATTTATGTCAAACATTCCATCCAATCGTAACACCCTCTTTGGCTCGCGCAGCTCGCTTCTGAAATACGGTAAATTATTGCCACTTGATACTACTACTATGTTGTATGCTTGTTGCTCTCGGCTTTCGGCATAAGCCCGGAACTTCCGTGACTTAGTGTGGATCCACCCAAATTGTAAGAGGCGTAGATGAAATATGGCTGCGACAGCCTTGCCACGCTTGAGACAGTTCCAGGATCCTATAGCATCTGGAGAGTTGACTTTTCAAGAGCGGCCTTTCATGGGAACCACACTCCTGCTGTGTCAAAGCTAGTCGATATTCCCTATAGCGGAAACGGGATGACTCTTCTTCGTACATCTCCGCCTACAGTGCTCATAGCAGACTCTACGTCCGGGACAATATTCAGAGTGGATCTTTCAACTGGTCATTCGGATATTGTCATCTCCGATTCTGCAACAATGACAGCGCCGACAAACGCTTCAACCCACCTAGGTATCGATGGGCTCCGGTACCATGCCGAAGACGGTCATCTCTACTACAGCTCTCCTGAACGGAGCCTTTTCTGTCGTGTCCCGATTTCAGGTCTCACTGGTGAGGCTACTGGGCCGATCAGCGTGGTTGCAACGGGAGTAAGCGGTGATGATTTCGCGATTGGTACTGGTGGAATAGCATATGTGACACAAAATCCTGCGAACACGGTAGTTAGAGTCAGACCCGACGGTGCAGTTACGGTAATTGCTGGGGCACTTAACTCTACACTTGTGGCGGGAGCAACAAGTGCTGTCTTTGGTAGAACTATGTTCGACGCAGACAAGCTATATGTTGTCACAAATGGTGGACTAGCCAAACCAGTTGATGGAAATATTGTCACTGGAGGAAAGGTTGTTAGGATAGATAGACTTGGATTCGAATAGTGTTCGCAGCTTCTATGATATGGTGAGCTGCGACTCTGCGCGAGCACGACCGGTTTCGGGAGTCGTTTGTTAAGATGTTCTTTAGTGACGAAGGATTAAGGTGCGTTGGTATAACGCAGAGGGGGAAGTCAAGCCAAGGGACAATACACTTGGGGTAAAGTCGGTTGACAGGGTCACTCGCGTCGCCCTGGGGCTTGTGTCTGTCTCTCCTTATCAAGCTGACGTCGTAGCTCGGCGATTGTTCCTTCCATCGCTTCTTGGAATCAGTATTCAGCAAATAATCGGAAGTTCTTCTGATATAGAAAGAATAGGCTTACCTCTGTCATTCTCCGGCTATTTTGTGGAACACGCTTCTGTCTACTCTAAGTTTTGGGAATTAGACATCACGCAGTTACCCGGACCTCATGGAAAACACGGAGACGTACCTTCCCTGTCTGGGCACTTGAATGGCCCCATGTGTCTGTTTGTGTACAACAAAGGACACACCAGAAATGAGTGAATGATCTTAACTTGTGGCAAAGACCCAGTTGGCATCTTGTGATCGACCTAACTTCTCGCGGCATTGTGAAGGTAGAGAACTGGAACCAATTATCAATATTTTTGTATTTTAGAGTAATGATTAATTGTTTTAATACTTTTGAAAGAGTCCAAGAGTCAATATGCAATATGATACCTTCTTACCTATCGTGAAGGGATTATTTTCGATGATGCGGCTTGCTTGTTGATCTGCACCAGCCTTCTATCATAACAAATACCAGCCATCCCGTAGATGAAAATCCATCATGTTTGTCCCACCAGAAAGGCTGCAAGAAGAAATTTCAAGAAGAGAAAAACGTTGTGAACAGAGACTATTCAATGGTTCAGTTACAAATCGTGAACCTGTGACAGTTGTCGAGTGCGTAAGCACTGATGGTTTACCAAGGATGAATCGCAGATAACAGAGGCTGCTGGCTGCTACAAGCGTACCCTCTAGGGATCTTCTCCAACATTAGAATGGTGTAAGAGTTTATGGGGCTATTTACTTATCTTATGGAATTGGTTTATCCAAGTCATCAATTTCAAAAACAGCTACCCTCACAAACTATTTCAGTGGAGCAGACATTTTGCCATAGTGATAGTCACTCTATTTAGTTCCCAAGCCTCGATGAACTTTCCATAGGTGTTCTTCTATATTATCTTTCCGATTGAACGACATAAGCTCTTAGTTGATGAAAAGCATCATTGTGATACTACCGGATTTTTTATCCACATTCCCTCAATACATGCTCAAAAATGATGACCCATAAAGAAATATCAGCATCCAGCAAGTCCTGCGCCTATATATAACATATCCGCCTCCAGTTATTCTCGTATCATCTAAAAGAAAATTGTTGCAAAGCATATCATCGACAATTCAGTTGTCTTGCCCAAAGGATGTATTTTTTTCGAACGGAGAGTCCCAACCACCCAGGAAGGCCGATTAGTCTCTCTGCTTCCCATGAAGTCTATTGACGAATTAACAAAAGGAATTTCATCTTCAAAGGTTGACAGCTTAGAATAAGTGTGGAACAGATAGAGGATGAGCGAAGTAAGCCTATCATAGCTATATTCAAGAGCCTTCGCTGACTTTCTGGTTCGTGTAAACGTTCTCACAGCTAGATCACAAAAGAAAACCTATAATTTTTTTTCACTATTTAACAGCAGGCGACTTGACTGGATGATGGAAAGGGTGGGGTTTGTGGATGACATAGTTCAAACATTGACTCTCAACGTGAGCTCTGAGCATCTTTTAAGAGGTCAAGTAATCCATGTACTGACAAGCGCCTTCTCATTCACGATTCAATTTTGTGAAAGTCCAGAAGCAAAAAGATTCTGGCGATATTTTGTGCTCCTGTACCATCTTCGAAATTATTCATCCCCGCTCGATGAGCAGATGCGCCAAAATTGTTGCCTATGTCCAGGTGCCTTTTCAGAACGTTTTTATTTTCTTGCGGGAAGCATGTATACGTCTCCATCTTGAGGTAAGCGCAAATGAATATCTGTTGAAAAGGAAAGTCGAGGTGGACCGCTGATGGCTCCTGTGGAGCTATCTGAAACAACACCTATGCTTAGAGGGAAAAGATGCGCATCAGAGTCCTCGTCTGGTCTGGAGCACAGAGATTCGATATGGGCACTGCTATACCCCCATTTCAAGAACTCTTGTGGCACGTCTTGATGATTCCGCACCAAAGAATTGACAAGCAGCCCTATCACCATGACACCTCCACATATGGTTGCAAGGACGATGGGAAGCATTGAGTATCCGACTACTGAGCCACTGAAGCTCGAGGAATCCAATAGCTTGCCGTTACTATCGAAACCTAAGGTTTGCACAACGAACAGACTTTCAGACACAAGCCAGTGAAGTATTATCATAGCGATGATGAGGGTGATTGAGTATGTGAGAGGAAGGGAGAGCACGTAGGACGAGCGCTGCATTCCAATCGGCGTAGAAACGCGCAGTGACTTCTTTCCATTTGGGTGTAAAAATCGCACCCACTGGTCGCCGACAAGCTGACGCGTCAAGATGTTGTTATAAAATAGATAAAGAAAGCTGACTATAAGCTGGACACCGTTGGCAAGAAAGACACATTGTACCAGGGTATAGTTGCGTGTTTCGCTACCCAGACCGATGAAGTTAGAGTTGAGGCCAAAGCCTAGGTTGATAATAGTCGGTATGCTTAGATAAAGGCCCCGAGGTTTCCAATAAATGACGTTATCGATCAATATAGCCATTGGTGCTGCTATTCCGATGGTCAATCTAGTGTTTCATCCATTAGCTTTAGCCTCTGTACATAAAGTTGGTGTTCGTAAATCTTACAATGTCAGGGATATCCCCCATACCTTGCGGCTAACCGCTTTGAACCACGAAAGCCGGCGTTGGGGGCACCAGACCTGTGGGTGCATACGAACGGCCTGTGAACTTGACACATCTCCCGGATGTTCTAAATACTCCGCGATAGCATCACCCATCAAGACCATGGTACTCTCACCTTGGCAAGATCCAGCTTTCGTGCGAGATGACCACCAGACAAGCGAGATGAAGCAGCATTGAAGCAATGTGCAAACACTCACGACAGTAAAGACCTGTGCTCCATAGTGCAAGCCACATTGAGGGCTGGTGGTGCTCTCGGCACCGACAAGGCAGTAATCGATCTTCACTTCGAAAGGCCAACCAGGCTTATCTTTCTCTTCGTGGGTATATGTGATGACTACCCAGTCGTCAATAAAGGTATCGGCCCATTCTTTAGTGCATAAAGACTTGTAGTCGGGATTATAAGCTGAACATATCCACCAGGGCGACCGACTCCAAACATCATGCTCTGTAATTAAACCACTAATAAGAGTGTTTCCGTAGTTCTCAGCGGCTGTGATGTTGGATGCCACAACAACCAAGGGTTTCTTAGGCGTGAGAGGGTCGATATATTCAAGCATGCAGTCTCGCTTGTTTAGGCGCGTGAAATTGGTCACCTGGTAGTACAACTCGAGCACTGGGGTCCAGTCGCGCGTAGATTCGTATTTAGAAAGCCAATCTGGGAGAGGATCCAAGGCCCAATCATGCCCTTCCTGGAAATCGCTTGTAACCGTAGCTGATACGTAACTCATGACTGGGGTCGAGGCGAAGGTGAGAGAGTTCCAGCTTAAAGAAAGCGAACGGTATACGTCAGCAACACTCCCGAGGTCATATTTACCTACCACCTGGCTGTAGGCTACATCCAAAGGAACTCACAATAGATGCAAACAGATTGACAGAATTCCGAGTCCTAACCAGTGAAAGATTCTGCGCCGCTTGATCCAACGTAGGTTGCGAAGACTCTGTACGCCAATATCGAGAGAGACGCCTCGAGCATGCGCGCCATCCATCTCCCGTCGAGACGGTGCGACCAAAATTTGCATACAGTAGCTACCAGCACCAAGGAACAGAGAGGATAACACGTTGAGAATGACATGTATCCCGCTGTTGATGGATGATATGTCAGAGCAGTCGCTCATGCGTAGGGTTCCAATGCCCCGTGAATCCGGCGGGAAGTACACCCAAACACAGACTAGTATGACTATATTTGCCACGCATATAACAGTTGCCGTAATAAACTGGTTGCGAAGCATTTTGGATCGTTTGGATGCGGTATTCTTGCGTGTTTTAGACCGCACATGCTCCTCGTTGATTTCGGGAATATATTGACCTAGTATTTTTTTGCTCGCGTATGTAAGACGAATTTGGTCTGCATTGTCGGAGGTTTTGTCGGTGTTAGGATGTTCTCCGACATCGTTTCCGTCCTGGTCCTCGTCTGTGATGGTTGCTGCCGGACTCAATGTGGTGGTGTGTTCCGTTCTGTTGACGTGCGTTAGGAGAGAATCGTTCTCGTTCGCTAGCACCGTATCGGCTAGGCACCTCATCTCGAGCCTGTTTCTCGAACTCATCATGAGGCCACTGTATCAGTCAAGACAGAGAGAACAAGAGGCCCATGGGCCATAAAAAAGATTGTAATTCTAGAATGCGGCAGAGAGGGGAAGAATGAGGGAGTAGTCTGGGAGTGAGAGAGCGAATAAATACGCGGAGGATGGCACACGCTAGATCTGATTAAAGGTCCAAACAAATCATCCTCGTCTCATCGTACCTTTCCCCTGGAGGCTGCCGCAGCCCAGGTAAAGAATGTTAGTGTATAAAAAGGGCCCCCAAACTACCAAAAATAACCCCACGGGGCTGAATTTATCAGACGGAGTGCCACCATATATGGCATCACGCAGGCGCCACATAAATGCGCCAAGTGCAAAACTAGGCAATGAGTGGACGGCAACTGATTAGGTCGAAGGCAACCATCACATTTGGCGAATGCATTAGCTTGCCTCGTTCATGTGCCAAGGCCTACTATTGCCTTCGAATTTAGCCCTAGAAAGCAAAACGCCAAGCCCGCCTCGTATATGCACTTAAAAATGGCTATGCATACGTTGATCCAGTCAGCTATTCAATCCGTGCAATCAGCTTTTTGGAAATATGCATAGTGAAGCAGTACCCGATCCTTGCCAAGTAACCCCACCCCCTTCGGGTGTATTACGGTGTGGTAACCCTACACTTGAAGGGGGTGGGGTTACTTGGCAAGGACTGGGTATAGAAATCAAAGCTGTGGCTGGGAGAATAGAAGGGGTAGAGTGATATCATGGAACACACATACGCACAGGAATCAAAAATGTGATCGGCCATCTGGAAAAACCCAGGATTCCACAAAATATGGTGCGCTCTGTAGGGTCGGCGCTACGGTAGACTTCCGCAAAACCCATTTTGGGCCGAAGGTTTCGGCCCGAACCCAACCTAGCCTGGGCCCTGGGTTTTACTAGGCCCATTTTTTGCATAAATAAGGGTCTTGGCGGTCATAAACCAGCTAAATCAGCCAAATTATATATATAAAATAGACCGGGCGAAAAGGTAGGGGACTTGAATTTAGCTAAAAGGGAGCTATTTTCGGCGTCGTCTTAGTCGCCAGTAGAAACGAGGGAATAAGTGTACAAGTCGAGTGTCAATATCAGGACTAGAGGGTATTATAGGGCAGTGGGCGGTCAAGAGGCAGTCCAAAGTTACGTGTGGAAAGTTTCTGGCCTCAAAAGCGGTCATTTTCGGCGCCAATCCCACTGGTCCTCATATTCTAGGTGTAATTTCCGACCTTGGAAGGTACCTAGTCCCAACGCCAGCAGCACTCATATTACATTAACGCTGCTCTCTAACCTCTTTCCATGCCATTTCTTAGTTGATCTTGATAGTCAACTTTCCAAAGTGCTTCTGGGCCAACTGAATTCCAATCTGTTAGCATGTAATCCCTCTTCACTGATGAAAATCAACTTACCATATAATCATAGGCTTCCCGTGTCTGGTCAAGGTTAAACACCTTCTCATCCACCACAGGGTGGATATCATTGGCCTCGATGGCTCGGATCATATCCCTCATGAGAGCTTTGCTACCAACATAAACACCACGCACAGTGCAGATGTGAGTCAACGTCTCCAGTACAGCCGGCTGTGTCTTCGGGTCCACGCCTCCAAGGAACCCAATAACACTGATGATACCCTCGAACTTCACACACTTGAAGCTCTGCTGGAGCGTTCCGCTACCACCCACCTCGATAATGTGGTCCACACCAGCTCCGTCAGGAGTCAGCTTGCGAGCAGCCTCGCCCCAGTTGGGCTCGGTCTTATAATTGATGATATGATCAGCGCCAAGCTTCTTGAGTTTCTCGGCCTTCTCCGCAGAAGAGGTTGTCGCAATAACTGTCGCGCCAGCAGCTTTGGCGAACTATAAGGCCGTGTTAGCTGAGTCCATTCTGATGGAGTATATATGAGTTGGGTGCTAACCTGCAAGCCAAACATACTAACACCACCAGTTCCTTGTACCAGAACGACCTGGCCGGGCTTCAAAGGCTTCAGACCGTATAGTGCATTCCAGCTAGTGAGCGCTGCGCACGGCAAGGTGCTAGCTTCGCGAGCATCGAGGTTTTTCGGCGCCTTCACAAGACCCTGTTCATTGAATACGCCATATTCGCGCAGGGCACCGTCGATTACACCACCCAGGCCAGTACCCGCTGCGGACGTGTCAATCTCGCCGTATTGGTGGCCCTGATTGAAGAGAGTGGCAACAAGGTCGCCCTTTTTGAATTCAACAACCTTGGATCCCACTTCGATAACTTCACCGGCGCCATCAGAGCCTGGCACTACCGGAAGACTGAGAGCAAATGGATAGAGGCCCTACGGGAAAGAGGTTAGAGGTCGGTTAGAGGTCGGTTACGGCAAAGAAATAATATTGCGCAGATAATTCAATCAAGATTGAAAATATCGGCTTTTCTCTCGCAAGGCCATACCTTGGGAATAGTCAGGTCGCGGTAGTTTAGCGACGCAGCTTGGAGCTTCACCAAGACTTCATTTTCGCCGACTTTCGGAACAGCTGCGTCCTTGTAAACAAGACCGTCGAAGTCGTGCTCCTTATCTTCAACAACCCATTGCTTCATAGTGGAGGGAGAAATTTTATTGTATAATCGTATAATATAGATCAATTTACTCAAAACAGTGTACAACGCAGGACATAATGATTTATGGTGGGGTTGAGGGAAGTTTATATGATCCCTGACGTATTTGCCGTATGCCTGTTTTGGGCGAAAGATCCACCCAAGTGGTGACGGAATGATTATTCAGAGTCCAGCGAAACCTGTTAACTGTCTATCTAGGTAAATCATTGCTTGATTTTCTTTGGGGATCTAGCTTCACGTGTATCGAGAAGAACTGTCGGGATAAATGATCAGATTCAAGCTTAAGATGGGAACGATATAAGAAACCAATCTCCCAAGGTTCTAGGATATATATTTTCAGACCATGAGAGAAATACGTATTTCAATAAATCGGCTGCCACCAATCAGTCCTGTGGTATATCCGCCAAGGGACAGGTGATTGATCCGTTGAGAGCGTGATGGCCATGGGCTTGTTGCAGCTGCATCTAGGGTGATTGAACCATTGAACTCAGTCGGGAGGGCGGCATGGTGGTGTGGTAGAGCAAGAAGAGAGAAGGGAGAAGAGGATTTAGTATTTAAAGAAGTGAGGAAGATGATTGTTCTTTGTTTTAGAAGGAAGAGAAAGATATAGAGAGACGAAGAGGATTTGATATTAGAGAAGCGCAAGCATCCCCATCGGGAGTATACTTCACGCGGTCGGGGTCGCCGGCCCTTCATCCACAACATTCTTCTATGAACCCAAAATCCTTACATTCAAGCTACACTCAATCGATATTGGACTTATCAAACACCCTTTCAGAAACCCTTGAATTAGCCATGCCGTTCGTGAAAGAAGGCCGAGTCACGAAATTAAAAGCCAAGAGACCGCGAACCACAACCCGACGCGTCTCCAACAAAAGTGAGTAAATTCCACTCTCGCAAGCTAGTTCAGCCCCAAAGCTTGTTTTTATTGATTTACATGATTTGATCATATTCAATTAATGACGCGCGCTAATAATCACATAGTCCCACTGGTCGAACAGACCAACGCATTATCCATGGACGACTTCATCGCTCACTACGTGACTCCAACACAAGCAGGAGATCCAGCCAAAAATGATGCGATTAATCAACCAAATCCATCCCAAAGCCAGCCACAGGAGGACATGACCCCCGCGCCACGCGTGGACGTCTATTCTGCGGCAACAATCTCCGCCGCTGATCTGGATGCATGTCTGGATCTAATCGAGCAAACCTCGAGCGAAGCCTACAGCGCCTCGCCCGCAGGCTGGTCGCGCACCAAGAAGCGGAAAGAGATGAAGTTGCCCGACATGAAGTATTTGGTTCTGCGGGGTACGCCGAATGATTCTAGTGATTCTAGCGGCCAAGTTCCTGGAGAGAAGCAGAGTGATGTCGCCGACAACAATGCTCCGTCTCCGCCTTCGAAGGAAAGTGATGAGGCTATTTCATTGTCTGGTGCTGGTTCTCCGAATGTGCTCGGCTTTTTATCATTTATGGTAACCTACGAAGACGGAAAGGAGGTTGTTTACTGCTACGAGATTCACTTGTCGCCGGCGGCCCGGGGACGGGGCGTCGGGAGGTTGCTTATGGGCCAGATGGAGGGAATCGGGCGCGCTGTCGGCTTGGAAAAGTCTATGTTGACGGTTTTCAAGTCGAATGAGATTGCTCGGCGGTTCTATGAACGGCTTGGGTATGAGGTTGATGAGTACTCGCCCCGACCGCGCATGTTGCGCAATGGGACTATTAAGGATGTGGACTATTTGATATTGTCGAAGGTGTTGAAATTATAATAGCTGGAGATCTCTTTGTTAAGGGGTTGAATGCAAATGGTTGATATGAAAATAGTGATGTGCAAAAGTTAATATACATTACACCTGTCGCACCTCTTCGCCCATCTGATCGGGGCGTTCTTGCTCCCACTCGTCTCTGAGAGCGGCGAAGACGGTGTCGGCTAACAGGATGGAGAGACCCAAACTCCAGACCAGGGTAATGGCGTAGAAGAAATTGGCATTTCCGGATCCTGCGTAGATCCAAAGGTGGTAGAAAGCCGGGCCGAGGAGGCTGGAGTACAAGATTGCCGAGCCCGCAAAGAAGGTATACCGCATCACTGTACCAAGTTAGGTTCTGACATATATGCTCAATGTTTGGAAATACTCACATGGGAAAAGGTGGCGATATAATGGCAGCAACGCGAAGAACAGCGACGCATCTGAGATGCTAGGGTATGGCTTGAAGATGGCGAAGACACCCAAGAGCGAGGTAATGACGAACAGAGGTTGGCTGCGGAAGCGAGCCGTGAGACCCCCGACATAGCTGGCTAAGTGAAGCCAGAAAACGCCGAGGAAGAACTCTCGGAATGAGTCGAACATCTCAATGAAAAAGTACCACCACAGCCCCACGTTGGGGGTTAAGTCTGGAACCAACAGATGGAAACCATATGTTGCCGAGATAAACTCCCAAAAGTTGCCGGTGATCAGATAGGAGAGACCAAGCAGGCCTGCCACACTGGCCAGTAGTAGGGCAGCGTGTTGAACAATGAAAGATCCAACATTGGGTGGGGTTGATCCCTCCAAGCGTCGGTCATAGCATAGCAGGACCAACGGGATAAATAGCAGCACCGGGTATAGAGACAGGTATGAAGCAAATCCCAGGGCTAGCATCGCATTGATGCTATTTCCAGCGACTGCATTAGAGACGGCGAAGAGGATTCCTGATGTCGTAAATACGCTGGTTGATCGCGCTAAACAAGTCGCAATTGTGAGAGGATTGAACAAAAACCTATTCCGTGGTAAGTATGTAAATATATATGATTGCCAGGCCAGAAGATGCATACCATGCTGCAACGGACACTCCATCCCATCGGACATGTTTCCGGACCGCTGAGTGTAGTCTCGATTTAACCGATTGGCCCGACGCAGAGATGGTTACCAATGCGTGCGCGTTCAAGAGGTCGATAATGAAGTAGAAAATTGCGGTTGGCAAAGGCGAGCTCTTTGCATCCGGGAGTAGTGCGAATAGAGGTAACAGGAGCGGCGCCTAGATCATCGGATCGAATTGTCAATTCAAGGAACGGAATCGGAGGGATCTTGAATCACGAACCTGGTGGAAGACGCCACCATCATAAGGCGACACATTTCTTGTGTACAAGAATAGACCTTCTTGTACTATTATATAATTAGTTTATAGAATGCGGAGTCAATAGTCGGAGACACGTACGGCGTTTGAAGCTATTGACAGGAGTGGAAACTTCGACTCTCCCCGTTAACAAATCAGGCAATGAAGGAAAAAGACATGTAAGAAGTAGACGCAGCACAAAAGCCGCGCCGAACACAGCAATCTTCCGTCGGTCTACAGCCATGACGGGGTGAGGGTTTAGTTGTTTGATTCCAGCTGGTCCCTATGGACCCAGGGCTCCCTCTCCGCCTTCGGGCACGGACCACTTTTGTTGCGGTAAGAAAAAAAAGTTATCGAGAAATTTTCTTCTTCTTATCAGCAGCCGTTTGGATATTTTGACAACCATTTTTCATCATGGGTAAAGTTAAGAAGAAGGGTATGTTGAAATGAACCGGGAATTTCAATTGAATTTACTGACACTCCTTTCAGGTACCTCTGGCGCAGCCAAGAACTACATTACCAGAACTCAGGCCGTGCGCAAACTTCAGATCTCTTTGCCAGATTTCCGCCGACTATGCATCTTCAAGGGTAATTACCTCTTCTATGGGTATTCCATCTGAATCGCAAGACTAACGTGATATCCGATATCAGGTATCTACCCTCGCGAGCCCCGTAGTAAGAAGAAGGCCTCTAAGACGTCTACGCCCAACACCACCTTCTATTACACCAAGGACATCCAGTATCTGCTACACGAGCCCCTGCTCAACAAGTTCCGCGACCAGAAGTCACTTGCAAAGAAGATCGCCCGCTCTCTCGGCCGTGGAGAAGTCAGCGATGCCTCCCGTTTAGAAAAGAACAACGCCCCGAGACTCACCTTGGACCATGTCATTAAAGAGCGCTACCCGACCTTTATCGATGCCCTCCGTGATCTCGACGACGCTTTGTCTCTTCTCTTCCTCTTCGCTACCCTTCCCTCCACCGACCATGTTCCTTCTAAGACCGTTGCGCTCTGCCAGCGCCTTTGCCATGAGTTCCAGCACTACCTGATCATGACCAACTCTCTGCGCAGATCCTTCCTTTCAATTAAGGGTATCTATTACCAGGCTACGATTCAGGGCCAAGACATTATGTGGCTCGTGCCCTACCGTTTCGTCCAGCGTGTCAATGGCGACGTCGATTACCGTATCATGGCTACTTTTGTTGAGTTTTACACCACCCTCCTGGGTTTCGTCAACTTCCGCCTGTACTCCTCAATTGGATTGAGATACCCCCCCAAGTTCGATACCCGCAGTGACGAGAACGGTGCCGAGTTGGCAGCTTTCACTCTTGAGGGCCGCACAGTGGGTGAGGTGCCCAAGGCTCTTGAGGCTAGCAAGGCTCAGAGCAACGGCAACTCCAACAAGGAAGTTTCCAAGGAACTTCAAGCCAAGGTTGATAAGGTGATTAAGAAGGCCGGTTTGGAACAGAGCACGGACGAGGAGATGGTCGACACTACCGACGAGGCAACCGATGCCATCGACCACTTCGAGCCCGCCGCTCCCGAAGCCGACACCCTCCCCCAGCCCGCGATGAGCGGCAACGAGGCCGGTGCACTATTCGCCCCCTTCGTGTTCTACGTTTCCCGTGAAGCCCCCAAGGCTCCCCTCGAGTTCATTCTGCGCTCATTCGGCTGCAAGCGCGTTGGATGGGCCTCCGTTCTGGGCGATGGAGCTTTCACTCACGATGAGGCCGACCCCCGTATCACTCACCAAATTGTCGATCGTCCCCAACTTCCCCAGGAGTCTCTTCCTGCCATTCCCGCTGCCGATGAGAACGCCGTTCAGAAGGTCCAGCCTGGATCCCGCATTCCTGGCCGTACTTACGTCCAGCCCCAGTGGGTCTGGGACTGCATTAACGAGGGCAAGCTCCTCCGAGCTGATCTCTACGCACCCGGTGCCACTCTCCCACCCCACTTGAGCCCTTGGGTCAAGGCCACTCGTGGCGCTTACGACCCCCGTGCCACTCTCGCCGATCAGGAGGATGAGGATGAAGCCGAGATTGCCGCCGAGGCCTCTGATAGCGACGAGGAGATGGAGGACGAGCCCGCGGTTGACGCCAAGCCTGCTACTGCCGAGGAGTCCGATGAAGAGTCCGTCGACGGAGGCATGGATGTTGCCGGCACCGACGACGACGAGAGCGAGGAGGAGTCCGAGGAGGAAGACGAAGACTTCGGCGGCTTTGACGAAGAAGCCGCATCTGAGTCCGAAGATGACGACGAGGCTTCCCGCACTCAGCACCAGAAGGAGCTCGAGGCCGAAGCCGCTGGTCTGCCTTTCACCGCTAACGCCGCCGCTGACGAAGCTGCCAAGAAGAAGAACTCCAAGTCCAAGAAGGTTGCCGCCAAGAAGCGCAGCGAGGACGAGGAGCTCGAGAGACAGAAGATGATGATGAGCCGGAAGAAGCGCAAACTGCTTGAGAAGATGATGTACTCTAACAAGAAGACCGCTGACGAGTCCGCCAAGCTCCGCTCCAAGAGACGCAAGCTTGAGAAGGGCGAGAAGGGCGAGAAGAACTAAAGCTCGGGTCATTTGTGCATGTTAGATAGTGCTTTTGCCGGGCGTTGCGGTTTGGATATGTCCCCTGTATAGGCACCTCAAAAATTTGTGAAGTTTTAATGCTATTTATGGGGTAACACCCTAGTTATATGTATAACTTTTGTCTGTCCACTGCCATCTTGAGACCCTGTGTAGTCTAACTGGTCAATCTATCGCCAGATGTAGGATATTGGCAACTCATACTGCAACACGTGTACTGTGATCCTAGGCCGTGAATAGATGATCGTTAACATTGGCGTGCGACTTCCCCATGTTGTCAATGGCGTTATGTGCATCCACGTGAACACGCGCAAATCGAATTTGGAACTTACCTACATCCATAAACACTCTCGTCAGTCCTTTCGTGAAGCGACTCGCAGTGTTATTCAAAGGTACTGACCTAGCGCTCCAGAAGCTCAGCATGGTCGTCATTGCATCTTTTGTGTCTGTAATGATCCTCCTTCGTCCACAGATCAATGAGCACATTCTCCCCCTGCGCCTCTGGAAAGATGGTCATTCTTCCACTTCACGACCTGTCCCATATAATCCACACCCCGACTACAACAGTGATGCATGGAAGAGAAAGTAGAGAGGGTCCTACCAATCGTATGTTGGTCCCGACAGGGCGCTTTTGGATCCTAAGAACGATGACACGGCGATGAAAGGATACCGTTGGAATCAGTCAGCTTTGTGATTTGAGGAAGATTATCACGAAGCACTCGGAGCTCCAACTCGATTAATCATGTGCAGAATTCCCTACTCCCATCTTCGGTTCATATGAGGCGTGGAACCTTGATAGGGGTCTTTGTGTTGATCCATCCTCCCGCTTTGGGGCATATGGCTATGGAGTGAAGACACGGGAGGATGTCGGATCTCGAACCTTGAAGAATTGGGAAGGTGTCAACTGTATAACCAGAGTGTTCGGGCCCCTCCCGGGGGCATCTTATTGGTGAGTCATCCCTCGGGTCACATCCGAGGTCTCACGTATATTTGCTGATGTTTTCGCTTTGGGATACGTCAAGTAATAACTTACACATATCAAGCAGTATCGGCGCACAATAAACAAACTAATCAACCATGGCGACAAACAAACCGCAAGTTGTGGGATGGATAGGTACGGCAATGAAGAACGATCACATTGGGCTTCCCGTTTCTAATTTCACCTAGGGCTCGGGAGTATGGGACTTGCAATGGCGCAAAATGTCCAAAGATTTCTCCAACAAGACACAATATCACAATTAAGATTCTGGAATCGGACGGTGTCTCGCGGCGCGCCACTTGAAACACTTGGAGGTATTGGATGCGAGTCTATCGCCGAACTTGTCACCGAATGTGATCTGATATTCATATCTGTGAGTATATGAATCGGCATTCCATTTTGCAGAGACCCTTCACAGATCTCCCAGATCTAGAATGAACCGTTGTCACTAACATTGAGCAACAGACCAGTGATGATGCAGCTCTGAATGCTATCATTGACCAAATATTGGCTGTCAAAGATATTGATGGCAAGTTGTTTGTGGATACTACCACCGTGCATCCTAATACGACCAAGGAGACAAATGAAAAATTAAAGAAACGAAATGCATCCTTCGTTGCTGGTAAGTAAATCCACCTCAGTCATGTTTTGTGGTTTCTCACGGACTACACTAGCACCTGTCTTCGGAGCCACCCCAGCGGCGGAAAGTGGTACAGTGTTGATGGCGATGGCCGGCCCAAGTCAAGCCATTGATAAAATCGCATCTTTCGGAAAAGGTGTCATTTCTCGGGATGTGATGATTGTCTCGGATCAACCCGAGAAGGCCACTCTTCTCAAAACTCTGGGGTGAGATTGCGACAAATATACCGTGTCATACCAGTCTTACTGACACTATTTAGTAATTTTCTCGTCGCAGGGACAATGGAGATCGTGGGAGAAGCCCAGGTGTTAGCGGAGAAAAGCGATCTCGGCACAGGAATGCTTGAAAAGTTGCTTGAGCTGAATTTTGGAGGGTTGATTCATTCCAGCTCTAGGCGCATGACGCAGGGCGTTTACCTGCCAGAGGAAGGTATGAATATGGCGTCAATTGAGAATACCCGATTTGTTCTTCTTTTGCTGATCGTATAATCTAGGTCAAGCCCCTTGGTCCAACCTAAATCTCGGTATCAAAGATGTTCAGCATGGTATCAGTTGCGCCCAAGATGTCGGTGCGAGATTAAAAGTTGCCGAGGTGGCGCTGGATAATATGGTACGGGCGAAGGACTTCTCAGATGCGCATGGCGGCCGGCCTTTGGATTCATCGTCTGGGTACGGTATTATACGTCAGGATTCTGGGCTTGACTTTGAAAATACCTTTGTGAAGGAACGAGACGCCAGGAAGGAAGATGGTTCTTCTCGATAGTACATTTCCGCATACGCAGTCAGGACTCAGGAGGGTCCCGACGTGGAGAGATAGCACTTACGACAGCTCTCGAAATCACTTCCAAGGTTGGAATGTTTTAATGTTTTAATGTTTTGGATCATAAGTGATCGAGTACGCAGGTGTTACCTGCGACATCGCAAGCTGTCTCAATAACACTGGCTTTCTTCCAATCACTGCTTCTGACAGAGGCCAGTGCATAACCTATTTTACCATCCTTCTGTACCTTCTTATTTCTTTGAGTGTTAGTATATCCACGAAGGGAACTGATCCGCAGCGTAAAGATGATCTCTCAAAAAAGGTCCGGTTCCAACTCATTCGATGTACTCTAGGCCCGCGGCCGATATTTCCCAAGTTGGAAGGCAGGTCCGCTTAAGCTCCCGAGGTCGGATATAAGCTTCGGGGCCCCGTACTCTTACCGATCCTTAGATTCAGAACGGAAATGAAAATATTCATGAGATTCATACTCATCTGTCTCTTCGCAATGATCAATCTACTGTATCTCTCAATTCGGTCACAAAATCACCATCCAACTGTCGCCGAAATGTCTTTCCGTTTACATCTCATCCGACACGCAGAGGGAACCCACAATCCCGGTCACGACACAACTATTCTCGACCCTCCCTTGACAGAAAAAGGAATCCAACAATGCCTAAAACTCTGTCAAGACTTTCCATTCAAGGAGAGTGTTGGCCTAGTGATGACATCTCCACTCCGACGCACTCTTCAAACAGCGCGTCTAGGCTTCCAACAAAGCATCGATGAGAGATATTACGCGCAAGGCTCCTGGGCAGGAGTTCAAAATGGCGCGCGTCTTTTGTTAGAGCCAGATGTGCAGGCACACTCCGCTCGACCATGTGATACTGGCTCCGATATCGCGATTCTACATTCGGAGTTTTACGATCTACCCTGGGAAAGGTTAGATCTGGATCCCACATTCCCAGCAAAGGAAGGACTTTATGCCTGTGATCCCGAGAGCTTGAAGTTGCGCGGAGCACGAATCCAGAATCGATTGGAGCAGAAATTCAAAGAACTAAAGTACAGCGGAAGACCAGACATTGTCGTTGTTACACATGGCGGGTTTTTGAGCTCTGTCATCGGCCAGGAGAAAACAGAAGTTGGACAAGCAAAGTGGAAGACTTTTATTGTTACATTTGATCAGGATTCGAGAATTGTTGTGGAATCCGTTTTGGAAGAATGGCCAAGGCTTTGATTCGCCTGTTGAGTTGTTGGCAATATGTACATGGATAAATAGAGCGAACCTGTGCTTCCCTTTTTTTTTTTGTGTGCGGCCATTATGTTTCGTATTTTCTAGCATAAGGAAGAATCTACTATCCAATCTTAGACAGCAGAAATGGCGAAATAAATGGCTTATGTCTGCAATCAGCCCCATCTCCAAGTCTAGAGGACCACGATCTACAGCCCCACATTTATATCCGACAGGTTCCAAGATTGTCCGCTAAGATTTCGGGGTTACCATCGGTGGAGATGTGGGGATTTAATTCAAAAACCCGAGATGAATTTGGTAGGTTATGTTTTAGTAACAATAGTAGTCAGAAAGTGTCAGAGAGCTCTACTCAGCCGCGCCGGCACCTAACGCCGCCCCTCGTGTTCAATGTCAGCCGTCAGACAAGAATATATGGTCTAGCGATAGAGTGCTGTATTACTTTCAACATTAGCTTTCAGTGAGAAATCCGTGAAACCTTTTGTGGCGTTGCCCACTTTCTCAATAGTATGGGAAGATATAGATCGGTTTGGGCTCGTATGAATATATATATTGGTTTTGTGAAAATATGTATCTGGATAAACATATCTTACCTGTACCACACGCAACAAAAGTCTGGCTACGCTGGTGGCACTTTGCTGACTCCGATTGGGCACGCCTCATGGTTTCCTTGTGGCGTTTGTAGCCAAAAGAGTCATCATGCATTGTCCCATGTCACTAGTAGTTATTGAAAATGCCACTCGAATGTGATCCATTGTCGCTCTGTAATGCCATGTCGCAAATTCTTGTACTCCGATCCGACTTGGTAGACTCCAACTACTGTCTCTGTACCAAATTCTAGGACGCCTACCCTAGAAGAACACTGACCCGGGGAATGCTTCATAAAGCAATCAAAAATATGCATATCAAGGTGACTATTTCCTTTCGTGGTATCTTGATCTGACCCCTCAAGCCGCATCCCATCAGGAGCTGGTTCTGCAGATCTTCGGTCCTAGGCCGGGGTCTCGCGGTGTTTACCGGTTGACGATGAGGTACGATATTTCCTGCCTTTGAGCATGAACCATAATCTATGGCTGGAAGTGAAAACCCTGTCTGGAATCTCACTCTGCCCCTTTTGATTATTATTCGATAGCTTCCACGTCCCTGACGTGGCAAATGGCGTGGTTAGGGTTACTCGGGGAAGTATACAGAGTCGACCCTTGTTTCAGACCCTTGCTCTTCTGACGGTCAAATTAGTTTGGTTACTATCTATTTGTCGGGAAAAGCTTAGCTGGCAAACATACAATTCCCAGATCTCTCTTATGCGGATTAAAATAACGATTCAGCTACAAATTTGTACCACTCGCTGACATTTTATACCAATACCTCGGAGTAACTATCGTATAACAGTCTGCCAACTTTCTATTCGAAAAGCTAAAGTATTATGGACCATGGCAAGGATGACGTGGATCTCGTTGAATATACAGGATGCTAATCAACGTAAGATAACAAGTTGCTGATCCAGATGACGGGTTCGGCTGAACTGGGAGATTCTCTATCAAAACATTCATTATATAGATCATTTGTAGGCAAAGAATTCGATAGGGCGCCCAAATAAAACTCCTCAAACCTATGGCTATACGAACCATGTGTACAGCTACCTACAAGTAGGTAGCACCTTCCGGGGTTTCATTCCCGCATTCCATATTAGTACTGTGACAACTCCTTTTTTGTAACATTGGAAGAGCCCTGGAAACTTTTTTCTTTACCCGAGACCCTTGTCTTTCGAAAATTGTCCACGGCATTTGAAATGCGTCTTAGCGTTGTCACTGTCGTGGGCCTCGCCATTTCCCCTGCGTTAGCGAACTGCCCTTACGGCCGAGATGCGGGCACTGAGGTTGACCATAGTGCCACCATCCGTGCTCACTTACCTCGAGAAGCCATTCTTAGCAAATCAACCACAAGTGCTGCGTCTACTACCCCCTCCGCAGCGGCTGGAAAAAAGGGTCTGCTGTTGATGAACCGAATTGCCCCCGGCGCCTCAGAACTATACATCGCCAACGCGGACGGCACCAATGAGCGTCCTTTATTGAAAGATCCCGGCTATGAATACCACGCCGAATTCTCTCCCGATGGTGAATGGATCAGTTTTACCAGTGAGCGCAACGGCGATGGAAACTCCGATATCTGGCGTGTGCGCCCAGATGGCTCCGATCTACAGCCGATTGTGACATCCCCATCAGTGGAAGACAGCGTTACAATATCGCCCAATGGAACATTGGCAGCATATGTTTCGACAGCCAACAACTACATCGCTAACATTTGGGTCAAGGACCTGGAGACTGGGGCCGAGTGGAATATCACAGATACACCAGTTAACCGGCCAGACGAGGACATGATGCGCGGGCACTTCCGTCCAGCTTGGTCGCCGGATGGAAATTGGCTGGCGTTTTCTTCAGATCGCAACACAAGATGGAATGGCCACGGAAATCTTACCTATCTCGGCCTGAATGGCTGGGAGCACACCCAAGAACTTGGCATTTATGTTATTCGCCCTGATGGCTCGGATCTTCGCCGTCTTGTCAACCGTACAGGACACTGCCTTGGGTCTCCCAAATGGTCACCTGATGGCAAGCGCCTCATATTCTACGAGATGACTCGTAATGGGACATGGCATGCACATCGACCTGAGCTCGTGGCAGCTGCCAACTCCACAATTTTGTCAATTGGAATCAACGGCAATGACCGTCGAACTGAGGTTGGCGGTAGAGGTGTCAAGACATTTCCTCAATACGTGACGAATTCCACCATTGGGTACCATCTGAAGGGCGGCGTTAAGGAGGGCGTGTACCTCACTAATGGTACGTACTTCAATGCCACTATCCGCTCTCCATCGTGGTCTCCTGATGGAAAGTACATTGTTTACGAGAAAATTGATTGGTCTATCCGCCCTCTTTTTAAAGAGCTTTACAGCTGGGACAGCGACTGGGAATACCGCTTCACTGATGTATTCCCTCAACTCTCGTCGGACGATCGCGTAGCTCTGACCGAAAGGCAAATTGGGAACTCCTCAATTGCCACATTTGACCTGGATGATAGGGAGGTCTCCTTACTCTACAAGCCTAATGATACCAGTCTTCTCGACACTACTCTGATTCCAGAAGGTCTGGCCGGGGCTTACAGCCCCAGCTGGTCTCCGGACAGCGAATGGGTCGTCTTCGGAGTGGGCGCCTGGTTTGAGGCGCGTGGTTGGCGAGGAGGCTGGATTGTGCGTTCCACTGCAAACGGCAGCCACATCGACGTCCTCACCACCAGCAACCTCTGGATAAATGGAACCAAGGACCTAAACACCGGCTTTCCCAGCTACTCTCATGACGGCAAGAAGGTCGTCTACCGCGTCTGGGGCGACACCGCCAAGTACGGCGACGCGACAGATATTGGTTTACGCATTATCAACATTGAGACTAGAGAGATTATCCAACTCACCAGCAGCTGGGACAATCTTCCCTCTTTCTCGCCCGATGGGGAATTGATAGTCTTCACCCGCAAGGTTTCTCCGACTAACTACGAGGTCTGCACCATCCGCCCTGACGGCACTGATCTCCGCATTCTGACGTCGAGTGGCGCCAACGACGCCCACGCCGTTTGGCGCCAAGATGGAAAAATTATGTGGTCCTCCGGAATGTACGGGTTCCAGTATGAGTGCCCTTTGTACGACGAGACGTTCCAGCCCTATGGTCAGATCATGATCATGGACTCCGATGGATCCAATAAGCGTGCCTTGACCAACTCCATCTGGGAAGATTCTATGCCGCTCTTTCTTCCTAAAGACAGGTTCTAGAATGCGGCTTCAAAATATAAAGGAGGGTGGTTTCGCTTCCGTTTTCTGGGAATTGATTTGGTCACTTTCATTCGTTTTGGATAATTAGATAGAACCGTGGGTCTATATTACTATTGGAATACCATCATTACTTTTTTCACAAATATCTATCTTTCTACCAATATCCCGTTCACATGCAACTATTCAAGTTCTATCGAGCAAAATGGTATACATTAAAGTTACGCCAATAACGTAAATTGATTGGTCCATTGTTAGAGTTGCGGGGACCGCTAAACCCCACTGAGGAACCGACCCCGAGGGCGCTGGAAAACAGAGTAGCCCGGAGACAACAGTGATAGGGGTTGATTCGAGTATGCTAGCTCGTCCTAGTACTATGCTTAGGACTGAAATGATATGGTGGCTGAAATAATATGGTGTGCCTTCAAAGCCCACTCGGATTAATGTAGTTCCTCCTGGCTCTTACATGGAAGGATTGGGCTTTGTAGGTGAGCTTGAAGGTATTCTAGAAAGAGGAGCTCAGGTTACCATAACACAATTTACAGTCTTTGGCGATCTTTGCGCCTCCGCGGTACTTGGTTGTTCCACGGTACCGCGTCGGCCTCACACGAGCAGTGTTCTGCCAGTGTACTTGTAAAACTTTATCTAAAGTTAATAGCCGCTTGGAGCTTGCGTGATCGCTGGAATCCTGTCATAGTGATAGAAATAATAGAGACTACATAGGGCAGAAACATATATACTGCCATTTTGGGACTAGCGCACACTTTCCCGACGGGAGCGTGTATATCGATCATGTGACCGCATTGGTGATCCACCCGCCTGGAATTTTTGACATCTTCAACACTTAGGAACAATTAAATTGTTGGGCAGAAGAGTCAAAATTCACCATTTAAAATACCTGTTACTCAAATTTCTGCCACTGGGTGTCCTCTTGGCCTTTAAATCGGATGTTGTCCAATAAAAATCCACATCTATGTGACATCTAGGCACTGCAGGTCTAAACCCTTTGCGCATACAACGGCAGGAGACCCAACTTTCTTCCCATCATGTCATCTTTGTATGGAAGCCAAGTGCCCTGGCCAGAACTTCTTCCGCCGCAATCTGCCCAGCCACGCCAATCATTATTTGGAGGCCCAAGCAGTGATGTCTTACAACCTTCTTCTCCAACAGAACCACCAAGAAGTTCTCTTTTTGGAGGCCCCATCAATCAAGATGCCCTTCTAGAGCCTATTTCTGAAGCAGATCTCATGGATGAGGAGCCAGATCAAAATGAATTTGACACGATAATGCGAGAACAGCCCTTGGCGTTCCAGGGTGACTCTGATGACGAAAGCCACGAGGGCAATAATCGTGGTAGAAGTCGCATACGCTCAAAAACACCACAGGAGTCTCAACAAGATCCAATTTACTACGTAGTTGATCGAGGTCTTGACCTGCCACCTGGAGTTGAGCGTCCCAATCTGTTTGATGGACACGCCAATTCGTGGAGGAACTACAATGCCGATGAAATCGGAGCCTATAATGCAATGGTTACCCACCGAACCAGAGATTTGGCGGCTCACCTTTACAATGCCCACGTGATTCACAGGCGAGCGCGGGACACTGCCCGGAAGAACCCTGGGGTCATTGACAAAGCGCCACTCCGTGTGAACAAGCGATGGGCTGCATGGCCTGTTCATGCGGCCACAGTTCCTCGATCCAACGAAATGATTCAGAGGAGAATGGACGCCCCTGATATTTTTCAAATGGAACCTGATTCCCGACCCAGTGGGGAATTGGAAGAATGCATCACAGCGTTCATATTGAAAACCTCCAAGGAGACCTTCCGAGCCCGAGAGTTGAATTTCGAGGAAATTGAAGATAACCCCCGAAATAAGATGCTCGACGGGGATGAATTGATGGACGACGAATTGGAGAAAAAGGAGGAGGACGAAGAAGAAGAAGAGCCTGTTGATACAAGAATCCTCCGACCGACCGTCCTCCTCGACGAGGACAAATCCATTCGCCAATTACGTCCGCTAGCCCGCAATGTGATCTCACAAGTAGACCGCCTGCTATACGGACTTCATTGCGCCATAAAGGGTCGCAAGTTCGAGGAAGATTCTGGTGACGAGCAATGGAGTGATTCAGATGAAGAAGACTATCTGACTCGAGAGAGCCACAAGAGCAGAAGCAGAAGTCGATCGCGTGGTCGAAGAAGTGCTCGACGGGAGTCTCAGGAACGGGACTTATCACGCCGTTCCATCAGTGTACGCATATCCACTGGACTAGAGACGGAAGATGAAAACTTGCCAGATGTTTCCCAATCCCGAGCGCAATCTCGCGACTCCTCTGTTGGCCACGATAACAATCAACACATCAAGGGCAGACTCAAACTCCGAGACTGGAGTGAAGTTATGGGACTGGCATCAATGATGGGCCTTCCCACCCCTGCGGTAATGCGCGCGTCAAAGCGATGCGCCGACCTTTTTGGCGAGGATATGGAATTCCGAATAATGCCTGAAGGCAGGGTAAAAAAGAGGAGCAAGGCAGGTGCTCGAGAAGAATATGTCTACACTGAAAGCGAGGGCGAGATCGACTCGGCACCACCAAGTCCTCGGCTAATTCCTCCGCCAACCCCCAAGCCAAATCGCAGGCAGATCACCAAACCCGAGCTTGAACCGAAAGCCACGGTGAAGATACCCAAAGCCAAAGCGGTGATATCCAAGCCGAAGATTCCCAAATCAAACACGAGGACACTAGGCCAACGACGGTCGAAGGCACACAAGAGTCCTGCAATTGTTCCTCCCTCCGCATCCCCATCTCCCGCCCCGGAGGAGCCGACAGAACCAGTGGCGGAACCGACTGCAGAGGACACAGAACAAGCCGCCGACCAAGAGCCAAAGACGGCTAAACCAGGCGTTGGAAAGGGTCCTCATAGGAAAGTGGATATCCTCTGTCCTGTCAGGACTTGCACTCGACATACGAATGGGTTTTCACGAAAATGGAACCTGAACCAGCATTTGAAAAAGGCGCATGGTATACATGTTGCTCCTGGGAATGAAGCCTCGATTGAGCAGGATGATCCGGTTATCGTACTCGAATAGGCTAGGTTGTCTGCTTTATATAGGTTAGTCGCAAGTGTGAATCGAAGTACCTATCAACATCCATAGTTTAGTCCCAGCTTGATCAAGACTCTTTCGGTTCTGCCTTTCGGACTGGTCTAGAAGTTAGAATTCCAATAGAACATGTTCCTAGCCTAACCATGGTGCAGTCAGTAAGTTAAAATGCCAGGTCCCGCTACAAAAGCCGCAGAACGGAGCAACTGCTGGCAAGTGTCTATCACTAAGATGTCTACAATTCGTGATACTCTTAAGTATGTCTCTTTTGAGATTACTAGTGCGATCAATGAATGTACTCGACAACTTTTTTTGGGTGTTTTTTTTTTTTCTGTTTTAGTTCAGTAGCCAATTCAGCCGTTCCTCGCGGCTAAGACATCGATCGCCTTCACGATGTATGTGTACTTTTTTTTTCCTTTTTTCGTTTTTTCCCTTTCCCCTTGGCAACAAAATGAGATACTAGATCAAGAAAAGAAATCGAAAAGATGTCCACCCATATGGCTTCCGTCAGCGGTAGCCCCATCCTCCGGTGTGAACCTGATCGAGTCCAGCAGACCTACTTGGCTACCGGAATAGCCTTTGTACGACTGCGGAATCGACGCACCCTTTTCTGGCCGTACTTTCTGGGGCCTTTGTTCGACAGCAGCAGAGTCAACCAACGAAACGCGAGGTCTTTCTTGTCTAACTCTCGGTGCATCTTTCGAGTTGCGAGCCCCAAGACGACCATTCTATCCATGTCCCAGAAGCTTACGCCGAACTTGTGGAAGTCTCCGCGAAGGCCAGCGTCTCTCACAACAGAGTGAGTGCAATTTTGTGCCAAAAATGGCCCCGGAAGCGTGGTATGTTGGAGAGACCACAAGCCTTTTTTGAGTTGCTCGTCGGTCAGCTCGCTAAATTTCGGACAGCATGTGGTAAACTTGGCGTCTCGCTTGGGTAGCCGTCCGTGCGATTGGCTTCCTTCTTTCCAGGTAAGGATGGTCTCCAGCTGTTCAAGAGGCTCATTCCCCGTTTCACCAGCGATTGAAAAAGGTGCCCAGAAGTCTACCAATGCATTCTTTTGCAGGTCCCGGAGCGTATCTGTGGAATCCCATCTTATGGGAGAGGGAGGAGTAGCCTTGGTTTTCAGTAGCCTTTTTTCACAGACCATGCGGCGCAGTACTGAGAAAATGTATGGCTTCAACAGGGCCTGCATCAGGCGCTGCTCCTCCAACCAAGAGAGAGGCCAATACGCGTTACTGTTGTCAACCGGAACGCCACGAGGGCGACGGGTCCTGTTTTCTTTCCACACTACCTTTTTGTACGAGAGCTCCTCGATTTTGGTAGACTTGAAAAGATCCATGGCGCCGTGGAAGAAGGCATGGGCATCCCCCGGATGCGGCTTGCAAGACTCAGCAGATAACGCAGAATCTTCGGCGGAGTTGAAGGTGGGAGGGGAATCTCCCCGACCTTTTTTGGCTCCGCGAAGCCCTCTAGACAGATATTGATGTAGTAGAGCCACATATTGTTGAAATCATCCGGCAACGGGTTCTCATCCGCAGACAGACCTGTGGCCACTGCATCCTCTTTCCACCACAGATAGACCAGAGTTCGAAAGAAAACAGAAGTATCTATTATGACACCACGATCAGGGTGCCGTATGGTACGGAAATCTATCTCTTCGCTATCCGGAGGTTGAATCCACGGATCCATGATCTTTTCAACAACCTTTGGAAATATCCCAACCTTGTCGCTGAGATATTCAGCCACAGCTGGCGAAGCTTGACACAATTGATGTAAGGTAGACAAGTCAGGCAAGTTGAAGAGGATTTCTTCGAGAGCAAACCATGGCAAGCTTCCGAATCGATCTATGATCACTCGTGGTGGCGAGATGGTGCACTTTGCAGACAAAGACGAACTCAGGTTTGAGACTGAGGGAACAGTGGGTTCACGGATATCAACTTGCATGTTCATAGAGGAGCCTGCGATGTGCTGATTGACATCAGGGACAGTAGGTGACCAGTCATCAAGTCGAGTATCCATATCGTCTCTGTCAGTGATACCAGCTGACCAGTCATCTAATTGGGTGTCCATGCCCTCGGAGGAGCCCGTGATGTGCTGATTCGCATCAGGGAAAGCGGAGGATCTGTGCGTGTCGTATGGAGTCATCTTGACTCAAGTTGAGGAGTATTTAGTTGAAGAAGATGCGAATGTGGGTGTGTATGTGTAGATAGAAGGACAACTTGTGTAGACAGAAGAACAACTGAGTCCTCAGGCTAGCTTGCGAATGGGTAGATGACTAGTATCTGATGAGGTCTGTTAGCGTATGGATTTTGGAAGTTCAAGTGAGAACGCGACACCAACCTTCAGGCAAAGCAATGTAGCAAGCTGTCTCGACTAGACTGAGAAAATGCTGTTCGAACTTGGGCTGGGAACCTTGTTCGATACCATCCTTGTTCGGATGGTATCAAACTGGCAAAAGAGGAGAGGATTAAAGTAATGAAGGGTGACGTACTGAATGGTAGAGTAGTGAAGGGAAAGGGTGAAGTGGTGGAGGAGAGGGTGAAGTGGTGAAGCGTGAAGTAGAGAGGTGGTGAAGAAGGGAAATGGGGTGTGGTTGTCGATTGGTTTTTAAGTAAGAGAAGGTTGGCGGTTCCCTTTAAGGGGGCAAGCGAGTATTGTCACATTTGCTATTCTGATATTCTGTTGTGACCTAGGGGACCGCGTTCAAAGTATCCTCTACGACTACATCTAATGACTTTATTAGGTATTAGGGCAGGATATTCCAAAGGGACCAAACCCAAAAAGGACGATTTGGTCGAGATGTATCGAGGAGATTAGTTGGTATAGGAGTTCTTCTAGTCTAATACGGTCACCTACGTTATGCATATCCATTGGTATAGTCCGGATGCGTGTCAGATGGTCTCATCTCGCGAGTAGATAGGTAGCCCTTTGATCTCACCCGCAAAATCCAACCTGTTACCACTCTAGGATATCCATTTTGCTCCTGCGAGAGGCACGTATCGTGCTTTGTATCAAGTGCTTTCGTATAGCGATGGCATGGCGGAGCTTTGAACACTACTTACTACTAGAGGCGGCCACCCCTGTCATTTTCTTTGAGTGAATGTGCACTCTGCGGAGTCTCCATGTCCATCTATAACAGTTACTTTTTCTTTTTCTTATATTGCCTTTTTTCCAAAAAAAAAAAAAAAAAAAAAAAAAAAAAGAAAGATTTCCCTTCTCTTCTTTGAGGGTGCTCGGTGATTTGGGGAAGAAAAGACCGATGCGTGGTAGATGAGCTCGGGGTAATACCAATACACTATCTCAAGGCCGGAGGTCCAAGATCGCTGGTCATTGGTTGTAAATCCCGTGTTCCTGCAAAACCGAGATTTCCATTGGCTGAAATAGCCGTGCTCTGTAATATTTATTTCAGAAATTACTTAAATTACCAGATCTATGAAATGGAGCATTTTCTATCGAAAGAGTTGTCTCTATTCCAGTTGGTTTTTCGTCAATATAACTTGAAAAAAGACACTGGAGAATGTATCAGAACATATGCAAAAAGAACAAAATCAAAAACAAACCTAACTGTGTTGATATATGGCCCCGAGGTTAAGTATAGATGACATCAACTCCGCAGATCCCCGCTTTAAGCATGGAGCTTCCCCTTCGAAGATTACCATCTCTCATTCTTAGAATTCTCATTACACACATATTCGGTGCTTCTCGGACACAGAGAGCAATCACCATTGAGTCACCAATTCGAGACACCGATACCCCCACTAGAACTGTTGAACCGCTCCCTTTAAAGGCATCTCCAACTCCCCAACCTTCAGCTCCCCGCACTCTCAATAAAACTTTCTCCATATTCCCCTTTTTTCCTCTCTCCAAGGCTCCTCCTCACCTTGATTTTATAATGGACCGTATCATCCGCCCCGTCGCCCGCCAATTATTGAGACCCCGATCGAGATATCCCTTTTCCATTCCCCCGACTGCTCGCGCACAGAGACTATACAGCATGAAACACAGCGCGCCGCAGGTAAGATCTACAATTGAATGTGATTTTTTGTGGTTTATACTGATGGGTTACAGTTGAAAGACCAGTCGCTGTTCATTGAGAAGGCGTACATTAATGGCGAGTGGGTTGACGCGAAGTCCGGCGAGACTTTCGAAGTCCACGGTAAGTACCAAATTGACCATTCCGGTTCAGATGGATCGCTGACTTTTTGTCTCATTCAGACCCGGCCACTGGCAAATTGATCGGAACATGCCCCGAGCTCGATACATCCGATGTTGAGAAGGCGATTCAAGCCGCCTCCGAAGCCTTCCCCAAATTCCGCACAACACTAGGCCGCGAGCGTGCGCGCATGCTGCGCCGGTGGTACGATTTGATGGTGGAGAACGCAGATGATCTAGCGAAGCTGATTACATGGGAGAACGGAAAGCCCCTTGCTGATGCGAAGGGCGAGGTCAACTATGCTGCCAGCTTCTTCGAGTGGTTCAGTGAGGAGGCACCCCGCACATACGGCGACACAATTCCCGCCTCTGTCCCCGGAAACCGCGTTATTACTGTTAAGCAGCCTGTTGGTGTGTGCGGTCTGATTACGCCATGGAACTTCCCCGCGGCGATGATTACACGGAAGATTGGCCCTGCCCTGGCGGCGGGCTGCACAGTCGTGGCCAAGTCTCCCCAGGAGACGCCCTTCACAGCGAACGCACTTGCTGAGCTTGCGCACCGGGCTGGAATTCCCAAGGGTGTTGTCAACTTTGTTACTTCTTCGAAGAACACCCCTGCAGTGGGCGAGCTCATTACCACCCACCCCGAGGTGCGTAAGGTGTCATTCACTGGCTCGACTAACGTCGGCCGCATCCTTGGAAAGCAGTCTGCATCTACGATCAAGAAGGTCTCCTGGGAGCTCGGCGGTAACGCACCATTCATCGTTTTCGATGACGTCGAGGACCTTGACGCAGCCGTGATGGGTGCCATCAACTCCAAGTTCCGCAGCTCTGGCCAGACCTGCGTGTGCGCTAACCGTATCTACGTTCAAGACGGCGTGTATGAAGAGTTTGCCAAGCGCTTTGTCGAGAAGGTCAAGGGCTTCAAGCTCGGTGGTGGTTTCGAGGATGGCATCACCCACGGACCTGTCATTCACGAGCGCGCCGCCAACAAGGCCCACGAGCATGTGCAGGATGCTACTTCCAGAGGCGCTCAGATTGTTGTTGGTGGGCAAAAGGCTACCGCACTTGGACCTAACTTCTACCACCCCACTGTTCTTACTGGCATGACCAAGGATATGCTTCTCGCTTCCGAGGAGACTTTCGGCCCCGTGGCTGGTCTTTTCCCCTTTAAGACTGAGAAGGAGGTTGTTGACCTGGCTAACCATGCCGAGGTCGGTCTCGCTGGTTACTTCTTCAGTGGTAATGTTCGCCGCATCTTCCGTGTTGCTGAGGCCCTGGAGGTCGGCATGGTTGGTGTCAACACTGGTTTGATCAGTGATGTTGCCTCTCCGTAAGTTTACATCTCCCCACAATCGGTATACCAAGCTCTAACCTTTCCATAGATTCGGTGGTGTCAAGCAGAGTGGCTTCGGCCGTGAGGGCAGCAAGTATGGTATCGACGAGTTCATGACTATCAAGAGCATCACTTTTGGTGGCATGAGCCAACCTCTGCAGGAGTAAAAATTGGACACGAATGACCTACTTGAAAACTATATATACCTCTAACATTTAAAACCTACCACGCATTTATATGAAACATTTTCCTCTTTTACACTCTCCATGCCTAATCTTGAACACCGCTCAAAGTCATAGCTGGTTCGTACAGACCAGATCCTATAACCTTTCGATATTACGGCAATTTTCATAGGAAGCCAAACAGAGTTCTGTTGACACCCTGGTTCGTCGTATATAGTAGTAGATCACCTGACCGAGTGAAGCCATAATGCTGACGGCAGAAATATCCACTATCTCACCGCCCTATATATCCCTTCTCCTACAACAAGCTAATCGGCATCTCTATCATCAAAAAGGAAAGCTTGCTGACGCGTGCAATCGTTTGTTTCGTCCATAAGGCCATGGTCTGATCCGATCCAATGCGTCCCTCACATCGTTTCCTCGCCGCGATCTCGCGCAGCCAGCCCTCCAAGCTGAAGAAGCCTTCCATCAGTCTAGACCATGTAAGTAACTATCAAGCTTGGTTTGAAGTATATGTACTAATTGACCGTACAGTTCATCCAAAGACAGCGTGTGTTGTCATTATGGCGGGAAATCGTACGAGCATTAATAAGTACGCTCACCACCCCAATCACCGGGCCATGTATGAGACTAACAGACATGCTCAGAAGTCCCTCCTTCGTCAACAAGGACTGAGCTGCACAAATATGCACGCGATGAGTTCGAGCGCCATCGTGGAGTATCGGATGTGGTAGGTTGATGTTTGATGTTCTTGTTCTCAGTTCTATGGGAATGCTCATTTTCGAGAATACTTGACTAACTTTTTCTTACTGCAGCAACACATAAGATACTTGCTTTCGGTATGAAGATCCGGTGTTTTGTTTTAACACTATGGATTGCTAACGAGCTTAAAGACAGGCAAATCAGAATTCGAGACGATGAGACGCTATATCGATGAACAGATCGCTGGTTGACCTATATTGATGGGCTCTTATGTAAATATATTTTCTGTGTATTAAATCAATTCTTGTTTCAAGAAATATGGCGTGTAATGCCGAGCCAAGAGTGCACGCTGTTGAAGAATCGTTGATATTGGAGCGGAGGGTTGACCTTCATACCATTCGTGGCACTGCTCTAATCCGATTTGGAGTCTTTCTATTGGCGGGAGATTACCAGAAGCCTGCATATATATGCAGGAACATAACGAAAGACTATGTATTGCGCTTGGGTGGAGGGTATGATCATTGCTGGTGAATACCTTTCTCGGAGGGAGCTTCCGTGTTATGGTATCCGAGGCTCAGTCCACTAGAACGAGAGGAATGCCAAGGTTTCTCGAGCAAAGTAGTGTTGGAGGAGAAACTCCGAAGATATCCTGATCTTTCCGCATCAAGCCATGCGTTTTAATAGAGTCCTCGTATTCGAGCAAAATATTGACAAACTTTGCGGGGTTGATTCCTTCAATTCGATAGAAAAGAATCGAAGAATTGATGTACTCTTATTGTTCATAGCCAGATGGTGTAGATCGCAACTAAACTCGGCCATGTTGATCTTGTGTGAAGTATATGATGTCAGAACTCATCCTTAATCCTAGTTTAATATTAGCGATTAATATGGATCTTACGGCGGACAATATAGATGAGATGAATATGTATAATATTTTGCCACCTCCACATACAGCTAGTGTATTCCAACTTCGAAGATATCTTACAGATTCTATGTGGACCTGAGGCATAGACGATTGGATGGCAGAACCGGAAGCGGCTGCCGGGTTACAGTTGTTTCGAGGCTTGCTCTACTTTTTAGTCCATATCCTGTCTAGATCCTTGACACAATACGTCATTGATTTTGGTCCAGACTCTTTTATATATTTGTGCGAGAAGTCCACACTGTAGGGTTGGTTCATATATCAAGTCCTGACCTCTACATGGCAGATTGTTGGAATTACTCTGCTCATTGACTTGGAAAAACATAAAAAAAAAACCTCTCGATTCTATTTATATTCCAAATTACTTTCTATTAATTCTCTTACCTCCAATACTTTCACAACTGGCAGTGTGACAAAAAGAAAAGCCATGAAATCCGTATCACCCACCTCACCCTCCCAACCCGTCAGCCCCGGGCGGGCAAAGCACCTCGAACGAAACCGCGTCGCCGCCAACAAATGCCGCGAAAGAAAGAAGCGAGAACACAAGCAAATCGAACGTCGTCTCACCGACGAAACCGAAAAGAAAGACATCCTCCTAGCACAATTAAACTGTCTCCGAGAAGAAGTGTGGAATTTGAAAAACCTCATCTTCCAACACGCCGACTGCCAAGACCACCAAATCAACCACCAACTCGCCAGGATGACCCAGACCGTCCTGCAAAGTCCTCCCAACCAGGATCCGAATTCCAGCATACCAACCGGCTTATCGCCCACATTTTCAACTAGGACCTATTCCGACGAGTCGGTCACAGATGATGCAGGTGTCAATCCCATCGGACCGGGCGCATACAACAACGACTGGACGGTATTGCCTGCCATCGCGAACGACTTTGCCCCTTATGAGCCAAATGGTTTTGTTGCTGATTCCATGTTTGAAAACTTTATCAATGCCGACAATGGGTATACCTAAGGTCTCACCCCTTCCCATTGTTGGAAGGCTGTTCTGTTTAGCGATGGGCGTTAACTTCAATGTTGTATATTAATCTCAGGACCGCAGGCCCTGCAGCTCGGAGGAGCTTTTACACTCATATTTGGAAACTCTTGATAGTTACGAATCAACGAATGTACGAATCTGCCCATGACATGGATACTATTTGCGCATCACATTCCAAAAAAAAAAAAAAAAAATAGGATACTCGAAACGGATACTTCCATGACACCGAGGCGTATGCCACATTGTGACAATTTCGTGCAGAAGCCTCGAAAGCCTTCTGATATGGATCGAACCATTATTTGAGAGACAATTCGGATCGGTAGACACGCATGAAGATCTACAAAAACAAATGGAATGTGGAAGATTCTTCTGTGCTGTGTGTCTGTGTGTCTGTGCTGGAGACATTGGAGATGTGGAGATATCCACAAAGCCGCTGATGTCACTACCCGAGGGCTCTGACGGCATCGAAGAAGGTATTTATATTATATATTGGCATTTCTATTCTTTGGATTTCATATCATTCTTCATTATATGCATATATCCATGGATGCTTATATGTTTTATCTCATTACTGTATTATAGCAGTTTATCTACTTCTACTATCTTCGATGATGCCCAAGGCCTTACTTACGCCACCCTACGGGGAACAAATGGCAACCTTCTCCCAGAAATCAATCATGGGAACTATATTCGAGACAACTGAACGGTTAGAACAACTAAAGCCGGCAATACAGTACATCTTGTATGCTAAGACTATATGAAACCAGCTATACGGAATGGAAGCCTATCGGGCTTGGGGTATCTGGGGTTGTCTGGTATTACTCCCCTGTCTTGGAGCAGACCATGATCCATGGAAACTAATAGTTACTTCTCGTATAGCTCTGCAAGGGATCAGCTTGCTCATCGGACTGTCGCCGTGAAGAAACTCGCAGAACCTTTCAAGACACCAGCTATTGCAAGACACATGTTTCGAGAAATGAAATTATTGAGACAGTTGCGACATGAAAATGTGAGCATATCCACGGCTAGTATTAAATAACTGTCTAATTGTCCACCAGATCATCAATCTAACGGACATCTTCATTTCTCCCTCTGAAGACATGTACGAAGAGACTACACTCTCTTTACGTGCATTGAAAGTACTAATAACTTTAGATACATTGTGACTGAACTCATGGCAACCGACCTTAATACAATTTTGAAAGCGAAAAGAGTCGAAGACCAATTCGCCCAATACTTCATGTATCAAATAATGGTTGGTGTCATCTATACCAACCCCACAGCAAGCACGATTTTCTGACCATCGACAATTCCAGCGCGGTCTAAAATATCTTCACTCAGCCGGTGTCATCCACCGAGATCTAAAGCCAAGCAACATTCTGGTGAATGAAAACTGCGACCTGAAAATATGCGACTTTGGCCTGGCCCGCATCCAAGAACCCCATATGACAGGCTATGTCTCGACGAGGTACTACCGTGCCCCGGAGATCATGCTCACATGGCGAAAGTATAACGAAAAAGTCGATATCTGGAGTGCCGGGTGTATCTTCGCTGAATTACTTCTGGGCGAGCCTTTGTTCCCCGGGACGAACCATATCAACCAGTTTTGTGTTATCACCGATCTACTTGGGAATCCCCCCGAGGAAGTCATTAACAATATCACAAGTGAAAATGTCAGTAGTTGAAAACATGCCTTTTGGAAAGGAATTGGGGTTGCTGATTTCTTCTTATTTCCCTGCAGACATTGAACTTTATCAACTCACTCCCAAACCGAGACCGCAAGCCAATATCACAGCTCATCCCCAACGCCAACGCAGATGGTATGTTTCAAGCTATTCCGTAAGAAATCAAAAAATATTAACAAAATCAGCGGCGGCATTGATCGAAAGAATGCTTGAATTCGACCCTCAAGTACGGATCTCTGCAGCAGAAGCCCTCGCATCCCCATATCTTGCACCATACCACGACCCCAACGACGAACCCGTCGCAGCGGAAGCATTCGACTGGGCCTTCCTTGAAGCAGATCTCCCAGCCGATATCTGGAAGACTATCATGTCAGTCTTGAATGCAGTGCATGTCGACGCATCTCAGGACATTCTGCTGACTACTTCTAGGTACAGCGAGGTGCTGGCATTCCACACTGAAATGAACCAATCTGGCCAGAGTGGGCCGATGAAATAAATACAACAGGTGGATGGAAAGATTATCGGTTGAGCGACAATCTATATCTCGGGTTCCCGAGTATCTTGGTTATTTTGCGTTCTTTTGAGCGTTTTGTTGATTATACATTTTAATGCTAGAGTACAGTACATCCATACATTCATACATTCATGATTAATAATATCGAATTTAATATGGTTCAATTGCTTTTGACGGTGCTATAAATTAAGTTGCACCCTCGGAAATGGATGAGAGAAAGAGTGTAAGAACAGATTATGTATTAACATTAGGTCGATACATGACCAGAACCATTTCTGGCATTATCAAGAAATCCTGGCATATAAACAGGGTCGGGCATGTGTTCATCAAATCAACCAAGTGGGGTATCGCTTTCATTTAGGAAACGGAAACTCGACCGCGTGCGTATCGTATCTTGCAAGTTGTGCAAGTGTCATTGGGAAAACGTATCCTCAGGGCATGGACACACCCATCTAGACAGCGGCATCGGCGGTGGTGGGAGTGGTCGTATTGCCAGTGGGATTAGCATCAGCACCAGTCATCTCCGGGGCAGCATCGTCGCGGTGGTTCTTCGCATTGCGGCGGGAGTTCTTCAGGTCTAGGATGGCGAAGGTGTTTGTAACAACGAAAGTAGCCCTGTTTAGAACAATGCGTTAGAGAATGTATATGTGCATTAATACTTGGACATCCGTTTTTACCATTGGATAGCCCCGACAACAATCAAAGCCTGGAGGGCGTGACAGCTGGTATAGTGGCATGCGCCAGGCGAAGGAATCATGACAGCCAAGGCGATCCAGCCGCTGAGCCAGAGGCCGCCGGTGAGCAGCTCGATGAGAGGAATGGCGATCTCATGTGAGAAGCGAGGGAAGCGTAGGGGTGCGAGGCCCAAGTATGGGATTGCGATGGCTGTTGTCCAGCAGCCGTTGAAGAGCATGTAGTAGACTACATTTGAGTAGGACCATTTGTCGTACAGAGAGGCGATTTCTAGATGTAGTTAGCGTCGTTCTGATAAACCTCATGCACAGTGAAACAAACCATATGCAGTAAGACCGATTGTGGCTAGGGACAGGATGACCTGCACGATTCGCAATGGGTAGATCCAGGACAGCATTTTGAATGTGGGAACGGTTCTTTTTGCTAGGTAACCACGTATATCGGTATATGTTGTGTCTTTTTGACAGGGATATAGAGGAAAAGATTAGAAAACGAGATCTACGATAATATGGGAATACTATGGGCCTTTATACTCTAGTGAGAGACGGCTCATAAGGCGTCTAGCTCGTGCTCCACACGTCATGGTATTATAACTTGGAAAAGAATGTGCATTGGAGAAGATTAGCAAGACTTAGGCTGGATTAGGGGTGGAGTCTTGGAGCAGGGACTGAAAAGTTTGACGCAGAATCATTCTGATAGACCCTGGGGATTTCCAAATTAGGGGTTGGTGTCGAGTAGCTCAACTTCCCCGCCTTTGGATCATCTCCTTCCTCCATGCGTCTGACCATATTAGTCTTCAAGATGAAAAGCGCATTCATCGTGTACCCCCATACTCTTAAGAATTCAATGTTGTCATTTCAAAAACACACTCAATGCACTTGACGGCCCTCCCGTTCCGAATATGCCCTGAGCATCATATGTTAGATTGCCGCACGGCGCTAGCCTTGTCGATCTCACATGAAAGCCTCGGCCAAGCAAATAACTCCGGCCATGCTGATCCAAAATCAACGTGCTGCTTTTTTCGGTTTCCAGGATGCTGCCAAGAAGGTGGATTACCTTGTTGTGCTAGTGCCGTGCTTGTTTGGTGCGGATCAATTGGGACATTTCAACCTCGGTATGTCGATCGTCGGACTCCCCGTATACAGTACGACCCCAGATACGACAAGCGAATGAGGTAATCGTACTTCTGTTACTCATACTTACACATTCTAGAACGGCAGAATTCATCAGTTGAAAATCCAAACACAATTGGAGAATTTCGATGCATATGTACAAAAGAAAAAGGAAAACGATTATCTCCTATCTTACAAAGCGCATGCCATCAGTCCCGTGAAATAAGAGCCCTCACAGCATCCATAATTCCAATAGACTTCTCATCGGCAGGTTCAATCGATGACCGCGCCGCTTCAGACTCCTTGGGTGGCGCCGGTTTATTCCCGACTTCCTTAGCCGCAGCCTCAATAGCAGCGTGACGCTCCCTCCACTCGCGATCCTCCTTATCACGAATCTCCAGCTCGCGCAACCACGCGTCACGCTTTTCTTGCTTCTTCCGAACTTCCACGGCCTGGTCGAATTCCCGGCGCTGTTGCCGTTCCGTCTTGAAGTACATTCCGCCGGCGACTAGCGCGACTAGTGTGAAGGCTTGTGCGTAGATACGGGCGCGGAACATTCGGTTCATTTCAACCGAGTCGCCGGATTTCATCGACCGGTAGGCGCGGTAGAGGGCATAACATGTTGCGGCGCATCCTGTGGTAGTATGTATTAGTTTTAATGTTCGAAAGGAAATCCCGAGGGAGAAGGTGAGGCCCTTGTGCTAGGGGGATTTCGTACCAAGTGGAACGAGCGGCTCTTCCCTGAGGCGTCGTGTGAATTTTTGGACGCCGGTCTCTTCTGTAAATTGACTGTAGGACGTCGAGTGTTAGCATATCAGCCTTCCCTTCGTTTTCTCTGCGGAATTGCCGGGTGCCGCTTGCGGGATATGCGGATAATGTGTGATACATACGGGTTTTCCTCGTCAAAAGACGAAGGCACGGGTTCTCGGTTCATCGTGAAGTTGATCGTGGTCGGGTATGTTGGCAGTGGTCGTGCGGAGTCCAATCGTGTCCACGGGATGCGGAGTTTTCGAGTCGGGGATATTCGGTCGGCGCTTATAGACGGGTTGTGTAGTGGCAAGGATTAAATCCGGCGAGGAATTGCAAGTTTTCGATGTTGGAATAGACTCCTCAAGATGCTGGGGCGCACAGGGTCGAGCTGTGTGGTATGACGCCAAGTTTTCAAACATATCGGGTTATGTAACCCCTCCAGGGCGGGAGAGTACTACATCTAGTACTGTCTTTACCATGCTACAGGGACATTAGGCTTTATATTTTCTTAAATGCTTCTATTCATAAGTCTCTTATTTTATGATTGGCCTAAAACGAAATAGAATAAAAAACACGAACAAGTACAATTAGCCCCTCATTGTTGACCGCTATCTACTATGGACATCCTACCTGTACCTATACCTCCAGGGCTGCTACCCAACGTTCTCTTCAGTCCTTCAGTCTAAGCGATACACAATTTCACATTTGTCTGAAAATTTACAATCCACTTTGATCTTATCTACTTTATTTCATCCCTTCAACACTTCTAAATCCCCCAAATCAAGCTTTATTTAGGGCTAGTTAGCACTCGGGGTTGATGACATAAGGTTCTCCGGTCACCGGTCCCGCCTCTGCAAGAAAAAAAGAGTCAGAGTTTAGAATTTGCCGACTTGTCAAGTTCTTTCTCTTCAGAATTGGGATTGATTATCACCATCGTTTGGCAGAAATCAACCCGAACTTATCATGTCTGACGAGACTGCCAACGGCGTCACGACGCCCGTCACCCCCAAAATGAGCGGGCTTGCGTTGACTGAGTATACCGCCGCTCCGACGCCGCCCTCTGAACGCGAACAGAGAACCCCCGGCCTGCCTCCTAATTGGGGAATCCCTGAAGCCTTCCTGCTTCCCAACGGCTACCCAGATGTAATTCAAGCTTTGCAATTCCCACAGAGATCTTCAAATTCTAACATTGCCCCGCAATTCTAGTATCTCCGGTTGATTTTGACGTCACGAGTTTACGATGTTATTGAAGAGAGCCCTCTTACCCATGCTGTCAACCTGAGTGCCCGGCTGAAATGCCGGGTCCTTCTCAAGCGTGAGGATCTGCTTCCAGTGTTCAGCTTCAAACTCCGTGGCGCATACAACAAGATGGCTCATTTGAATAATGAGCAGCGTTGGAAGGGCGTTATTGCTTGCTCTGCTGGTGAGTCTATACTTGGTAGATGAGACAAATCGGAAGTGCTTCTTACTTACTCCATATAGGAAACCACGCTCAAGGTGTGGCCTTTTCTGCCCGCAAACTGAGAATCCCCGCTACCATCGTGATGCCCTCCGGCACCCCGGCCATTAAACACCTGAATGTTGCTCGCTTAGGGGGAAGTGTGGTTCTTCACGGAATGGACTTTGATGCTGCCAAGGATGAGGCCCACCGATTGGAGAAGCTGCATGGTCTGACAAACATCGCACCGTTCGACGACCCTTATGTCATTGCTGGTCAAGGCACTATCGGTATGGAGCTTCTACGCCAGGCAAACTTGGACAAGCTCGAGGCAGTCTTCTGCGCTGTTGGTGGAGGTGGTCTGATTTCCGGCATTGGGGTTTACCTCAAGCGCATCGCACCCCAGGTGAAGGTCATCGGTGTCGAGGCTTACGATGCCAACGCTATGGCTCAGTCCCTCGATTCGGGCAACCGAGTCTTCCTCAAAGAGGTTGGCCTCTTTGCAGACGGTGCAGCAGTCAAGTCTGTTGGCGAGGAAACTTGGCGTCTTAGTCGCGAGGTCATCGACGATGTCATCCAGGTGTCCACCGACGAGACCTGCGCGGCCATCAAGGACGCTTTCGAGGATACCCGGTCCATCGTCGAGCCCGCCGGCGCTCTCGCTCTTGCCGGTCTCAAGAAGTACATTGCCAAAAACCCCAGCCCTGACCCCAACCGCGAGCTCATTGCCATTGCCTCCGGTGCCAACATGGACTTTGATCGTCTGCGGTTTGTTGCTGAGCGCGCTGCCCTTGGCGAGAAGAAGGAGGCACTCCTTAGCGTGAAGATCCCCGAGAAGCCCGGTGCATTCGCCAAACTCGTTGAGGTTGTTCTGCCCCACGCTGTTACCGCGTTCAACTACCGCTATGCCCGCGAAGACTCGGCCGATGTGCTGATGGGTATCTCGCTATCTGCCTCTACTGGCCGCGAAGACCTGGCCAAGATCATGGCAGAGTTGGAGAAGGGCGGCATGAGCTGCCGGGACTTGAGTGATGATGAGCTTGCCAAGCGTCATGTGCGCTTCCTCGTCGGCGGCCGCTGCGAGGTCGCCGATGAGCGTATCTTCATGTTCGAGTTCCCCGAGCGTCCAGGTGCTCTCGCCAAGTTCCTCACCACCCTCCGTCCTGAACAGAACATCTCTTTGTTCCACTACCGCAACTATGGCGGTGATGTGGGCAAAGTTCTGGCTGGAATCCAGTGCCCGTCGCCTGAGAAGGAAGACTTGGAGGCATTCCTTCGCGATCTGGGCTATCCGTTTAGTGAGCACACTGACTCTCCCACTTACAAGACCTTCTTGCGTTCGGAATAAGCATTTTGTTTCAGAATCGCAAACGACGAGATGGTGGGTAACGAGAAGATGCATTGTTCATAGCTTGTTGTGGTTTAAGCGGTTTAAGGTCCAGGCCTGGTTTTGTCTCTTGTTTGGCGTTTGGTTCATTTCGTTAGACCCTCTGTATCATAGGTCACATAGTCTGCTTTTCAGGGTCCTTACTACATACTTGCATAGGTACAAATATCCTCGGTTTCATGCACGCAATTACTGTCTTGTAGATCAGCTCTTCATTTCTGCCCAGCAGATATATTCCGGCTAGCTTCCCTGAATAATTTCGATAAATAAAACCGACTTGTCTATCGAATCTCTAAATAAATACATACACACTTTCGCATTATCTTCCTGTTTCCCCTGCCCTTATACTTGCAGTGCAAGCCCGACCAATCACAGCAGCCAACCCCCTCGGCCGACCGGCGATACAGAAGCTCCGGCCAACATTTGCGATCGCAGCATGAGAGAACCTTTGGAGCCAAACATCAACCTCGCACCGCACCCCAATACCTCTTGTTCTTCATAAGGTGATACTCGAGGCGCAGCCTCCAATTGATCACTTTCCGTGGAGATAGACCAAATCCGAAAACCGCCACCATGTTCTCCCTCCGCTCCGTCTTCGGTGCCTCCTCCGGGGCTCTCCGCCAATTCCTCCCCTCTGTGACCACCCGGACCGCCTCATTACGGCCTTTCTCGCACATGATTCGCAACAGCCTGACGAGGCTCCGTGGACAAGCAAAGTCCGGCAATGCTGTGGCCGTGGCAAATGGATCTGCTAGACAGGTGGAGCAGATTCGGGGAATGAAGACTCGGTCTTCTGTGAAGAGACTGTGCGATGGCTGCAAGGTATGATATGACATATTGAATACGTTCATGTTGGAATGGTTAGGAAATTATGTTTACCTATTACTAACTACTGAACAGCCCGTTCACCGCAAAGGCCGTGTCTACATCATCTGGTGAGTTGTGATTACCCTATGCCATTGAAGGCTATACATGAGATCGTTCCGTTTTAATATGTTGTTCCCTTGTTCTTTTAGCTCGAAGAACCCCAAGCACAAGCAACGGCAGGGGAAATAGAATCGTCGCTTTCCGTCATTTTCTCCGATAGCGTGCATCGCTTTATCCTTCCGCGGCTGCCTTTACTCGAACAATCTGAGATATTGGCAATATTCCTAGGCATACAAATGTGCTCTCGATACCCAGGTCGTCTTTGAATCCCTTGGATACACGACTTGTCGTCGCGGAACTCGGATCGGCGGCATACTTTTGCATTCTTGTTTCAAAACCAGACAGTGGTTGGATACCACGGCGCTTGTGTATTTTTCTTGTATATTAGTGTGGCAATCAAGTTTATTGGGTCTTCATGTTTCAATTCAACTCATATCATGATCTCCAGTCTTGCCTTTCTTGGATTGCCAATATCTATGGATATACGCGCAGCTTACTCCAACCAACGGCTTGTCACCATACTCAAGCCCTCAAACAACCCAAGATATCGCCGATTTCAATGTTGATATCTCATTTTATAGTTATACATCCACCGAATGGTAATCTCCCGGCTCTGATGGGCTGATGTAAATAATCACGTGATGCGTTCCTGGCTTCCCCGAACTTTTTTTCGGGGAGCCAACTAAACATTCAATTTCGCGTTGATCATATCAATTCTGGTGTGGTTGGATCATCACCATGCGGTCTCCTTCTCTTGCACGGTTACAATCCCGCGCGGTGTCTGGTTTGACCAGATCAGCTCGTTTCCAACCCCAGACTCTTCTGCGCCAGCGATGCGCTTCTACGGCCGCGTTCCGGTCCGCCGCTGTTGCGCCGGCTTATCAGTCGAAGTTGGGACAATGGGACCAGCGCCGAAATGCCTCTGCTGTTGCTTCTGCAGTGTAAGTATTCTCGTCGGACTGATCCCTTTTCTTTTACTCTTTCTAACGTTGTTATTAGTCTTGAGGCTGCTAAGGCCGACCCAGCGAGTTTATCCCAAGCCGCCATTATCGACAGTCTCGATCCGGTCGAGGCCGCTCGTCTTAACAAGTGTCGTAACATCGGTATTGCCGTACGTAATATCCCGATTGGTTCGTGTCTGCTTTTTGTTCTAGTCTAATGAAGTCTTCCTGCACAGGCCCACATCGACAGCGGTAAAACCACCTGTACCGAGCGAGTTCTTTTCTACACTGGTCGTATCAAGGCTATCCACGAGGTCCGCGGGCGTGACAGCGTCGGTGCCAAGATGGACTCCATGGACTTAGAACGTGAGAAGGGTATTACCATCCAGTCTGCGGCCACTTTCTGTGACTGGGTTAAGAAGGATAAGGAGGGTGTTGACCAGAAGTACCACCTCAACTTGATTGATACCCCCGGTCACATTGATTTCACCATCGAGGTCGAGAGAGCGCTGCGCGTTCTGGACGGCGCTGTCATGATTCTGTGTGCTGTCTCAGGTGTCCAGTCCCAAACGATTACCGTCGATCGCCAAATGCGCCGCTACAACGTTCCTCGTATCTCATTCGTGAACAAGATGGACCGTATGGGTGCTAACCCCTTCAAGGCGGTTGACCAGATCAACACTAAGCTCAAGATCCCCGCCGCTGCTGTTCAGGTCCCCATCGGTGCCGAGGACGAGTTCGAGGGTGTCGTTGATTTGATCCGCATGAAGGCTCTATACAACGTTGGCGAGAGTGGTGAGGAGATCATGGAGAAGGATGAAATTCCCGAGAAGGTCAAGGCCATTGCCGAGGAGCGCCGCACCATGCTCATTGAGACTCTTGCCGATGTCGACGATGAGATCGCGGAGATGTTCTTGGACGAGGTCATTCCCAGCGAGGATCAGATCAGAGCCGCCATCCGCCGTGCTACTATTGGCTTGAAGTTCACCCCTGTCTTCATGGGATCTGCTTTGGCTAACAAGTCGGTTCAGCCCATGCTGGACGGTGTTATTGACTTCCTTCCCAACCCCGCCGAGGTTGAGAACCTGGCCCTTGACCAGAAGCGTGACGAAGCGTCTGTCAAGCTTGTCCCCTACAACTCTCTTCCCTTTGTCGGTCTAGCCTTCAAGTTGGAAGAGAGCAACTTCGGTCAATTGACCTACATCCGCGTCTACCAGGGTACTCTCCGCAAGGGCGCCAACGTCTTCAACGCTCGCAACAGCAAGAAGGTCAAGGTTCCCCGTATCGTCCGCATGCACTCCAACGACATGGAAGAAGTCAGCGAGATTGGCGCTGGTGAGATCTGTGCCGTGTTCGGTATTGAGTGTGCATCTGGAGACACCTTCACGGATGGAACTCTCGGCTACAGCATGTCCTCCATGTTCGTTCCCGAGCCCGTCATCTCCCTCTCTATCAAGCCCAAGCAGAGCAAGGACGGTGCCAACTTCTCCAAGGCCATGGCCCGCTTCCAGAGAGAGGACCCAACCTTCCGAGTATCCTACGATAGCGAGAGTGACCAGACCATTATCTCCGGAATGGGTGAGCTCCACCTTGACATCTACGTCGAGCGTATGCGTCGTGAATACCGGGTCGATTGCGAGACTGGTCAGCCCCAGGTCGCCTACCGTGAGACCATCGGCAACCGCGTTGACTTCGACCACTTGCTCAAGAAGCAGTCCGGTGGACCTGGTGAATTCGCCCGTGTTATGGGATTCATGGAGCCTACCGGTGTCCTCGAAGAGAACAAGTTCGAGCAGCAGGTTATCGGAGGCAGCATTTCGGAGAAGTTCCTGTACGCTTGCGAGAAGGGTTTCAACCTCTCTTGTGACAAGGGTCCTCTGATCGGCCACAAGGTTCTCGGCACTCGCATGGTCATCAACGACGGTGCCACCCACATGACTGATTCTTCCGAAATGTCCTTCAAGAACGCCACCCAGCAGGCGTTCCGCAAGGCTTTCGCAGAAAGTCAGCCCTCTGTTCTGGAGCCTCTGATGAAGACGGTCGTGACCGCTCCCACTGAGTTCCAGGGTGATGTCATCGGTCTGCTGAACAAGCGCGGTGCCACTATCAACGACACCGAGACCGGTGTTGACGAGTTCACTGTCTACGCTGACTGCAGTTTGAACGGCATGTTCGGCTTCAGCAGTAACCTGCGTGCTGCTACTCAGGGCAAGGGTGAATACACCATGGAGTTCAGCCACTACGAAAAGGCTCCTCCTCACATGCAGTATGTTTCAACCAGAATTACTTCTCTTACTATATTGTCAATTACTAACCGTCTTCTCTTACAGAAAGGAACTCATTGCCAAGTACCTGAAGGCCCAGGCCGACAGACACAAGAAATAAACGATAAAATATGTAATAACCCCCACCCTCTCCGACTACTCTGGCAACCCAAGCCAGGCAGTGCCTGGCATTGGCTCTTGCTAGAGCTAAGAAGCAGCATATTTTGCTTTGGATCCCTGCTGCTTCTTCCATCATCAACAACTCCCCCTGTACTATTTATGCATGGCACTATATCACATTGTGACTTTCTGGGACCTGTATTTCAAGATCAAGATACTACTTTCTACTCTCCTGTCTGAACAAATAGATTATTGTTTTATTATATTTCTCTTTCTTTAAATTGTTCTTTCAAGCGTGGTACATTCAGAGAATCCAGTTCATGAGACAAGAATATATCCAAAAACGCGTCCAGTGTTATCATTGCAGACCATTATCATACTAAAAAAATCTCGAATACCTTGACCAAAATATATATCCTGCCAAATTCTAAAATTCGTATGATCAAGATAGGAATCCCAATACAACAGAAGACATGTGTTGATTGTTAATCCCGCCAAGTATAGATTCAGAACTCTAGCCTAACCCTAATGTATCGACTCAACATCTCTCAGTCATTCAATTACCACGCTCTCGAGCCCGGCGCAAGTCCTCGACCCCCGCCTTCTTCTTAAGCTTAGGAGGGGGAACATTATAATGCCAAGGACTGTGAACATAAGCATAAACAGTGTCAGAGGGACCAGGAGCGTTTGGTTGATTGACGTTAACGGAAGGCTTTGGACGAGCTGCCGCAGACGAATGCAGGTCAGCCTTACCCTTTCCCTGTTCAATGTTAGCATGTTCGCTTGGCACACAGTCCGCCCATCGGACTCTAGGCTTCTTCTCCGATGTGAAAGTCGACACACGCACAGATGAGGGATTTGGGCTTGAAGGACGTGAAAGGGGTGGGAGGGGGAGGGCTTTACGGGGAATAGCCTTGTCAGTGGGTAGGGTTGGGAGAGGCTTCCGAAGAATCATAGGAAGGGAAGGGAGGGGCTTATCCTGTGATGTGTTAGTCTGCTTCGATGTATCTTCAATCCGATCGGCCCCAGACTCAGGCAGAGGGAGGTCCTCAGATGAATCATTCTTGTGGAGGTTGAATCTCCGGAACGCCTGGATGACGGGAATATCTTCCTCACTCACACCGGTGAACAAGGGGGGCAGATCTTCGTCTGGATGCTGATCATCGTCTAACTTGTCCATGAGGTCTTCAATCTCCGGGTCGCTAAGCGCACTCATGAAGAGGGGCCATCTCGGATCAGCAGGCGACGGTGTAGGGATACGATGTGGAAGCTCCTCCTTGGTAACAGCGGAGCTTCCAGCAACACTCTTTCTCTGAATAGCTGGTGGATTGTGGTGAGTGTCCTCGGCATAGACGGCGACATTATCCCAGATCGGGGCGCCTGCTTCGTCTCGGATTTGGTAGAATGCCAACAGACGACGAGCGATGTGTAGCTGGGTTTGTCCATCCCGAACCATCATGGTCAGTAAGTAATCCAGATGAAAATCTTGTTCGTACAATACTATCACGAGGAATGCACCAATGGCGTCGCCGGGGACCTTGTCCTGAATCCATGTCCTCAAGCATGTCCTCAAGTAATGGATGGCCTTGAGGTCCCAGGAAATAAGAAGGCGGCGTTCCTGAACGGCAAGCATGGTATCAGCCGGTCTGTCCTCCAAGAATATCTGGAAGAGGGCGTCTAGTTGCCACCGGCTGGTGCTGGCCTCTTTGTAGGAGCGGCTTAGATGGGGTTGTGCTGGGCTGGAGGGGTTAGTGGGAAACTTGTTACCTGTTGGAGACATTTTTGGTGTATAAGATGAGCGATATATTGTGAAAAAATGTACCCGAGGAAGGATCGGTATGTTTCTGGAAAGAAATGCTGCGCATGTCAAAATATGTGAAAGCTGATTGAATCTAATGGACATCTCCAGGTATTTATGCTTCTTGTTCCTTTTTATATAGTGAAGGTTGCCATTGTTTCAGCGTAGTTAAGAGAAAGAGAATAAAGAAGTGCGTATGCCTGCACACTTTGAAGTCTTTGGATCAAAGAAGATATTGGTCTGAAATATCCAAAGAGTAACAGCGTCGAACAAAGAAGAGCGAATCGCTTTATCCCAAAAGTTTCGAGTCATTCATTGTCGACCCCGGTTGCTTGCAGGGGAATATCATCTCGTATTATGCTCATGTCACCTCCCGCGGGCTGAAAGGCAACCAGTGGACAAGTTCCATCAAAAGAGGCGAATGAGAATTGTTTGAATCCAAAGAAATGCATTGGAAAAGAGACGGGGCAGGTGAATTATGTACAAAAGCTGAAGACAAAATATTATGGGGATCATCTGACACAGATGCAACGCTCCATTAAATCATATATGGTGGAGTAGAAAAGAAGACAGCAGGCATAACAAGCTCACTGCAAGGGTATATGCACGCCAATAGAGGCGATGGAGTTAAAAACCAGTAATGTAAAAAGTAAAGTCCCCCAAGGTAGTGGGGACAAAGAAAGAATCAAGAAGAGATATCCACATGGAGTCTGTAATCAAAGCCACAAGACCCATCGGATACCAGTGAAAGCACCCCGGAAGACACTACGCACAAGCTTGAAACCCATGACAATAAGCCACACCCACCACAGCATAGCAACCAAGGCCCATTCCAAAACCATGAACCCAGTGCGACGGATCCACCGCAATCGACGGCGACGCTTACGAAGGCCTTTGTCAAGGGCATCACTCAACTGCTTAACAGCAAGTGTGCTGGTGGTGTTGAGCTGGACACATAAATCCTCGGCGTCATTTGCCGTGGCTCGGACGCGAGGGGCCAGGGAATGGTTGACCAGGTTTTCCAGGTTCCTCAGCTGGGATCGGAGAGGTGACGAGGTGGAGGTGGAGAAATGATGCATGGATTGTTGGAACGAGTGTTGGGTGTGCTCGAAACGCTGGAGGAGGCACTGAGCAGCGAGGTCGAACTCGCCGGCCCGCGTCACTCGTGGAACAGATGCACCAGGGCCCATGGAGTTTTGAAGCCAGTTAGGAACTTGTTCACGGGGAGTGTGGGCTCGGCGAGTAATCTCCCGCGCTTTAATCCCCGATGACAATAGAAGAGCCCGTGTGCGCTCCACTTCGGGTTTACCAGGTACGCCGGTGTCAATCAAGGTGTGGATACTGCGCCCAGATATACTCCAGGCGCGACTGGCACCTGAAAGGCCTGTGCGTCTTCCCTCCGGGGAAAGCCCTGGTGATGCTCGAGCGTTGGCGAGCCCAGTGACAGGAGGCCGTGTTAAGCTGAAAGCGACGGAAGGGTCTTTAATCTCGTGGCGCTTTGTCCGTCCCGTGTGCATAGAAGGGCTGAAATCAAGTGTTTTGCTGCGTGGCAGCGAGAACTTCTTGGGAGAATCACGGGAACCATAATTTCTTGGCGAAACTCGTTCGCGAGGACTGCCGAAATCAGTCACCTCTGCTGTTTCACTTCGTTCATCTTGCCGCAGGGGTGATGTGAAGGTCGGCAGAGAGGGAATGAAGCTTCGGGATGAGTTCTTCTCGGAATTTCTGCGAGTCAATCGCCCAGGCTCATCCGTAAATGTTGGCAGGCGCCGCAGAAGGCCTTTGGGGCCAGACTTTTTGTCGCCTCTGGATTCTTCATCAGAATCGCTATCATCTGATGCAAAAGTCGTGGCGGACGATGATTTCCGAGATTCAGGATCTGCGTCTTTCTTCAGGATGAGATCTCCGACCTTGGAGACCTCATTGCCCACGATTTCTGCTATGCGACCTGGTCCCTTAAATATTCCTCGTAGCTTTGATTCGGGAAGATGGGGCCCTTTACGGGACCGATGTCCATCTACCCGATTGCCTTCCTGCGTGCCTTGATCATCATTATAGGACGACGACACAACGTCAGGAAGAGGACTCGGCTCGAGCTTGGACGCACCCTCCGTCCGTGCAGGCGCCGTCAGATTTCGCTGACGCAAAGTATCAGGTTCCGGCAATTCATCTTCCCGCTCTCGCTCTCGCTCTGCTTGTTTGCTCTTGCTGCGCTCGTGGCGTGAAACAATTTTATGACGGAGACCCTTCTTTGCAGGCGAGGGAGACCGACTTGATGGGGGTGACAGATTTACTGCTATACTCGGGAAGTAGCCGACGCGAGCGGGAGAGTTAGGCGCTGTGCTATCCATGCCTTCCAGGGACATACGAGGACCGTGCCGGTCATCAAGACTGCCTGTCGACGAGAAAGAACCTTTTCTGTGCTTGCGGGCTTGCTTCGTGTTGACCGATAACAGCTCGGTTGGCTGTGGTGTCCTTCCCCGATCATATTCATCGTTACGAACAGCTGGAGATTTAGCGCGGGATGTCCGAGATCCGGAGTGTGCATGTTCGACGAATCGTTGAACATGGTCGCGGATATTCTCACGAGATATGCGATGCTTTTCATCGATGGAAGGGCGGGTATCTGAGCTTGAAGAGCTCGAGACGCTGCCCGAACGCATTTTGACATGGTCCCATCGTGACGGCTTTCGTTTGCTAGAAGCACTACGGCTGCGTAAGCTGTGTGAATGACTTCGAAATTTGTGCTTGTGCCGCCCGCGACGCACACTCTTGAATTCTTGCGCTAATGCAGGGTGAGAGCTGGACACAGAAGTGTGCGGTGACGAACGTGCCTCTCTAGGATCTGCCACTTCAACCGAAAGGCGCTGCTGCTTATAAGGCGTCCCAAAGTCGTCGCTTGTGTCCATGCTAACTAATTCGGTAGAGTCAGGGTAGAGTTTAAAGCCATCCTTGTCGACCACCTTCGTCTTGTTGACACCACATTCCAGCCAGGCGGCATCAGCCAGAAGCTCTGCCGGTGAGGTCTTCCAATCAAGACGTGGTCGACGGGCCTTCATGCTGCTGGTTCGGCTGACTCGCCGCAAGCTCGATCCCGGAGAGGTAGGCATTATATCCATATCTTCGTGTTCCCCCATAGATACATGGCGACGACCTTGTTGGAAAGGTGGCAGCTTTAAGCAATCTAGCGGGTTGTACTCTCTTTGGCTGTATTTTTGCTCGACCTCGTTGATCCATTGGTGGACTCTTTCAACGTCATGCCATCCTTCTGCGGCTGGATCGATGGTGCATTTCTCACGATATCTGACTTTCCGGTTGCGAATCATTTGAAGCGGGTTATAGCCACGGTAGGGTTTCCGTGGTGTAGGTTCGTCACCCTTGACTGCATCTCGAAGAGGTGGCAATGAGGGCAGTAGGCGCATATATTCATGAAATAAATCAAAATGATTGCGTGCTCTCTCAGCACGAGCCAAAGTGCTTTCGGAGAATTCGTATGCCCTGTGGTCCTCAATCGCGGATCGAGGCAACAAATTCACAACAGATGATTGCTCTAAGCTCGGCAGTGTCCCCTGTGACAAACGATTACCGGAGACCTGGGTAAAATTGCGATACGACGAGTCGCGCTGGAAGTTCCTCGCTCGTGGAGAATACGCATAGCCGTCTACTGTCGGAACAGCAGGTTGCGAGACAGATATTGGTCTTCGGCTCTCGGAGCCTGGGGGTATTCCAGAAGCTGTCCTCCTCCGAGATTCATTGAGGTTCAAAGCTAGGTTGACGATCTGGATCGAGTCCCTATCGAGCCCAGGAGTTGAATGTGCCACATTGTCTTCTTGTACCTCGGGCTGTGAGGAGCTTCCGGGGGGTTGTCCATCAGGAGGCGTAGGAGCCTGCGGAGCACTGATCGGAACCGAACTTGCATCCTCTGGCATCACTTCAGATTCACGGTGCTTATGCCGACTCCATGGAAATCGAGAGCGTTTCTTGGGGACCACGATATCCGGTTCGGGAACGCTGCGCTTCGGTTGGGGAGGTTCTGACGGGCGAGGGCGGTGCAGGCTAACTCTAGCGCTTCGCTGGCGAGGTAACGAGTCAAGCAAGAATCCACTTGAGCTCTGGGTCCTCCGCTGGCCCGGTGTTCTTCGATCTCCATCACGGGAACCGCTACCCAGTGTAGTACCTTCCAACTCCCCGCTCGCTCGGTCGTCGTTCTGTCGGGGCGGGGTCTGGCGGAATGAGCCCCCATCGGATCGGAGTAAAGACGGCGCAGTTCCCGAAGATCGATCTCGGGGTTGTATATTTGCCGGAGACATTGAAGATCGTATAGGGGGCTTGTTCGGTTGTTGCGACATTGCTGCGGGAAGGGCAACAATGCTAGATGACAACGTTCGAGACAAAGACAGACATACTTTGGGCAGACACAAGCATAAGTGCGATCAGCCAAGTTGGCAAGGGTTTCAAACACTAGTGAAATTAAAGACAATGTTGCATGATTAGCCTGCAAGACGTAATATTATCCCCCGTGTAGATCAGGAATGCGCGTCAGCCAATGTTACGTAATCACTTTATTCGCAGCCATAACTAGTTAACGTATTTCACCACCGAGTGGTCCACCCCATCCACCCCATTAAATTTAAATGCATTTATCGCAACCATAACGCCATTAAATTAATTCAACTAACTAAGTGGTCTATCTAGACATGTTTCTCTTCTATGCCCTGGCAATATATATATCCCACACCCTCGCTGGCCCCGTATACGTGGCTGAATAGCCGATTCTCTAGGTATACCGGGGCCGGGGGGAGGTACTTTAGTTGCTTCCTATTACTGTATAATTAATATAGTTAGATACTTCTTAAACTAAGAGGCCATCTTCTACGGGTATCTACCTCCGGGATCTAGTGCGCTTTTGCTTCTACTTCTCGTTAGCGGCGCGTAATTCCTTATTTTCTTTGGCGAGTAAGATAGTACCTTATATTGTAAGACGGAAGCCTTTTATAAGCTAGTTTAATATACGATCTAACGGGCTAGGCGGGCTTCGAGATCTTATACAAAGCAAAGCTTTAATTAATAAAGCTTATCGACGTAGTTCTTTCTCCGTAGAAGGGGTTTTTGGGGTAAAATTCCGGCTTGATTTACTCCCCCTACTCGGAGGGGGGGTAGGGGTTCGAAGCCAGATATTAAGCTTTAAAATCACTCGGTCGGGTCTAAATAGTACTAAACCGGTAGCTAAGAAGCTATTCTTAATTATCTCCGATTTAAAAGCTTTAAGTCGTATAGAGGGGACCTATACTAAGGAGTAGATATATAGTGTGATCCCAAAGGTGGATTACCTACATATATATACCACTGCAACTAAGTCAATTCCATGAATTGACTTGGTTATGACCTTTTGGTCTAATGGGTAAATGCTCAGAGCAGTGGCTGGCGTATCTCAATAGTATCCTTCTATAAGGCTATATAGTAATAAGGTTTTAGTTTACAATATTACAATAGAATATAGCCTGTTTCTATATAATTTATGCAATTGACGTCTAGTCACGTCTTTTACCTATTTGTCATGTTTGACGACCCTTAGGGTCGGCCTCGGTACAACCCTCCCCGCGGGTCCTAGCCAGGTCTATGCCAGATCACTATACAATTCGCCGCATTTCTCGAGAAAGAAGTGAGCGATTTACGCGCCGCCAACGAGAAGCAGAAGCAAAAGTGTACTAGATCCCGAAGGCAGATACCCGCCGAAGAAGGCCTCTCAGTACAAGAAGCTTCTCAATTGATCACTGAGCTGGTAGAAGCAGATAAAGCACCTCCCCCCGGCCCCGGTATACCTAGAGAACCGGCTTTGAAACCACGTACGCGGGCGCCACAAAGATGTAGTATGTGCAGAGAAATAGGGCATGTATACAATAGATGCCCAGCTAGATAGATGATTTTAGTATATTTAATTTAATGGCGTTATGGTTGAGATAAATGCATTTAAATTTAATAGGTTGGGTGGTGTGGCCAGCTCGGTGGTGAAATACGGTAGCGGAGCACATTGCTCTTTAGAAATACACACTCATTTTACCACTTGCTCTGTATGGTAAGGTCATGGTATCAAGTCATTTTTGGTCCTTCATTGTTCGACACCTACTACTTATAGACCGATGTATCGAGACTATAAAAGATGATATCGTTAAGGCAGAGGTTAGGGCAATTGTAACTTTGATACGTCCGCCGCCGTAGACACCCCTCTATGCCCAAGACGTTGGAGAACTTTCAATATATTTCTGAGATGCCGATGACATAGCTGCCGAGGGCGGCAGCAAGCTCTTAAAGGGGGCAGTTGTGAGGGCCCAAGGGTATTACTAAGATCTTACTAAGTATTGGAGATATCCTACGTAGCCATACCATAACAATATGATCATCTTTACCACCACACGCTTATTCCGTAACAGCACTGCGCCGAAGCCCCACGAGACCGAGAGATATACCGAGATACGTTCACCACGGTGGTTCATGGGTGTACCGGTCGCGATGTGGATATGACGGTGGTGAATGGAGTGATACTGGTCAGAGAAGGCAGGCTGGTACGAGGGGGACGGACAGAAGAGATGAACATTATTCACATGGCTGTCGAGGGTCTCCTCCAGCGATGTAATCACGGCCGTGACCAGAGGCAAGAGATTGGTGGAAAACTCATGGCACCATGGAATTATATCTGAGAGAAAGCATAATGCCATCTTGTAAGCATTAACACATGAAATAGATAAATTATTTCTCACTTTACTCCGATTACTTAAAAAAAAAACATCCTTAATTTCACTTAACAATAATTTTGGAACCTTAACTCTTGTTCTGGGCTGAAGTGACGAGTAATGGGGAGTTTATGCAAGAGGATGGTTGGGTCCCACCAGAACAATACGAAGAATAATATCAAGCCCAACTCAGGACTCGCTTGGTCATTGGTTCTCTAAGGAGAGATCACCAGCATTGGTCTTCCCAAATCATCTCCGCGAGCTCCCTCAGCTGTTGCTGTGAGAATTCCAAATCTTTCTCCCGTGGACAGGATAATGGGCGACAGAACAGACTTTCAAACGAGATGACAAGAGGATGGTGACTGACGTTTATCTGGTTTCCACTCTTGGTAATCCAGATAACTTGGGAGCGATGGATGCGGTCGTTCTGAATCTCCCACTTCTCAATCCGGATTTCTGGCTGAGACCGACCAACCCGAAGTGTCAAGCATACGTTTGCTTTTCCATCGTCAGGATTAAGCCAGAAGCGCACATCGGAGTTTAGTTTAACGTCATTTTCCGAGTACGCTACTTCGAGAGTAACGGATGGTGAACGAGGTGTCCCACGAGCGGTCCTTCTTGGTCCCCAGGCATAGTCTGCCTGCTTTCCTCGGGACGCTCCTCTGACCTCTACACCTGTATACCCTCTGAGGGAAGTGAACAACCCCATCGGTTGTATGGCCTCCATGATCATATTGTTCATAGCGGCGGACGCTCCACTATGTGGAGTTGACGGCATCCTAACCAAAAAAAGTTGTTCGTTGGTGTCAAATGAAGTGAGGTATTTCGCGATAGGAGAAGTATCTTCGTTTTCGATAAGGGTATCGATGGTCTCTTGGCTTGCATGAAAGAGGAGGAATTCGCTTCCGTGGGGGGAGGCTTCGAAACGAGCGGATTGGGATTCCAAGATGTCAAAGAAGTCTGATTCCCCGCGGTATGTATATCGTTTGATCGAAGAGGGAAGATCTTGAAGGAAGCTGCCACCGAGACCAAGCTCGTAGTTGCCATTTTGCATCGGCATTTCGGGCATATAATATATTGAGATAGGAGAGGACGACGGGAATTATAGATGGTAGATTCAAAGATTTCCTTAATGAATTTGGATTCGCTTCCAATTTCCTGCAAATTTGGAGCAAACAAAAATGATGTGTACGTCGCTGTCTGTGAGAAGGTAGAGTAAGGCTACTTCATGATGACGAAGGGCCTTTGACTAGCCGCCGAAACTGAAGCTGGCGGGGGCTTTAGTCAAGATAATTTGGTAGGATAGAATGGTGAACAATCTTTTCTCTATAGACGCTTATTCAGTGCAAGAGTTCTAGTTTCAGAGTAGACCTATATAATTCCCCTTAGCCTAGTGCTCCTCTAGATAGGCGAAGGATTCCCAGGAGCATATAGTCTGACCGAGTGGGTGATCAGCCAGTAAGCGTTATCGAGGCGCAATGAATCGTAGTATGTGTAGCCAAATGCACCGTCAAATTGTTGATGGGAGTGCTTTTTTGATGGGGCTATCCAGGCAAATTAAACAGGGAGGTTTTACATAAACGGGGCCAGCGTGTTCCGTTTTATTGAGGTAACTGCTCACCATACGATCAGGTTGTGCTCAGTGAGCAAAAGCGGCGAGGGGCTGAGCACTAAAACGTAAAAGGAAAGCCAAGACGTGGCATAGGTACGTAGGTAGATCCGCCTAGGCACGAAACCCTAGAATATTTGAGCATCAAACTTATTCGGCATTGAATTTAGGATCAAAAGATGCATTGAGATCTAGTATACAGGTGCCACATGCTGCACACCATAGACGAGTCAATAGACATGGGAAAGTTCTAGCATTTGGGTCTAAAGCACAAGTACAACTAGAGGTACAGTTCCTGTAAAAGAGATATACAGGGGGAAATGAATTCAGCTTCGCTCAAAATATGCGCTTACTCAACCCGCAAGCACTGCAGGCGGGCCTCGGCCTCGATGACCTGTTAAAAGGAAAGTTGTTAGTGGATCTGTTGCAAATTGCCAAACCGAAAGGGCGAACAAAAACTTACTTCGAGAGCCTGTCTGACTTCAAGAACCTTGCGAACATCACCCAACCAGTCCTTGCTAAGAATCTTAGCCCAGCCCTGGAGGGTGTTCATTTCCCGAGCGGCGGCGTCAACATCGCCCTGCTGCAGCAAACCCTCAGTGCGCACGAGAATGCTCTCGACATCATCGCCCTCAGACAAGGCATCCTTCTTGAACATAACCTTGCTCAGAACAAGGCTAGCAGCGTGGCTGGCCACACCGGCATCCTCGGGCAGCAGGCTAGCTTTGCGGACTTCACTTGCAACTCGGCGGAAACGTTCGAAGATCTGAGTAGTGGAGGGGATACCACGTTGGTAAGCGGTGGGGTTGATAGATGCGATGGCAGCCTCAACGACGGCATCACCAGCAGCAAGCTCCTTCACGGCCACAAGCTCACGGACAAACGGACGGGGGGTCTCAGCACGCTCGACCACAGTGCGAACGGCGTCCAGGGCGACCTGCAGCTGCTGAGTCTTGAGATTGGTGTCGATAACGTCGCTCCATCCAGCGGTCAGCTTCTCAAGCTCGTTAATGTCGGCTGTGAGCTCAGTCAACTTGCTCAGACGACCCTCACGCTCGCGTTCGACCAGGCTCTTGACCTCGTGGACATACTTGCGGTTGAGCTCGATGGCCTGCTCAACAAGCTCATTCTGAAGACGCTGCTCAGCAAGCTCCTGAGCGTGGCGGAGCTCGGTGTTGACCTTCTGCTGGTATGCGTGGGCGAGCTTCTCGCGCTCGGCCTCGAACTCTTCACGGAATGAAGCAAGATCAGTGGAGCGCACTTCCTCAAATTGGCGCATCAATTCACGTGCCGACTCATCAAAGGTAGCATGTAGCTTGTTAAGCTCTTCCTGGGCAGTGTTGCGAGCCTCGCTGCGGATAGCAGCGATCTTCTCGGCAATCTTCTCCAGCTCGCCCTTGGCCTTGGCGACAGGCGCAGAGTATTTGCTGGAGTTTTCATCGGCACTAATGACGGTAACGATGTCGTTGAAGGTCTTAACTAGATCCTGGACAACACCGTCGTCACCATCCCGCAACTGGAGCAATTCAATGGTGCTGGCAGCAACAGCAGGTTCTCTGGGCTCATCCAGTGAGACGGGTTTCTTCGCCTCGGACTTGGACTCAGACTTAGTTTCCTTGGAGCTTTGCTTCGAGGTCGTGTCTTCCTTGGCCTTGATGACTGTAGCATTCCGATCCTCGGGCTTGGCGATCGCGGACTTGGTTTGGCTCTCGTGAGCTGCCTTCTTAGCATCGGCGTCGGCCTTCTCTTCTTCAGCAAGCTTCCAAGACAGACCGCTCTTGCCAGGAATTGTGACGGCCTTTCCCTCTTCTCGGGGTACAGCCGGGAGACGGTTTTGGTGTCTCAGGGCGTTGGGGAAGCGGCGGTAGAAGTCGCGCTCCTCGAAGTAAAGAACGGATTCTTCACCGTAGGGAATGTACTCGGTAAAGAAATCGTGGAAGTTATCAAACTTAAGGGCCAGGAAGATGCTGCCACCGTAGGCAAAGCCGGATGTGAGGATCAGATAAATCAAGAACCGACGGAAACGACCGGATTTGCGGGGAGCAGCTGCCGGAGGCGAGGGAGGAAGCTTAGATTCTGCAAAAATATCGCATTAGGACATGGGGGCTAGGCCTCAATGGTAATTGATGAACGAGGGGGTCGTCATACCTTGTTCAGCGGCCTTCAAGATGGTCTCGGGAGGGACACTGGATTCGGAGGAAGGGGTGGCTGGTGTCGGACCACCGGTAGTAGGGGGGCTTAGAATCGGCGAAGAATCGCTGCGCGTGGTGATTGTGAGTATGAAGAGACAAGAAGCTTAGGGATATGGTTCGCTTTACCTGACCTACCAGCCGGTTGCTTGCACCGGCTCTGGAGAGCCATTGCGACGGAATCCGTTGGCGGACAGGGTTTGACAGCAATTGCCGACCCGGAGCAATCGAGGAGCGCAGCATGACGAGCCGCACAATCGCCAAAATTAGTGGCTAAAGGTGATCAGAAAGATGGATGAGTAGGAAAACGGGAACTTGGTTGCTCAGTTGCGATCCGCCCCGATAATCCTGCGGGCGGTCAGAGTGGCTTTGCGCGCCATTTCATGTCCACTTCCGTACATACTGACATTAGAAGTATACATGTCTAGCTGGGCTTTGGATTCAGTGTAATGAAAGAGAAAATAATCTTGGCCTATAAATATAGGGACATCCTTTCCCGGATATTAATCACTAGTTAAATGTTCGGGGGGTCAGTTCTAAGCATCAACCGAAGAATATATCGACACGAGCAACACACTCATAAATCCGAAAAACAAAGTAACAAAACATCTACATTTCTTGACCGTTCTCGGAGTCAAGGTAGATAGTGTTGATGTGCCTATCTATTTTGGTTTGCCTACGCCACTAACATATTGTAGGTCTTCACTGTACATACAGGTGAGGAAAATGTATTATTTGAGCATAACATACTAAGAATTCTGAGAGAGGCAAGGGTAACGGGAATATCAAGAATTCAGCCCAAGACATAGGACGAAAGAAAAAAAGGACAACAGATGCAGACGCCAGGTGAGAAGGAACAAGGAGTACAGAAGGAACAGCACCATCAAAGCACCGACAGATCCAGCTGCAGCATGTCTAAAGCCAAATTCCATGTAGGTCCATGGAAGTTAAATCCTTCTGCCAACGGGGGACCTGTGAGGCCTCGTTTGAGCAGGCTGAGCAAGGACAAAAGAAGCAAAGAAAAATCCGAGAGGGTTAGATTGATCATGAACCGAGAGTCTATCCCTCGGCTCCGTAGCGGGTAGGGAATGGTGCCAGGGTCCGATCAAATGACATTGGCGAAATCATAGAAAGTCACAGAGTTATACCACCGTTGAACGATGCTGGGATGTGTAGCCTGCGCCTTCTCTCAAACGGTGGGCGAGGCGAAGGCGCACTGGCTAAGGGGGAATATGATCGGTAATTGTTTAACAATTGCACGCACCGGCACCCTGGGTTCCAGGGGCCTCTGGTCGCAAGTCAACGCCGGGTCGAGGGGTCGCCCGCAAGTTCCGAGGACCGGCCTGATCCAGAGGTAGTTTCTTGGCGATGGCGGTGAATAGTTCCTTGACGTTCGTCGAGGACTTGGCAGAGGTTTCGAAGAAAAGCAGGCCCGCTTCACGTGCGTAGGCTTCGGCGTCGGCCTCTTGGATTGCTCGCTTATCAGGGCTCTCTGTGACAAGATCAAGCTTGTTACCTGCCAGGGCGATCACAATGTTCTCATTCGCTTGGCGCTGGAGTTCCTTCACCCATGATTTGGCTTTGTCTAGCGACGACTATATGGTAGTTTTATGAATGTTAGCTTCTATACTGGCGATGAAGTCAAAGACATGATGCAGGACTGGACCTTACAGCTTGAGTGATGTCATAGACAACCACAGCGCAGTTGGCATTGCGATAGTACATGGGAGCCAACGACTTATACCGCTCCTGGCCAGCGGTATCCCAGATTTCGAACTTGACTGTGGTGGTATCATCGAGGGAGATGGTCTGTGTCAGGAAGGCGGCTCCGATCGTCGACTCGCGATAATCATCGAATTGGTCCTGAACCAAGAGATTAGCATTTTATTATTCCATGTACGTTCGGCTCGCCGCGGGAAGTAATGTGGCGATCACCGAAGACTCACTTTAACGAATCTGAGGACTAGCGAACTCTAGAAGATAGCGGTCAAGTCAGTGGCTGATAAAGAAGATCGCAAGTGGTATCCCAAACCTTTCCGACGGCGGACTCTCCTATAAGCACAGCATGTCAGCCATAGATTCAAAGTTGAACAAAAAGCAGAGCAACATCAGAACATACCAAGAAGGACGAGCTTGAACTGAGCAAATCTTGCGCCCGGGCGGGCTCCTGCTGCTTGCCTGGAAGCCATGATCAGGAGAGAGGATGGAGGGTGTGGGAGGGAGGGTAGGAAGGAAGATGAAAGGGCCAAGGAACTGGGATATATGATTCAAGGTCTTAAGACCGGTAGGAGAGTAAAGAAAATGTAAGATCCAAAGGGTATGGAGCACAAAGATTTAAAGATTCAAGACACTTCAAAGACCTCGTAGTTTAAGGCAGACAGGAATAGATGACGGAAGGCCCAGCCACAGGAGCAGCGGGGCGGTGTGGCTGCGTACTGACCACAGTGGCCCGCTGTTACTTTGTACCTTCCCGTGTCCGTTTGGAGACTCGGGAGACTCTGAATTTACTTATGTCCGTTCCTTTTCATATTCTCTTGTAAACTCTTATCACTCATTTCAGGAGGTCCTGTTTCTAAACTATGACTCCTCCTATTCTCCCGTTTCGGGATATCAACCTACACGCGTCGCCCTCCCACTATGCCTTTACTTCGCCATCATCACGCCAGGCACCCACTCTAGTAGTCGACCGACCAACTGGTGATTTACGCTTGAACGATGGCCCCCTTCCAGGTGCCAAGCGCATTTCCAGCATTGCTGGAATTCTTGGAATCCTCAAGTTGAAGCTTGGTAATTGCGCTCGCAAATAGAAACTCAGGAGGTTGCGCTGACGCTCACAGATAAATACATCATTGTTATCACCAAAGCTCAGCCCATGGGACGGTTGCGCGGCCATATGGTTTACAAAGTTGCCGGAACAGAATTCCTCCCCATGCGAGAGCGGCCGCTGCACGACACCGACGAAGATGCCTATCTTACAGTGGTGAAAGACCTGCTTCGGAGGGGACCCATGTACTTCTCCTACTCCCTCGATATCACCAATAATTTCCAGCGACAGTCACAAAATTCCCCTAATGTACCGATGTGGAAGAGTGCAGACGACCGCTTCTTCTGGAATCGCTTCATTCAATCCGATCTGATCAACTTTAGCCTCGGAACAAACGACACAAGTGGAATTCGCTACGGTCCCCAACCAGGGGCTGACCCCTATATCTTGCCAGTGATGTTCGGCATGATGCGCATTACTCCTGCCCGAGTGAAGTCAGCATCCTTCACCTTCGCGCTTATCACCCGGCGATCTAGACACCGGGCCGGAACAAGATACTTCTCTCGCGGAATTGACGAGCAAGGCAATGTTTCAAACTACAACGAGACCGAGCAGATTGTGATCTTGAATGACTCGACGGGTGGACTATCTGGGTTTGGTGGAGGTCAATCAATGACCAGTGGCAAAGCTGGACAAGACCTTCAAGTCTACTCTTTTGTCCAAACTCGAGGTAGTGTCCCCGTGTTTTGGGCTGAAGTGAACGATCTCAAATACACACCGAAGCTTCAGGTCCGTGAAGTCGAGACTTCCGTCGAAGCTGCGCGGAAGCATTTCGCCGAACAGATTCGCATCTATGGAGAAAATTACATGGTCAATCTCGTGAACCAGAAGGGCAGGGAGGAGAATGTCAAGCGCGCATATGAGCAGCTGGTTCGCACATTAGTCACTTCCACATCTGAAAGCACCGAGGCTGATGAGCGCACCCCTGAAAAGACGCATGTTTTGGAACCAGGGCTCAAGCAGAAAGAGATGGACCGCCTGCATTATGTGTACTTCGATTTCCACAACGAGACTAAGGGCCTCAAGTGGCATCGCGCAGAGTTGCTCATGGGCCGCCTGAACGATGGGCTGACCCAGGGTGGTTATTTCCGCGGCGTGGAGAGTCCTGGTACTCCTGGTGGGCAGCTGGACACTCGTTCTACGCAAACGAGTGTTGTCCGAACAAACTGTATGGATTGCCTGGACCGCACTAATGTAGTGCAGAGCATGCTCGGCCGCTGGGCGGTTACACGGCAGCTTATGGATGCAGGCGTTCTCCGTCCCGGAGAGACTGCTAATGATGACCAGGAGTTTGAAAACCTGTTCCGGAATATCTGGGCAGACAACGCAGATGTTGTCTCCAAGTCTTATTCCGGTACTGGTGCCCTGAAGACCGATTTCACTCGGACTGGCAAACGTACGCGGGCCGGCATGCTGCAAGACTTGAACAACTCCATCACGCGATATGTACGCAACAACTTTATGGACGGCCCTCGACAAGATGGGTTCGATGTATTTTTGGGCACATATCTCCCATCGGACTCAACATTCGCGAACATCCAGCTGTTCCTTGACCAACGACCACTTGTCATCCAGTCAGTTCCATATGTTCTCGCTGCTAGTGTGTTCATGATTTTGGTAGCGCTTTTCACACGACGATTGCCCGATGCCGCTGTCTGGCCACTTCGCTTGTTCACGATCTTCTGGTTGTTGGTGGCGGTCTACTGTTTCCGTTTCGTGCATGGACACGGCATGCTCTATGTAAGCTCATTACCATCTTAAGAAACCCGAAGTATGTCCCACTGACGCTGTTTTTTTTATAGGTGAATTGGCCCAAGCTGAACACGCCGGTCGCTGGCGCTGAGGGATATCAGGACGCTCTCATCAAAGCACGCTCTGATCCTATCATCGGTAATTGGCTTCCTGCCAGACGACACCAGCGTGGTATTAGCAATGCCCGTCTCGTCTTTTTGGAAGAGGGCAAGACTAGGATTGAGTAAATGTCTCACTCCAGCGTTCTTCGACTAATTCTTTTTACCCTTTGTTCTCATCTTCTGTATACTCCATGGCTGTATGTTTTATTACCATTCTTTTCACCACTACAGGCCCGCCGGCATTTTCCTTTCTGTTCCTTGCCCCTTCAATTCAATTCTAATCATCTTTCCCCTTTGTTTGATACACTGTTTCTTTTCTCGGAACCACGAGGGTTTCTAGCTGCATGCTGCTGCCATGATTGTTGAATCGGTCCCCATCGTCCTCGCTGCTCGGATTTCCCTCGCAATTCCCTTAGCCAATACATGAACACTTTAGAAGACCTACATCCATCTTCAAATTTACTTATTGTTGAATTTGCATATTTCAACATCAAAGGTACTGGGCAGGGCTAGAAAGGAAGCTTATAGGGAACTTTTATATATGTCTTTCCAATTCCTTCTATAGGTAGATTTGGTAAACATATCATCTTTCCAAGGTTCTACACATACACCTTATCTTGCGACTCCAATATAATGTGATTAAAATGCGTGTCTAGATATCAAATCAGACCCGAGCACTTTCTATACTTTCACTTCCCCCCTACCCCAACTTCACCTCCAGGGCTATAACGACAAGTACGTATCTAACGATCCTTAGATAACACATCGTACGATACCTTTGGAGAGGTCAATAGAGGGACCCTTTGGCAGAACGTTCTTTTTCACAACCGCAGCCTTCCGCTGCTCCAGAATGACCTGACGCGCCGTCTGCATACCGCTCTGGACGGCGCCATCAATCCAACCACACCAGCCATCCGACCAGTCCGCGCTGGCGAAGAAGAGGTTGCCATGTGGCCTTTGTAGGACAGAGATATATTTCGTCGTGGCGTTCGGTGGAGGGAAAGACCATGTACCAGTTGCGAACTCGTCCTTGTTCCAATCATGAGACACCTGGGCAACAAAGTCAGTTATTGAGACAATTGAAAGAATCCGAAAGAGAAAGAAGGTAGAGCAAGTTTGGGGGAGGGTGCAGCTGTCCGGGGGTATTCACTTACAATACGGTTAATGACAGCCTCGTCTTGCTTATTTCCAGGCAGGAGGTGGACAACAGCAGCCTTCACAGTATCGAGATTGTCGAGCGAGATTCCCGTAGAACACTCCGGATCAGGACCAAAGTATACTAGATGAGTGTCGTTAACCGGGGTGAGGTGATCCCCAAGCGCCGCCATCAATCCCTTCCCGAGTGTTGCCATCGATCCCCACGACAGGTAGTCCGGCCCGTCCATATCGACATGGACCTTGTTGCACCTATTGACCGACTGCTGCTGCAAAGCCGCGACCTTGTCCGCAGGAAGCCGGGGACTGAACTTGACCGAGGCCAAGACGTTGAGCGGCACCGTGAAAATGACGGACCTGGCCTTCCACGTCTTCCCATCTCTAGTCGTCACGGTGACAATGTCTCCAGCATCCTCGATCCGCTGAACTGGGACACTGAACCCGTAGGACAGATTTTCGGTAGACAGGGCGTGCTCGAAGATACGGCAGTGTAACTCGCTGTTTCCGCTTCCCAGTCGCGTGCGGAGAGCGATGTCATTCAGACCCGTCGGGGTATGGCTGCCCAGAACCCACCAACGGAGTACGCCAACGAGTCCCATCTTGTCCAGGGTGTTTCCGCTCATCTGCATCAGTTGGGCTTGCAACACGCTCACCTCTTCGGCGGACAGCTGGTCGCGGATCTGGTCTAGCCGGTCCTGGCACGAGAGCTTGTCCCACTTGGCAATGAGTTCGGGTGACTGGTTGGTGCCGAATGCGTATTTCCATGTCTGTCGGAGATCGTCGCCGTCGACGTTGCAGTCTTGCAGAAGATGCGCAAGACTCTACCGCAGATGTCGGCCTGTTGTATTGCATATAGGTGAGCTTTGACCGTTTCTTCATGTAGTACACACATACCTCCTCTTCGTGCGAGAGATTGCGCTGCTCGCTCCGGACAGCAGAAGATGGCGGACAAGAGTCGATTCGCTGTGTGGAGTTCCCCGAACCACCGCCCTTATTTTTGAAAGAGAGAATTTACCGATGCGATTCTAGCGCAGACGCAATATGTGACATTTCGCAAGACGTTATCAGAAATGGAGGGTTCTATTCTGTAAGTTGGGCCTATCCCTATCTCCATTGATGGTTTATCTGCTGACGATTTTGAAATTTGCTATTAGCATGCGCTATTCGCCGGATTTGCCTGCATGCAGAGTGCACTGGTATCTATCAATCGGCTCCACAGGTCACCGAGGCCGTACGATAATCGGATTCTGGAGAACCTGAAACTTGCCTTTATTGTACTGGGGGCACTCAAAATATTCTATGACCCAGCGAAAGAGTGGGTATGTTTAATTATATCTTAACAGAACGGCTTCTACTTTGCACACCCTGCTGACAACAGCGAACTTGCCTTTATTGCGACTACAGATAGATGTGCTCTTTCGTGCCCACGACACAAATACCCAACTCAGACATGCATCTGAGACAATTGATCAGTCATTCAACAGCTACTTCAGTCGGTTTCTCGATATTGAGGAGCCCACATTCATGCCACTAGATCCGAAGAATAACGAAAATGCATCCGGAGATACCGAGGGGGATGATGAGCCAGGGCCGATTCGACAATTGCAGGATGAAAACCCCGCTGGAAGTCAAGAACAACCAGACTCCACAGAAAGGGCACCGGAATGGCTGCAAGCTTATGCAGGCCATCTGTCAGGAGATATAGACACAGATGATGAACAGAACCCCGACAAAAGTCCACGCAACTCAGGCGTATGTATCGACCCACCGCTACAAGCGAGGAGCACCATCACCCAGATGATCCCGGGCCCCGCCTTCCATGATGGACAGGGTCAGGAGTTCATTGGAATGGAACCAGGCGACTCAGAAGTGCTGCCAATTCATATGGCTGGCGCAATCCTCACGTCCATGTCGGGTGGAACACCCAACTTCCCCCTGCAAGCACAAAATCAACAACTCCAATTGCATGAGGAATCCCATCTGGGGTATGACCGATGCTCCATGGCTGCGGATAATAACGATGCATTTCCAGGGCTCTTCAGTCAGATGCCCACGTTTGCTGAATTTTCGGGACTTGGTCCTGAGACGTCCATCTTTCCGGGACTGGAATCTGTTGTTGGTGAGTCGGACATATGGTCAGATATATTTAAAAACAATATGTTCCAGTGATGATTTATTTCTTGCTGTTGGTAGTAGTTTAGCTAGCCTTTTGAGGTATTAAAAACGGCGGAAGCAAAATACCGAGGGGAACTTGAAGCTGTGCTGGTCTTGAATGCTCATGGTTCGCAACCTAATTTTCGCCTTTCTATACTAGTAGTCGATGTTGTTTAGATACAGGTAACCCTAGATCGCAAGGTTCCTAACTGTCATATCTGCTACATTAAATCCCCCCAAGTCCTACCCTCCTTGTCTATCGTCTTCATCTCTTCATGTAATCCCTCTGTTTCATCTACTTCTCATCCTTCGGGATGCATGAGATCTTTGAGGGCTTCGGCTCTCCTATTTGCGTCATAATTAGATACTACATCCACATGCAAACGTCCACTAATCTATTTTGGGCGGCGGCCTAGTGACTAATGGACCCCGGGAACCTCTTTGCTATTTCTCATTTCACATTCCTTCTGTTTTAATATCTTTACTTATTCTATTGAAAATTGATATTTTATGTCGAGTCTGTCTCATCACAGAGGTACATAACATTGGGTCTTCCTCACATTCTACTCATACTAACCTTGGAGACTGTCCACACACGATAGGATTATGGCGTTCCCCGAAGGACCTGCGCATACAACCTTCATCTTCGACAGAGATGATAAAGACTTTCTGGAATATAGGTCAGAACTACGACTAAATAGTGTAAATATACTAATTTCTCGTGACTATATAAATAATGTAGAAATTCCTAGTAATTTTGAGTATTTCGATTATATCGTTTACGCTAAATTAAACCAATTATTGATTGATTCTAATATATAGATCTCGTTACTAGTGGACAGGCAATGCCGGAGAGGTGGCAGGATACGATGCAACGAATTGGACAGTCCCAGATCCTGGTTTGAATCTTTTACTCGTTGGATATTGAAATTGGCATGGGGACGTCATATTCCACCAAGGAGTGGAAATGTCGATATGGAACTAGGGTTGCTTGCTAGCATATCTTTCACGCCATCTTTGCCAGCACTCCTCGACTCATAACAGTGCGACTCTGAAGAACTGGACCGAATTTCCCAACAGGGAATACATGCTCGCATATTCCTATATGCACACAAAAGCTGGGGTCTGAATCCCTTCTAGCTCAACACCCGGTTACTAGCGTGCCTTTCCCAGATGGATGCTAACCTGTTATCGCCCGGGTTGCAGTCGAAGAATTTGAATTCCCGGGTTAGAAGAAGGAAAATTGCCTGATGCACGCTGCCCTATCAGTGGCTGCGAAGGACTAGTGCGAAGACTCACATGCCGCTTTGGACGGTATGGACGATACCCTGCATCCAGAACCCAGCCATGAATGCCTGGGAGCTGCAGTCGGTTTGAGTTGAAATTTGGGAATGTGGTCTTTGGACTACGGGGAGTAGCATGTCTCATGTCTCCTGCTCAGACCAGGCAAAGGTTAGTGTCTACATACCTCGGTTCTGTCGAGGGAGTGCATGCAGCTCTTGTGGACTTTTCTCTTGTCGTAGTATTCCTTGTGCTCTAACTAGGAGTCCCATATGTTTACTGCAAGCCCGCCTTTTACAAGCAACGAAATCATCCAAGATCAAACATTCCGATTCATCTTACATCCTTAACCGTAACGGTCTCAATTGTATAGACTGGTATATCCCCGAATCGCCGACTTGCAAGGCCCGAGTACAATGCCATTTATTCCTTGCATAGTATAACTTCCTTTAAAGTCTCAACTCTCATGACTTACTCTATCTAGACATTATTGCCTTATTGATAACAGACAGAGACCGGTGATATATCCATGGATGACTATAAAAGCGGACTGTTGTTCACTCCCCTAGGAAAGGCAGTTGGCCAGTCAAAGATAAATCCACCAAATCAGATACAACATATTAGCCCCGAAGATATGCCGATACTCAAAGATGGGGTTGGCTTTTTCTGCGTCCAATGGGAAGATTTTCCTTCTTTTCCCAGGATTATACCCCGCATTATCTATGTATGTTATTGCAGGGATTTCTATAACCCCCACAAATGAAAATCCTGTCTATCTGATTCGAAGAATATATTTACTAGCATAAAGTTGCATATCTTTCTAGATAGTTTCTAAAGCACCGCTACGACCCTTGTTTGTGTCCGTTCTTCATTTCCCGGAAGTGATGCTCATTTCTAAAGAAACCCCCTCGTTGCTGGGCGTTGCCACCCAGTACTGGTCAATTGTGGTCTTCGGCATCTTGATATCATGGGCATTGTCCAAAAGATATCTAACACCGCTGAGACACATTCCCGGCCCATTCTTCGCATCGTGGACTCGTCTCCCCCGATTCTTTGCCGTGTTGGTAGGGCGACCTCATGAATGGGAACTAAACCTGCATCGCAAGTACGGTCACGTTGTGCCAGCCTTCAAATCCAATGAGTTCAATTTCGCTCATATTGATAGATTGTGGTATGCGAATGGCCGTTTATGGTTTTTTTCCTTCGTATAAAAGTAGAACAGTACCTAAATATTGTTCCAGATGATATTATATTATAGCCTCTTTTGGTCATCTATAGAGCTTGGAATGGCATTGACCCACCACCGGATGATTCCAGCCAGTCACGTAAAATTCCACGTTTGAGTTCCAATCTCTTTACTACTTCTTTCGCTTTTTATCTGGATTCGTAAATGCGAGACATGGGGTAGGCGCCTATCGAATGTCATAATAAATATTGCCGTTGTTAGCGATCGCCAATGCGTCTTTTCCAGTTCTTTGCTTTTGTTGCACAAAGCCTACTTGCCACGAAATGTGCTAGGGACTTTGGTCCTATTGGCTATTACTTCCAAAGAATACCTGCATGTAGGTATCATTCATTCCTTCTTCATAGTTGAGGACTCGGGTGCCGGGTGTGAACTTGAGGGGCCGAGGTGGCTACTACCACCTAGTTACATAGTATGTTAGGCCCTGCTTATCGACCTTCTAGTATGAGTCTTTTCGTTTTGCCTTGTTCTATAAGAGAAGAGGGGGGGGGGGACTCTGTTCACTATTTGATGAATTATATATATTCTACAATTCTATAGTACTTCAAAAGGAAAAGGAAAAAGGTAATGGGTTATATATTTACGTTCTATATCCACATATGCTTGATATTAACCAACACAACCCAAATCCTGCAGCGTTTGTGGCTTACTTCGGTAGTTGTCTGAAAATTATTTGCCTGTTTCACCGTCTCTTTATAATCTTTACAAGACCACATGGATGGCGTCAGTAGTAAGAGTGCTGTTCATATTTGACAATTTACTGATCACTTCTTGCTTGTAACTTCGCATACAAAATTCCAAGAACTGTCAATGTAAGCTCACACTATGTAAAGCCATCTGCAGATGTATTTATTCACTGTTTATGAAATAAAACATCCGTGTATAGATAGCTTGACTTCATTCTGGTTCTGTGTAGTATGTTAACAAGCACGTGATCTTCCCGATCAGTGCCAAATAGGTTTCCCGAGGAGAGCGGGTGGGATCAACTAGAGAATCATAAATCGTTAGAGCTACCGGGGTTTCTTTAATCACCCCTGCTCATCTGAGGACTCAAGGCGCGGGCTTCAGTTGTCTATGAGAAGGCTTTGGACATCTATTCGCTGGCAGTTTTGCGCACGGCGAGTTTCAACTCGTTCGCCCACCATGACTCGAACATACGAGGTATGCTACTCGGAGCTTTGCGACAGGGGATTACTCTGACAAAATATGGCATATGCTGACATTGGGATGGATAGGCTGCGATTTCATCGCTTAACTCATTGCAAACCAACTATGCAATTGTGGAGGCGCTCAGGAAGTCCAAAACGAGGCAGGAGATGAACGATTTATCCCTCCCGGAGACAGTGGACTGGTTGCAGCGCATCGGATACAAGGTGTGCTGAGCTGATGGCAGGGATGTTGATCCCTTGTGAGTGAAGCTAATGTGGGATCTTTACGTTCTCTAGCCTTCCGACCTAAATCGGTTGAACGCAATTCATGTCGCCGGCACGAAAGGCAAGGGCTCGACCTCCGCATTCATCTCCACAATCCTCTCCCAATACTCCCGAAAAGATGCGGATCAACCCGAATCCAACCTCAAGATCGGTCTTTACACCTCCCCGCACCTTCGGTTCGCACGTGAGCGCATAAAGATCGATAATGCCCCATTGTCTGAAGAGCAGTTTGCGCGCTATTTCTTCGAAGTATGGGATCGTCTGGAGCAGGCTGCTGAACTGGCGGGTCAGGATCCTACCGGGCCTGGGGCGAAACCACAATATTTTCGGTACTTGACCCTGATGGCATTCCATACCTACCTGAGCGAGGGCGTGGATGCCGCGGTGATCGAATGTGGAATCGGTGGTCAATATGACTGTACCAACGTGATTCCGCAGCCCAAGGTGACGGCGATCAGTAGCCTTGGCATTGATCACGTTGCTATGCTTGGACATACGATTGAGGAAATTGCGTGGCACAAGGGTGGCATTCTCAAGCGTGGCATAAATGGGTTCGCGGCACCACAACCTCCGAGTGCGGAACAAGTCTTGGCTAAGCGCGCTGAGGAGGCTGGCGCTCAGCTGGAAATCGTAGCTGGCCATTCTGAGCTTCGTCCTGAGAGCAGCAAGATCACCCTTGGATTGGCTGGAGACTTCCAGTACACCAACGCCTCGGTGGCAGTGGCAGCTGCCGCGGACTTCTTGCGCCAGGTTGATATCGATGTTCCGGACAATATCATGAAAGGACCACTACCGGCGAAGTTCAAGGCTGGGCTCGAGGAAACTCGCCTAGGTGGCCGGTGTGAAACCCGATTCGAGAAGAACGTCTCTTGGTATATCGATGGCGGGCATACTTTGGAGAGCATCCGGCTGGCTGGCCAGTGGTTTGCGTCGCGTATCCAGGCCGACTCCTCGTCCCAGGATGTAGCTGCCAAGAAGACACGGATTTTGATTTTCAACCAACAGACTCGTGATAGCACGGCTCTTGCTCGTGCTCTCCACGAGACCCTCGCATCTGCCCTTGGAAATGATACCCCATTCACTCATGCCCTATTCTGCACGAACATCACCTACAAAGAGGCGGGCTTCCGACCCGACTTGGTCAGTATGAACACCAATGCTGACGACCTCGAACATCTTCGAGTCCAGAAGTCTCTTGCGGTGGAGTGGAATGCTATTGACCCTCACGCTCAAACACATATTTTCGGTACAATTGAAGAAGCTGTTGACTTTGCGCGGGAAATTGCGGGTCAGGAACGCAAGGTCCTGCAGAAGGACGAAACTCCGGTCATGACTTTCGTCACCGGCAGCATTCATTTGGTCGGAGGATTCCTCGACGTAGTTGAGACGAAGCCACCTACCGACGCGTGATTCCCAGATGATTGGTAGCCCGGAGCTCCAAATGACTCTTGCATTCTTATATTCTTGTATCAACACTTGAGATATGCCTTTGGCTTAGCATAGAACGGACATAGAGGTGTTTTTGCTTGGATTTCAACAATTCTTCGATTCTCAATATAGTTTCTCAATTTACAATGCATTGAATGATACCATATTTGAACATCTATACGTGCTTTAGCTACATGGCCTTTGCATATGTGAATGCCGAGGTTCCTGTCGTAGGCCACTAAGAGTTCAACGTTGAGCGGGGGTCTTCACTCTTCCCAGTGGAGCATTTAAGGACTCCGACCAGGGTGGAACGGACTCCGTGGGTGAAACGTGTCCATAAATAATAGTCTAAACAATTACTCCGTACTGCGCCCATAAATAGTGTGCATAGCAAGTTGTGTTGAGCGCATCCCAATATCGTGTATTATTAAGTCACCCGCAGTCCCCCCCACCAGAGATCCGCGTTTGAAACGTGGGGCCCAACCCAATTCCTTCTTCCTCAACTCCCCCAACACACCATGTCGGATTCCAGCGATAAAAAGGGCAAGGCCCCTAAGCGCAATGAAAACGAGTCTGGAGCTCCATCCGACTCGGGTAATGGTAGGCTCCTCAACCATCCACACTGGGCACCAAGGTCCTTAGCCTGCAGATGCGCAGCTGTTGACATTCGAATTCTAGAAGCAGGAAAGAAGCTTCCCGCGAAGTTCGCTTCCTTACTCCTCGAACAAAACCCGGCCCTGAAGAACGAGTTAGCTGCGATGGACAAGGATCAGGCCGCAGCCCTACTGCACAACATGGACCTCTCGCAGATGCTGACCGGATTGGCAGTGGGAGGTAAGAACCAGAAGGATATGGCCTCATACAAGTTTTGGCAGACACAGCCAGTGCCTGCCTTTGAAGAAGCTGGAAAGAAGGAGATTACTCAGGGACCTATCAAGGTCATCGACCCAGAGAAGGTTTCCAAGACCCCCGATGCGCTCATTGAGGGATTCGAGTGGTGCACTCTCGACCTGACGAACGAGGAGGAGCTGAAAGAGCTCTACGAGCTTCTTAACAAGCACTATGTCGAGGATGATAACGCCATGTTCCGCTTCAACTACTCCGAATCGTTCCTTCATTGGTACGATTGAGTCTTGGACCTTTGTACCTATTTCAGAACGCTAATGCTACATACACAGGGCTCTGATGTCTCCCGGTTGGAAGAAGGAATGGCATGTTGGTGTGCGCGCCACCAAGTCGCGCAAGCTGGTTGCATCCATTTGCGGTGTTCCAACTGAACTCCGCGTCCGCGGCGAGCGCCTCAAGGTGACGGAGATCAACTTCCTGTGTATCCACAAGAAGCTCCGCTCCAAGCGCCTGACTCCCGTTCTGATCAAGGAGATTACCCGCCGCTGCTACCTAAGGGGTATCTACCAGGCCATCTACACTGGCGGTATCATCCTGCCCACACCCGTCAGCTCTTGCCGCTACTACCACCGCTCTCTCGATTGGTTGAAGCTCTACGATGTTGGCTTCTCACCTCTGCCCCATGGCTCGACCAAGGCCCGCCAGGTCACTAAGAATCATCTCCCTAGCGAGACATCGACCCCGGGTCTGCGGCCCATGGAATCCAAGGACATCGATGCCGTCTATGATCTGCTCGAGCGATACATGCGACGCTTTGATATGAACCAGGCCTTTACACGGGAAGAAATCGACCACTGGCTGGTGCACAAGAAGCAGCCCGGCAAGGACCAGGTTGTCTGGTCATACGTTGCCGAAGACCCGGAAACTCACAAGATCACTGACTTTGTCTCGTTCTACAATCTCGAGTCTACAGTGATTGATAACCCCAAGCACGATGCCGTCCATGCCGCATACCTGTACTACTACGCGACCGAAACCGCGTTCTCCGACGATAAGCAGGCCTTCAAGGAGCGCTTGCAGCTCTTGATGAACGATGCTCTGATTTGCGCAAAGAATGTATGTTGGAATGTCTTATTTCTGATTTTATATGCTAATCTTGTCTCTTTTTGATTTGTTCTAGGCCCGTTTCGATGTCTTTAATGCTCTCACCTCTCACGACAACCCCCTCTTCCTCGAGGACCTCAAGTTCGGTGCCGGTGATGGCCAACTCCACTTCTACCTATATAACTACCGCGCTGCACCTATTGGTGGTGGAATTAACGAGAAAAACTTGCCCGATGAGTCGAAGATGGGAGGTGTCGGTATCGTCATGCTGTAGGCTTGACCCTTTGGCTAGTAAATCTAACGTCGGATACCCCGAAAACGAATTTCTTTTCCCTGTGTCGTGCTAGCGATGAGAAGAATATGAAAATAAAACGAACTGTTTTATATACCAAGATCGTTTGGCCAGACTTGTAGCTGCTACTAGCGAATTTAGTGTTGACCTTAACATAGAACAGTAGAAGTACTTAGGCTTATTTTACGAAAATCTATTGCCAATGCCTTCCCCCCTATATATTTATATGAAGCTACCAGAGGAGCTAAGATCTGTCTAATGCGAGGAAATTTAATCCAACCTGAGATCCCTAACCATACAGACAAGCCGAGACACCGAACCTCCCCAGGGGAGTATCTCTGGTGCCATTGTTTTCGTTTTCATGGTACCATTGTTGTGCAAAAGCTCTCCAATCAGCCTTCTCATGGTGACGATAGCACGGTCAAGCCAAACCTCCTCGACGACACCTTCTAGCCAAGAAAATCCCATTGTTAAGCACCCATCCCCTCCAGCAAGCACTGTAATACAGAGATCAACACCGATCTCATTACTATTATTGCTGGATATCGTCATCCCTACCTGCCATTTTCCCTGCTCTTGGGACCCAGATGATTTTGCATCCTGGAAGCTTCCCACCCTCGATACCGCAACACTGACCCCACTAGTCTCTCCAATGTCTTTCGTATCAAACAAGCTAGGACGTCCCTCGTGCCGAAGAAAGCCTATCAGACTGCTGCTTCTCGGCTTTCCACTTACCTTGGCCTTGGAGGCTGTGTGGATGCGCCGGGCCTCGCTCCAGATAGAAGCCATACGCCAGCCCTGTGCTCTGTTATGTGTCGCAATATATATGGGGCAGGGTATGCGGATTAGACTATTCTCCATGATGTCACTAGGCGATATCTGGCCTGCGGTACGTAGGGTGGAGAATTCCGACGGTAGATTGGCAGACAGTGACGCCGCAAGGACCGCTTGTATGACACCAGTCAGATTTGTCTTGTTGGTAAAGCAATCTACCAGGAGACAGGCGGTGTCTGTGCTGCCAAGTGTTACTGTTTTTAGCCGAGAGTGGTATTGACTATGGCTGGTTTGATTTCCCGGCCGTGATATAGAAATCCCAAACAGTCCTTTTGAATCTTTGGCACTGGGGTATTCCGATGGCTGTTTGGATAGTTTTGTCTCGTTGACAAGCAATAATGCAGCCAGGAATGATCGATGGAAGTCCACTGTGCACAACTGATCTCTGGCGGGCTCACCTACTATAAAGCAAGCTACCATATCAGATATGGTACTTCGCCCAAATAGATATGCAATAAGCAGACGCCAGCATGGAACTTTCTCAGATGGTTCCGGAAACCACATGTTCTGTTGTTCTTACACCAGTGCATCCACCTCTTCGTCTCGGCCATCCTGCAATTGAATAAATTGTACCGTGTGGTGGAGGGCGGCCCCCATTGCGGGAAGTTGTAGTACCACTCGTGACAGGGCGTTATAGACCAAGGGCTGTAGCAATTCGAGTGGGAGAGCAACAGAGCGGTGATAGTAAGCCGCTGTGACGGAATTGCCAAGGTAGCTGAGGGGATCGAGGGCTGGATCTTCAGTTGCTGCTAATTCCTTAGCTTTTCAACCATGAGAGAACGTACGGTCGGATAACTCACCGGCTCGTCCGCCTTTCTCGTCAATTGGGCTCCATAACATGATGGTCACTGGATACAACTCAGAGGGAGCCGGCCAAGGTCAAGCAATTTCAAGTTCGCACTTTGTCGGACTTCGTTACATGTAGGTTATCTGACCGTCTGCTCCCCTCCATATGTGAGGTATGTGGTTTGATGGAAGTACAACAGTGGGGGCTATATGAGTACATTTATCCTCAAATATCAGCATACATATCATCCATACCAGTAGTACTACTCACTGCCAGTACTCGCAGGACGTCTATGCACCACCACCATACCACACATGGATCCATAGCCCAGATGTGTAATATATATAATTCCTTTCATATCATACATACATACTTCTTCACAATACCATACCAATTTCATACCAATTTCATACGTAATTGTGAAACTTATCAATAGATATAGTACACATAGTATATATATTACATACATACAGCATATATAGTATATACATTGCACAGCATACTATATATACAAATCCTAGTAGTACTACTAGTATATGTGTGGACTAGTACTTGAGCTACACACTCGCCATACCGGTATTGCAAAGCGTGCTAGGACAGAAAGAAAGAGAACTAGAACAAAAAGAGATGAAAAGGAGGGCAAAAGGAGGCAAGGAAGATGGAAGTAAATATGAATATAGAATACGATTCATTCAAATGTACATATAAATGACCTGATAAAAACAGCAAAAGCTCCAACTCAGCGACGGGTTGTGTATTGACTATCGCGGTAGGGGGATGGTTCTCGGCTCCGAAGTGGCACATCATTATCATATATGTCGTTATCGGGTAGTCGTTGCATATCCTTCTTTCCCTTGGCTCCCTTTCGGCAGCTTCGACAGCAACAAGCACAGCCGTAACAGCAGAGCCACCTGCCGATGCCACTGGAGGGCATTTTCGCATCCGGACCCTGCAACACAGCACCCGGCGGCGCAAAGTTCCAAATGAGAATAGCCAAGGCCATTGGAATACCGTCAAACACATACATATACCATTCATGGTATGGGATAGGATTTGACGCCCCATAGCCGGAGGAAAATTCAACCAAGCGGTAGATGATGCGCACAGTAATGGCGATTAGACTTCCATATAGGGCATAGAGTAGTCGACGCCAGTTATGCTTCTCGACAGGCAATCGGCCAGCCTTCTCCAGCTGCAGCATCAATCGCTGGAACTGCACGGCCAGCACCAAAAAGCACACGATGAAGAACTGCTGGATGCCGATGCCACCCATGTAGATATGGATGCCATTCATTTGCTGCTGGTCCGTACCGGTGGCCATAAAGCCACCGATCATTTGAACAACAAAGGATGCGAAGTCGAGCAAAACGAAAGACTTGGCTAGCAAGGATGGCTTGAACATGCCGATGCGACGTTCGGGGACGAAGAAATGGATCATCCTTGCTAGAACCATGTAGTCGAATGCATTGACCCCTATATTAAGAATTAGTATCACTGAATTGGGGTGTTGCAGGTAAGAAGTTCTGGATCGTACATAATGGAGCCAAAAGAATAAACATCTGGGCGACGGTCACGACAGTATCATTCTGCTGATTGTGTGTGCTGAAGGCGCGAACCCCGTAAGCTACGGTCTCCCACGAGACCCCCATGAGGATGACCCAAGCAAAACCAGCCTTGTACATAGTCGCCTGAACAAAGTGGGCCATGAATAGGACCCCGAAAACCACGGCGGCAGCGATTGCGGCTCCAAAAGACGGGTAGTAGAGGTACAAGGCATCGCACTCCGAGGCTGGTACCCAGCCATACTTGTCGGGCTTTATGGTGGGTGTACACGTGTCAGAGGGCAAATCCAGGCTCAAGGTCAATTCGAATTCAGTGGCTGTAGTGGTGGTCGCTGTGGTGGTGGTCTGCAAGTTCGTCGCCGTAGTGGTGGGGCTGGTATCCCGCGGGAACACCCCGGGCTGGGGCACAGCAGTTTGGACGGGGGATGCCCGGGCCACGATGGCCGACACCACCATGAAGAACAAGCCCGACACTGGAAATCGCATAATTACAAGTATATATGACACAAAGAACAACCGGAGGCGAAAGGAATGTGTCAGGTCAGAATGCCTGAAAGAAACCGATACGAAAGCGTAGAAGAGAAGCACACAATCAAAAGCATTTTGAAGAAGGCAGACAGCACTCAAGTAGTTAATTTATATATCAATGTCTGATGCCTGGAGGAATACAAAAACTCCTACTATTCTTGTTGCCTTGGAATAGACGATATGTGATCCGATGTGTAGAGACGGCTCAGAAGCCACATGCAGTTAAAAATAGCCCAGGAGACATCTGAGATTTCGATCAATAGGTACTGTTACGAAGTTATTCTGTATCTGGTATGGTTAATACGGAGTACACATATCTGTATGATATACATACAAGGCTTAGTTCCTTTGAATTGGCCCCCAAAATACCCAGGCACCTTCAATAATACACTTGGGCAGGGCTAGCTTAACTCCGCTTGTTACTTTATTTCTTCCAGAAAAGATGGAAGGGAAGGGGAAAGATAATTAGGCAACAATGTGATATTGCTGTATAGAATGTTGTTGATCCTACCATTGGTGCCCACTGTTACAATGGCTTTGACTTCACCCTGCCATGTACGCTGTTTCTGCTCTGTCTGCCGCTGCATGTTTATCACCGAAATTGCAGCTCCACACTAACTCGGCGGCTACTATTCCCAAAGAAACTGGTCCACGAGGCTCGTCCACCTTCCACATCCCGACCACGCAGAACTGACTCCAACCCTACATTATCCACGTGCATCAATATGCGTGAAAGCTATCCTGTTGGTGCTTATATTCATCGTACAGATATATATCCCTAAGTCCCGGACCACAGTTGTGGTGGTGTTTCTCGATCCTGTCACGCCACTGTTTATGATGAGTGTGTCATACAGTTAGCATTATCACTCTCCCAGGCCATCAACACTGCTGCTTATTTCCTGAGCCTGTCACTGCTACTCAATGCAATCCGGACCCTAATAATTTGGGCAGCGCAAATCCGTCCGTTATGTGCCATCTTCATCGCCAACCTAGGATTCGAGTTCATCAAGCTCCGGCTAGGGTGGATCGAACAGAGACCATTATTATATATCAATGACCAAGCCATGAACTGGACGTGGGTTAGATGATTGTGAATGTATTCAGTATGTTCTGGTTGTTAAATCCACAGTTGATGCAAGGATTTCGAGACGTGGGCAACAAACTGACTACTTCTCTTCTCGGATGATACAGTGTAGCCCAGGTCTTCCTCCACCTTGACAATGTCTTGATAATACACCATCGATGGGCCATTCGCTCGGCTATTTTCCCTCGACTCTGTTTGACGCGGGTCGCCTTCGCTCAGCCATTGCTCCTCGCGCGCGTGGTAAGTTTTGCCTCCGAGGCTAATGGGCCTTTTAGGCATGGTTACAGAGATGTCTTGATGGCGACCACCATGGATATACACTTGGGCCTGGCCATTACCGCCACCGGCAGCTAGCACAAAACATTTGGTTTAAAGATGATCTGTGGTAGCCTCGTGTCACTGGTGTATGGACACACAACGCGCTTGGATGTTGGCAATGACAGGCATTGCACGGGACTCAGCCGTAGACTTGGTCGTATTGACCTTGATGAGTGTAGATGTCGAGCGCATCAGCCCCGACATTCAGCATATTTGTGAAGTCCTGGCCAGTCTCATTGATATTACCATCGCCCTGTGCTTGCTAGAGCGGCAACTAGGTCTAGCCGCCGTCGCATTTGCCTCCTTATTTATCGATAAGCGCCATCTGTATATAAGTCAAGGTTCAAGCGAGGGTTGACTCTAGTTGTCACCTTTTTCGAGCCCCGCCAAACAAAACGTTTTAATTCTCCCCTGCACGAACTGCTGACCGTTCGGTAGCATATACCACAATCTCGTCTGGCCCGCCCACCTGTAAGGACATCCGGTGAAAATAGCCGACCGTGATATTCACAAGCCCTCCGATGTGCACGCCTAGGTGTGATCAACAATGGTGATAGCTCAGGGATTCAGTACCAGCTGGGACCCCCGAAGACCCATGGCCCTGAAAGATCTCAGCTTCGAGGTTCGGCCGTCTATTATTAATTTTGTGGTTGACCCAGTGCAAGATCCCGCTGGCTATCCTCAGTTGTATGCTAGTGTGGTGTGTATTACAACGATTGATACTCCGGCAGAGTATTCCAATACTAAAACAACCACCAGACTAATTATCAACTAATAAAACATATGATACATTGCAGCCTTGGGAATGGAGTTAATTGAATGCATGTAAGCACTTAGTGAGGGAGGACAAGCTAGGTTAATGTCAGCGCTAAGACGAGTTGGCCCTAACAAACGGCGCGTGTTTCGGGAATGAACCCCACCCGTGGACCCTTAGATGATTCCCGAGGTCCGTGTTGTGTTTAGTTAGGCCCATCCATGTCTATACTATATACTCCGTCCCTTTTCATGTTTTGCAATGTGTACAACGTATTATTACCCACCTAGGGTGAAATCCGTCGTACCATGGTGGTTCCATCATGGGTATTCATACATCATTTTTAAATTTTAACTTATATATACCGACCATTACATATACCAGGTTCTAGCTATTTTGACGTTTTATTTTATAAATCGTGTAATAGAAAATATGACCTGGATATAGGCTTCAACGTTTAAAAAAAAAGCAAAGGTTGATTACCACCATATGATATTGTGGAATCATTAGCTTAGTCCCAGGCATTCGCAGTATTTCCACCATGTTCCAATATAGAAATGAGAACTAAAAGCGAACAGATACACACAAGGTCCTTCTATGAACTTGGTCGTCTTTCGAAGCGTTATTGGCAGAGCAGAATGGTATAGCCACTAGTGACGGGGCCTGGCTCTGGCTTCCAGGGCCCTAATGGCAAATGAGTAAGATAACTAAGATCACTTGGGGAGTGTGGAGGTCACTAGTCAGGTCATGTCTTGTTCATTTGTTTCTATTGTCATGAATCGGGTAGTTAAATTGTCCTAAATTATCGGAATCTGTACTACATTAGTGCGTAGCCAAGACAGCATAAGCGTTATGAATTGCTTTCTATTGGTCAATCTCACACGTCCGTGCCTAGGTTGAAAAATTAACTGACTGTTCAGGACTATCTTACAACCTGTGGCTTGTGTGTGTGTAAGAATTCCATCTGAATGTATTATATACCTAGGTATCACGTTCCGTTTTTGGTATTTGGTCTCTGTATGTATGATATAGATTACCAGTGGGCTAACGTCAAAACAAGTATTTTTATTGGATAGCCCCCTTATTATCCCATGAATCAAGTACAAGGTATATCTGAAGATATTACCAAATCACTTCTGAGTATTGAGGATAAATTTGATACCAAGATAGATAGTAGCTTAACCTAACATCCACGATTTAAAGCCGACGGATAGCCTGCAGCTAGGAAAAAGAAAAGGCTTTCCAAACAACCTACACTGACAGACTCCCTTCAGTGACCCAGGGCAGGCCAACTGTAAAGAAAGAGAGAAAGAAAACAAGACAACGACCAGGATATTGTTAAGAGAGGTCTACTTGATGGACGTTGAAATGCATTGTGTAATGTGAGATTCAGATTGGAGAGTTGTAGACTAAGAAACGACAATGATGATAGACAGCGAAACAGAGCGGAATCTCGCATGCGCGCTGCCGATAAGGTTGATGGTGTAAGTAAATCTCATCTGTTTAGAAGACAATACCGTGAGCTAACCAGTGAACCAGTGGACCCCCTAGACGAGCTGAGGGTGAATTTATGCCTTAGGCATCAAAATGTACTAATGTTCCGTGAGAGTTGGAAGCCTCAGGCAGCAATGCAAGAATCTAGAACTATTATTTGCCTCAGGCAACGACCTGACGTCGTCTCATGGATTCCGCTCTCCATGTTGACTTACTACGGTTCATTGATGTTGTTTTTTTTTGGGCGATTTGACCATTCTGCACCATTCCATTTCACACCTCTCTCTCTCATTCCAACTTCTCGCTTGATCTTAGCTCTTGAGCACTGCGACGGAACTCAGCCGTAGCCCAGCAGTGGGGTCATCCCCGCATCAACCATCAACAATGGGTGTAGCCCAGTCCAATGAGCATGGTGCATCATCCCCAGGTGAGTTCTACCTGTTACATTCATGGTTGGGTCCGGGAGATACATGAAGTTGTTACTCTCTTGGTCGGTCGACTGTAATTGTCAATAATATGGCCTCGACTTCGACATGGGAATCCCTCTCCGTCTGATCATTGACAGTTGTATCTAACCATATGCGTAAATAGAGGAGTTGAGCTCCGTGCTTGCTGAGCGTTTCGCTACAAAATGCTTTACGCCATTAGAGCTCACGCATTTCAAAGACAACTTCTTCTCTCGGGCCTTAGAGCAAGGAGGCCTGCGGTACTGGAATGAGAAAGTCCTCTCAGACTTCTTGGGTATCCCAGATGGTATCTATACCTCTTCCCAGGAGCAGCCGCTAGATGCAGGACCAGTGATCTTCCGCATGGTCTCTTATCTGGGAGCCTTTCCATTCCAAAACACGCTCGCACCCAGTGTGTTGACCTTCGAGGCCATGGTCAAGGTGGTTGTGCTCTTGACTGAGCGCTATGGGAAAGCGCTGAAGCGGGGACACAAGGATCGAATCAAGTTACTCTTTGGTAGTCTGGCTGACGTGGGGAGGAAAATTCCCGTCGAGTCTAGTGGAGAATGTACAACCGAGGATTCCGAAGCTTCGGCCGAGCATTCCCATGCCCTGGGGTTCTCTATAGACGCACCGGCCAACGATGAGTACGATGAAGATGAGGATGACGATCTTGCCCTTGCAGCACTGGAGTCTCTTGATGCGATTGAAGTATTCAAACACGATCACCGTGTTGACAAGACCGTTTACGAGACACGGATTTCCATCGATACATTCCGCCGGTTGCTTATGCTATTGCTTGTCATTGCACCATTGAAGCCATTGGAGTCTTTGAAGGTATACACATCTGGACTGGATGTTCGGCGTATGGAATCGCTCAAGAACGAAGCAGACAGTATCATTGCAGCCTTTTCACCGGAAGAGAGCGATGGTGGGATATCTTACAAGGCTTTTGCCCGAACGATATCACTGTCTCTGCCATATCTGTTCGACCCGCTAACTGCTCTCTTCGAGCACATGCTTTTCAGCAAGAATTTGAATCTATCCCAACGCTGCCACAAGGGTCAAGCTACGGAGACCGAAGAGGAGGAGAGCGAAGAAATCGAAGAACCTCCCTCGCCACCGGCTGGACTTACACTTCCGGGAAGCTTTGAGTCAGCCATATTAAGCCCAACCCTTACCTCGCATCTTTCATTCTTCCTCCCGTCCACATCACCCGATATCAATATCCTCCGAAGTAGCGTCAAACTACATCCCGTCTTCTCTACAAGCGCCCACGGGTCTTCCATGACATCCTTCTCCCACCACGTTCTTACCTGGCAAACTGCAACCCTACTCCTCCTGCAAGGATCTCCAGCGGACTCAAATAGCGAAGAATTGATAACACTCGGCGCCTACATTCCCCAAACGTGGAAGACCTCCATATCGACCCCGAGCTCATCTTCAAAAACATCCGACCTCCTCCCCTGTCTCTTCCAACTATCCCCAAAGCACGTCCTCCTCCCAGGCAACCCCTCCCCATCCGCAAAGAAGCCCACCACCCCAACCGCCTATTTCTCACCCAACACCGGCATCGCAATCGGCTGCCGAATCCCCGCTCCGTCCCGCACACAGCAAAACTACCCGACCCCGCACGGAGCAGGAAGTCTCATCATCGACGCGAACATAGAGACAGCCGAGTTTCACGCCGAACCCGTCGGGCAGGACGGCGTCTTCTTACCCGCTGCCAATACATCCCCGGAAGACCCTCCCACGAAGATCAAGCTTGATCTGTACACCCTGGAGATTTGGGGTATCGTCCCAGATCCGGAGTCGTCGTTCTCCGCGGACCCAAGCTTAAGTCCGGTGGAGATCCAGCGTGCAAAGTGGGAATTCGAGGCACGGGAGGCCGAGCGCCGTCGTAATATCAATCTCAAAGCTGGGGCTGGGGATTCGGCGAAAGAGAGTGCGAGGTGGCTTTTGGAGACGGCTGGTATTATTGGGGATGAGGCGAGATATTCCGGTGGGAGGGGTTAAGGGGTTGATTTGTTGCTTGTTCACCGAGCAAGCCTTTGTTTGAATGTGTTACGGTATGGAACCTGCGACCTGGTGTCATCGGTGTCGAGATTGGAGCGAGGTTTTCCGTAAACCTATATTAATTACCTGCCCAACAGGCCTGAAATTTTTGGGCCACTCAGAGCTCACGGCATTTCCAGTGGCATCCTGTTTTACAATCCTGTTGTCGCCTTTTAAACGTACGTATAGTCGGGCATTGTATTACTTCCGCGAAAAGTGGGAGTTGGAGATGACAACCAGTGCGTCTCCAAACGCAAGGGCCTCAACATTCAATTATCGTAGATTTAAAGACTGGCACAAGTAGAGCCTTATATATTGTACAAACATCAACCCAGAGGTATCCTTGAGGTTCAGAGTTCCATATAAATCCGATAGGTTTTACAGGGACTGCCGTTGCCGCTGGGCCCTTTCGCTCTCAACCACATGTGTCAGTGGTTGGCAGATCGATAACTGTATAGTTACTCGATCTCTCTGACAGGCTACATATGGTTTCGAATAACCACCGATGTAAGGATCCACGTCTTCAGACGCCTCTAGAAGTATACAACCTATGATCATGCCTTCAACGGTGGTAGTCCGCTCGGCGCATCATAGAAATCCTTGAGGTCTTCTTCGTCCTCTTCGAATTCGAAAGCCGAATTCTCCGCTTCGGATTCGTCACCAGCTAGCTGAACACGGGAAAGACGACTGCGGGTTCCGGAACCGATATTTCCCGAAGAAGCAGGTGTCCCGTCCCTCTCGAGGGATTCTGACGCCGCTTCATGAGGCAGACGCATGGCCAGGTAACCATCTGGCGCACGTTCAGCGCGGTCCATGATATCATTCATATATTTGCGCACCTCGTCGGCTGGCTTGGCGACACGGGCTAGAGGTTCGAGGATTTTGGCATTGGGGGCATGGATGCGGAACGTGACTGGTTGCCAGTATTCCTTAAGGTTCGCCTCATTCACAGGAGTCCCTGGGAGGCCGGGGGTTAAAAGACCTGCTTGGTCGGTAGGTTCCTGCTTTTGTGGTGTCCCCGTTGTAGGCGTCCCTGGTTGGCTGGGGGCTGGGGTATCGGTTGGTAGTTTGCCCTTGTCGGTTTTGACTTTCGGTTCAGCCTTCTTAGCTTTGGATGCCCCCTTGCCTTTGCTTTTGGAGTTTGCAGCTTCTGTGGCAGTTTCAAGAGGAAATGGTGTGTCTGGAGCAACCTTCCGCACTACCAAAAACGAGGCGATGACCGTGTTCTCGGCTGGGAGCCATTCTAGAATGGTGTACTCAGGGAAAAGGTAGCGGTCACCCGAGCCGGCATGACCCGAGGTACTGCTTCCATATGGAGTTAAAGGAGATGTGAATTCAAACACCACAGACTTGTAGTTTACTGGTGGAGATCCAAGTGGGGAGACGTAAGGAATTGGAGGTGGGCGGGGGAATGGAACAGGAGAACCATATTGGGGTGGTCGAGACTGAAGTGGAGGTTGTGACCCATAAGCAGGTTGTTGGTGGGGGGAATATGGTAGTCCCGGTCGTACTCCTGGCTGCTGAGCGCTGGCTGGTGGTGCTGGGTTTACCAGAGGAGCCTGCTGCTGAGAAGTGGAAGCAGGGGCTGGGGTGCTTGAAGTACCAGGCGTCGCTGGTTGGCTCGGTACAACCGGGCGTCCTGCTTCGGACGGCGCAGGCTGGGAGCCCTTTTGCTCTGTGGCCGATTGCTCCTCCTTGATGGTACCCGATCCAGTGGCGCTCTGGAGAGGGTTAGGAGCCTGGCTCGGTGGGGCCTGCGCAGGCGTCTGAGGATGCGCCTCCGTCTTCACATGTGGCTGCTTGGAACCTTTGGAAGGGGTCTGTGACGTTTGTGGGGATTTCTCCGATACTGACTTCGACCCACCATCTTGTTGTTTCTGAGTCTGAGTTTGTGGTGTAGGGGTTGACTGTTGTGTGGTTGGTTGTGCTGTTGAAGATTGCTGCCGTTGTTCTTGCTGCTCTCTTGATTTGATGATTGCATTGAGTTCGTCGATGTGTGCTTGGAAAGCCCGGAGCTGCTCCTGGGATGCTTGGCTTGAGGCAACAACACGCATCAAGGCCTTCAGTTCAGGGTCTGCAGCTGCTCTTGTAGCCAGCATTTGAATCACAGGATCTGGACTGGGCTTGGCTGGCTGGCCCTTTTGCCCCTGTGGAGGCTTTTGTCCTCCTTGGGGAGAGGGCGCATTGCCTTGATTCGGGCCACGAGCTTGCTGGGGTGAAGGGTGGCTGCCTGTATACCCAGGGCGACCGGGAGGAGCGGGAGAATATTGCGCAGGTCGTTGTTGATTGGATGGGGTGGGATACGGTCGGTATTGTTGGAAGTTATTAGGGTGGCCATAGTGAACCATCGGTCGTTGCGGGGGTGCGTATTGGAGTGCTGGTGGCGCACTGGGATCCTTGACAATGTAAATCATGGCGTCAAAGAAATGGGGACCGATGGTGACATCGCAAGGCCCAACTTTTGCCATAGTGTCCTTCGATGGGTTGTTCTTCTCGATCTGTTCGCGCTTCGTCTTCTTCGGCTTTGTGTAGTATCGAACAAGGATACCATCGCTCAGCCACTTTTTCTTCGATCGTTCAAGTGAGGCGAGGAGAACTGCACTGTTGAGATGAGAGAATGTCAGTCAGGCAACACCAATGGGGGACCGCGATGCCAAACCTTTCGGCGATTGACTGGTACTCATTGTCCGACAAGGAAAGTGGCTGTCGCAAGCGGACAATAGGCAAGGGGTCTCCATCTTTGACCTTTGTTGGTAGAGGAGCATCAACTGGTTCGGGGGTTGGAGCGCGAGGAGTCGGCGCCTTTTTCTTGTGAGATTGCGGCGCAGCTTCGGAGACACGTCTTTTGGCTGCAGATTCGCGGCGGTCACGCGCCGGAAGTTTGCGCTTTTCGGCCATGGTGGATTCAATGAGATTATCACGATATCCTCGATGGAAGTATAAGAAGCATTCTATAGCAAGATGTTGGAGGGGGATGGGGAGAGGGTGGAAGGGAGAAATGTGAGAGACGCGATAACGCGCCGCTTATCAGCGCCGTCTCTTCCAAGATTGTCCGCTCACCTCCGTCCCTGTGGCCATGCGGCTGTCAACAGACATCACCTCAAGCCTGAACGCATAATGGTTGAGCTTAAACCTATTTTCAAGAAGGCTTACTGGTCTCTTGCAGCCGGTGGACTGCTCTATGTGCTTTGTCTCCTCTCCTTGACCTTCCCGGAGGTCCAACGCTTGTATGTATCTAGTCCTAGTCCCCGGACCTATGCTCAGAGCGAGCTAACATAGATAACACAGTGTTCTTTATGCCAACAAGATTAATCCCAGCCTGTGGCAGGATGTCAACCAAGTTGAGCAATTTGGATTTTTGAGTATGACATTTCTGTCCTGGTGAACGCCAACGGAAGTATGTGTACTAACCGGTCCCCAAAGGAACCCAAGTCCAACCGTTTCATTTGGTGACGGCCGACAACGAAACTATTTACGGCTGGCACTTGATGCCCTTGCATCTTTGCCTGGAACATGAAAAAGAATTGATGGAGAATCCCTCTACAGGTCCAGCGGAGGATTACACGAAGACGGTTGCCCACAAGCTTCTCGCCAATGACCCCAATGCACGAGTCGTCGTAAGCTGTAGGTGATAGACAACCTGAATTCCCACTGTAGGAAGCTGACATTTGAACAATCAAGTCCACGGAAATGCGGCGCACTTGGGTTCTGCTCAACGCCCTGCCACTTACAACTCGATGCTAAGCCTGTCTACCCCGTCAAACCCAGTGCACGTCTTCGCAATTGACTATCGCGGATTTGGCGTTAGCACTGGAACTCCCACAGAGGAAGGTCTTATCACGGATGGCGTGTCCCTCGTCAACTTTCTTACCGCAGGGGCATTAAAGGTTCCCACTTCTCGCATCGTCATCGTGGGCCAAAGTCTTGGTACTGCGGTCGCAACCGCAGTGGCCGAACGTTTTGCATTCGGGTCATCTGACGTGGCAGCTATCCAACCAGCCATCAAGAACGCCGAACCATTTGCCGGCGTGGTCCTACTGGCGTCCTTCAGCAGCCTAGCCAATCTCATCGAATCCTACAGCTTCAAAGGCCTCACCCCGCCTATGCTGTCCCCCATCATGGGGTATCCTCGATCTCAGAAGTGGTTGTTGAGCCACATTGTGGACCACTGGGACACGGCTGGGAGACTCGCGCGTCTTACCGGCGTGAATACTACTTCCTTGAACGCTGTAGATATGGACTACACCGATAAAAGCCTTGATCTGACGATAGTCCATGCTTTTGACGATGCCGAAATTCCCTGGTACGAAGGACGTCGCGTTTGGGAGGCTGCCACGGGTAGACATATCAAGGGTCCTCCCGGCGCTATGACGAATCACAAAACCGAGGATGGCAACCCTAGCGAGGTCAAGATCTGGACGAATAAGATCAACAATCAAGATGGCACTGAGATTGTGAAGACAGTTAGATGGGAACGGATTCGATATGGTGGTATGTTGAAGCAAGGCCCTCTATGAATTCAACGAACTGACTTGCAATTTTTTAGGTCACAATCGTGTTGCGTCGGGCTCAGTGGCTGGTCTCGCTGTTATGAGGGCTTTTGAGCAGTAACTTGACCGGGGACATCGATGGTATATGTATGTACATAGAAAAAGCCCTCGAAAATATGGTTGCTTTTTGCTGCAAGTTGCAGATACCCCGTGAACCAGAATATTGTTAAGGAAATTACGTTTGTACAATGCAATATCGGACATTACTCTTGTGTCTGCCCTGTTCTTTCAACTTGCGATGTGGCCAATTTGCTAAATGTTTGGGATGCTGGCAATATAAATACCACCCTGCTGCCTACCACTGACTTGTTTCTTCTCAGAAACAACCTCGGCAGGTTAATATTATGAAATTAGTTTAATTGCAAGTTTTTCTATATATCACCGCAGACTTTCTATTTCTTGTGACTCCAGTCATTCCACTTTCCTTCCTCGTCCCCTGTCGCTCTACTCTCTGACTGCACACATCGGTTGCTTCAAACGGGCCAAAACCCTCCTTCCTAATTAGGTGGTTGTAGAAATTAACGTTAGTCTGCCTACTTCTCTCCTCACCGTCTTCTAGTTTTATATACTTATATACTGTAAACTATCAAAGTGCAAGGTGGATTATATGGCAGAAACAAGGTATGATACCAGAAAGTCATGTGACCCTTGGTACTCGGCATACCATACAAAAGTGCATATTACAGTTAGTCAGCAGGGTCCGTACAGATTGGTTAAATTGCGGATTCATGTCATTTTAGTTTAGTTAGAGTTCTCAATATCAGTCATTTTGACCATACATTTCAATACCACAGATTTCTGTCATAAACCTCTGTTATAACGATACCGGATATAACGATCGGAATCCGGTGCTCTAGGGATTCATACGTCATTTTTAATCCTTTCCATCCAATTAAAATGCTTCCCCGATCCGTTCTAACTTCCCGAAAGCTTACTTTCGCATAACTAACCAAACCAGCTTGCTAATTAGTTATACGAGACGTACGATCATCGAACCTCTCAATCTACGACGCCAGATCGTCACATCTATTGAGTCAATATCTCAAATATTTACTAATCATTTAACTAGTTAGCAAGACACACATTTCACATCGGGATACGCTACGGAAGGGCCGCTCAGCAATTCTGACGTGTGCCCATAAACAAAGTACTGCAGTGTGGCAATGGTGTATGAAGTAATCACAGCCTTAGCCCGCAAACCACCTATCCTCCCAATACGATCGGCCTGAATAACTTGTCGAACTTCGTCCGAAACACTCAGAGCATCAACAAGCACTGGAAAGTCAGAAAAAGTATAGTGTTTAGACTGTGCGAGTTGTAGCTCAAGTTTCCATCCTCGTAAATGTGACCAAAATATTGCCCAGCTGGGATCTGTTGCCTGCGTGTGGTTTGTGTTACCAAAAAGCAGGAACGGACGCGACAGTCCTTTGTCCACGACAGGCCCCCATAATTCACCATCTAGATTGATACCCCCGACAAACCGATTGGCAACTAGCATTGTCTGCGCTGCTGTTGCTCCGCCGAGGGGATGCCCAAGGATCGTTACTCGATCAAGAGAGAGTAGATGCAAATTTCCCTGTGACAAAGGGAATAAGTTTCTGATCACTGTTTCTCAATACCTACATATATTTGGTTCTTTTTTGCCCGCCCCCTCTTCTTAATGGGTACAACTTTCGAACTAAATAACATGCTACAAAAGTTGCTATGGCTACCTTCAGTTCTCCTTCACTTCTACTCAACATGTGCTATCCATTTACCATATAGTATACATACGCCATCATTTACACTTGATACTAAGTAATCTTAGTTATCAGGGCTAAGAATCTATTTAGACCGCGACACTTACCAACGAGCAGCACGAGCTACGACTGGACGTCCAACGCCGGATGCATGTATGTTTCTCGCCCAGCTGAAATAACGCGAATCAACAGACTAACCCATTTAACGGCACGAGCCCGCCAGGAGTGGCGATTTACGGCGGGGAACGGCCATTCCAGCGGAGAGGATACCAGCGGACAAGAGACCAGCGGTGGTGGACTCACTCCAGGCTAGAGGGCTTTTCCGTTCCAGACGGGACAACCCGATAGAAAGAGAGTATATAACCCTCCCTCTAGTTCCGTCCTCTCTTGTTCTTCTTTCACACACGATCTCTCATGCCATAGTCTGAATGCCTTGTACTGGCCGCTGTAGCCCAGTGGGTTGCAGGCTTTACGGATTTCAAATTCTGGACAAATGCGACTCAGCTTTGTATGTCCTCCCTTTAGTTAACGTTTGCTGCCAAACTCATTGAATAAAGAAACTTTGGAAGTAAATGGTAAAATATTTCTAGAGTCGTCACAAAACGGCTAGTATATACGAAGTGCAATACCTACAACTAGTCTTGCCAAAAGCATAGCAACTGGTACCTGCTACAAGATAGTCGGGGTCTCGATTTCGCTTTTCGGACACTTGAGTCAAGGTGGTTTGTCAAGTTGAATTAGTATAGTCATCTTGTTAAATAGCAAATGCCTCGAAGTCCATAAAATGTCATTCTATTTAGCGACCGGAGCGGCCAGGAATTGACACGTACTGAAATAATTTGCTCACTAAGGATCCTTTCTCCAATACATGTTTGGATATTCTCCTTCCCCTCGCAAGAGGTACACCCGCATGGAACTTAGTAGATATCTGTAGTTATGTTTGTTTTGCTTCAAAGAATTTTGAAGTTATATAATGGGCTTGACAGGAGCCTGGAATTCCACCTTTTTTAATTCACTTCTTCCATTTGCTTCTTCCCTTCTCTTCTCTTTTCATTTCCACTTCTGTTTCCTTTAACCCTATTAAAATTTCGGAATTTTCTTATATAATTAGAACTCATTTTCTTGCGAACGATGTCTTACCTAGGAATTTCTCCGACCTCCTTATATAAAGCGACAGGGCCTAAATGAACACTTGATAAACTGCACTGATCCGGGCTTGGATATCACCTGGTTCAATCTGGGAAACATGCCCTGTCGCAGCTGCGGCAAAGAACTCCCAACATACAAACCAATGGGCGTCAAAATAAGTGGCTTTCAGTTCAACTTCACATAAACAAACACTCCCTGTCAATTCTTATTGTCCATTCCAGTGTTCCTCCCTTCTCAACCTCACATTTCAACTTTCTGTGTACTATCATCTTACTTTCTTCTATCTTGCCACTCTCATTTCCCTGTAACCCCAGAATCAATAGCACAGTGAGTGTCAATCCTAATCCCTTTCTGTCTTGTAAGGCGCGCCTGATCCCGTCGGCAACCGTTGACTAACATTTTCCTCATGGTTGCAAGACCATAGTCTCTAGACCAAGTCTGCGGAATTGTCTGGGTCAAAAACGTGCAGTTTCAGAGTTGAAGGCATATTAAGACTATATTCAAGCCTGACAAATCTGGAGTGTGTGTTAGTACTTCAGCCAGGACTTTCACCTTCCTTCACCGCACTTTTTATTTTCCTTCAGTTCCTCTATTTTCTTTCGCCTCTTTTATCTCTCTTCTTCCTTTCTCGAACCCCATCCATCTTACAGCAACGGCTGCCTTAGCATCATGTCCTACTTGGACATTAGCCCGACCTCCTTGTGTGAGGATGACCTTGGCATATGAAAACATCATACAAATCACCGAATTGTGTTTGAAAAGCCCCCGGGCTTTACGAAAATGGATGTACCCTACGGTAATTTTGTGATCAAGTTCTGACCAGAGGACTTGTTGGCTCCTTGCCACTTCTGCCAATCGAAACACACAATAGGCTGCCCTCTGGGCCATATTGTGGATGGAACTGATTGGGAACTGGAATGGTACGGGCCCCCATTGAAGTTCTAATGTACTTAATGTCTCGAAAATCAATCAATGTGTTGTCTCTCAACTGCTCTAGCTTAAAAGATTCTGGCCGATTTAGTGAGCTATACAGATGGATGAAGACTGAGGACGTAGACGTCCTCCTGGCCCAAGAAGTGGGAATGGACGAGGCGCAAGCTCGAAGGATAGAGGGGACATACAGGACCCTTGGAATAGAGGTCTGCTCGATAGCAGGCCTCTGCTCCAAGGTCTGTATCCTCATAAACAAACTAACAGTGTCCTGGGACACCGACAGAAGAGAAGGGAAGGAACATGTGACTCGGCAGATCCTGCCTCCATAGCAATCAACTCTCTCTCTCCTCACTTTCTGGCCTACACCTTGTAGAAGCCACAACAAGGAGCTTGATGCTCGAATAATAAGTTAAAAAAAAGTTACCCACCGTCTGCATCTTAGACACTTGTGGCGTTATAGTAGGTCGTGGCAGAGTTGAAGACAGCTTTCCGAATTTCGCCCTCAAAAATCCTGCGAATCTCAGTAAACTCGAAGCCTGATGCAAGAGCCAACTGGAGCTGAATGCGGGACTGCTCGCCATGCAAGAAGCCAGAACTAATACTATATATTGTGTCAGTCAAGATGTTATTGTGGAAGGTTGGAAATTGTCGACCTACATATTTCCAGGCTCAGGGCTGGGAACCACTGCGCCAAAGAAGGGGCGGAGCGACGCAACAGTGACAACACCTTTTCCATGGAGATCCCCTGCGGCCTGCATAGCGGCTGTGCTCAGACCGCCGGGACCGACACCCATAATAACAATGCCCCTACAAATACATGTGTTAGTGCTTGCATGGCAAAGGCTCGTGGTTGAAACTTACTTAGCGCCATCTGCGGCAGCCACATATAGCAAATTTGCGTCAAAGCCCTCTGTTTAATATCTGTTAACCAAGACCACGGAGGCTTTGGGTCATCTTTCACTTACGGTGGCCATAAAGAACCACCACCTTGGGAAGAGGGTGGGTGAGATTGAACGGGTTAAAGTAGTGGCGAGCTTTTGGTAAAGATGCACCGTAAAAGAAGTACGGCTGCCCGGCAATCACCTGGGCGATGTACCCTTGGTCTGTGGCTAAGAATGTCGAGACCGTGTTGCCGTTCGTCTTTGTTCCATAGAATGCAGACACCAAATGGTCGTTGAACGCAATCAAAGCTCCTCGGTCACGCGACTCCGGATGAATAGCAGTCCTGACTGCGTCGTAGAAGTTGCGTGGCCCGTCGGGTGACATTGCTGAGTTTGGTCGCATAGATCCTGTAGCGACAAAAGGCTTGGAGCAGTTCAAGGTGAGATCAACACCAAATGCCTATATTAAATCAGCTGATGCAATAATCTCTAAGGGCATTTGATTTGATCGAGGGTAAATGTACCGTTTCAGCGAGCGTGTTGGTGCCATGAATCATGACAGCGGCAACGACATCCGAGTCGGGTGTACAGAGCCGCTGTTGAGCGTCCATTGAAATGTTCAGAAATCTATCCGAGTCGGCATTAGCACTGCCAGTGCCACTTATGTTTCGGACGGCGAATTGAGCAATGTCGAGGACTTCCTGGACGCTATCGATAAGTGTCTCTGGGGTCAATCCCCCAGAGCCACCACCGTAGTCAATTGTATCCAATCTTCCATGTGTAGACCCCGATAGAATCGTTCCGTCCCCGGTGTTATAGAGCCTAGAATCAAAATTAGAGAGTTTTTATAGGAAGATTTTCTTGTGCTACTTGCATGACTCTTGGCAAGGATGGGTCCTTGTAGATCCAAGTCAAATTGGTATTGGGGTCCTTCCATTGTTTGATATCAAGTGATGATGCCAAGGCAATTTGGGCGAGAAGTGTCGTGGTTACAAGAGTGCCGAACATGATGAAGGATCCAATGATGTCCTTAACAGACAGTCAGATACAGCAATGATAAAGCCACAATGATTAGTTCCAACAGCCATTTTATATGTTTTCGTGGCCCAGTGCCTGCTTGGTAACTCCACAAATTATGTAACAAGAAGCATACCTACAGCTATCTATCTATCTCATTTACCATTGAACATCGGTTCCTAATGAAAGATAAGGAGCACCTATCAAAGACTCGTATAGAGACTCGTAGCTTGCTTTCCGAGTGTAGTGTATAGCCCAGCCACCTTGAACTGCATGGACAGAATTAAACCATGCTTATCATTTACTATCTCTGGAGTTATACACAAAGTGATTCATTACGTATTAGATGGAATGATAATTTATACCACAAATAACAACTCAAAGGTCAAACCAAACCACGGGACAAGCAGATATCTACCAGTGGAACAAATTCATTAATTGAATACGATACATCAAAACAGTAGTGTGGAATGAAAGGTATACTCAACTAGTACTAGTAGCTTTAACCTCGTCAGCATTGATTTGCAACACTGGCCTAAGCTACCACAGAGAATGACCGAGGCGCTGGGGGTTCCCTTGTCGAAATCCTTGAGTGAAATGAAATCGAACTTGTACAGTATTGAGAGTTATGGTCATCAATGGCCTAACCTTATCTTTGGGGTAACTTATGTTTTTAATTTCTCCAATTTGGGGTCCTCAAAACATAGCATCCGACACTTTGGCTTCTCCAATGCTAGTACCTGGTGGGGCCGGGCAACGATGGACTCTCGGTACTTAGAATGTCGAATGTTAAAGAATACAAAATGCTGCATACTGGGCCCGATCGATTTCTAGCCTCTCTTCTCCAGATCTGCAGAGCAAAATCAATGAATTACACTCCTTGTGTGATTGTGTTGGACCTAGAGTAATAACCAGTCGCAATAATCAAGAAGGATGAATTATGGCTGTAGTGAGAGCCCGTGGTTGTGGAAAATGAAATGGGCCGAACTATATTATAGTAAATCGATACCCAAAGGCTCATCTTTGCCTTTTCCCCGGAAATCAACCCCAAAATGTTTCGCAATTCACGGGGTTTACGGAGTTGCTGACAATCGGCCGATGCCAAGATAATCTATATTCCGCAGCGGAGACAGATTTGGCGAATGGGGAACCCCGTAATGGTTTGTCAAGAACATACATTATATAGCTATGGAATACTCCAAATATTAAATGCTAATGGTAATACTCCCTACAAGCTATCAACACAGAAGCACATGCCTAGATCGGCCCATAATGCTCAATGCAGAAGTCATGGTTCCCTTACGTGGTAAAATATATATCCGATGTCTTACGAAATTCACACACTATTTAACTAGTTAACTATACATCCAGATAGCCTGGCAAGATCGAACTGGTGATTGAATTGCACCGCTCATTCATGGTATCGTGTGTGCCAGTTGAATGGGACGTAGTAAGAGATAATAGTATCAGCATGAGTATCAAGGATGGAAAGTCCCAATGGCACTCCTCCCCCATACACACTTCATGTAAATGGAGGTCGCCAACTACCTGATAGGTAGCCGTCATGTACAATCAATATGACCGGCAAGTCCCTATTAGGGCTGCAGCTAGCTATATTAATGGAACAGCATCCCCCTCCGCATCACACCAGTCATTCAGAGTGGCCACTTGCGCCACCCTTCACTTTTTGCTAGACTCAAATTTTCTTATTCTCTTATTTCATATATCGCCGATCAAATCTTTGAGATGGTACTTTTTATATATCGTCCAATTACAACCATTACATGTGGGTGCCATAGTGCCAACTGGCGGGTTCGCGCTGAGGTCTTTCTTCAAGGGCTAGCACAACGTCGATATTTTTATATTAAGAAGTAACAATGCACGTCAAGACTATGGATCCAATATTACGTCTCTATAGATGATATGAGAAGTTCCTTGCTTCTTTTCTCTCACTACACAACGCCGACCTTCATTGAACTTGAGATACTAGGTACTAGCAACGACTGGGTGATAACCGTGACTTGCCTGGGGATTACCCCGACGACCTTTTGCGAGGCGGATTACGAAAAGAGATACATGGCTTCGCCATTGGACAAATTGACCAGCATGTGCGGAAGTGAGTATCTGATGGCTAGTAAAGATCCCTCGATGAGATTCACACTAAACAATCCTCCCATAGGCCATGGCCCCTTACGTCCTTGCCGGAACTAATGCTAGGGCGATTGTGGTAAGCATAGAGATTCCATTCTATTGCAAATACCAACGCAAGGCTTTACAAGAGCCCAGTGTCCATATGATGGCGGAAGTTGATCGATTGCTCTGTCATAACCACGGCACCCAAAGCTTGTTACTAAATTCATCACACACATCTCACTTTTCGTTCACTCGTCCTTCGCTTCAATTTGGAATTCGTCCTCACACTCCTGTCTCTCATACATGACCCAATATCTATGTCTGATTCTTGGTGATGCTAGTGGTCAGGGCTAAAATTACATTTTAAACCCCGCCAACCCAGGAAAGTGATGAGCTACGCCGTGACGTCGAACGGCAATGAGCAGAGGTGCGAATGTAGAGTTAAAACTACGTGAATCTAGATACTAATGCACGGGGTAGGTTCATGGCCGGTATATCAGAGACACCGCTGACGGCAGTAGCTAGCATTATGGCCGGCTGAACGGGTACCACAATGGGAATCATAATAGGCAGATCAACAGGCACCGTGGCGGGCGAGATGTCTAAGCACTTCCACGAATACAGAATACCATAACTAGCAGGTACGACGAAGCGACTGGTTGATAGCCCTCTGCGATACATCATACATTGTGCTGTTTCATGATCTCGTCTACTAGCCTGTAGACTCTAACAGGTTATAAGCACGGTGAGCTCGCTATTAATCTGACCTCACTATCGGTTAATGCCCTCGGCCTTTCTGTATAACACGACGTACAGGGATCGTGCCGTGCCCAGTACGATCCCTCAATCTCGAGTTGATATTCACATCCTGTCAAGTCTCGGGAATTTCCTATTTAGGATTTGTGAATAACCCCAACTATCAGATCGATAGCAAAGTTGCTAGGATCTGCCAAGATGACAAGCAGTATCTTGGTATCATCATACCACGCAGCATCTGCTACGTAGGGAACTGTGTGTAGAGATTTCATCGATTTCATCGACACCACTGTTCTCAGCGCACCTGGCTGCCTGGGAATAGCCTCACTGTTACCAGGTTAGCCCTTGCCTACTGGCTGGGATTTTTATCCCATCTGTATGATGGAAACTTGCAATGGCGCTCCTCCCACGCTGCAGTTTAAACTATCTCACAACCAACTGGCGGGTTCGAGCTGAGGTCTATATTTATAGCTAGCATGATGTCGACAGTTCTGAAATGAAACTAACAATGTATATAGTTATAGGCTATGGCCTTAGTTTTATAGCTATGGAAACTATCATAAGTCAAAATTTCGCACTTATATTTCCAGCAATATTCAAGTCGACCTAGATGCGACACTGGAATTTGGTTTCCTTCACTCCCCTTTCTTTTTCGATTTTTCTCTTCTTCCTTTCACTTTTTCGTTTCTCTCTACGCCAGACTGACCTTTTTATTTTCTCTCGCCATATCACACTCACCTTTATCAACCTCTAGCTTATGGCTATAGCTGCTAATATCATGCCATATTTGAGAGTTACCACAACATCCTTGTGCGAGGCCGACTATAGGCACGACTCAGGGCTAAGATTTCATTTAGAACCGATCTCTGAACGAAGACCGTGAAGAGCTCTGCCGTGACGTTGAACGGCGATGGGCAGAGGTGAGATTTGGGAGTAGAAACTATATGAATCGAGAGACTGACCCAAGGTGAAAACATACATACCGTCGGGCACCTCCCGAGTTCCTAAGTCATTGTCCAGCATGACTAATGTGACTATGGTACCAACAATAGGATTGCAGCTTGATAGCAATGCAATCATCTTTTCTTCCACTTACCTATAGTGGAAAAGTCCTTAAAAATCAGCACCCAAGGCCCTACTATACCGCGAGGTAGATTTTGTTACGAGGCCTTTCCTGTTGAGTAAGCTACATGTACCCAGAGCTTCGGTTTGAATAATGAGATTCTCTAGACCAAAGAATAAGCCATTTATTAGTATATATCCTAGGTGTTTAGATAACATTTAATCAATCACAAACCACCCACAAGAGTTTGATTCAGTTCTTCAATGCCGGGGTCCCATCAACTATCACAGTTTCCGTTTCCTCGTCACTACTTTCTTGGGGGGACGCTAAAGCTTCCCTCTTTTGTTCCCTATAATGACATGTCAGTTAGATGTCTATGGATATTTATCCACGGGATTTTACCTTCGCCATATGTAAACAGAAGCCACGAAGCCAGCCCATAGCAGGAAGAAAAAGACAAATGATATTGGCCATCCCTTCCGCCATCTAGGCGCACCGTCGGGGCCGGCAGTTGGGTATGCCAGCAAAGGAACCCATATGTTGAAAGAATAGCCAAATGTCATCATGGCGCCCTGTAGTGCGAGACAGGAGAAAATCAGTATCAATCCGTGTTATCACAGGGAAAGGAAATGGGCATACCATGATGAGAGCGCGTTCCTCGGCATCGTCTCTCACAATTATATTGATGGTGGAATAAAGGATTGGACTCAAGCATCCAGCCATTCCGAAGACATACCAGGCAACGAATCTTCGAAGAGAATTGTTAGCAACATAGACTCAATATGAGGACTGATTAACAAGTTATCTTACTTCAACCCTGTAGGAATGTTCCAAATTATCATGCATAATGTCGAGAATAGACAGCATGCCGATGCAATGGTATAAATAATCCATTCCGGATAGATTGCAGCTAATGTCGTTCCTAGCCAGGAAGCCACGATATTAACCGCGTAAGTGACAGTCGGCAGCTGGTTGATTTGAGTCACCGAGTATCCCTCTTCTTTGAGCCATAGGCTCATATAACTGCTTGGGTAAGAGCAGATGATCATACAACTAAACTGACGTTAGCATATCAACTGCACTATGGGTAAACACTTTTCAAACTTACGCGTAGCAAGTGATAAAGACCCAGATATGCCATCTGTTAAAAGTCCTCTTGAATACATCGAGACTCATCTTGCCAGGCTGGCGAATTTTGGCCCTCGTAGTTCTTTCCTTGGCCAATGCAACATCACGGTCCGTCATATAGAATGGTTTGGGTGATCCAGGAATACCGGGGAAGATAAAGAATCCAATCAAGGCCACGGGGATGGTAAATATGCCGTCGATGATGAACAACCACCTCCACCCTGGCATCCCACCAACACCAGAGAGGTTGGTATGAGCAGCTGCCTGTAGGTATCCACTGACCATGGTACCGAGAGGGTTGCAGATGAACCATGTTCCAGCTCGTTTGAAGAGTTCAGGACCCGTGTACCATGAACCTTCATTACGGTTAATACAGTTCCAGACGACCATATATATTTGTTGAACTTACCGAGAATGAAATGTGTTCCTGCAAATACAGGCGCTTCTAACATTCCAACCAAGAAACGAAGAGCATAGAGCTGGTGTACGTTTGTGACACGACTTTGGGCAAATGTGCAGATACCCCAGAGGACTTCAAGGGTGGGCAACAACCAGCGAGCTCTAGAAAATTTGTCAGTGGCTTGTTATTAGTGCGGATTCCTTTTACTGAGACTCACAACTTCGGGCGGGACATGAGCAGTAGTCCAGGGATTTGGAATAGCACATATGACGTAAAATAGCAGACATTGAAGTAGTTGAGCTCATTGCCGTACAGGCCGAAGTCTTCTTTCAGTCCACTAACGTACGCATTGCTAATGTTTGTCTGGTCTGTAATATATTGGCATAGAGCCAAAGAGAAATAGACGCGGAAACAGGCTTACCCAGGTACTTAACAAAGACTAAGTTCGTTAGTTGCTTTTCTCAGACGCTGATTTGGAATCGTATACTCACAGCATAGACAAGCAAAGATCAGAATTGACAAATCCAACTTGAACAATAATCTGCAAATGTGAGTATATCCCCGCAGATATATTCCTAACATTGATCTACTCACTTTCTCTCTTCGGCAGGATAAGAGGATGGGTACCAATTAAACACCTCCTTAACAAGCCCCAAAGGGGACAATCTCCCAGCCTTTTGCTTCAGGTCAGACATGAGAAAGGATCGGCAAACATCCGACGCTGTTCCCAAATGTACAAAAGACAAAACACATTTAATGATAGACCATCGCCATTAGTTCTTATAGGACGATGCCTAGCTATAGCATCTCGGCATATAAAAAACAGCCAGCCATGGAGATGTTAACCAATTCCCCCACCCGCTGTCACCATCGCCCCTTCAGCAAATCTAGATCGCCAAAATTAGCTTCTCGAGAGACTAAAGGAGGTGTGAAACCAAAGCTAGGACATTTGCTGTTTTCTTTGATGCGCCGACGGAGGCGACATGTTTAAGCATGATGGCGTGCGCGTACCCCGGCCTACCACACGAAAGCCAAAACTACCCGTTATCTTAGGCCTCATCGGACGAATTTATTGCGTGCTCTTGACAAATCCCTCCGATTATCTGAAGCGGGGTATACGATCGGAATAAAGTGCGAATGGACTTATATATGGCTTGGCCTTCCTAAGGAGGTGTTGTTGTGGTAACGAGCAACTTGAAGTCGCTGCAGATATTCAGCGATCGCCTCTCGTAAAATTATACACTGTTCAAGATGCCAAGCAAATACATTGAAAAATATGACCAGGTCCCTGTGACCAAGGAAGACCGTGAGTGATGTTTTGATTTCTTGCTGCTTTCATCTTGCTAACAACTCCCCGGGCATTAGTTGACTGGGCCGAACTTATCACACTGGACCTCAACCAGTATGAACAGCCAGGAGGCAAACAAGACCTTGTTAAGCAACTCGATCATGCTGTTAGAAATGTTGGTGAGTAGATACCTTCTCCCGCACCATGCCAAGCCCGTGATCTAGACGAAACCATTCCCAAGCTGCACTTTAATTGGACTTAGTCTTTAGGTTTAGTGCTAATCAGATGTTGGAAACAGGGTTCTTCTATGTGAAGAACTTCAACATCAGTCAAGAAGAGATCAACAACCAGTTCGCTCTAGGGCGGGAGTTCTATGCCCTGCCACTTGAAGAGAAGCTCAAGTTCCATAGTGCCAGTGATCTCGAGAGGGGTGAATACAACTCTTACCGTCCTGCAGGACACCGAATGTAAGAAAATATCGCTTCCAGAGACAAATTCACCCAACACTAACTCCTGACTCAGCCTGGGAAATGGCGTCAAGGATAATGTCCAGGTGTACAATCTCCCAAAGTTCGACGGTTACCACGAGCGACCCCAGCCTTCTGTCCTCGCCGACAATATTAAAGAGATTGAAGCTTTCAGTCGCGTACGTTCCCTTTCATCATTGTTGTCTGTCCCTTAGCTAACCAAAACTATAGAAATGCCACACCGAAGTTGTTGAGAAGCTTCTCCGCCTCTTCGCAATCCTGCTCGAGCTGCCAGATGAAGATCAGCTAGTTCGCGACCACCAATACGATGTCAAGGGCGAGGACCATCTGCGCTATATGCATTACGCAGCCCGCAGTGCCGAGGATAACAAGAAGGTCGGCGAGCTTTACAGTCCCGGCCACACAGACTTGGGAACAGTTACACTTCTGTTCCGGCAACCAGTAGCCGCACTCCAGATCCTCAATTCAGAGGGTCAATGGAAGTGGGTGAAGCCCCAAGATGGGACAATCACTATCAACACATGCGACGCCTTAACCGCGCTCACTGGTGGTTTGATTAAATCGAGTATTCATCGGGTGCATGCACCACCTGCTGACCAAGCTCACATTGATCGATTGGGTGTGCTGTACTTTGCTCGGTAAGTTCTTTCGATTATACCGCACACGGAGTCTTCAGAGCCTAATGAATATAGCCCCAACAACCATGTTGTCCTTGATCCTATTCAGAACAGCCCCCTTCTCCAAAGGCTGGGTTTGACAACCAACGCGTTCACCGAACTTGGGCAACACCTCACGACCGAGCAGTGGGTTACCGTTCGACAAACGCAGCAGCAGCGAAGAAATCGGGATGTCAAGGTTTCCAGTGAGGGGAAGTATACCTATAAGCCGAAGGATCTCGAGATCATTCCTGGCCTTCAGGCTGCGATCTATAACTAGTCGGGTCTTGAAGATGATCGCATGTACAACGTGCGTAGTCCAGTATTAAATTTAACTATCCGGTATTTCAATATACGAGAACGGTTCATCTAGTCAAAAGCATTAAGAATGAAGAATGAAGAATGATGAAAGTCAAGTTGAGAGTATCGTTACCGTCGATGAAAGCATCACTTTAAAGTGGAACCCCGTGACGTCATTGCTAGGAACGATCAACATCTTGGCTGTGGGAAAGTCCAGTGAAACAAGTTCAATTACTTCGTACCCCCAGCTCAATTACCCAAAAACAATTTACTGCTGCCTACCGAGAAGAGTCGTCATCAATCTCCATATTCTCTAGTGTCATACCATCCCGGTCCCAATACTCGATCCGAACAGATCACCCGAAATCAGCCCTACGTCAGGCTCAGCCCTGCGCGTTACCATTATCATTACGGCTTATAATTCCATTCCATTATTCTCCGCGCCCATGTCGTTCCCGGAATCCGAAAAATACTCCCACTTAAAGCAAGCGAAACACATCACCATGAGCCCAAACGCCTCCAGCGACTCATTGTACCTGGATTCCAAGGTTGCGCTCGAACAACGGATGCAGTCCAAGGACGAAGTGGAGGTGAATAATGCTGCTTCCCATGAAGCCGATAGACAGGAAGGTGCTCTCGCGGGCGTGAAACACCAATTCGACTCGATGGCTCCTGGCAGCTCCATGTCGGAGTTTGGGAATTCCGTTAGCTCGGCCGCCCAAGAGAGGCTTGTCGCCGCCAAGGATACTCTAATGGAGGGTGCGTTACCTGCTGCGCAGGGAGCGTTACGGACTGTTCGGGGTCACATTCGCACCATTTCAGGTGGAGCCAAGGAAGTCGAGGAGCCGGTATCTGAAAGTATGTTCTTGCTTCCATGTGTTCCCCGGCACCATACGTGACTCGGTTGTTGACGAAGCTGTTGTGTTTAGATCTTTCCCAGGAGGAGCGCGAATCCATTGACGAAATGAGCAACGAACAGATTTGCGATTTCCTACGAGAGAAACATATGAGCAATAAGCACCCACCCACAACCAACGAAGTAGACAAATGACAGCACATTCTTGGCGTTTTGAGGTCTAGTCTCTATTGACTGGAGATCTATAATCATTTGTCTTTTATGGCTTGTTGGACATTCCAGGTGTCGCCGATCGCATCTCTTCACTATGGGACAGGATCCTCGCTCATTACTTAACATGTATAATAAGACGTCGCAAAAACTGAAACTATTTGAGCGGCAAATTTCACAAATGCACTTTATAATACACGAGACTTGATCCAAATTGATACTACTCAAGATCCTAGAGAGTCGCCCTGAATCCTCTGTCAAGCGCGCGATCCAAACCCAGGAAATCAGTCACCTGGCCCAAATTATCAACGCCCCAGAAGCTCTCGGTCTCACCCTTGGGGTTCGTGCACTCAAACCATGGCAGCCCGAAAGCATCCGAGTCAAAATAACGAGTCATATTCGCGGTCAGAAGGGTCTTGATGTCCGGATCGTTCATCTAGGGGCCATGTTAGCTTGGTCCTTGCGGTCGTATGTCTACGGAACTAGCTAGAATCTCGAGTATTATTGCAGCGAACTTACAGCAGACATAATCTAATGCGTTTCTTCATTCCCAAGCACACTCTCGAGCAAGTACACTTATTAGATTTCCTTGTCACAATATTAACACTCTAATTCAAAACATTCACTCACTCTTGATGTTGATTGGAGGACTGTTGCCACACGCATTCATCAAACCTCCGAGCAGAATCGGAACATATGTGATTTCACACTTCGCAAAGGCAGGTGAATGATACAATCATGTTAGATAAATAAGTCCTCATCAGGATTGCTAGTTTCCATACCTGCAGCACATGAAACGCAATGTATGCGAAGGGGCTGATGATGTCGAAGTAATAGGTAATCTTGGAACCCGACATAATGGAACCTTTGCGGTATATTTTAAGGTATCCAGCTAACTAAATACGAGCGAGTGTACCAAGGGACTGGGACTATAGAAGTGAGATTGAAAGATATATCGGAAATATAATCAAAGTCTTGACGAGGTCTGAAATCTCTCCATCACTGCAGTCAATTCATTTCCTTCTGTTGGGCTGAGGTCCAGGGGAAAGTTTATCCTTCGCCTCTTTTTGCCCATGATTCACATGGCCCCCGGCGGGAGGAGACAATTCGTGCGACGTGATGGTGAGGGCCGAGCTAAGGAGTTTAGTGTCTGTTTTGATTAGCATATCCATTCTTTTTGTGTTTGGTTCCTAGTCATGCTACGTATCCTAGTAAAATCATAATATCAATACCGTCCGCATTCAACAACCTATTAACCAATAATAATGAGTTAATAAAAGGATTCCTCGAGTGGCCCCTCTGTATATTGCATCAAGATGCGTTCACAATGAAGTAAATATCAATGTTTGGATCAAGTGTGCCACCGCCGCCACTCTGTATAAGAGAAGACAACAACTCTACTTCACCCATTACCGCTCAACTTAACAATAATCAAGTGAAACCCTCTTTTTTTAAACTCCATCATACACAATGCGCTCCCGATCCGGAAGTATGAATCGTTCTGCGGAATCTGAGCAAAAACACAACCAGCAGTCCACAGACCACTCGGTAGTTACCCGCCGCGGTGCACCGGCACGTCACTCTCGCCGCGAGCGGTCTGAGTCTGAGAATAGATCATGGAATAGGGCGAGCGATAGACGGATCAAGGGAACAACGGGGTCGAAGAGTCGGTCTGTCTCAAGACATTGATACTTCGTGCGATATCATCTGATTGTTGGGGTTGGATTTGGGTAACTGCCGTTTCTTGAAAGATCTTGCGTGCAAAGTCATCCAGGTAAGAGAATCCTAACAATCTGGCAAGATCTTCTTTCATTTTCTCATGTTATTTATCACGCGCAGCCTTCGCCCACACTCATTTGCTTCCAAAAGAAGGCTGTAGTGACGCCATAGAGAACATGGTGCGCTACGGTCCAAATCCTCATGTAAGGCGCTCGTTATTATCTTTTTAAAAAGCTAGTTTTTCATATCAATGCAAATAAGTCAAATAACTAGTTAACTAGTTAACTAGATATTAGGGGCTAGAGTGGGCCTTGAGAATCTGGCAATCAAGCAAGATGTCCTTCCCTCTGCCACCACTCCTGCCAGTACTTAAGTGACGGCCTTGGGGCTTATCTTACCACCTACAACCTACACTCCTCGAATTCTGATTGCCAAGCTGCGCTAGTACATACTAGGGATTTTCTGGAATCCGTGCCAGCGGAGATTGTATTGCTTTTTACAGATGCTACTGTACCAGGACGTAGCTAAGTACTGTCTGCATGTTCACTCGTATCGTTAATACGCGGGACATATCAAGGCCCTCCTCGAAAAGCCATCCATGTCATTATTTTCTCGACATGGGGTAATAAAATAAGCTATCCAAGAGCGGTTTTTCCTCAGCTACATGCCTTCTCTAATGTTACGTACCTGTTCGCACTGGCTATTATAGGTCTCATTTTCCCCATCGTCGGTTCTTCCAAATCTGCAATTTGAGATCTAATCGCCATGAGTAGTATTACTACTACTTTATTAGATTTGCCGACCGAGCTCCAATTATATATCATAAAATTTCTTGATTATCCTTCATCTGTTGCACTTTTACGCACAAACCAACGTTTCAGGACTATTGTTCCTATAGAGCCGCCTACGACAGAGGAACAGAAACTATCGTTTCTACTTGCTATGGAGCTATGGCCAAAGTAACTGCTTCCTAGCAGGACAAAGTCTTGCTATGTCGATCAACCTATCTTCTAGTTACTAATTATTCCAGATATAACCACCTCTTTTCGTGCAACATATGCCTGAAACTTCGACCCCGAAATGCGTTTACCGATAAGCAACTACGAGCCAAGCGCGGAAAAGGCCATATCGAGAGTGACCGTCGATTTTGCCTCGATTGCGGCTGCTACAACAGGATGTATCAACCAGGTCATTTCCTCAAGGTGGACAGCCGGGACGAAGTCCTCTGCGCTATATGTCGAGAGAGATGTCGATATGGACGATACTGCACGTTTTGCCGCATGTGCGAGCCTTGTGTATCAAAGCAAACCCCGCTGCCTATACCCTTAGCACTCTCCCCGGGTGAACTTGAGGAGCCTCGCTGTCCCCGTTGCTGGCATAAAGGCCTTGTCAAGGATTTGGGAAAGCCACCAGGCAAATTTCAGCTCGAGGACATGCTGATGGCGATGAAAATGAGCGAATTCGAGGAAGTTCATGGGTTCATGGGCAGCCCAGAGTGGTTTGAAGAAGACATCGCTCATGGGAATTTCTAGAGCCATAGCTTTGGCTGGAATCTTGACTTTCGGACGGTTTTCAAAGCGGGGTATCGAGGTGGCAGTTGTATTAATGTTACAATTGAATACACCCCGCTATATGTCCCTGGTTATTAAATGTAAGAAACAACATAGGCTCCTCTGATAGGGGTACTCCGGAATAACTCCCAATATAGATTAGTCTGTCTTGGCTGTGAAGGTTTGAGAAAGAATCAAAGAGTATGAGTGGTGACACTAGTTTCGGGAAGTACTGTATCCCTTAAGTTCTTCTTGCCACCTAGTCTTCCTAGAATGCTCGCTCAAATCATTGCAACGTAATGTTTGATCGGACTCGATAGTTTCCACTAACGAAAGATTGGGCATGGAGGTAGAAGTTGGCGTGCCCGAATATATTGTGAAACCTGCCTTATACGGGAATCATTCTTGGAATCTGGCTCAGGTTGTCAAAACAATCGACTTCGAAGAGTCATTTTTGCGCGCTACTGTTCCTAAAACACTACATACACCTTTATCTCTTCGGGCACCGGAAGTTATATTTCAAGATCACATTGATTATCGTATTGATTTATAGAGCATAAGCTATATAGTGGGTGAAATCAGAGTCGGGTGACGTATAAAAATCCAAGCTAATAGGTTGGCAGCTCTTTGAACCATCCATACGCCAGCCACCTTTCGACACATTCTTAATAACGCCCACAATCTTTGTTGGCCAAATACGAAAGATGGCAACTAATGAACTACCTGAAAGATAACAAGATAAATAGAATAAATACTATAAACACAGGGGACATCATGGCCATAATTAGAGGGTCATCAGGATAGCGCAAATGTCGAAATAATCTGATCTAGCAGATATTGAGGCAACCGCCCGAATTCGGGTTGATTTTGGGTGGTTTGTTTAGCGCTCGTTGCCATGTGCAGGCCTGCACTTTTCGAATGTACCGTACTTACTTACCATTCCCATCCGATTGATCGAAGACCTAGATAATGGGTAATATTACCTTCCCTTCGGAGAAAAAAACTGCTTTTAAAGTTGAAGTCGAAACCCATACATTTACAACCCCAAAATGGTAATTAGGGCTCCTAAACTAGGGCTACCCCTCCATCGGGTGATTCGCGATAGCCTGATGCCGCCAACAAGCAACAACCTCAAACACCAACACAGTCGCCAACCACCACAAAAATGGCGCCGATCCCCATAACAATCGTGACTGGCTTCCTGGGCTCAGGGAAAACAACAATCCTCCTCAACCTAATCCCTCAACTCCCAAAGACCTACAAGCTCGCCCTCCTCAAAAACGAATTCGGCGATGTCGCCGTGGACTCCCAACTAGCCTCAACACAATCCATCAGCGGCGTGCGTGAAATGCTCAACGGCTGTATCTGTTGTAACCTCGTCGGCCAACTCAGCGACGCACTAGACCAGCTCCGCAACGAAGTGCAACCCGACCGCATCGTGATCGAAACTAGCGGTAGCGCGTTCCCCGCAACGCTCGCGATGGAGGTGAATCGGCTTGCGCGCGAAGAGGGCGGACACTTCGTCCTCGATGGTGTTATTAGCGTTATCGATGTCGAGAACTGGGAGGGGTATGAGGATACTTCGTACACGGCGAAGATCCAGGCGAAGTATACAGATTTGATTGTTTTTAATAAGTGGGAGGATTTGCCGGAGCGGTTTGATGTTTGTCTTGATCGGGTTGGGGATTTGGAGATTGAGACGCCTTGGGTTAAGTCGAATAAGGGTCGGGTTGATATGGATGTTATGCTGGGGATTGATGGGGCTTTGTTTAAGGAGTCTGAGGATGTGGTTACCGGGGACCATGGGCATGGACATGGACATGAACATGAACATCAGCATCAGCATGATCATCAGTCTGAGGTTGAGGTTCTGTCTGTTTTGTTGAAGTCTGATGTTGAGGGGAAGACGGTGGATGTTGCTGCTCTCGAGCGGTTCCTCTCTTTGGCACCTCGTGAGGAGGTGTACCGCATCAAGGGGATTGTTCGCTGCTCGAACCAGGATCTTCCGGTGGAGTCATCGGATAGTTTGAATGCGAGAGAGAAGGTTGAGACCTCTGGGGTGCAGTATTATATTCTCAACTGGGCGTTTGGACGCTGGACAAGCACTCCTTCCGCTGTGGTTGCGGAATCTGCAGATCCGGCTGTCATTGCCCGCATCACATTGATTCTGGCACGATACGAGTCGGCCAAGTGGAAGAAGAAGCTTGAAGCTGGTGGACTGGTCCAGGCGGGTGAGGGAGAGGGTGTGGAGTTGAGTGTGGAGCGCCTGGTCTAGATTTTTGCCGGGCCTGGCTTCTGTTCATAGACGCCATGATGTTGTTTATTTCTCATGATAGATACCTTATAAATGTGATGATAGAGCATGATACACCTGTAATCAAACAACAAGAAGTTTCATATTTTGTGCCCGAAAGAAGTAACGATAATCGTAGAGCAAAACATCAGACAACAGATACTAAAAGGTATCTAGTCAAGGGACGTTGATGCAAACAAGATGAGCTCTATCCTAATTTAGAATCTAGTGGGCGAAAAACACGATCGAATATGAAGCGAGAACGCACGATAGATACTATATTAGACGGGCCCCGAAGGGTAGAGGTCACCGAACAAGAAGTGATTCCAAACAAAAACACAATTGCAAAACATTGTCAAGCAAAACAAATTCCAGACTAGTAGTTGAGCAAAGCAGAGGCACCAGGCTCACTCGAGATATAGATCACCTCGTGGTTGTCAGAGAACCCATTGAAACGGGTAGCGCTGCACTTGGTGTAGGCTCCCATCTCCTCAAAGTAGAGCCAGTCGCCGGTGTTCAGAAGGCCAGGCAAGGAAATACGCTCACTTATAACATCGATGCCATCGCAGGTAGGGCCCCAGATAGAGTAAGTGATGTCCTCCGAAGTCGCAGAGTTCGGAGAACCAGGCTGGGAGCCGTCCGAGGCGCAGGTGAGAACCTGAGCGACGGGATGCTGGTGATCGAAGATGATGTTCGAAAAGTTGCCATAGACGCCGTCGTTCAGATACAACATGAAAGCATCGCGAGAGGGATCAGAGGGATCCGGGATGTCACGCCGCGCAATGACATTGGCAGCGAGAGTATAGGCAGTGGCTACATAGTAGCGACCGGGCTCGGCGATCACACGAATGTTCGGCGGGAAATAGGTGTCCACGGCTTCGCCCAGCATGCCCGCGAACTTCTCAAATGTGTCCTGGCAGAAGCCGCCGCCAACATCCAGAGTGTGGAGTTCGTGGCCAATTTCTCCCGCATGATCGAAGACCAAGCGCGCATCCTGCACGGCCTTGAGGAAAGCTCCGGGATCCTCGGCGCCGGATCCGACGTGGAAACTCACACCGACGACCTTGAGGTCCAATTTATAGGCCAATTCAAGCAAGGGACGAGCCTGGTCCATGGAAGCACCGAACTTCATGCTCAGCCGGCACAGGCTGGTCGAGTCATCCGTCAAGATGCGGAGGTAGAGCTCCGCCTCGGGGAAGGTAGCCTTGATCTTGTACAGCTCGTCGGCATTGTCGAAGGTCATCTGCTTGACGCCGACCTCGGCAGCATAGCGCAAGTAAGACTTGGTCTTGCAAGGCTGGGCATAGATAATGCGGCTAGGATCAATGCCCGTCTGAAGGGCCATATCGATCTCAGACTTGGAGGCACAGTCGAAACCATTTCCAAGCTGGGCCATGAGCCGGAGGACTTCCGGGTCCGGGTTACACTTGACAGCTGTTGAATGTTCGTTAGCAGGGCTCCAGAGTGGGCGATCCAGTGGCAGAGAGATGCCTACCATAGAAGGGCTTCACACGGCCCAAATTCATCTTCCAGCGCATATGCTGGCGGTATACTTCACCGATATCCGCCACGTAAAAGGCATCCTCCTCACCAGGACCACAGTGGTCCACATCCACTTCCGCCGCCCGCTTCTTCAGCACATCCAAAACAAGTTCCTTGGCAGTCAACGATGATTGCAACAAATTGTTGTCCCCGCCATGACTGCTGACGAGACCGAGATGGTCCAGACTATTGGGATAGTCTTTTCTGAAGGTGCATACTTCAGCAGTCGATACACACGCAGTCGGTGCCATAACCATGCCGCTGCGACTCAGCACAATTTGAATAGAAGATAGAGAGATAATAAGAGGTTTTTAAAACCGGCAGGCGACTGCGCGTTAGGGAGGACGAAAAGTGTCACAACCGTAGTTGACTGGACCAAGCCTCCTAGACCCTTCCCCCTGAAGAGGAAGAACCTTGAAAGAAGTCCTATGCGGCAGCTCAGAGAACGAGGGAATAATCTCCGGGGTCGTCAACGGGACGAAAAAAGGCGCACCGGACGAGAGTTCAGAGAAGACCAGGAGGTGGAATGTTGTTAAGAGTGTCGCGGAGACGTTGAGTGGAGACAATTTGGCTAAGAACCAGAAGGGAGGCTACTGGAGCCGTGGTGACCAAATCGCCTTTGGGGATTCCAAAGGCACGGTCTGAGAAGTGGACCTAAAGGGCCAAAGAGATCTAAGAGCAGACGAGTGGTTAGCAAGCCCGGTATGTTCCAGGTGCTATAATAACTATGAGAGAAAAAAAAGGACGGATGAGAAGGAAGGGAGAGATTTTTTTTGGATTTGAGAAATTTTTCTTTTGGGGGGGGGGGGGGGGGCCAGTGAGCGAGGCTTAGGGCACACGACCATTGGGGGGGAAATAAAACGCCGCACGGTGTCACACACGGATATCCAAATCAAGTTAACTTGCAAATAAAAGACTCACCTAAATAATAAGCTGTAGAACCCAAATAGAAGGGGAGATGTTGAAAGAGAGCCCTAGAGAGACTTGAAGAGATGACGAAGCCCTTCGTGGGGAAAAAAAAAGCGGTGCTGACTCAGCCCAGAAAAAGGGTTCTACTTCCAAGTCCCATCCTGTCTCTTCTTTCGGACAATCATGCGCGATTATTTCGGGCCTTTAGGCATCCATTATTATTCCTGCTATACAACATAGCTCTTCCTGTCCTAGGTGTGACTGCATGATGCAGGAGTCAATCCCCAGCTCTCGGAATTGCTGGATTCAATGGTAGCGGTGTGTGTGTAGTCTGTGATTTGCCCTTGATCAGACCTCGGGAGTCTATCCCTGTTTGATGAACATTTGAACTTGAGTCCAGGTACTCCGTACATCCAAGTACATACGTGGCTGTATTATTGGTACCCTATACTCTGTACTACCGGGAGGTTTAAATTTTAGTCCTACACCCTACATACATGTAAGTATGTGATATACTTGCAGGTGACAGTTCTAATGCACAATGCCGAGAAAATATGCCCTAAAGATGCCCTGTCACAATCAGGACCGGGATCAAGCTCTTGAGTAAAATGGGCCTTGGGCGAGAACCCATAATGACGCACCTTTGATTCCACTTTCCACTTCCGTGCACAGACCAGGAAATGATCATCCATGGTTGTTTCCATTTCTAATTGACCTTCTAGGAGTGGCCTCAACATCCATGCCCTAGTTCAATCACGGGGGAAATTCGTGCTATTCCTGTAGAGCTCAGCCAGCCATACTTGGTTATGTACAAACTTGGTTCTTATAGACGAAGAGGTATTTTGCCTTCGGAAGTCATGCCGTTGAGTGATGGGATAACGAGTAAAATGTGACCATTTAGAAATTGCAAAACGCTTCTCATTATCACATAATTTAGTGACATCCAATGTATCCTAATGATGAACATAATCATATCGTATTCTCAAGGTTGAATGTCCTCAATGAGTATATTGATCCTGTTGATATAAAAAGAAAAAGCTGCCCAACCACTAGAGGTCTTATAAACTCTATCCAACCCGGAATTGTACACCGGGGTTCCAAGGACTTGTCATTGAAAGTTTTCAAGGCATTCAGTCAAGTGCAAAAGCAGATTATCCCATATGTAGGCATTGGAAGAAGAGCTGTGCCCAACCCGTTCAGGCTCCTAACAATTTAGGCCTTGGGCAATTCATCTGTGATTTCGGTTTGACATCAACATAGCTACATATCCACCTGCTGAATTTTGCGAGTTCGTAACTGGTCCTATCTGGGTCCATCGTAAAAAGGCGGAACTGATCCACCATGGTTCCTTTTGTGGATGCGTAGTTTTCCAGTTCCAGAAGAAAAAAACACCGAAAAGATATCAGGAAAGATGTCTTAGGAATATACGCACCAAGGATATGAAATATTATGCCAATGAGATGCCCGTCAAGTGGCTATGTCTTTCTTGTCATGCTGGTACAGATGTTTGCTTTATATCCTCGACTCCATACTAGTCAATGTATAGTACGATTCCAACATGTCCCCTCCGTTTTACAGTATAGACCCTTTCGGTGGTCAAATGCAGATTGTACATCATCAATTGGATGAATTATAGGCTTAATCTTCGTAGCAAAAACCGCATTGTCGTGATTGGAGCATCTACGAGACCCTGCAATTGTAGACAAACCAGATTGCTTTTTTCCAAGCTGAGATGCCATCATTTTATTGTTAGCTGTAGAGCTTTATGTTTTCTTTCGACCAAGGGGATTGTCCTTTGTAATTGTTCGTTTTATCCCCGGGTCCAATGTTACATGCTATCATTCCCCAGTTGGTCGGCCGTAGCAGTAAAACTCAATCTCATCCACCTCCTCGTGTTGCGAGGGGATCTCAACGCTGTCCTGCACCGCCGTAAATCCCGCTGACTGCATCAAGTCGAAAAACGCCGTTTCGCTGTCATGCCGTCTCTTCAGAGCCACCAAAATGATTGCCTCTGGGGATGTCCGAACCAATCGGTCGAGCGTAGAGACTAGCGCTGGCAGACTGTCTGCATTGTACGTACAATCAGAGACAAGAATGAGCTCAATGGGCCGGGGGCAGAGCTCATCTGGTGGGTCGTCCCAGTCAAGGTTTTGATACTGAAGACTGGACATGGTTGCGAGTTGGGCAGCATTAATATTGCGTGTTATTATGTCCTCAACCTCGGGGAGGTCCGTCAGTAAGACCGAACAGTTGGGAAGCATTGATGCCAATGCAATTCCCGCTATCCCACATCCTGCCCCTAGTTCAACTACCTGAAGAGGTGTGTTGCGGACGTTGGATAGGACCCGTTTCAAAGCTGAAATTTTAGGTTCAGTGCCTTTGTTCTTCTTCTTTATATTCTCACATATCATGTGAAGATATGTAACTGTTGCGAGACCCGCATCCCTGAGAATATCCCTGTTTAGCATATCGAGGGGGAAAACGAAAGGTAAGGAGAACGATGGCTGACCATATGTGCCGAGCAATGCTATTTCCTGTCTCTTCCCAGATTTTTATGGGTAGTGATTCGCGGCCGCTGTATTGAATGTGCCGTTGAACCAGCTTTTCCGCTGGCGCCGATTGAGGCCCAAATGGGGCACTTGTTGCAGCAACCACTAATGGTATGGGGGGATATTGGGGTATAGAGTATCCTGGTGGGTGCGGCACTTTAACCGTCAACACCATAGACTGCTGGGCCAGATTGGATGGGAGAGGACCCAGAGTAATAGCAAGTTCGCGATTGCTGGCATTCCATTTTGTCGTTTTCTGAAACATAACCCCAGAGGAATTCTCAGCTATCAGCATCAAATCAACATCTTCAGCGAGAAAAGAGTCTCCCAGATCAGTTGTGATGCAGATAAGAGCGGAGAGGTAGGTGGACCCTTTCTGTTGCTGAATTCTTGGGGTTTTCAGGAATCGAACATAGTAAACCATCTTGGAGATAGAGAAAATGCTTTCTCTAAACTCCCTCAATGCCTCTCCCTCTTCAAAGCATCTTCATCAACCCAAATTTCCCCCCAAATTACCCGGGATGACTCAGCAAGGAATGACATCGTCGGGATCCCCGAGGCCGTCTTGCTACTTCACTTGCCCCTGCTTACCTCCGTAACTTTTCCAATGTCGCCGGCGACAGCTGGTGGAGCAAATCACACGAGATCCATCATTAGCAGTGTCTATTGATCGACACCGTTGCCCAAGATGATGCGACCGCGCGACCCCCGCATCCGACAACGGATCAATCAGATCTCCCATAACCTTGAGACTGCCAACGAAACCGCGCAAGAGGGGCTTTATACTTTCTCCCACAACTACATATCCCCGTGTTTTGAATCCATTGGAACCTGCGTGGCTGCATGTACAGCACCTTGCCTCCCGAGCCGAGAAGACCACCTAAGGCGGCGACGACGCGGCCAAACCGAAGCCAACTTTGATTTCTACGATGACTGGGCCAATGAAGAAGATGATGATGGCTTAATTGGATGGGGTACTGGAGAACTTGACCGCCTCCTTGCCGGCAGCGGGCTTGCGCGCGGAGCTGCTGACCAGCCGCGTCGGCCCAGGAGGATGAGCTACGGGACACGCAACACTAGGCGAAGGAGCACCGCGCACCTTCCGGACAACCGCGACGACCCGACTATGATTCCCAGTTCTTCTCTTCTTGGCTTCCTCGAGCGCTTTCCGTGGAGATTCGGTGCAAGGGGAGTCAAGTATCGGCCTTCGGCTGCTGATCTCCAAGAACACCCCGGCGCCAGGCGCTATGCGCACGAAGACGAGCCGCTAATGGAAGCTATGGACGATGATGATGACGATGGAGGTCAATTTTCCCCCACCCCCAATGGGAGGAATCGCAGTGCCACGCAATCTTCCCGTGCGACGGACAACTCACTTAGCTCGCGCGGGGATCTATTCCCTAGTGATGAGGAGGAAGATGCAGTGCCCCTTGATGATGAGTTTGCGCTTGCTTTCGGGCGCCGGGGAACGGGCTTGGAATCAGATGATCAGTCCGGGGCGAAGTCTGAAATTATACAGTCTGCATCCGCGTCCAGTCTAGGCGCTCCATCCTCCAAAAAGGCAAAACAGAAGAAGAAACGCTCCCCAAAGCGATCGCCTAGTTACAATGATGCCACCATTGCTCAAAGTGTTGACACACCGTCAATGGCAGACTTGAAGACAGAAGACCAGCGCGCCGCATTGGAAGAAGAAGCGGATATTGCGAGACGACGGCTTGCTGCACACGAGCTTGCGTTGAATCGAGGCCTTGATCCGGTTGGTGGTGATAAAGTATGAGATTTTTCACCTTTCAGCCTCGATGAAGAAGAAACTAACCAGATTACTTGTTTAGCCTGCCGCAACATCCACCAGTCCAAGTATCCGATCACAAGATCAATTTAATACCCCGAAACGGACCTTCAGCGAGTCATCAAGCCGCCGATTGTCCGACAACCAAACCGAGCCATTCCCACGCTTATCTATGTCGCCTTCATCCTTGGCCGTGGATTCTCCGGGCTTATCGAAAACCTCGCCGAGGGCTATGTCTCCTCATGAGCTTGATGAAAACACGATTTCTCTCGATTGATCGTGCTAATGGGTCTCCACACGCATTGCTGTAATTTGCTTTGGGTGGTTATTACGGACCTTTACCATTAATCACCTATTTTGTATGATATCATGAGCGACTTTTTTACACTATACCCCATGAATTCAAGAGTCTCAACGGTGCCAAAACTTCTCGAGCATTTCAAATTGAAAACATAAGAAAACTATGATAAACCATATTTGATTTTGGGATACTGAATTCAGCCCTCTGAGCCCATGAATCGATGGATATCATATGGGTGCCAGTCTTCATCGAATCTTGTTATGGTCATCGCGCTCATTTTCTGCTGCACAGTGCCCATCACCCATCAACGCAGCATCATCATGCTGTCCATAGTTCCCCATTTCGAGAACCTCAAATCCTTGCTGAAGCGAGAGCTAATCTAGTCTTTGACTTGCTGCATAAAACCCCGTAAGTCTCCCTCAGCAGAAAATCTCCAGCCTCTCATTCCCCTGTTCACCCGACTCAGCCTTGATACATGTCTTGTCATAGTCACCACTACCGGCATGGTCCCTGTTGATTTTCCTGAGCATATTCCAAACCTGCTCATCATGACGCTCCAAATCCCAAGGCGGAACAAACCGCTCGATACTGCGGGAGGGATTATCGTACTGGAAGATCTTCAACTTGGCACCAATCGCAAGGATGCCATAGATAGGAGCCGCATCTTCTGTGAAGTGACGATACCGAAACGCAAGATACAGCTCCAGTTCTCTCTGTCCGTTTTCCCACTGGTTATCATCCTGTCTATCAGCGCGCTGATAATACAGAACAAGAACTGGATTCTGACGGCCGTCTTTCAAATGGGAAAGTTGAAGCTCGACCCAGCCTAGGTTTCCACGTACAGGGCAGTGGATGTATGGACGAATGGAGAAGCCTTGTGTAGATGGGAATCGCAGATTCAGGATTGCGTTCCAGGTGGCGATTCCGTCTCCTTCGACGCCGTCGTTGCGGATGTTTCTGATCAGCCATTTGATGGCGGGAACGCAAGTGTACTGGGATATAGGAACAATGTTAGATGGGGAGGGAATAGAGGCAGTTAATCATAGCTCACTAACGTTTCCGTTGTCAGACATGGCTCTGGATACTGAAATTTACTTCTGATGCTACTAGATATGAAGTATGGTTGACGATCAAACAGGTGATGTCCACGGGTAACTGGTGGGTAGAATGAAACTCTTTGAGACATTTACTTTTTTCCGCCATTTATTATACACCATTGTTTTATACCGGTACGATCCATTAAATATACACCCATCCGTTTGAATGTATCTAGGTAGGAATATCAAGATGTAGCTCACCCGTATAATAGTATCGACCGTCCATGACTACATAGACAAAGAGAGAAGTGCCCGATGATAATATTATGTAAACTGAGACGCAGGGCCCCTGGATCGGAAGTCAATCTACGATTACTGCTAGAAGGGGGGTCTAAAACGGAGATATCTAGGTGCATGGTTGCTGGAGAGTAGAAATGAGATTGTTGTAGAAGCTAGTGACTAGTGCTACCGGTAGAAACTAGGATATTCCAAGGGCATTAGGCTGGCTGTACTTGGGATTGCGGAGAGTTGGAATCACTATTAGAACCGGAAGGGCGTGTTGAGGTGTATAGAGAGCAGTATCGAGAGTAGTATCGAGTGCAGTATCGAGTGCAGTGTCGAGCGCGGTATGGGAACTAACCAGTTTATGTTAGTTTAACCTCGAAAGTAGGCTATAGAATTCTAACACACTTCTTATAAAAGACATAAAAAGCAACACTTTTGTCTTTCACTTCGATATGTCGGTAGATATGACATGGTGTTCCGCGCTACGCATCCCATCCAATTGAAATGATGTATATGTTCGATACAGTATTTCTCGTCCACTGCACGGACGCAGTGCGCCAGGTCCAGTAGAACCATTCCATGTCTGGTTCGAAGACCATTCTTTCGAATCCATGTGTCCTATCCACATAGCGGGTTAGCTCGGACGTTGATGGATTATTGGTCTTGAATCTGCTTGATTGCAACTAACATTATCAAGGAATCATTTGGATGCTATACTGTATAGCTCTGTTGACTCCCTATACTGGAAGCACGATGACTGTGCTTAGATAGTGAAATTATATATGTCTAGGGGCGAGCATGCCTGATATATAAAAGATGGAAAGCAAAGGAAAGAAAATGAAATATACCAGAACCTATACCAGAGGCCTCAGATATATATCTTCACGTTTGATTAGTTTGCAGGATACTTCTGTTTGTTTCTTGAGAATCATTTACATCGCCAGAAACACAAAGAGCGTCTTAGAATGTGAAACCAAACAAGCTCCAGATCACTGTACCTTCTTTAGAGGTCTGGCTACTTTCACACTATAGCCTGCCAGCACTATACCAACGCGTATTCTTAGGGTGAGTTAGCTTCGGGACACCATCTCGGACTTGAAACTTGGGTAGTTTGCAAAGTGTTATTTGAGACGACAGCAGAGGAGTCAAATCTCGTGTTCTTGCCTTTGGGTCCATGGTCCATGATTGCACACGAAGGAACTGCTCAAGCGATTCGTGCTACAGGTGGAGGGAAAACTATAGCTTGTCGTGTGGACTGGAGTAGACTTGTCAGTAGCCAAGGTTGAATGAATTTAGGGCCTAAGTTGTGAATCCGCATGACCAATGTTCTGTGTCTTTTGTAGAACATAATTACTCGGACAGACTCCTTCATGGCAGACAATATGGATCAGATCGAGCTTCACGCATCGATTCGTCGAAGGCAATAACAGCCTCATTCTGGTCTGCATTCTGCCTTGCCCAGAATTCCTCTGCTCTCTACAATACCACACATCGTTCGTCCGGCACATCAATTTTAGTGCAGATTTCCTCGATAAATAGGACCCCCTGTGTGGGCCCAGCAAAAACACCCAAATCTTCCATATGAATACAGTCGATGTTGAGCATTTATTTGACTCTGCCAAATTCTATGGCTTCACCTGACGACGTTCACCCAAGTCCCGTGGTTCTGCTGGCATTGTAGGCAATAATATGAAGCTTTTGTACACCATACAAATTTCTGCATCTCCATATTCTACGTGGTTTACAACCTCTGTCTCACATATGTTAAAAAGGGGGCTTTCCCCCCCTAAACTGGAGTTCGAACCCTGGCGGCTATACCACTGCGTAGATCAGCGTCTCTTCCGTCTCACGCAAAGCAAAATACGTTGTACAGGGATTATGTAGTAGATGTGACTTGAATTCGAAGGTTTCTTGAGTAGTCATCCTTAATTTGTAGGGGAATATGCACATGGCTTTGTTCTTAACGATTCTAGATGTATCTTTTGGGCGTATTTAAGATATCTACATACCTAGCTAATAATACCTATCAAGTACCATGCCATGCTAGCATTGACTTTCGCCGCTATTCTTTTATATTGTTTCAGTTCCCCTGCAACTCCACTTAAGCTAGTCATCATTAAGTTTTCTCGAGATAGTGGAAGTCTAATTACTTCCAAGGTTGAGGAGGCTACTAGAAGATTAAATCATCACCCAACGTTTTACCTAAGTAGGTGTCGGACCTCGGGAGTTAACCTGACATCACCATGGAAAATTTTTATTAGACCAAGCATAAATCCTCGAGAAGCATTCTTCATCTTCAAATTCGGTTAAGACGTTCAAACATCGCAGATGCCTTTCCTTTCCACCGTCTCAAATCACGCGAAGTTCAAAGCAAAAATAACAAAAATAACAATGGGTACAAGGTTGATTGGCGATAAGACCTCCGAGGAAGTCGACCTCGAACGATCTGGAGAGATTAATACTCTCCAAAGATTTCGCTTGGCCAAATACTGGAGCCAAGTCAGAAGACATAACACTAAGCCTCCTTTTATCTCGCATAAGCTTCTCTTTATAGAGGAAGACCTCCGGGAAGTTGTTCAAGAAGAGATATCTATTAAAGAGGGAGCTACCTTGAATAAAGATGCTAAAGACAGACTTGATGCTTTGAATGCCAAATACTGGTTCTTAGAGCAAAAGTGGTTGTGTTATCATTCCTGTCTAGCAGATGGGCATCAGCTAAGAGCGTTTGAGCTATGGCGGTCCCATCCTAAATGGTATATGCACCGCGTGCTTGTTGAAGATTGTGCTAGCCGGCATGGGTGCTGTGCTCGTGGGTGTGGGTGTTGTCTTAACCGTACGACTGATCCTACACGTGGTCTTGGAGTTGGACATTGTACCTTTGAATGTGGATGCTGTTGCAGAGCTCGAGGCTTTGATGTCTCTAAAGAAGATAAGAGATTACTAAAAGAACAGCATCGCGAAGAATTAAGCAAGCTTGCTAGGCACCGGATCACACGAGTCGCACTATGGGGGCTTGTTGGTGATAGCTACGATAGCCCGTTTGATATGATTGATGCACCACCAAGCTATAAGCAGATTGCAAACGATTAGCTTCTATAAAGAGAGGGATAAGACTCGCTGACTGGCTTCGATCTATGGATATTGCTACATCTTGCCCACTATACTATTGCTATAGTCTGAATGATGAATGTACCTACCCGATTAAGCTCTTATATCATATCGCAGGCTCGTACCTTCCCTACAAGCCATTGCTTCCCCTGTAGTATACAAAGAAATCTCGTAGCCCACGTAAGAACTTCACGTTTTTCATCATTTTTCTTGCATAACTACATATCGTCAAAATGACTGTTTTAATCGTTTTTTTTGCTGTTTTTGGTGTCCGTTTCCTCTGCCTGTAAGTTTGAACTCTCTTCAAGCATCTCTTCAAGCATCTGTTCAAGCGTCTGTTCAAGCGTCTGTTCAGGCCCCTTTTCAAGCCTCTTTTCAAGCCTCTTTTTGGGGCTCTTTTTGGGGCTCTTTTCTGGGCTCTTTCTGACACGTTCTTTTGGTCCCAGTGCCAATCCACCCCCGCGGCAAGGATGACTCCGTCCTCGTGGAGCTCCTCCACGTCGCCACTGAGAAGGGCCCGTTGCTTGCCCTGCAAGTGGGTGGTGTTGCCCTCCTGTACCTGCTTGTAAGGCAGGTAGGATTGTTCTTTTTTTGGTGGGCAAAATTCCGCATTGAACGGTATGTCACTTGGCAGGATCTATACCAACGACATACTGACCGTTGATTCTTTGGTATAGCCGCGCGTCTATGAATCCCAATGCGGCGGGCGGCGGCGGCGCGGCCGATGGGGAGGCCACTGGGGAGGGGGCCGGCGACAGCGACTGAATTCGACTATAATTATTGTACAAACGGGTTGGGTGGGTGAGACGGAACTGAGATAGGGAATGCTTACGGAAAGAGTCACGTTAAGGGTTACACCTATACGGCGGTCCCTTCATTTTTTGCGGGGGGGGGACTTTGAACCACCGAAAAAGATGTAGATATCTGGATTTGTATGGAGTACAAAAACTTCATTTTTATGCGCTCTACTTATTCCATGCCGAGTTGGTTACAGTACACTTTATAGAGAGACCTAAAAGCGGTCTAAAATAAGGCTGGATTCAGGCAGTTAATTACCGGGTCACCCGCTAATTGCTCTCTAAACGAACCTCGGCCCCTCTACTCTAACATGGCCAAAGCTGAGTCCGATCTCAAATCCATCCTCGATGGCGGCTTCGATCCTCACAAGTTCGCCTGGTACGAGCCAGAATTGATCGAAGTTCCTGAACCAGCAAAGACTCTGCTAGAAAAGTACAGCAAAATTCCGTCCGAACAAGTGGTGGACCATGTGAAGAAAGTAGTGAGTCATTTCCCATTCGATGGGGGGAATGCCCATGCTAACCAAGATGGAATGATCCAGAGAGATCGAGCATTCGCTGTAGTAAGTAACCCTTTCTTTACCGATAATCTGTCGTAGAGGTGTTGTGGCTTGCAATGCTCGCGTGTGTAATGCCCATCAGACGCAATTGATGGCTACGGGATCTTCACACCCCAAGGGACTATCGACTATCATTGATCAAAGACACTAATAAATATTCTCAGTTCCCGTACCCTTGTATTGGATCATTCCGGTTCCTGGATTTGAGTATCCCACAGTCGCCGCTCTATCCTGAAATCCTGGATAGACTCAAGTCCGGCCAGAAGTTGCTTGATGTCGGATGTGCAGTCGGGCAAGAGCTGCGTCAATTGGTAAGACTCCAGAAAGCTCATGCAGAGTCCAGAGCAATGAACGCAAATTTAACATGCCAAATCAGGTCTTCGATGGCGTCCCCTCTGAAAATCTCTATGCTTCAGACTTGCGTCAAGACTTCTACGACATTGGATACGATCTCTTCAACGACCACGATCACCTCAAAGCGCAGTTCATTGTAGCGGACATATTCGACGACAACTCCGATCTAGTCAAGAACCTGACGCATAAGATTGATATTGTGAACGCTGCTTCCTTCTTCCATCTTTTCAACTGGAACCAGCAGCTCCTAGTTGCGAAGCGGCTTGTCGGGTTACTCCAGGATAAACCTGGCTCCCTCCTAATCGGGCGACAGATTGGTCTAGTGAACCCCCCGCCTCCAGAAGATAAGGAGGCCGCTGGGAAGCATTATCGTCATGACCCTGCGACGTGGAAGAAATTCTGGGAGCAGGTTGGTGCTGAAACGGGGACTAAATGGGAGGTTGAGACTCGGATGGAGAAGTGGGCTGGGGCGGATAAGATGATGAAAGACTACCATGAAGGGATGGACACTTTCAAGCTGAGGTTTAGTGTTCGGAGGCTGTAAGTAGTTCCTTTGATCAACTGTGATTTGAAGTGTATATAGCATGTTTCTAGATTACATCAAGGAGTGGCTCTTCGTGCACCACTAGATCCTCAGGGTTGATGATAGTTCACCGGGATCTTCTTGAACACCCGCAACTCGCCGCTGTGCAGCCCTACTGTGTATGTGGTGTGAAGTTTTGTGATGTAGATGCTAGAATGGCAGTATCGTACTGGAAAGGTGGGAGTCCCGATTGCAACTGGTGCACTGCAGAGGCTTTTTGGATCTGGGGCAGCTGCGTCGATTCATCGAATAACCATGGCGGGTTTGCGAGAGACATTATCTCTTGGTCAAATATAGTCCATGAGTCATCTGCGCTTGGGAGTGGGAATGCTAATGCCACGCTTGTATCTGGCGGAGTATGCATTGCTTGCATGCTAGACTCGAGTCGGTGGAATAGAACCGTATGAATGCTTGCAGCGGACTGGTTTCTTCGTTCTAGACTTTGGAGATGTGCTTGGATGAGGTGTAAATCTGGAATAGAGCATTAGAAGAGGTTGATAATTCTGCTTGGGGGTTAAATATGCCATACCATCTTGGTGAGTCATGCCATCTTCAACACCTTGAAGGAGTAATACGGCCGCCCATGTGATCATCTATTTTGTTAAAAAGGAGTATTGCTGGCTCTAGGGCAGAACTTACAACTAAGTCCCAATTAGACCATATGCTCGCATCATCTTGCCTTAGTCTCAACACCGCCCGAGCCGAAACGAGCAACTCATGTCGCTCAAAAGAACTAATGTTCGCAGGACTGAGATCAAATCCACGAGCAGGATGATAAATCGAAAGCACGTATAGTTTGTGCAGGTGATACTGGAGCAAAATGAGAATACCTTGTCGATCAGACGGAGTGGGCTCTAACCATAGTCAGCCCCGGAAATTGTATTCTTGCTCGTGGACACTCACGGGATGAGCCATTATACCGTACTAGCCAATCATCAAGTTTCCGTGCCCAATGCCGGATGACCTGCGAGTCACTTTCAGTAAATGGTGACCGAGCTGTAGGCACGATGTCGGCGTCATCTGCATTGAGAGAGGACCATATGCTCGGCAGTCCACGCCCGACAAAATGACTCAGTCCAAAGTGCATCATTTCTGCAAGGCCCTGGAAGGCATTTCCTTGACTGCTATCCAACCGCTGCATAGTGGGATTTGCAGCATGTCGTGGGAGGAGTGGATAGGACATGTGCATTGAGGCGTGTTCAATATCAATGACCTAAAGCGAAATGTAAATAAAGTATCCAAATTCTGACGTTCGGTAGCTGTTCCTACCTGAAGGCCGGAGAACAACGCACGCCAGTCTTTCGTAGTGGGATTCATCTCTGCTGGACAATGATCGAGCCAGATACGATATGCCATTGCAATCCACGAGCCTGTGGCACCGACGTAAGCCTCGCAGCTCAAACTAGCCATGATCAACCCAAGGATGTCATGGAATGCTTTCTCTCTTTTGGCTTGCGGGGAGATATTTTGCTCTTCGTCCTTCTGCTCTAATACCTGCAGGGAACTTGGGTGCAGAGACGGAGTCACTAGCTCAGCAATAGCACTGTACATAGCAGCAAAATAGCCTGAGTCCAACGATGCCAGCCCACTGAACGGGTGATGCAGAGCGGATATGTAAAGCACAGAAGCGAGCAGAACAGGGGTCGGAGAAGCGAACGCGCTATGGTCTGCTAGGAAGTGAAGAAGTGGGAGATTTTTCAGGAAGCTGTAGCATTGTCAGATATCGACCGTCACATCTTGATTTACACGGTACATACGAGCTCCATAGCTGCTGAACAGCGGATCGCGACCAGACACTATCATCTGGAGGGGGACGAGTAATGACTCTTAAATGCGCAAGCGCTGTCCATACACCATGTAGTGGCACAGCGTCCATATCTTCATCGGGACTTGCCCCATGAGACAAACTCACTTCGTCTTCGGGATCCTGGGAGTCCTCGGTGATGCCGAGCGCAGACTCGATTCTGGCCAGCCGGTTCAGAATCGACTGGTGATCCGGGATCACTGGCGGAGAACCAAAAGCTTGATCTTGCTGCATCTCCATTAATTCATGCATCGCAGATGCCTGGATAGAATGTCAGCTCCGTGTCCGGGTTATATTTTCCATTGTGATTCTTTGCTCACATTGGCCCGGGGCTTGAAGACACAGGCTGCTCGAGTGTGACGGCAACGGCGACATGGAGGAGGTCCAGATACTTCGCATTTCATCTGATTGACGTGAGTCCCTAGTTGCTGGCATATTGGAAAGTAACTATGTCTATACCTTCAGTCGTCGGCAATTTACTTCAACTGGTTAGCTCTTCTCCACCATGCCAATGCCATCTCCTACTCACCACAGGCCTTGGTCGGCTTCGGGCCGACCATGGCGCCCGATCTCTTCATGGCTACTCAGAGCAATCCTCCATAACTCTTGGGGATAATTGATTAAAACAATTGGAGAAGAGGGTAAGCAGACACAGTTACATCGGGGCTTATCAGGGGGAAATTACCGTTTCTCCGCTTTTACCACTATGGCGCTTGACCAATTATTGTTCCTCATTTTTAAGTCCAAAACATGTGAAAGATTTATCGACTTTGATAGTTCTTGATATTTCTACGAATTCTACAAATTCTACCCATGTGTGATCATATATTTATGTTCCCTCGTTTTTAGTCCGTCCTGTGTAGACTTATAGGTCCAGGACGGGTCTGAAAAACGGAGAAGAGGAGTGTACCTGGCGGTTCACATCCTCTTTGTTCTTGCGCGAGCATCCTGATGGAAATGAATGCGACATCTTGCAACCAAAGGTAGTGACTGGTTGTAGATGTGATTAGCTCGGTGCCGAAGCACGTGAATATCTTCAGCGCGGTTGGGGGTCAAGGCAGGGAAAGACACATGAAAACAGACAGGAAGAATGGAGATGTATACAGATGGGATATGCACGGATATATGTACAAGGTATGAGGTGATGCAGGGGGGGGGGGGAAGGTAGATAGAAATACATGGGAAGGGGAAGTCGTGATACAATTCCCTAAACAGGACCATATCCAGTTTAGAGGAAGGTGTGCAAAAAAGAGAGGAAGCGACTGCTGAACGGCGATCCTTAGTTGATATCGCTTAGGCGGCGGCATCCATAGAAAGCTTGCGCAGCTCCCATTCCGAATCAGCCCAGTCCTTCTTCTCACCCAGAACGCAAGTCGTTTGTCGCGAGCCATTCACCAGGAACTTGTCAGCGACCGCGTTGACATCCTTAGCTGTAACATCCAAAACCTGTTCTCTCCATCGTTGGTCCATTTCGTGGGTAACGCCGCTCATGAAGTAGCGGGCACCTTCGTCGTCGACACTCATGGGAGCATCAAGACCTTGGAAGATGCCAAGCTTAGCTTCTTCGATCTCACGCTCAGACCAAGCACGATCTCTAGCAAAGACACCACTGTTTTTGAAGACCTTGAGCGAGTTCAGAGGGTTCGGGTCCCGGTAACTCATAAAGGTAAAGAGGCCCTTGATGGGCCCGTTACTAGCACCTGCTCCGTAGGCACCTCCCTTCTCCCGGATCTCAGGGTGAAGGTAGTTGTGGGTGAGAAGCTGAGACAAGATGCTGAGAGGAGCGCTAGATGGATCAACAAATGGTACAGTTTGTCGAGCCTGTCCAGAGTAATAGACCTTGTACGGCATATCATAAAAGGCCTTGTCCGCTGACTTGAAGGAAGTGGTGGTGAGATTGGCGCTTGGGGACTGTGTTCGAGGCAGTCCGGAAATCCACTTTTGCAAAATAGATTCGTTGTTACCAGCACTCTCCTTTTCACACACCATGCGGACGCGAAGGTTGGACGAAGAGATGGCGAAGGATTGGATCAAGCGAAGCTTCTCGATCAGCTCCTGGAGACGCTCGGGGGAGGACTCTGCGTCCCGGAGCAGGTTAGCCGTGGCTTGCAGTTGTTCAAGACCAGACTGCTGCTCTTGGATCCAGAGGCTCCGAGAAAGACTTGCAGCTGCAGCATTAACGGCGAATCGATGACCAGTTCCCGCAATGGCATCCAAAGCTCCATTAGTGGTCATCCGTAGGAGTTCTTGAATCATCGCAGGCGCAGCAGGGCTCGTGAAGTCTGTCTCTGTAACCAAAACCGAGAGCATTTCCAGCATCTCGGGGATGTTCTTGTCAATAGCGAATCCAGAGAACTGCATGCCCTCCTTGAACTGATCTAAGTGCGTTGGGGACGACACAAGGAATGACGAGGTCGAAATTCCTCCAGTCTTCAGTTTGATCAAATCTTCCCACTGTTCCATCGACCGGTTGGCAGTTCCCAGACGCATAACACAGTCGTTAAACAAGGGCATAAGCAACCTGAGTTCATCGGGTAAGTCAACAAAGTCATTCAAGGCCTGGAAGTAGGTCAAGCCATTGGTGGGAGCTTCACGCCAGACGACGTCAGCACCCTCGACTTTGGACTCTCGGACAGGCTTGCGCTCCTTCTCTCGCGAGATGTCCTTGACTCTCAACGACGGGAGGCAACTCAAGTCGGCATTATGGGCATCCTCTTGGATCTTGAGGAGTTCCAATTCCTCCTCTCCAAGCTTAGTAACAGCCTTCTCAACCGATCCATGCTGTTCGATAAGCTGAGCAAGTTTCTTGTCCTTTCGTACCACCTCCTTCTCGTCCAACTCTTTGTTGAAAGTGGGAGTACCGACCATAGTAAAGGTCATGCATTGGTCGTTGATGAGATATTTCTCCACCAAAGACTCGAGATAACCAGGTTTCGCGTATCTGCTCTTGAACTCGTCGATGACATCATTCCAAGCTAGCTCTTTCATAGGGTTTGAGCCGTTGAGCCAAGTCGAAATGGTCTTCTCCATTACACCAATTCCGAAGTTTGCAGTCTTGTGGCGCAGAGAGAGCTCCAGCTGGTGAAGGAATCCACGTACCTTCTCCTCACTGAACCCAGCAGAAACGGATTCACGGAAAACGTTTTGAATCACATTTTTGATATTTGGGGCCTCCGCTTCAGTCACGCCGTTTAGTCCAACAGAGAAGATGGGAGTCCGGCTGGATGGGTCAAGACCCGTGTTTGGTGTGAAAGAAGAGCCAAGACCACTTTCCACAAGGGCTCGGTACATGGGTGAGCCGTAGCCATCGAGGAGAAGCGATGAAACGATTCCTACAGAGAAAGTTTCCACAATATCGGTTGTGTCACCCATGTACCAGGACGTGGATGTCTTGTGCTGCTTGTCTTCGCTGGCAAATGTATCGACGGGGCCAGGAACAGTCACGTTAAGAGGTCCCTTCGTGAGATCCAGAGGCAGCTTGATATCAGTATCCGCTTGTCCTTTCTGGAACCCATCCAAGACGGCACCGATCTGCTGCAGGTGATCAGCCAGAGGCATATCACCATATGTAAGGATCTTGGAGTTGCTTGGGTGGTAGTTGCGTTTCGAAAACTCCGACAGCTGCTTATGAGTGAGATCTGTGATATACTCCGGGTCTCCACCCGAGTTGTTCAGCGAAGGGAAGATGCTCTCTTTAAAACGGATATAGTAGAGATAGTTCGCATCAGAGATCTGGCCCTTCATCTCGTTGTAAACAACACCCTTGAACACAATGTCCTCCAGTGAAAGCTGTTTTTCGGTTTGTCCGGGCACCGACTCTCCCGCACGCGGATCCTCGGGGCCCAAGCGCCATCCTTCTTGTCGGAAATCCGATTCCTTGAGAAGAGGGTGCAGAGTCGCATCGAGATAAACAGAAAGAAGATTTTGGAAATCCTGCTGGTTGGTCGTGGCAAATGGATATGTAGTGTGGTCGGAAGCTGTGAAAGCATTCATAAAATTTGAGAGGGAGCGCGGAAGCATCTTAAAGAACGGGTCACGGATTGGAAATCTCGAGGGAGCACAAGGTCAGCAAAGATATAGAGGTATTCAATATGATGTTGCTCACTTTTCGCTGCCACATAGTGTGGTATGCTCCAGAATATGAGGCACACCAGTAGCGTCCGGCGGGTTTGTCTTGAACCCAATTCCAAACACATTGTTCTTATCATCTCTGGCGACATGCATGTAGTCCGCATCGGTCTGGTCATGTTTCAGCCAGACTGCAGTCAGGTGAAGCTCAGGGACATGTTTCTTTTCCTGTAGGGTGAACCCGTGGAGCTTCTCGCCGACCTTGGGGAAGTTATCCAAGTTGGTCACCGTCGATGCAGCTCTCCAAGTATTGCGTGGAAGGATCGTTTGTGTTGACTTTAATGAGCGACCGATAAGCGGGTGAGAATTTGGCACTCGCGCCGTACCAAGGCGCATCGATGAGCGCAACATGATTATGAGTAGTTGACGATCGTAAAGAACAAGCTCGTAACCCCGGAGTCGAAAATGTCCAGCCCTGGAGAGTCCACCGCCCAGGCTTACATCATCTATGCTAGCGTAAGCCTCACTGGCCGCCCGCTCGTCGAAGTTCTGCTCCGAAGACCAACATTTGCTCTTTCCCGAACGATACGACAAACGAACGATTCTCACATCCCAGAGCCAGTGACCTCGCTCGTGAGCCTTGCCTCTGGGATCTCTCCTCCGTGTGATTGATCCGTCTACATCCTACTCTGTATCCCGCCTATCTGGCGCAAATTTTCGGCTTCCGGCCTTCGTACCAACCCCCCGTGAATCGAATTACCAAATACGTGGTTTCTACGATACCCCACGCAAACACCTCGAAATGTCGTCCACCTCCATGGCGAAGAAGAACAAGGCGAAGAAAGCGGCCGACCCAAACGAAACGTCCAAGCTTTTGGCCGCCAAGATCTCCCAGCTGGAGCAAGATGCCGCCGGCGAGAAAGACCAAGAGGCAGAAATTGGTGCGTGACTCCCTTTGTATTCTGCGGCGGCATTTTTCCTCTTTGCTTGGTGCCGCTGGGCCACGAGGTTAGTCTAGAACTTAAGGTCACTAACTTAGATTTTGATATATAGAGCGCGAGGTCAAGAAGGCAACTCGTGATCTCAACCAGCTTTTGAGCAACATTGAGTCCCCTATGACCAAACTCGAAACCGTCCATAAGAAGTACACCGAGCTGTTGGCGGATATGAAGAAGTTGGATCGTGATTATTCCAAGAGCAAGAAGCGTGCAGATCAACTGCAAAAAGACCAGGACAAGGGCAAATCTGATCTCAACAAGACCGTTACAATGAAGGACAAGCTGGAGAAGCTGTGTCGAGAACTTACGAAGGAGAACAAGAAGGTCAAGGTGGGTCCATCAGCATGCGCCTCGAGACGATTGCGCCAAACACCGCGGAGGACTTGCCAGCTAAACGATTTGGTAGGATGAGAATAAGAAGCTGGAGGATACGGAGAAGAAAGCGCGCTTGATTGTGAACGAACGTCTCGACTCGCTCCTCTATGACATCCAAGACGTCATGGCTGCCAAGGGGAACCCTCGTAGCGAAAAGGTGGATGTTGATCTGGATGAAGCGTACGATTTCGATTCCCTTTTCTTCTTCGGGCTTTGGGTTTGCTAATCGGAGAGATTTAGACTCCGCGCCAAGCTTAAGACCATCAGCGAACAGTTCGACACGCGTGACCTGCATTACAGGGGCCTCCTACGTGGCAAGGACTCCGAGATCCAAAGTCTCGCTTCCAAGTTTGAGGAGCAGCGCCGTGCTGGTGAAGTCGAAGCCAACCGAAGCCGAGCTTTGACCTCCCAGGTTTCCACTTTCTCTCATACCGAGGCCGAATTACGCAGCCAACTCAACATCTATGTGGAGAAGTTCAAACAGGTACAGAAGGGTTCCCACAAACCCTCTCATTCCCCGGTCGCTGACGAAGACCACCAGGTCGAGGACACTTTGAACAACAGCAACGATCTTTTCCTTACCTTCCGCAAGGAGATGGAAGAAATGTCCAAGAAAACCAAGCGCCTGGAGAAGGAGAACCATACACTCAACCGGAAGCACGAGCAAACTAACCGCAATATCCTGGAAATGGCAGAGGAACGGACTCGAAACCATGAAGAACTTGAAAGGTGGCGACGGAAGTGCCACCATCTAGAAGCCCTTTGCCGGCGTATGCAAGCCCAGGGCCGAGGCGAAGGACTTGCTCTAGCGGAAGGCGATGATCATTTAGAGGGTGATGATGAAGGCACTGAAAGCGAGTACGATGATGACTATGAAGATGACGAGGAGGATATCAGTGATGAGGAAGATCTCGAGCCACCTACCCGGGTTGAACAACCCTCAGAGAAGCCTGTCTTCGGTCCCACCCCGCCTCCAAATCTTTTGGAGGCTCGAGCGAACGGCAACGCTGCGGGAGTCAATGGCTTGGTTTTCTAAGATTATTCCAATTCATTTGATGTCGATCTGATTGAAACAACTTTGGCTACCCTCGATGAGGACTCAGTCTTCGCCTTTGTACTTGTCTTCCAAGGCAAAGGTTTCATTTTGCCTTGTGGCTTACAGAGATCCGAAGATTCGTGTTAGATTCGAAAATGTAGAAGTTCTGTGCCATCTATTTTTGTCTGTCTCTCGATATCCCTTCGTGATTACCAAGGCATAATCCATCTTCCTTGTTGGTTTCTTCAAGACCTATTGGTTTGCATCTTATTTGTATGAGTAGATGTCATAGTATTATCAATAAGAGAGAAAATTAAGCCAAATAGTATTCCATTCTAGTGTTAGAACCAGTTGATAACATAATCTATAGTTTGCTAGCCAGCCCTGTTGAATTGATATATGAGCCTCCGACTTTGAGCACCTCCACAGCCTGCTGGACCATCTCCTTCATAATTATCCCGGCTGGTTTAATCTCCTTAACACTGGCCGAGACATCGCCCATAAGGAACGGCATATCGACGTCCTTCTCGTTCTCCAAATCATCCATCATGGGCACAACACCCTTGGAAGTTAGCGTGGCAATATCAGCAGGCCGCGCTTCCCACTCCTTAATATAATCATTGGGCAGCATACGCAAAGGCCGACCAGAGACAACAAGCGTGCGCTTGGTCTCACCAAACTGTGCCCCAACAACAGCCTCCTTATGCAAGCGACTGGCACCGCTCTCCTCGGAAGCCACAAACCGTGTGCCCACCCAAACACCCGCAGCACCAAACATCAACGACGCTGCCAGACTGCGGCCATCATTGATACCACCAGCTGCAACAACAAGCGCCGGTTGGCCCGTCAACGGACTCTTATACTCTCGTGCAACATCCACAATAGCAGGTACGAGAACGGAGAACGGCACTTCACCGGTATGACCGCCTCCCTCGCCGCCCTGCGCACAGACAATATCGACACCCGCCTTGAACGCCTTATGGGCATGCTTTGGCGCGCCAACCATATTCATAATCAGGATGCCGGCCTCGTGGAGTCGCTTGATGGTCTTCGCTGGCGGGATGCCGACGGCGGAGACGAAGAGCTTGGCGCCATGCGAGATTGTCACCTCGATTAGCTCGTCCAGCTGGCCGTGTGTGTAGTCGTGGTTTGTTGCGCGCGCTGAGCCTCCGACTTGCGGAAGGGCGAGATCCACGCCGAAGGGGAGTGATGGGTCCCGGAGGAGTAACTTGAGCTCTGTGAGCATCTCTGATAGCTGTGCTGGTGTGTAGCCCAGTCCGCCGATTGTACCCAGGCCGCCGGCATTAGATACTGCTGCTGCAAGTGGAGCTCCAGATGCGCGGGCCATACCAGCTAGCAGCACTGGGTGTTGGATTTTCAGGAGAGAACATAGTGGTGTTTGTAGAGACATGTTGTATTGTCGGTGTAGAGAAATAGCGATGGTAGGTTGTAAGAAGAAGAAGTGGGTGTAACTGAGCTACGGTCGTGTCTCAATGGTCTCTTATACTTATGTAGAATGTATACGAATCATATATGTTCGATATTTGAATGTGAAGAATGGAAAATGCGGGGAAGCCCTAAGCTATGTACGGACCGAGGCAGGTGGTAGCCGATCTACATTGTACATCCTACAACATAGTGTAATACATGGTGCTTTATGAATTGCACATATCGGTGAATATACAGCCTTTTCCAGCATTACCGAGCATACATGACTGAGGTTCCGAGTCGGCTTAATATGATCTATAGCTACATACTTGGATATCATTGTCATTCTATTTTGCCTTGCGCCTAACTTGAGAATTACTGAGGCTATAGGACAAAGGAACGGTTTAATTAATAAGATAGATCAAATAAACAGCAGATTTCAGGAGTCAATTGGATTGTTCCATATAAAAACCACCTTGGCAGTTGTCATACACGAGATCCCGAAGCGGGAATGTAATTGAACGCGCTAACTGACGCGTGGGGGCGCGTCAAACACACCTCTTTGCATCACCACCCCAACCATCCCCGAAACACAAGATCTCAGCATTATTCCGGACAATATGACACCGGATGCTGAGAATTACACTTTCTTGTGTCCTCCGAGGTAATAACCCTTGGTCCACTCTGCCTCCATCCAGGCTGCGACTACCGGAAACTTTCGCTGACCATTGAATGCACTCTGTTTCAATAGCAAGGAGGAACAGGAACAGGAGCCCGTTTACCGCACACCCTCCCATTACAACCCTCGTCTTACCTTCCACCTACCAGCCGGCGCAGGACGGCACTATCAGCAGCAATATGACGACATGTACTTTTTGCGACTCGCAAAGTTGAAGCCCAGCGTCGAACAAGTCGCGATGGATGCGTGGGATGGACTTACTGTGAGCTCATTTTGTCCTAGAAAATATGTTCCGCTCTCAGTTATGGATTTATCTGACAGCTGCTTGCAAATTTAGATCGCTGGAGAGAAAGTGCGACGTGTCGATCGAGTCCTCGATGTCAGACAAGGCGAGCTGTGCTGGGTGGCTGGCACCGTATACATGCATTTGCCAATGAAGCCGAACATTTTGGAGGATCTCAGCAAAGAGGTTAGTTCCTTAGCCTAGCTACTGCTTCTTCTTCTACTAACAATCCATAGAACTTCACATCTGCGCCCCCTCCTCGCCGCACCTACACCGACCCTTCCGACCCCTCTTTGACCCAAATTATGATGGAAGATGAGTCCGGCCGCTTACGGCTCACTGGAAACTTTTTGCAGTCTACACAGCTGGCGACAGGTGCCATTATTGCAGCTTTGGGAACTGAAAATGCGAATGGAGATTTCGAGGTTATTGATATCAAGCTCCCAGACTTGGCTCCGCAGCTTCAACGATGGGAGGGCAATGCTCCAGAAAATGGAGTCGAAATTGCTGGAAAGGAGCACGGCAAAATTGCCTTTGTCAGTGGTCTGGGAATCACGGGAACATCAAGCGACACGCTTACTTTGGAGCTATTGACGGATTATCTTCTGGGCTACACAGGATTCTCGGGAAATGACGATAACAGTCCTTCCTTGGGTCCTTCTAAAATCTCCCGGTTGGTCATCGCAGGTAACTCACTTGGAGCCAGCGTAATTGGAGATATTGCGTCAACAAGCTCTGGCGACGTTGCGGGAAAGAAAGCCCAGCCGAAAAAGTATGGCTATGACGCCTCTGCATACAATGCTGCACCTATCACACAACTCGATAACTTCCTAGCAGAGATCTTGCCCAGCATTCCCATCACACTCATGCCGGGCGAAAAAGATCCGGCAAACTTCTCCCTCCCTCAGCAGGGGATCCATCGTACTATGTTCCCTCAAGCAAGAGCATATTCCGCACCTCCTGTCAGAGGAGATGAAAAGCCTGAAGCGGGCTGGTTCGACAGTGTCACGAACCCCTGGGAGGGCGACGTGGAAGGCTGGCGACTATGGGGATGCAGCGGTCAGAATGTTGACGATGTTCTGCGGTATATCAGTATCGAGGGCGGCGATAGCAGCCCAGACAAGGATACCGATTCCGATGCTCGGATGCGAATCATGGAAGCAATGCTTCGTTGGCGCTGCGGCGTGCCCACTGCGCCGGACACCATTTGTATGCTTGGACATCCCAATCTCTCAGATATATTTTGCTAACAATACTCTCCAGGGTCATACCCATACCAATCTGAAGATCCATATGTTATCGAGTCCTGTCCGCATATCTTTTTCGCTGGTAATCAGCCACAGTTCAAGACTGCCACGATTGAGGGTGACGTCCCTCTCCGCCTAGATGGCGACACTGAAATGATAGGTGCCGCTGATGGCTCTGATGCAGCCCGTGTTCGTCTGCTGGCACTTCCTAAATTCAACGAAACTGGGGAGTTGATTCTAGTTGATACCGAGACACTAGAGGTCGAGGTGGTCCGGTTTGGGGTTTTCAAGGGTCAGGAAGAACAAAAATGAACTGATAGAGATATCAATCAATGGTACTAATGAAATAACCATCTTGCCAAATCACACATGTATTGATAGATTTATAAAACCCCGTGGCCGCTCAGACAAATCGTATACAACCCGAGTGGCTCCACGCGCCAAGACCCACAGTTGGAAGAATCCATCCCACTAACTTCTTCTGCTTTATATCCATCGAGACGCTGATATACATCGAATGAGCCTTTCTCCGCAAGAGTACATACCAATTGAACAATTCTGAATCATTCACACTAAAAAGGATCATTTTTTAATCATCCGCCACCATGCTACTCAATGCCAACATCGGTACGCTGCTCTATGCCCATACCCACATATATACTTTCCCCCACAGAGCTCGCAGATCGAGACTATAATAAAAACCGAAGAAGCTAATTTCAACTTCTGAGCAATAGCCCTCTGCTCCTCAAAAGCCCTGTTAGTCCCGTACTCATCATGGCACGTACCCCGATACCACGAATGGATGAAAGACCCGGTAAGTAAACAAGATCAATAAAATCCTAGATATAATCGACCGCCTTTCTTACAATCCTCTAGGAAATTCAAGAAGCAACAGCCTCAGAACCCTTAACACTAGAAGAAGAATACTCGATGCAACGCAGCTGGCGCCAAGACGCCGACAAACTGACTTTCATCGTCTGTCGGGCGATCACAACAGGCACCGAAGACGGCTTCCCCAGCCAGACAGAGCTACAAACAGAAAGTGACTCGCCGGCTACTATGGTCGGCGACATCAACCTCTTCCTGCGCGTCGATGACGGCGAGGAGGGCGACAGCCCGCCGCAGATACTCGGCGAGGTCGAGCTCATGATCGCTGAGAAAGTCAACCAGCGACGCGGGTTTGGGCGCGCTGCGCTACTCATGTTTATGCGGTATATTGTTCAGAACCAGGGTGCTATTCTGGATGAGTTTGTTGGTGGTGGTGATGTTGATGTTGAGACTGTGCGGAAGTTGCGGACTGGTGTTGAGACGGCGGGGTCATCGGAGGGGTTGACGTTTGCGTGTCTTAGTGTAAAGATTGGACAGGCGAATTTGAGGAGTTTGGCTTTGTTTGAGGGACTTGGGTTTGAGAGAGTTTCTGCTGAGCCGAATTTCTTTGGGGAGTTCGAGTTGCGCAAGACGGATTTGGATCTAGGTGGTGTTGATGCGGCGCTTGAGGGGGCTAAGGTGCTAGGGTTTATTGCTTTGCCTTATGAGAGAACGGAATAGATTTGGGTTCTCAGTGATTTATGGGGTGTCTAGTTCTTCGGAGTCGTAGTGATCAAACGAACAACGCACATAATATTCATTCCATCATACTCGAATAACACTAAAACAAAGCATTCCAAAGTCACATCCCTCCAAAACATCCTCCACCTGATATTTCCTTATAGCCCTGAATCAGACATATAAAGCCGGTCCCGGGATAACATATGAAGTCAGCGTAGAATAAATATTGAACAAGATCCCCGGATCAGTGTTGGTATACAAATCCTCACCAAGCGTGCCATCAGGCACATCACTTCCACCACCAGTGACCTGCAAATTGAAGCACTGCGGGTAGTTCTGAGCACCATTCGACTGGCCAGCGGAGTGCAGAGCGATAATTTCATGCCGCATGACATAGTTACCCGCAGCGATGGTAGAAGGAATCCTCACGGTCCACTGGCCCCCAGCAGCAATAAGGTCATCGGTAGCCCATGTGCCAGGAGGATTTGTGCCATCGATAAGACCGTCTTCTTCAATCTTGAAGAATTTCAGCGTGGTCTTGTCGACTGTGCTGCAGTCACCGTTGCAAGAGGCAAGGTATGTAACCAGAGGACCGTGGTGGGAGTCTGGCCAAGTCGTCCATTGGATGCCAATGCTGGAGCCAGCGGTGACAGCGGCACTCAAAGCTGCGTTGACTCCGTCTCGATGGCAGATTATGTTCGGATCTTGGTATTCAGTGCCGTCTTCGAAACCGAGGTCGGTTGCCGTTGTTGCCCAGCCGACGCTATCCGGGGGGTCTGACATGTAGGCATATTTGTCAACGATGTAGCCAGTGTAGCTGATGATGTGGTTAGTTGGCTGCTGGTATGGAGGCTTTGGGTCTTGGATTAACCTACTTTTTGCCGTCAGCCACAATGCTGGATACGTAGCCATGGCCTGCCACAAGAGAGGCGGAGGCTAGGAACATAGATAGCTTTGAAAGTGTCATTTTGCACTGGATTTCTGATAAATAATTGAGTGGTCTCTGTCTGTGCAAGACATATCTTTGACCTTGACGCCTATATTTATACACATCCCTCCCAGAGCTCGTCTTTGTCTATTCCTCTATGTAATTATTTAGCGGGGCATTATGTTTCTGAAGGAGGTCCGTTCTGATCCTGGAATAGTGCCAAATACAACTACGTCAATTGGCACGGGTTGAACCTAAAAGCGCAACATCGGGTGTGAACTATAAGACTTATTATAGGAACTTGTTGGTGGAAAATCATAGATGGAAGCCAGAGTCCAGACTTTTCATGATGCTATTGGTCTGGATAGAAAAGCCTCGGTGTTTGAGCCATCAAAGAGATATATTACAAAGAGTCATGGGGTCAGCCATTTTATCCCAACAAAGAGAACTAGTTAAGCCAAAGTCTTGGAAAATAGAGTCCACATGTATATATTTGGGGTGCAGAAGCCAGGGGGGTGAGTTCCAGCCCCTATGGCTAATTTCTGCAGCCAATAATGGCAATGAATGGCGGTGATCCGGGGTAGCGGGCCGATGGGAATATAGAATCTGCTATGTATCCTTATAGGACCAGTAATCTAATGTATGAAATGATTTATGCCAAGAGAATTTGTGACGTGCCAAGTAATGCGGAGGGTAATATGTATAGAAACTAAGTGCCGTGGCCTGAAGAGTAATGATCTACAGAAATACCTGGGTACTAAGTTAGCTAAACATCCAAAGGATTGAGGTCTGCTTGGTCGACGTATCTGGTAATAAAAAAATGCTGTACCTGAGGTAAGGAAATGAATTTTATTGGTTATAAACGCTGGATACTAACACCCGATAATGCAAAAGTAAAGTGGTATTATATGAAGACAATGGTTGAGTTAGTAAAAGACAACAAGGTCAACGACATGAACATCATCAGATAGCTACCAGGGAACACATAGATATTCGAGGGATGTTAGTGATGTATCTGAAGCGTGAGCACGGACATACAACTGCATGGATCGAGAAGACTAGTACATCTGGGTGCGCTTACTAGAGTAGTATGGACTATAACGAAGAGTCGGATGCATAGCAGCCAGGCCAGCTTCATACAGCATCTTCTGTAGGTACTGAGGAGCAACACTTCGGATAGCCGCTCGCTCCTTACCCGTGAGTTTATTTCTAAGAGTCCTCTGGAAGCCGTGCCCGTTCAAGATTTGCTTCAGTTTCCTGAAGAGCCTGGCGAAAGACTGATGGTCCCTAGACGAGGCAGAAAGCCCAAGGATTGACGGCCCTCTCCCCATAGCATTACCACTACCGGTGATAAAATCCTTCGGTTTGTAAGGGAAGCCTGAGATGAAGAAACGATCAAGTAGCTTCTCGGATTTAGCATGCAGTGCCAGAGAAAGGAATGACCAACCGCCCTCATTGCAACAGCTCATGTGGGTAGGAGGCAGTACCTCGGAAAACCACTCAAAGCAATCGGCGCAGTCGTCCAAAATGATACCTGTGATGAGATCGGGGCCGAGGTCGCGGGGACCTTCGATAGGAATGATGCAATCGGGGTCTACGCCCTTGAGGGTTAGAGCTGTATTCGCATAGTCGATATTTGGGTACCACTGGACGGAATCCACGCGCTGTTTGAAACTGTTTGACGCATTGCTACCCATCCATCCAAGTTTGATGTATTGTTGTAGTGTCTTGTTAGTTTTCATTAGCTGGTTAATGGCGTGAAAGTTCTCATGTGTCAATCTGGGGGAGCTCCCCAAAATCTCGTCCAGGATATTGAAGACGATCTCTGGTGGAAACATGCTAAGATTGCCCATAGCAGGGACCAATGGCTTTTGGTGACACATATTTACAATTATACTCTCGTTAGGTAGTTTGAACGAACCCGTGTTGAAAACTGAATGAACTTCTGGAAAGACAATATATTTTTACTTAGCCGAGATGAGTAGGGAACAACGGGATGCCGATATTGTCAACGTTGTTGATGGCTTCAGTTTGGACGAGGTCCACGTGGATTTATATAGGTAGGTTCGAGGAGACACGCTATAGGCATCCTTGCTTTGACTTCTACGAGAAGAAAAGAACCACGAAGGCCTTTGTAAACACCTGTTCTTAGAGATAGCCATCCCCAACAATGGTATTATGCGAGGAAAAGTATGAAGTAGACTCAAACAAAGGCTCGAACAAGGACCCGGGGAGGCGAGGCAGTCTCGAACCCCGGCATCAAAGAAGAACGACGGGTAAAAATAGGCCTGATCATTGCGCTCGGTCGAGCCATCAAAGGAAAAGAACTGTAGTTACTGTAGTCACAATGTCTGCGAGATTATTTGATTAGAGATCACGACAGGATTCTGCGTCGATATGAAGTTGAGTCGAGAAAAAAGGCCGGAGGCCCTTACAATGGACAATCCGAGGTCCGTTGATCTACACAACCAGTATTTATCCGTCTACTTGTTACCTTGAAAGACGAGATCGAAGTCGGGAGAACATCCATGACGAGAATAATGGATTAGGAAATCTCGACTGAGAACGAGAAACCTATGTAGTAATGATATTTCAACTGTTTTTTTCATTGGGTTGTAGGGACTGGAACCTCCGACAAAAGTGTTCCTCGAGTGCGTCCAGAAAATGCGAGTCGCCTGGCCGGTGAATAACAGCAGCCGGTTTCAAAGGCGCAAAGAAACTCCCCCGACGTAAAATTCATGTTCCACGCCACGGAGTTTTCCCCGTGTCGGCTCGCAGAGGGACCAAGCCTGTGTCATGTATCCCCCCAACAGCTGGTCTTGCATGCATCAACAACCAATCACGCCGCACTCCGATTCTCCGTTCATTCCATTGTTACCGAATTTAGTTGGTCTTCTTGGTGCCCTTGGAGACATCGACGACCTTGAGGGCTGTTCAGAAAGTAATTGTCAGCATATGTTCAAAGCGACATCCAAAATCCATCTTCCAAGTTGTATATCCTTCTATCTTCCCAACAACTCAGACGGCGGACCAATGCGATCGAAACGTACCAGGGGGCAGGCTCTGCTTGAGCTTGTCGGCCTTGTCGGAGTCCTTCAGGACAAGGGTGTAAAGGTTGCGGTGGCAGCGGACCTTGAACTTGGTCTGCTGGTTCTTGCCGTTCTTCTTGATGCGGGCGGCTAGAGGCGTAAACAGTCAGCATCAATGATCATCTCTTAAGTCTCATCTTGGAAGTCCATCGATGCAGCGTAAACGTACAGGAGGCATCCTTCCGGCGGCAAATCTCAATGAACTGCTTGATATCGGAGACTTCGGCAGGCATAATGACGGTTGCGGGTGTTTTGAAGCAAGGTGCAAAAGGGAAAGCTCACTGTCGACACTGGCCTCTAAGGTGAATGTGTGCGGATCACGTTAGGGCTTGAAGCTGCAAAAGCCCTTGCTTAGTCATGTGTGATTTACAATGGGTGCCTCAGGCGGGGTAAGTGTAGTGGCTGGTGGGGGTGTTGTGGCTCGTGCAGCTGGGGCCACAAATGTGGCTGGGAGGTTTCGGGGCAGCGAATGCGCTTGCGGGAAATGATGGATGGTCGCGTCTGCTTCCTCGGGAATACGATATGACGCAAAATGATCCACCATTGTTCGCGATGGTTGAGTCCGTCGGTCGGTATATCCTGGCCACCTCGAATTTCTGCTCCCCAATCGTGAATGGTGATGCAGTTGCGGCGGTGGCTGAACAGGTGCACTTCCTTCAGGATCAAATCTCTCCAGGTCCAAACTCTGTGAAGGTGTCATTCCTTTTGATGTAACATGCAGGCGGACTCGGTATCGCTTGTAAAAGGCTATGCTGTAAACAGGGTCAATGTCTGGCTTGATACTGCAATTGATCAATCATACCCCTGTATGATAGCAGCTGTCACCGCAATAACGAATGTAACCGAGGACAGGAAGATGACTGCTTCCATATCGTCTATCAAAACAGGCTGTTTGAAGTGATTTGAAATGAGTGAGGGCAATAATGATAGACTGGTGAGTATAGATATGCGATGCAATGGCTTAGAAGAGTGAGAGTTACAAATTTGGCATTGCATTTTCTACGTAGGTAATAACAATGACTCGATGTTTACGTATATAATTACTCGAAGGAAAGTGCCATCAACCGGTCTCAGGAGTTATTGAAGTATGAAGTTGAAGTAGGTACGACTGTATAGTTCGGAGGCAGCAGTGGAGGTGGCGCGGTGTGGCGGTACAACCCGCGTCTTGATGAACTGTTCACATCTATTCGTCTTGAATACTTGTCTTTTGCACGTGTCCTAAAACCATTTTTTTCTTCTATTTATTCTCTTTTAACCTCTTCAGAAAGAAGGTTTCTACATCAACTCAAGAAATTCAAAGAATCATTGCATCATTCTTCAAAATGCCGACCCCTTTAGACAGAGCATTGAATTCCAAGGTACTACCAACATGTCGGTCTACATTTTTATGAAATATATCTAATGCTGGACTTGATAGAATCTGTTCCTTGGTAGATAGTTTCAAGTTAAGCAACTCGTCAATATTTCTGACCACAATCTTCCTATATAGGATTTGCAGGAATGGTCACTGCGGTGGCAGCCTATACCATCCTAGGCAACGATGTTCTTCCCGCACAAGCAGATCCCACTGGCGGTGAGAATATGTGTTACTAGGTATCAAACAAAGGCTAATAGAAGCTAGACCCTGAAAACTGGACAATGGATGAGATGACAAGATGGCTTAAAGCGGTATGTTCCAGTGATTTATTCAGACATGACTCAGTCCAGATAATCGTACATTTTCTTGAGAATGGTACGCTGACCAAACATCTCAGAGAGGGCTTTTACCGAGTGAGGCCGCCACGCGTGAGGAGCTGCTTGAAAGAGTCAAAGCAAACCTTCGCATACCGCGCAAGACATCGGCTGCGCCATAATCCCCATAATAATGGGGAAATACCATCATTTTCCTTCTCTTTCTGGCGTCTGGCGCTCTAGTTTTGAAGCACTTTCAAGTAGTGGACCATTTGTTGCATCGTATCTCCTAGCAATTCATCATCGGTGGTGGGTGGGCATGGCTCAGTCTCAGTTCTCTTTCACTTTCGTGTCACATGGCATGGTTTGTTGACTTGGGTGACTATTTATAATTTGTTGGATCAAATTTGTATGGTTGCTCAAACGACAAGGCGGAAGTTCTGGCTTTCGATAAGCCAATCCTTGCGGCCCCTCGCCCTCTCCGCAGATGGATTGGGGACCAGAACAAACGTCTCGCTGAATCCACGCTGCGGCTGATCGCGACCCTCACCATAGCGCACAAATCCACTGACTACGAGGAGAAATGACATATCTTTGACTCCCATCTCTGACTGTGGCTTCAGTCCGCCACCCGGCAAAATGGTAGGGTATGCTTTGTTGATAATCTGGCAGTCGTATGATTGGACTTCGTAGTATGTTGGCGACATTTGATTGGTAAAGATTTCTTGCACGGCCGCGCCGTCTGCGACACGATTTCCATTAAACAGGATGGTTGTGGGCTCGAGGGAGTAGTAGGAGCTGAGAGATTCGCGGTTTGATCCCAAAGCCGGATAGAAGGTCTTGATGAACTCGGTCGCAGCTGAGCAAGGAAGCAAACAAAATGTCAGCTGGCTTCCAATAAAGGACGAAACTGGCTTATAATTTGAGACTTACCCTCAGTCGACACTTTGGTCAGTGTATCCTCGCTTGCTGTGGCCATCGCGATCGGTATTTCAAGTTGACAAAAAAAACCAGGCAATAGTTGTGCGTGGTGTAAGAAGAAGTCGGAACACAGTTCGAATAAGATTAAAAAAAAAAATGTATTTATTGACGACAGGTTTGTATGTCCGGGGGTTCTCGATGACGATGTAAGCGCGACAATGTACGTGCAAAAAAATGGCCGAGACTTGCGGAGAAGCTCGGACCACCCGAGATGTGCGGAATAACATGCAACGCTCTTCTTACCGTTACCACTATCCCAATGGCTACAACAAGGACGCCACTTCGCTCGTTATTCAGAGCGTCTCAGCTTCTGAGATCGAGGCATCCGTGGAACTGTACATCCCGCAAGCATGGGTGGGCAATTACTCCCCGACGCGGAGTTGCAACTACGCCGCGAAGGTCCAGCAAGCCTTACTATGTGACAACGCCAATTTTCTATGTTAATGCCGGTGAGAATTATACATAACCAAGAGCATGAGAACCCCCATTTGCTAACAATACGTCTACCTTCTAGCCCCTCACGTCGGCCATCTATACACAATGGTGATCGCCGATATCATGAAGCGGTGGCAGGTCTTGCTCGGGAACACGGATGCTCAGCTACTGACTGGAACCGATGAACATGGAATGAAGGTACTACACATAGATGGGATTGAAGGTCGATAATGGGCGTTGACATCAATCACAGATTCAACAAGCTGCCATTCAAGCGGGCATGGATACTCAGGCATTTTGCGATATGAACTGCCGAACCTTTGAGGTGCGAGTCCTCTTTGTCGTATAAAAGGGCATCTCTAACCCCATTTGTCTAATATAGGCCCTAGCGAAGGCTGCAAACCTCGATAACGATCATTTCATTAGGACCACCGACCCGGCGCATCGAGATGCTGTCCAATATTTCTGGGTAGGCGACTATGCTCCGTTCATAGTAGGGCGTGGCTGATCATGAGTAGGAAATGTTGCAACACCGGGGCTATATCTATACCTCGAAGCATGAAGGTTGGTACTCAGTCAGCGATGAGACATTCTATCCACAGACGCAAGTGCAGAACTCCCTAGATCCATCAACAGGGAGGAAACGCATGGTATGTAATCTATCGGTTCTCCAACGAGTACGAATACTAACCACACATAGGTCTCAATAGAAACGGGCAAAGAGGTAGAGTGGTCCTCAGAAACCAACTACCACTTCCGTCTCTCAGCATTCAAGGATCGTCTGCTTGATCTGTACAAAAGAGAAGACCCGTTCATCACACCTACCTCTTACACAGCTGCTGTGGTCAACGGAGTTGAGTCGGGACTACAGGATCTCTCGATCTCTCGGCCCGTGGAACGTCTGACTTGGGGCATACCTGTTCCTGGCGATGACACACAGACAATCTACGTGTGGCTAGATGCGCTGGTCAACTACTTGACCAAAGCTGGATATCCTTTCCCACCTGGACAAGAAAACACATCTGCATGGCCTGCGGACTTGCATGTGGTTGGAAAAGATATTATTCGGTGAGTTCGCGAGTCCTCCCGAAAGGCCGCGTGCAAAAATTAATCATTTGGCAGATTCCATTGTGTTTATTGGCCTGCTTTCCTCATGGCACTTGATCTTCCCCTGCCTCGGAATGTCTTGGTGCACGGACACTGGACGATGAATCGTGAGAAAATGTCCAAGTCCACAGGCAATGTTGTGAACCCGTTTTTCGCCATTGAGCGGTTCGGAGTCGATGGCATGCGATTTTTCCTAGCGTACCGGGGTGGCCTTGCGGATGATGCAGACTTTGACAATTCCTTTATCATCCGAGATTACAAGAAATTGCTTCAGGGGGGCCTCGGAAACCTTACTCTGCGTACAATCGGATGCGCGCGTGGCAATTTGCGCTCTTACATTATCGACGCCGGATCGGATAAGCTTCCAGCTGCTACCCCTGAGGACTTGGAACATCAGGAAATGTTGGAGCAGACGCCTCCGCAGGTTGCCGAGCTTATGGAGAATCTGAACCCACGTGCCGCACTGCAAGAGACTATGAGCATTATTGAGAAGGTAAGAGGTGATCATCCCCGCACGGGTTCGGCGAGCATTGACCTGTGTTTTTTAGACTAATAAGTACTTCCATGCTGCGGAGCCGTGGAAAACTCCCAACTCCCAACGAGTCATCTACAACGTGGCGGAATCGCTGCGGATCGCTGGCATTTTATTGCAACCGTTCATGCCCGGCAAATCTCATGACCTTCTAGAATTGCTCTGTGTAAATACCTCGGACCCCTCCAAGCGGGCATTCGCGGCCACGGCGTACGGTTCAGATCCAGATTACGGTGAGGGCGTTAAGAAAGGTATTCTTTTCCCTCCTTTGCTCACTGAGGAGTAATGCGCCTGTTTTTGGGCTTTCGATTTGATAAGAGGAATCGACTGGCGACCAATCATGGGCAGCCGCCGAGAGGCCCGTCTGTATGAAGATATACATTTTCTCCGCAGATACGCCCGACTCTATGGGGTCTTTTTCCCGGGTCCTCCACAGCTTGAAAGCTGAGACGTCAGGTTTCCCACGCTTGGCCACTCTAATACAAACGGTATGTCATGGGCGTCATGGCCGACCCACTGTAATTGGAGTTTCCCTCAAGGTTGTTGACGGGAAAGACTGGGCCAGAACCGTGGATCCTGCGGTCAGTCCTATCAGGCGGAAAACTGGAGTTTCCCGCCGGAAAACCTTGGCCCTAGCCCTGGAGGCTCACTTTGTATATCAAAACATGTCTTAATAGCTGCATACTGGAGTTTGGATGTTTCAGTATTTATCGCTTTTCTTTTTCTTCCCGATATCTCCCTATCTCTCTATTTTGATGAACATACACTTTACTGTCGTGTAACCACTCGACTCAACAATTTACTACTATTTTGGAAACTTCATTTCTATACTTCTGATCTTGGAACTCCTCCGGTGACCAACAGAAACGTTTTTTCTCTTCCGTTTGTTCAACACATCAAAATGGGGAGCATCGACATTTCCGCCTGCGATCAACTGCAGTTCAAAACGCCATGGATCGAGACACCACTAGTCGAGTCTGCGTGCCTTTCTCGCGCAGCTGGATGTAGGATCTTCCTGAAGTTGGAGAATGTGCAGCCCAGCGGCTCCTTCAAGTCCCGTGCTATGGGCAACCAAATCCTCTCTCACCTTCGCAACCCAGCAAATGTAGGCCGCAGAGTCCACTTCTACGCCTCGTCCGGAGGAAACGCTGGACTGGCAGCTGTCTGTGCAGCCCGGAGCCTAGGCTACCCATGCACTGTCGTGGTTCCCATGGGCACTAAGCCCTTGATGCTTGACAAGATCCGGGCGGCAGGTGCAGCAGACGTCATCCGTCATGGCGAGACATTCTCAGAAGCAGGTGAATACATGCGGGAAACTATCATGAAGACCAGCAGCGGAGATGACCAGGATGTGATTAAGATTGCCCTTCATCCCTTCGACAACCAGCCTATCTGGGAAGGAAACGGCACCATCATCGACGAGCTCGAGACCCAGCTTCCTCCTGCCACCAGCCCCGAAGACAAAAAGGCCTACAATGACCGGGCCCTTCCACTAGACGCCATCCTTTGCAGTGTCGGTGGCGGCGGCCTCCTCAACGGCCTCGTCATGGGCATCGAAAAGCGACGACAAAAGAAGCAAATTACCTCCTCTTCCTCCTCCACGCCAAACCCCATTCACCTCCTCGCCATTGAAACGGCAGGTACCGATTCTTTGGCAGCAGCCATCGCCAATAAATCCCTCATCTCCCTCCCAAAGATCACATCTCAAGCCACTTCTCTCGGTGCTGTCCGCGTCTCAGAAACAACCTTCCAGTACGCCGTGTCCCCGCCCCCAGGCATCAAGGTGCACAGCACCGTCCTCTCAGATGCAGATGCCGCCCGCGGCGTGCTCCGCCTCGCCAACGATGAACGACTCCTCGTCGAGCTTGCATGCGGTGTCTGCATCGAGGCGGCCATCGGCGATGCTGCTACTGCTACTGCTGCTCCTGCGTCTGTGACTGCCGGCGCCGGCGCTCAGATCATCAAGAAGCGGAAGAGGAGCTCGGTTGAGACTGATGTCACTTACCGCGATGAGGGCTATGGGGATGACCGGTCGACCTCGCCGGATAATGAGACGGACCAGGAGCTTGAGCCGCAGGACGGCGAGAAGCTTAACTCGAAGCTTAAGCAACTTGTTCCTAATCTCAACTCGCAAAGTCGGGTTGTTATCATTGTCTGCGGTGGTAGCTATGTCACTATTGATATGGCTTGTGAATGGCGCAAAATGTTGGATGAGGGATGGGCATGAATATTGATGATGATGAATATTTTTGGGATTGACTTTTGGCGTTTTATTTGCGGCACTACATATGTTAATTTCATCTCTCCTTCTTCTCCTTTTCCTTCCTCTTGTCTTGGGGTTGGACTTCTTAATTACTATCATCTAGATAGAGGCTTAGACTTGGCATCCCCCATACGATCATACAACGTATACAGCAGTATTTTACTTCAAAAAAGAATCTCATTTTGACGCAATACTTTTCAATAAAACATCCAAGACCCTAGAACAAATTTAAATTATTCCGATAGAAGTTGTCCAGCACCACATATTTTCCACCGTTCATACAACGGTGACAACTGCAATGCCCTTCCCAAATCAAACCGCAGCTTGATCCAACTTCCGAATACGATAATCCCAATAATTCTTCCGAATTGGATCAAACTCCTCCTTCAGCATCGTCAACATCCTCACGGCATCCGCCTCCCTCCCAACCGTCTCAGCAAAGACATCCGCCAACCACTCAACAGCATGCGAACTCTTAACAGCCCCCTCAGAAACAAACCCACCAACAAACTCCTCCCACTCTCCCAATCCACGCCCAGCAGCCCTCAACACACCGCGCGCATACCACCACGGGCTCCGGTTCTCCGGCGCGCGCAGGATAGCCTCCTGGGCAAACTTCAGCTCTCCATCAATCATATCCTCATCGACAACAGACAGCCTGCCCTTCTCAGCTGGCGCAGTTGAAAGATCACCCGCATTCACCATGCCCGCGTCGGGGGCCGATGTGTCCCGCGGCCCGAACCGGAGCATGTACCGGTGGTTCCAGGCGGAGTTGTTGCGCACATCTGCTTTCAGGAGGAATTCCACGTCTTCAAGTTCGCGTGGTTGGTCCCATAGTTTGAAGTGCCGCACGAGCCAGTGGCGGTATGTCCATACGTGGTAGTTTTTGGAGTCTTGGGCGAACATCTCCATTAGGAAATCTGCTTCTTTGGGTGGGAAGGTTGGGAAGTGCGCTTTTGATGATAGCAAGACTTGGCGGTGGTGCCTGTTTTGGTTGTTAGTTTTTGTTTTTGGTCTTGGTCTTTCGCTTTTCGTGGCTTTTTCGTTCATGGCTTTCTGGCGTTGATGGTTGTCGGGTGATGGTCGACATACCAAATTTGATAGTTTTTCAGGTACTTCAATGAAACATCGTTCAGCCAGCTCAATTCTTCATTCAGGTCCTTCTCCAATGCAAATAGAATCTTGGCCCGGTAGATCCTGTATAGAATGTCAGATATTGATATGACATGTCACGAGGAAGCTGTTACTAGCAAACTTACCATACAGTGTAATGCGCTGGATTCATCGAGATAACATCTTTGGTCAAGTTCAATGCCCGCTCAGACATCTCGTTCGCGGCCATCACGGCACGCAAATACGAAGTCGCCTCGAGGTACTCGTCTGGGTAGGCGATGGTCGCCAGTGGCATGGCACCCGAGCTCGAGCCATCATCCAGATCAATTGGGGTGACAGATGCCCATTCGGGATCGGTGTAATATGTTCCCTCCATGATTTGTCGGTGGATATTGCAGCGAGAAGCTTAAGAGTGGAAGAATAATTGCCGGGATGCAATCAAATGGTGGGGGTACAGGAGTCGGATGCACAGGACGAGTCCGGGTTAGGTTCTCACGACTAATGCTCTACGTTGTCGAGGTCAGAGTGTGCAATCTTGATCAATCAAACCCCTGTTGAAAAGAGAATTGTCCAAATAAAAGACCGAATTCACGAGAAATGCGGCGAATATAAAACATGAGGTGGAGGTGGGGCGGGTGTGTCTGCCTCAGGCGGAAACAAAGAAACCGAACAATATCAAGGGAACCTGCTTCTCTTCCTATTCTTCTTCTTCTTTTTTTTTTCTTGCGCTAATATTTGAAAAATATATATTTATTGGTAATTCCATAGTCTTTTCTGCTCCTCAATCCACCATTTTCCCACTTTCTCCGCGTCTGCCAGCCACTTCCCGGCTTTGTCTCCATGTTTCCTTTGTACACGGCCGATCAACTCCTCGAGGGACCACCCACGCAATGGACTCAACTCGTCCGGGTCGGTGTCTAGATCAGAGAAAATATACTCAAAGTCCTCAGCGAGCGGCAATATGAGTCGATACGGGACTGCCGCAGACCCAACACTGAGCATTGTACCACCGGGGTTGATAATGCCAAAGTTCCATGCCTGTCGGCCATTGTGGGTAGCTTGGTACGGGCGCACCAGTGACTGTCCCTCGTATTCATTCATAAGGTCTAGAGCCGCACTGGAGTCCATCTCGTTCAACGAGCCTGAGTTCACGAGTAAATCGAGGATGGTCGGAACGACAGACATCGAGGTTGCATTTGCTGTGATTTGGAGTGCGGGCAATAGCGGGTGTCGGAAAACTAGGGGAATGCGGAAATTGCTGATATGTCCGTTCTCATAGGTACCGGAGACTGGTGCATCTTCGGGGAACGCCTGGCCACTGTTTGGAATTAGTATAGGGTTATCTGGTTGTTCTGCCGAGCTGTGCAACATACTGATCTCCCACGAATACGACTAATGTCTCGTTTGCAATCCCGGCTTCGTCGAGGACCTTCATCATATCGCCAAGCCATGTGTCCACGTATCGGACTGCATTCAAATACTTGTTGATGTCCTCGTGCTTTGCCATGAGACCGTCGCCGGCGAAGTATTGCTCTTGGTGGTATGCCGCGGGCGTGCCCCATGGGTGATGGGTTGTGCTCGTGAAATGGGACAGGAAAAGTCGTTCGTTATTCTCAATTGTATTGTTCACCACATCTCGCAGATATGGGTATATCTCGTACTCCGGGTATCTAGGTAATGTATTAACAACTTGAGCGCGGGTGGGCTGCGATAGTCCTCAGTCAGCGGGATAATGATATGCTTACCCGAAGTAATTGATCTCCTCCATGTCCTCATGATAATATTTGGCACTTTGCTGGCCAATGTCTTCGCGATAGATAGATTTTTGAAACCCCATCTGATTGTTGAGCTTATCCTGCTCGTCATACAGTCCCGTGATGGACTGCAAGAATACGGAGCTCCAGTTTCGATCATGAATGTGCTCAAGCCCAGTCTCAGGCTTATGGTTCATTGTAACCTTCTTAGCCGAGTTCTCCTTGAGTTTGTTGAACAATTCAAAGATCTGCATGATACACGGCTGATAATCCTGGGAGTTGACCTCATCCATGAAGTTCACCGGCAGTGGGCCTGTTCCGCAGTAGTTCACGACTGCGCTTTTGAACGATAGACTGCTACCAGTGAGGATACCATTGACATTGATGCCGCCCATTCCTGGTTCCGTCGTATCATTCCATCCACCACTAGAAGGGCTGGACATGTTGTTATTTGTCGAAAGTCCGCTCACCTCGCCGGTCAACTTTTCTGCGTTTGGTGTCAACTTTGATAATTTGGCGTTGACCTTTTGGAGTACTTCGGGGTCTTTGGTATTGTAGGAAGATAGAATCTCCTCGTGCAGATGTGAGCCTGCCTTGAATGGGAATATGTCCTTCCGAGCACTTTCCATCAACACAAGAACGACATGTGTAATGGGAACTTTGTGGTTTTTGAGAGCCCGAGCTACAGGCTCAAGCATTTCATGGTCAAGGTTGGTGATTCGAAGAGGGTCATCCACGGGGCTATAAATGTTATTCTGAGAAGTGCCATTCCCATCCAGAGTAACACTGTCTCCTTCGTCTCCATCTCTGTCAGACTCTCTTTCATTCCACCGCTTGAATCCTGGTGGTAGATCTCCATACGACCATGCGGGTCGATCTTTTTTGGCATTGGAGTCTGGCTTTCCCGGAGTCCAACCCTTGAAGTGAGCGTGTGGGCCTTCCCAGTAGGGCTCATCAATCAGGTCCGCGAATGGAAATGCTTGATCTCCAGTCTGATGCAGCTCAGCAGGCCTCGAACCCAAAGCCCGGAAAAAGCTAAATGGGATAGTTTCAGACATGTGGTTATAGGGGACCTGTGGCCGATTCAAGCGCAAGAGTCCAATAACTACCGCGGCGCATATTGTCCAAAATTGAGTGAGTCGTGCTGCCCGTGACTTTCTTTGCGGACTGGTCATGATGCCTTCTTCATCTGCCTTTTCGGGGTTTGCGCTAAACAGCGCAGACATCCAATGGTCTATGAGAATGTATGTCCAATATTTGAGCAGCCATGAGATCAGAAGAAGGGTGCCGGCAGCTCCCAAAAATGATCTCAGCCCGCTGAGCATCAGCTTTCTCCCTTCCGGGTCATTTCCCACGGATGTGGCTGCATCCCAGCGGATCTCACTGCCAGTGACAAAATAGAAGCCAATTTGAGATGAAGACAAGATGAAGCTCAGAGATCTGTAACAGTTAAAATCTTGGTTGACTATAGCTAGTAAAAGTAGATTGAAGTACTCACGTTATGGCCACTGTCACCGCAGTGCCTAAAAAGGACTTGACACCTGTAAACTTGAATAGCAGCTCCCACGCGGCTACGCATAGAAGAGTCTCAAGGATGAAGAATGTCGGAAAGTAGAGCGCAAATTGGCCACCAGGGAGGGAAGCGGCATGTTGGAGGAGATGAAGCACTTTGGACGATGTCACTGACACAACCAGAAGCGAGAAAATGAAGGGCCTGATAAAGGATTGGCGTGCGATGATCATAATGAATAAACGAGAGCTGGGAAGACCAAAATGCACATTGTTGCCTCCGATTCACCTTTCTGGAATCCAAGTGCTGTCTTCTAGTTGACAGCAGTTACAGTAACGAGAGTCCAACGGTGATTTTGAAATGTGTTTTTCGTACTTAGCAAGGCCTGTTGTTGATTCAAGAAGATGGAAGATAGAGACGCCATCTTAACAATCGAATTCTCTGTAGCAAAATACAGATGCGGTGTTGTGGTTATATGGTTTCGCATAACCGAAACCGGTATGAGGCTTAATTGTTTGTCTATGTACACCTCAACCTCCCCTAGGCAGGTGTTAGCCTGAGACAAATTCGACATAAAAAGTCCGCCTAATGCTATGGATTTTGAGGGGGAAAAAAAAGGAAGGAAGAAAAAAAAAACCCCCCAATTCCCATTATCTCACCCCGGGAGTTCTATCTCTATCGGATGAGATGATGAGGGTCTATGTTCCACTATCAAACCCCTCGAGTCGAACCGAAACACCTTAGCATTAAGGTATGTGACTTTGTCTAAACAGGAAAGGGGTCAGGCGAGCTATCAAGGGGTGAAGGGGTGAAGAGGCATGTGCTCACCTACTGCTTTGGGATGGAATTCTAAATTGTTCATTGGAATGTAGCCCTAGAGGGTCGCCAATTTCTATTACCAAATAATAATTGGACGCTTTTGTCTACTAAGACTAACCCTCCCATAGATCAATATTGTACAGTAGGACTACCTATGGAGGTATGTGTATCGTGAATATATACAAGCTCAATTTGAGCCACCACTAAATGTCTCCCCGCCATTGTTCAGGTATTCAATTTCCTCCGGCGTAGACACTCTCCCCAGTGCCTTGTTCCGATGAGGGTATCGTCCAAACCTCTCAATGATCACTTTGTGCCTCTTTTCAAAGTCAGAATTACTGCTCAAGAACTTCTGGACCGCCTCCGCCTGCGCGGATAGAACACCGTGGCATTTTCTTTCCTCTTCGGTAAGAGTTGATGCGTCCCTAGCCAGAAGCTCATTCAAATCTCTGGCTATATCCTCGTGCACCTTGATGGCTTGCTCATGCACAGCCAAGTTTTCCGAATGCATAAGGGGCATGTGGAACCAAGTACGATACGCCATTCGATACTTGAAATACGGCGACTGTGTTGGTATCCCTTCTTTAAGTGCCCGAAGGGCAATCTCCTCGGCTAATGGGTCAAAGCGCCCAAACACTAGCTTTGACTCGGCTCCCCGGTAGGAATTGCGGGGAATTTGGTCAAGTAGAATAATCAGGCTGAGCCAATCCATCGGCGAGGATGGGTTAACTGCAGATAGAATGTCCGAGGCTGATGCTCCGGAGCCAACAATTATTTCCAGAGCTGGGCGGAATTGGGTGCTATTTTAACTCGTTAGTCTTATAATTTAGAGTCGAAATAAGGAGACAAATGGTGACTTACACGCAGGCCTTGTCAAAAGCCTCGTCATGAGAAAACCACTTTCCCATATCGCTCCACCCGGGTAGTACGAGTGCCTCGTCGCAGCTCAGATGATCAAACCACAACTTGTGTACGTCATCAAGGAGGGTTGGTGTCAAAGTCCGCTTGAGTTCGGAGGAACTTGCCATTGTGATGGGAGTTGAGTGAAATTCGCGAGCAAAGGTACTTCTGCCAAAATTCTTCTGCAATTGAGGCCTTCCGGTTGGATGTATACGGAGGTTTGGGGTGAATATCAGGGCATTAGCCAGGGTCACAACTGGGTTGACAGTCGCAAGTCTTTGAAAAAGTCCCGTTGAGATTGCCTATCTTGACGTTAGACTTATGGAAATGCTCATTTGTGACAATTATTTACCTTTCTGCGCACTAGAAGTCTCATTATTGAGTGTTGTGTAGGTGTAAATATCAAACCAGGGTTCTCATTTTGATATAATCTTGGAAGTACTCCAATTACCAAGCATAGAGCTCCCGGGCCCATTCACAACCCCGAGACCGCTGAGTCATCAATATTTTCCCCGGGGCTGTCGAAGCAACCCTGGACTGGTTTATTGTATTTTTCTTTTACTACATCCATGTATACTCTCTAGATACTTGATATAGTCCTCCATATACCTAGGTAGTATATATACTATATAGTCAAGTCAGACATCATTTCTCCCGTTTCACTTATTTCACCCAAATAGGCAAAAGAATCCGGTTTATCTCGATAAGGCCTATTTTGACTCCCCGCACGGTTTTTCCCCTCGGCCTATACTCCGTATCTTAGATCCTGTCGGATCTTCTCAGATTCATCTTCTCTATGCTTTATAATGCGCCGCGTTAAGAAATCTAGAAACGGCTGTGCAAGATGCAAGAGTAAACGAGTTGGTGTTTCCCGTTTCCCGCCCCGGGAAGTCGGATATCACTAACATGCACAGGTCAAATGCGGCGAAGAGAAACCTCACTGCAGTCGCTGTACCCGCTTAGGCGTCCGTTGCCCTGGCTATGCACAATCCCTGCGCTGGGTTACCAAGCATGAGCAGTCTAGTCCCGCCGTAGCGGCATCGATCTCGGAGGTGAGAACCCCGAGTCCCGCTGCCTCGACTGCAAACCAAATCGACGATGCTTTGCCGGATGATTCAACTTTTGAACCGACACATGAACCAGGTCCTTCGAATTTTGTCCTAGATGAACGAACCCCTCTATGTGACAATCTATGGGAACATCCCGGCCATGGATCTTTGCCCGAACTGACGGATCTATGCTCGCCGTCCCCGATGGCGGAGGTAACGTCATCTTTCACGCTCCAAAGAGACACTTTCCATGACTTTGAACAGTCAAAAGATATCGGTGTGGATCTGTCACACCTTTTGTCACTTATAGGACCAACACCAAGTGAGGAACAGACTGACAAGGTTTACCGAGACTTCTCACCTTCGGCCATTGTGCGCAGTTATCCTCCTGCATCACATCGCTCTGCACCAAATAACTTCATGTCAATGTCTCGTCCACTGAATAATCCATCATGGACCTTGATCGAGTATTATTTCAAAGAAGTGGCAGCATTGTTCTCTAGCTATGACAGCCAGATGAACCCATTCCGAACCACAGTATCCCGTCTTTGGGGTTCTTCACTGGCAATGTGTCGAACTATGCAAAGCATGGCTGCTGCAACACTGGTCACCGAATTTCCCCAGTTCGGTCCCATGGGCCGAAGGATGCGTGATGAAGCTGTTGAAATTATTACGCGCGAAACAGTAATAGACGATAAGTCGTTGCTGGCGCTGCTAATGCTTGGACAGACGGCTAGTTGGCACGACCCAAGTGACTTGGGTATATCATTTTTCAATCTGCTCCGCAAGCAGCTCAATACCCTCGCTTCATCATCGCACAACCCTAGCTCCAGCTTCCCTAAGAACGACAGCAATAACTACCGGTTCTTCGAAGAAGCTCTCATCTACTGGGAGATGCTGCTTTCCTTCGTCGCAGATAATGACACCATGGTCCTATCTGACAACTCGCGAAACCCTTCATCTATGGGCGAGTCCTTCGTTCTGCAACGAGTCCCACACCCGTGGACCGGCATCGCGCGCGACACCCAGTTCACGGTGCACGAGGTCGGGCAACTCATCCGCCGTGAGCGAAAGCGCATCCACTCAAGGCGATTCACCTCCCAAGATGATATCACCCGTGCACAATTAGCAATTGAGAAAGCCCGCGAACTAGAAGAACGCCTCTTAGGTCTTGCCCATCCCTCCGAGGCCGAGATCGTCAGTCCCGGTGACGACGATACCCCAGTATGGCACCTCCTCACAATGGCCGAAGCGTACCGATGCGTAGGTCTCATGCAGCTATACCGCGTCTTCCCAGACCTACTGCACAACCGTCTACCCGCTCCAACATCCACACCACCCCAATATCCCGGCAACGCCGATCCAGTACCCCGCGACCCATTCTTCCCAATCGACCTCGACAGCATGGACCTGTCAGCTGGATTCGGCGACCCTAGTCCAGCAACAGGACAAACCACCAAATCTCGACACAACGCCCCTTCGCCATCCACAAGATCCTCCCCTCACAATCTCTACCGCAATTCCCCCCACACTCTACCATCCCCGCCATCACCAGACACCCAACAAACCCCCACCCCAGAAGCACTATACAGCAACTGGCTCACTGAGTTCGCCGTGACAACCCTCTCCCGGCTAAAAACCATACCCCTGGAATCACGCACCCGCTGTCTGCAGCCATTCCTCCTAGTAGCATCCTGCTCAGAGCTCCGTCTCCCGCATCTGGCCACAAACGCAGGCGCTCAACCTCGGAATGGCGGGGATTATTCAGAAGGCGTCGATAACGATAGTAACAACCTGAATCAAATACCTACCATCTCAATGGAGGCCATTGAAGTCTCGCGCACGCGCAAGTTCATCCTCGGCCGTCTTACGTCTTTTTTGCATGTTCTGCCGCCAAAACCAATTCATGTATGTTTGAAATTGGTTAATGAGGTCTGGAGGAGATTGGATGCTGGGGATGATGATGCTTATTGGGTTGATGTTATGATTGAGAAAGGTTGGGAGACAACTATGGGGTGATACAGTGCCAAGTTAGGCTTTGGGGGGGTTCCCAGTTTAATACCATGGTATTCCTTTTCGCATTTGCAATCAGAATACATAGCCTTTGCTGAATGATATGTTATAATTGTAAATTTGTCATGTCTCGAATCAGCAGTAGTCGTCTAGATCAAATCGGTGGCCGATTAGACATTGGAGGCACAGGAGAGACTGAGACTAGGTATATTTGCATGAATTGACATTAGATCAAAGGTAGCGTCTGTTTAAAGATATCAACGCGCACTAGATGTCTAAGCGGATTCTCAAGACATCTTCGTGATGTTTTTCGGGACATCGACATGCTAGAAGCGTAGAGAAAGAGACAAGAAGCAAGCCCTTAATCAAAGAAAATAGAAATGATCATACAATGAAAGTTCATAGAAGCACGAAACTAAAACCAGAAAAAAAAAACACCCGAAACCCCAATATCCCTTCTGTTTTTCAAGTTTTCCCAATTTCCATCTCCAGAATCAACCCAAATGTCAAATATACAAATCCCCATGCACACAACAGATGCAAAAGCATAACAAACTACTTGCTACCACTGCCCCGGGTGTATCCCTCCCACCACTTCGAAAACATACCCCCCTTAGCAGCCTGCTCATTCCAGCTCGCGCGACGGGTAGCCATATCCGCGTCTGTAGATTCACGCTTCTGTGTATTCAGGTTCGAGAAGAGACCGCCGGAAGAGCCGGCTGAGCTTCGGCGACGTTCAGCTAGGGTTGGGGGGTTCGGTGCGGTGCCTTCAGTTTGTTTGTTTCCGTTGGAGGAGGTGGAGGTATTGGAGTCCTTCATTTTGGTGTTAGATTAGGGTTGAGCTGGTATATAGATGATATAGATGGATAAATGAGGTGTTATAAATGGATAGAGGGGTAGTGATAGTAGTGATGTAGTTCTAAGGGAATAATAGATGGGAAATGGTAAATAAGAAACAGAAATCCAAGAGGCAAATGACCTACCCTTCTATTGTCCGTGCCAGGTATTATTGGCATTGCCCACGCAGCGCGACCACTAGGACTCTTGGCACCACCGTTCATCCAGACATTGAGCTGCTGGTGACGGTCGCCGGGGGTTCCGTGCCAGTGGCGGCGGGTATTGTCGTCAGACATGTTGGGGATTTCTAAGCAGTTGGAGTATTTGTGATGGTGGTTCAGTTCTTTGGGGAAGAATTTGGTAGGAATGAGATAAAGTATAGAATGCTAAAGAGACTAAGGAGATAATAGGTATGAGATATCGTTTTAAGAGTTGGGAGTCGACGACGTCATTCTTGTTCGGGGTTGCCTCTTGTGGATGGATGGAATATGGAATAGCTGATAAATGGAATGGAACTTACCGCAATATTCTCCAAGTTTAGCCTCGGATTAATAGAAATGAATACATGTAATAAAGAGAAAGGCAAAGAGGGGGAAAGCTGCCTTATAAGAACTGAAGGTTACTAGGTTACAACGTGGTGGTGAATCACCGTGGGGATCTGGAATGGTCTAGTTGCTTATGCACACTATCTGGAGAACTATGGTGGTACTTATTATACTTGTCGAGCACATGTATTATGACCTGTATTTCCCTACTATTCCCTACTATTCCCTACTATAACTATATATACTATATATGTACTAACTATGTACTAGCTATGTACTGTGACCCCAGAGAGCCTTGACGTAATTAGAATGCGGGGAAAGCTTGGCATATTACTCGACAATATCAAAGAGCTACATAACTAACTATAGTAGTATCTATACTTGCACCTCAGAAGAATCGATAGATATACTACTATTTACATATGCACTACATACCTAGATAGGTATCACCCCGACCTCCCATCAGCATCCCTCAACACCTTCCAAACCTTAACACCCTCCTCCCAATCCCCATCCTCCACAATCTCAACACTCCCATCCCTCCTCAACGTCCTAACCCCCCTAGCCCCAGAAATTCCCCATCCAAAGTCCCCCTCCCCAGCGACAAATCTCCCTAACGAACTAACAAACGCATCCTTAACAACCCCCTTCTCCCCCTCCTCCAACAACCCCCCATTCCCAAAGAACCAAATCGGATAATCCGACGAATGCGTAACCCCCCACTCAACCGGCAAAACAGCCTCCACGCACTTCGCCCGCCACTCAATCCGATACCGAAACAACAACGACGAAGCATCAACACCATCCTCGTTCTCCGTCAGCGCATACGCAAGCCCACGCTGCATCTGATGAACCTGCATATCAGCGTAGATCCTTCCCCACGCGTCCTGGTCCCAGTTCTTGCAGTGCGGAGGTAGACGGCCATCAGGGTAATACAGCGGTATAACAGCGTCAACAATGTGTTCGGGGTAATCTGCGACGAGACGGGTGCGTAGTGCCGAGAGCGTGTTGTCTGTCGGTGGGAACCATGTACTGTAGAGGAAACGCTCGTCACGACATTCGCCGATTATGATGCGGATGTTGCGGGCTAGCAGGCTTCGGGCGAAGGCGCCAGTATCCAGAGTTGCGAAGAGGGATGGGGAGATGAAGGATGTATCTGTTGTTGGGCGGAATTGGTGGAGGGGCATTGTTTTTGCTTTGTCGAGGAGGGTTCTCGCAGGCATGGAGCGTAGACGGGTGAGTTTCTCGCTATTTGGCAGGGTGAGGGGGATATCTAGAGCTGTTAGGAGTTGATTGAATTGGGTTTGTGTTTCGGTTGGCTGCTTGGGCTGGACGGCTGGGCTGTTTGACCAGATGCAGGCTTGGCGGACGAGAGAGTTCTCGTCTGGTTGGCGGAGGTCATAGGCTAGTTGGTGGAAGACGGAGTTAGCGCCTGCGGAATATCCTGAGATCGTGATAGTCTCCGGATTGCCGCCGAATAGCTGGATGTTCTCCTTCGTCCACTCCAGTGCGAGTCTCTGGTCCCAGAATCCGTGGTTCCCAACTGTCTCGCCGGCAGTGGCTGCGTCCTCCTCCAATTCGGCTGAATACAGGAATCCGAATAGGTTGACACGGTATGCAGGCATCACAACCACGCAGTTGAACTCGGCTTCGCCGATCAATGCAGCTGGATTGAATGAATTAGGCGTGCCGAATTGAAGCCATCCGCCATCTGCGCCGAACAATGGCTGTCAGTACGGTTTATGTGGAACATTATCACCTCATTCCATGTCCTAAAGCAATATATCCTAGATTCAAGCGGACAATACTCACGAATAAAAACAAGAACAGGCCATCCCCCGTCAGGCGTTTCCCCAATAGGCGTCCAAACATTACACTGAAAGCAATCCTCGTTCCACGCATCCGGGTTCTCGGGCGAGATATTCAGAAAGCCCGGTTGAGGACAAAGTCCCGCACCCCCATCACAACGCCCCGGTACTTCTTCGCTGCCATAGGTGAAGGATGCGGGTAGAGGCTGAGCGCGGCGCCAGCGCTCGGCGGGGGCAAGGCCGTAGCGGACACCGCCAAAGTAGTGGCAGAGGTCCTTGGCTTGGCTGGTGGGAGAAGGTGATGTTAAAATTGTTACCCCTTGGATTATGCCACGGTGGGCGAGGGATTTAACGTGAGTGCGGCGGATTGTTTCCATCTTTGTTGGCTTTTGTTATGTTGATGGTTAATTTGGAGGTTGTTGAGTATATACGTTGATCCTAGGTGACACAGTAGACGTAATAACACACCTCTCTATTATGAGGTAGTACTCAAGTATGTTGTAGTCAAGTAGAGCAGTCTGAGCCGGGAACCACGCCCTTTAAGACGGTATCTATTGGCGCTACATGCCGCAGTGTTCGGACGCTTAGTAGCCGAGATAAAGAAGCAATTAGGTTTCATTGGTGAGAGAAAAGGGCATCGGCAATTTGCGATTGGCGATTGGCCATTGATAGTTGGAGAAGGAGGTAGTGCGTTGCGCGGGGGGGGGGGGGGGGGAGAACGGCAGAAGTCCGGCTCGGAGCTAGATTTGGGGATCACTGGCTTGGGACCTGAAGCCCTAAGTAGATCGGAGCTAGATTTGGAGATTACTGACTTGCGCTGGCTTAGGAAATATAAAGATCTATGAGAGAGTGTACTAATGACTGTGAAAGGTTTTGAACAGAAGAAATACTGTTTAATTCCGAATAAGCTAGAATAGCAAATTGCCTAAATCCAGAGAGGAACTCGAAAAACAAGAACTAAAAACGCTGAGCAATCATTCAAATCACATCACGCATCACAAATCGTGCATGGTTCAGTAGTACAGAGTCACTATGCTTTTACGCCTTGCTGATCCTGCAGATCAGGTCCTGGCCATCGACGGAGTCGCCCTCCTTGACCTGGAGGCTGGACACCTTTCCGCTGTGCGGGGCGGAGATCACCATTTCCTAGATGAGAGTTAGCAACACATTCATGCCTGTAATAGAAAAGAAATAAATAACATACCATCTTCATGGCGCTCAGCACCGCAATAGGATCACCCTTCTTGACCTCGTGGCCATCGTGGATGCGGATCTCAACCACGACACCGCTCATGGGAGCGCCGACCTGGCTGCTATCTGTGGGATCGGCCTTGGCGCGGGCCAGGTTCTCAATCGAGGCCTTGTTGTCATCGACACTGACCTGGCGGACTTCACCGTTGACCTCGTAGAAGACCTCACGCTGACCGGTCTGCTCGGAGAGGGGACCGATGGCGAGCAACTTCAGGATCAGGACCTTACCCTTCTCCAGCTCGACGTGGAACTCCTCGCCGATCTCGGGACGGGCAAGGAAGTAGCGGGTGGGCAGAACGGAAAGATCACCGAACTTGGCAACGAACTTGCGGTAGTCCTCGAACACCTTGGGGTACATGGCGTAACTAGCAACGTCGCACTCGGTGGCGGCGCCGAACTTCTCGCGGATCTCGCTCTTGATCTTGATGAGATCCATGGGCTCCAGGTACAGACCGGGGCGCTTGTCGAGCTTGCGACGGCCGCGCAGGGCCTTGGTACGCAAAGGCTCAGGGAAGCCGCCGTAGGGCTGGCCCATCAGACCTTCGAAGAACTCCAAGACTGATCCAGGGAAGTCGAGCTGATCGGCACGGTCGAGCACGTCCTGGGCGGACAGCTTGTTGCTGACGATCCAGGAGGCGAAGTCACCACAGACCTTGGAGGAGGGGGTGACCTTGACGATGTCGCCCAGCAACTCGTTAGCCACCTCATATGCCTTCTTGGTCTCAGCCCACTGCTGTCCGAGACCCAACTGACTGGCCTGGAAGATCAGGTTGGTCAGTTGGCCACCGGGGATCTCGTGCTCGTAGACCTCGGGGTCGGGGCCGGTCAGACCAGCCTCGAAGGGAGAGTAGAGCAGGCGAAGCTGAGCCCAGTAGCTGTCAAGAGCGCGGACATGGCCCAGGTCCAGCTTGGGGTCGTGCTCGGTACCCTGCAGCGAAGCAAGGAGAGCACCAATGCTGGGCTGCGAAGTCATACCAGACAGACTGTCGGTAGCGGCATCCACGGCATCAGCACCAGCTTCGGCACAAGCAATCATGGAGGCGACACCGGTTCCGGCGGAGTCGTGGGTGTGAACGTGGATGGGGAGATCGGGGTAGCGCTCGCGGATGGAACCGACGAGCAGACGGGCAGCCTGGGGCTTGAGCACACCAGCCATATCCTTGATTCCAAGAACGTGGGGACCCATCTTGACGATCTTGTCCACCAGACCCAGGTAGTACTCCAGGCTGTACTTCTTCTTGGGGTTCAGCATGTCACCACTGTAGCACATGGTGGCCTCAACGACACCACCGGCCTCGTGGACGGCCTTAACACCGACCTCGAGCTGGTCAAGATCGTTCAGGGCATCGAAGACACGGAAGATATCGACACCGTACTTCTTAGCCTGCTTACAGAAGTGGTAGATGGCGTTATCGGGAAGGGAAGAGTACGCAACACCGTTGGCACCGCGCAGCAGCATCTGGAAGGGAATGTTGGGGATGGCCTTGCGCATCTTGCGAAGTCTGTCCCAAGGATCCTCGTAGAGGAATCGCATGGCCACATCGAAGGTGGCTCCACCCCAGCACTCGAGCGAGTAAGCGTTGCTCAACGCGTGGCTGGTCTCAGTAGCGATGTTCAGCATATCAATTGTTCGCACACGGGTGGCAAGCAACGACTGGTGGGCATCACGCCAGGTGGTGTCCATGATCAAGCAGCCCTTGTTAGCGCGCACAGCCTTAGCGAAGCCCGCGGGGCCTTCGCTGTCCAAAATCTGCTTCCAGCCCTTGGTGCAGGGCGCAGAGATGTCAATGGGCTTGCCAGCAGCGTCATTGAGAACGGGTCTGATGATCTCGCCCTTGAACTTGGGCTCGCCGATCTGGCCCTTGATGCTGCTGCCGTTGACAGCAACGTCGCCCAGGTAAGCGAGCAGCTTCTGGGCGCGGTTCTGGCTGCCGACGAGAGCAAACAGCTCGGGGGTGTCGTCAATGAAAGTAGTCCAGCAAGTACCATCGATAAACACGGGGTGGCTCAGGAGCGAAGCAAGGAAAGGAATATTGGTCTTGACACCGCGGATACGGAACTCAACCAGAGCACGCAGCATCTTGCGGCGGACAATCTCGTAGGTTGAGCCACGGCAAGTGCACTTGACCAGCATAGAGTCGTAGTGAGGAGTGATAATGGCACCAGCAAAGCCGTTACCACCATCCAGACGGATTCCGTTACCACCAGCAGAGCGGTAGACCTCGATCTTACCAGTGTCGGGGGAGAAGCCCTTGGCGGGATCCTCAGTGGTGATACGGCACTGAATGGCGAAACCGCGGGTGGAGATGCGGTCCTGGGTAAGGCCAAGCTGTTCAAGGGTTGCACCAGCAGCAATCTGGATCTGAGCGGCCACAATATCGATACCGGTGATTTCCTCGGTAATAGTGTGTTCGACTTGAATTCTGGGGTTGATCTCAATGAAGTAGTGCTCATTGCCACAGACAAGGAACTCAGCGGTACCAGCGTTGCGGTACCGGACTGACTTGGCCAGTTTCACGGCATCAGACAAGATCTTATCACGAACATCAACGGGAAGGTCCTTGGCAGGAGCAATCTCAACGACCTTCTGGTGACGACGCTGGACGGAGCAATCACGCTCGAAGAGGTGTACAACATTGCCCTGGTTATCACCAAGAAGCTGAACCTCGATGTGCTTAGGCTGGTCAAGGAAACGCTCGACGAAAACGGTACCGTTACCGAAGGCGGTGCGGGCCTCGGAGGTAGCACGCTCGAAAGAGTCACTCAGCTCGGATTGGTCACGAACAACACGCATACCACGACCACCACCACCAAAGGCAGCCTTGATAATGATGGGGAAGCCAAATTCATCAGTGAAGGACTTGACCTCTTCAAAGCGCTCGACGGGGCCCGGGGTTCCAGGAACAACGGGGACATTGCACTTGATAGCGGCGCGGCGGGCAGAAACCTTATCACCAAGGGCATCGATAGTTTCAGCGGTAGGACCGACGAATACAATACCAGCCTTCTCGACCTTCCGGGCGAAGTCGGCGTTCTCTGAAAGGAAACCGTAGCCGGGGTGGATCAGGTGGACACCGTGCTCCAAGGCGATCTTGATGATCTCATCACCGGCCAGATAGGCACCCACGGGGGTATATTGGCCACGGTGACCGATCATGTAGGCCTCATCAGCCTTTTGGCGATGCATTGAGAGACGATCTTCGTGTGAGAAGACTGCGACCGTCTGGAGGGACAGTTCGTGTGCGGTACGGAAGATACGGATGGGAATTTCACCACGGTTGGCAACCAGAATCTTTTGGAAGTGCATAATAGTCGAGTTGGCCCGCAGACGGCGGTGGACTGAGTCCTGGTGGTGCTCATTGTGGTCCTCGATGAAGTCGGACTCATCAATGGCCTCCTCCGGTTGGCGGTGCGGGGCAGCCATTGTGAATGTGTAGGTATGTGATGAGATGGGAGATAGGTTACAAGGGGGGTGGGTTTACTAGAGAGGGTTAGATTCGATGAAGTTTCTCCCCAGACGAAGCATCCAAGGTTTCCCCGGTGTGGAAAGCAGAGGGCGGTGACTCACTATAAGAAAGCTGGGGAGCTTATCCGGATCCAATTTCAGGCCGGTTTCGGCAGGTCACTGCACAATCACTCTGTTTCTTCAGTATAAGTATAAAGGAGGTGTGTATAATAGAGATTGAATAGAATTGGTAGTTGCAGGATGAAATATAAAGACAAAAAAAAGTAGAATATTGGGAGGGAGGGGGAGATAGATAAAGAGGGGAATGACAAGCGCGATCTACATGTCACAGATACTTTCCGGGGCGAGGGGATTGACTCCAGGAATGAGGTAACAAGTACATACAGGTTCACCGGTACACCGGGGCCAATGCCTAGAAATTGAGAAATTGAGAAATGATCAAATCGAATAGAATAATAATTGAATAATTGAATAATTGATTTTAGGATATTGAAATTATTAAGTTATTCAATTATCCAATTCAAGAAATAATGTATGGGTCCCTTTTGTACTCCGTACTTTGTACTGCCATATACCCATATACTAACCCTGGCTGTACTATATCCCTATTATTCCCTACCCCAGAGAGGACTCCCCATATTCTCGCACGATAAGTCGCACCTCGCACGATAACTTCGGGTAGTTTAGGTAAGTGTTTCCGTTAATCTAGTTACCTCGGGCCCTCGGGATTAACGTCAAACGTCTACATAAAGCCATTTGATTTCGCAACTGAACGGATATTCACGGGAAACTGAGAAAGTAGGGAAAAGTCCGGGGGAGACTCGGAGAACTCTCGACAAACACATGTGCAGAACGAGAAGTGGATCGGGCCAATTCGATTGCAAGGTCCTCTGTCTTTCTCCTATTCGGGAAGGGAAGATGTCACCGAGCCGATATCGACATAATTCACTCCAGGGCTCCATGTAGGAAGGTCTGATCTGACTCATATTTATCCGGCTATTTTCCCAAGGTTAAATAAAATCTTTGACTAGTCATGCGTCCACTAAAAAAATGATCGAAAAAAAAAATATTGGACCGATAGGGGCACATGACGCTATCTAATTTTGTGTACTATGACCTCCAGGGCTAGATCTCCCCCCCCCCCCTACTAAGCGCCCTCTCCTCTCCCAAATTCAATCTTACAACATATAAACCATTCCACTTGGCACTCCGGGGATCTCCCGCTTGTATGACAGGTACGACTACGGAGTACGGAGTACTAATTTGGTAGATCCTACGCACGCAAAAACACGACATTCCAACGCAATTGGGATTCCCAAGATTGCCAAGATGCTCTTATACACCCCGAGCTATTCCATTGTGAGCACCATAAGCCGAGAGAATGCAACCTGATCTCCTCCATACCATTGCCTACTTATTCTTGCAGTGCCCAGAGAAACCTGCAACGCCCTTACTCTTCTCTTGGCTGATAAGCTTCCGCTTTGGGTTTCTGCACTGAAAAGATCTGAAAGATGTGCAAATCACCGCTCAAATCGCTTATCTACTACCAGCATCCAACCTTGGAAGTTCCCCCGGGCCATTGGCAACTTAACAGGATCAACCCCCTGAGATCTGCTGGTCACACTTCTGCATGGACTGCGCATCCCCGACGGAAAGCCACCGCTCGAAAGCGCTTATCTACGTCTATGGCCCCCAATCTTAGAAGTTTCCCCGACCCGTTGACATGAACTCGTCAGCATGAACTCCTGAGCTCCTTTTGGTCACGCTTCTGCGTGCACCTCGCATCCCCGACGGAGAAATCCACTTCCTTCTTTTCCGCTAGTAACCCTTGCTGCATGATTCTTCCCCGCGCGGCCAAGTCTCCCCCCGCGGGAACTGAGTGTTTCCATTTGTCCGGGCCGAGAGGGAATTCGGCAGCCTAAGCTCGTCGAGCTCGTCGGAACTGTGAAACCCTATGCTATGCCTTGTATGCCCCAGTAGTTCCATACGTAGCACAATGGCTAAAAAAAGAATCGTAAATGATGCTTGTTCGTGCCGAGGTGTAGGAAGAGTGGGGACGGGACACTAGCATCTCATAGCTACAACTTGAAACACGGTCCAATGCTAACCTCCCATCGCACCTCATGGGCAAAGCTAAAAGCTGATAAGGCAATGAGTGATCTGCAGCACTCGTCTTTAATCTCATAGGGACAAATAATACATAGCACAGAGTAGTTGCAGATGATTTCCCTTGGCGTCTTGGCGATGCTACATTCTTCACCGAAGACCCTTATGCTCGCTCGAATGGATCCGCCTGGGCATACCCTTGGCAGCCTCGGGATTGTGGAAGAAAAAAAAAACAGGGAATTACTGAGGTTACTGCGGTGAGAATAAAAAGAATTAGGGAAATCGCAATGCTATTACTGAATATCAGGGCCATGGCCCAGACTGTTTTAAAAGCATGAAAAAAAAAAAACGCAAACTTATCAAATACATGCGGGCGAAGAAGAAAAAAAAAACCAGAAAGCAAGATTAATGGGATGTCATGAAGTTCCTCCTATGGCACGCTCTTGGCGCAGCCATCCCCCATATGAAAATCGTTCCTTTTGCAACCTCAAAGCATCACTTCCGCTGTATGTTACAAATGCAAGAGAAACGGAGAATCAAAAGCAAATACGGCGCACGGTTCTAGAATCCACGATACCCAGTTGCCTGGGGTGTGAGACCGGCGCCGTTGGACTGAGGGCCTTGGGTAAGCATGAGCCGCGAGCCCTGCAAGATGGGAGTGTTGTCCTCCTCTGTGCGGGTTGACTTCTCGCGGTTCTTGCGCTCCTCGTTGTCCTTCTTGAGCATCTCGATCGATCGGGTCTGCTCGCAGAGGAAGTTGATCATGAAGGGCATGGTGAAGTCGTGAAGACCCTTACGCCATGAGATCTCCATGATGACGTCGGGGCGGATGAGGTCGTAGCAGGCATAAAGCATGCCAACGTAGCACTCGCGGCTACCAATATCGACAAACTAGTTACAATTAGTAAAATGTCGAGCAATGACAGAGATAGCAAACTTACGTAGCGGAGAAGATCCTCCACAATCTCGGGCTTGGCGGAAATAGCGGAGGTCTCAATAGCATCTTTGTAGAGCTTGTCCTGCTTGGAGAGCGCAATCGACTTCTCCCAGCGCTTGTTGTTGCGGTAAATGTTGGCCGCAATTTGGCGGAAGAAAATGAGGTCGTGCTTCTCAAGGCGCTGGGCGAGAGCCACAGCATCAAAGTTGTCATTCTGATCGACAGAGTCCTTGAGCAGCTTGTAGTCCTCCTCCTCAATCAAAAGCTCGTTAATGGCGTCGTTGACAGCCCGCTTGTTCTGAGACTGGACATTGAGCAGGAAAGGCTTGATCAGGGGGATGTTGTCAGAGCTCTGGAAGATGCGAACGACACGGTTCACGTCGATGCGAGCGGTCAGAACCTGCAGCAGGTCAGTGAGCAGAAGGGGCTGCTCCTGAAGGTAGAAGTTGAGCGCCCGGTAGTAGATTTCCAAGTTGGCAACCTTGACGACAATGTCCTTGAACGAGTGGTGTTCCCAGGCATCAGCTGCGCGCTCCATCATGGCGAGAGCGGCGTTGTCCCACTCATCGTAGTGGCAGTACAGGAACACCAGCTCCGGCCAGAGGTTGGCTTCCTCGGAGGCCCGGATCATCTTGGGGATGTTGATGCGGGACCAGAAGAGCTTCAGGTGCTCCATGACACGGTCTGGGTGGTACTTGGACAAAGCAATGCCAAGCTCGGTGAACATGCCCATGTGAGCCCGCTCGAGACCAAGACCTGCCTCCAAGACAGCGATCAGTTCATCGAAGTAACCATTGCGCTCGTACTGGCGAACAAGGCTCTGCAGCTCTTCGGCGTGAACAATCAGGTTCAGACCGCAAATCTGGGCAAGACGGAATTCCTTCTTCTCAACACAGGCCTCGTTGACCTGCTTCCAGACCTTAACGCTGTTGGCCTTGCGGGCACACTCCACTGCAGCCTGGTAGTCCTCCAGGTGAACCAAGGTAGTCGCCAACTTGGCCCAGTTAGAGATGTTGGTGAAGAAAATCTTAGCGGCATGGTGGAAGCCTTCAGCGTAAGCCTTGTCACCGGAGGCTTCAATGTCCGCAACATTGGTAGTGCGGAGGAAGTCCTCGAGCTCAGCAAGCTGGTCCAGGCGGGCAAAGCAGAAAGCAAGACCAGTATCAATAGCCGGCTCACGCAGCGTCTTGCGGGCCATGCGAAGGAACTTGACAAGATCCTCGTCCTTGCCTGCGTGAGTTGCAGTCTCAATCACCTCGTGGTAGTTGGACGGGTCCTCGGCACGGATGTAGGACTCAATTGAGTCAGTCACACGAAGACCATCGAGTTGGGCCTTGGCAACCTTGCTCCAAACCTCGGACAGCTCGACACGCTCAGCAAACTCTTGAGCTCTGTCGATGCTGACAATGTTCTCCACAAGCACGTTGACGGCGGCCAGGTGGTTGTTAACCTTCTTGTAGATTTCAAAGGCCTCCTCGTACAGACCAACGCTGGTACACATCTCAGCAATCTCATCAGCGGAGAACTCGTTGAGCTGGTGAATGTAGTCCATCAGGCGACTCTTGTCGGCTTTGGCAGCAGTCAACATCAAGAGGTTCTGCAAGCTGGTGTTATCACTGAAAGGAGAGGGCTCCAGAATGATCTTCTCGAGCAGCTCAATCAGCTCGCCGGGCAGATCGGCGTCCAGGAACGACTTGACGGCGACAGACACCTTCTCGGGTTCAGTAGATTCGGGAACCGCGGTGGCGATGACCTGGTCCACAAGGGAACGCCGGCCCTCATTGTTCTCGCTGAGGACAAAGGTCCAGATCTCGGGATCGGCACGCTCAACGAGGTAACGAGCTTGGGCACGGAACATGGAGTTCTCGTTGGTGATGCTAATAAGTTCCAGATCGTTCTGACCCTTGCTGTAGGCAATGTACGCCAGGTTGGGATCACGCTTCTCGCAGTACTTTCCAACGATGAGGGTGTCGTACTGGTCGTTCTCCTTCAGGAACTTCTCGGGGTCGTTGTTGCTGTCAATGTAGATCTTCGCAAGAGCGTTGTAGACAGCCTGCTGCTGGTTGCCAGTGGCAAGAGTGGCCTCGAGGAAAGGCAGAAGCAACTTAAGGCGGTTTCGGCTCTCGACCTCAGTAACGAGCTCGTCGATGGGGATGACGGATGGGTCAACGGTTGAGAGCAAATTCTTGATGATAGCCTCATCACAGTCAACATCGAGCAAGCCGCCAACAACAGAAGGGGCACGACCAGGGTTGACACGCTGGACATAAACCTCGATCGACTTGAACTGTTGGTTCTGGTAAAGGTACAGGACCAGATCGTGGATAAAGTTGAAACGGTCACAAACGATGATCAGGGGGAGTTGCTCTGTCAGGCGGGCTTCCTTCAGGAAGTTCTTCACCTTCTCGGGGTTGTAGTAGTTGCTCTCACGGCAAATACGCTCAACCTCGGTGACCTGGTTCATGGCGGTAGCAGCCTCAATGTACTTGAAGTGCACCTCAGGGTCCTCGCTGAGGTTGACAATGCTTCCTAGGTAGTAGTAAAGACCCTCGGCAGTGCGGTATTTCTCGAAAAGATCGATCAGGCGATTAGCACCAAGAAGGTCGGAGAACTTGGTGGCAATCTGGACCACAGACTGCAGGTTCTGGCGAATGTTTGACTCCAGCATGGTGTCCATGCAGTCGAGAGTCTGCTCCACGGACAAACGACCGAAGTAGCTCATCAGCCACTCGGGGCTCAACTTGTCGGTGCGAACAATGTTGCGCTTGATTACAGCTGGGTCATCTGAGTTTTCCAGTGCACGCTGGATGAGACCGGCGTTCTCGCAAAGCTGGGCGATACGAGGACGGTCGAAGTGTGTGAAAATTTCGTTTCCGAGGATGGCGTCTGCGACCTGGGGGCGTTGACGAGGTTCATCTCCAGAAGGCGGGTTTGCAGATGGCCATGCTCAGGCTTGTTGTCCTTAAGAGCGTCCAGGAGGAACGAAGTGGCCTGCTGGACCATGTTCTGTGACAGGAACACGTCGACAACGCGGTCAAGGTCAACCAATGCGCCGCTTTCTTCATTAGCGAGCTGAGTAGCAAACTCGGCGCCCTTCTCAGGGTTGACGCGAACAATGTGCTGAAGTAGCTGGGTGTAATCCGGCTGGTATCCAGCTTGCTTAGAGTATGCAAGGATCTTGTCGAACTGACCAGTCTCCGCAAATCCAGCAACAACCTTGTGAGGAACATTAGCTTGGAGATAAACGGTCAGAGCAAGAGACATGTCGTATGGCCGGATAATGTCACCAAGCTCCTCCGAGCTCTCCAGCTTCTTCTCCTGCATCCACTTCTCAAGCAAGTGCTTGCGGTTCTGCTGCAGGACGGGACGGACAAGCTCAACACTTTCGTACTTGTTGAGCGAACCCTTGTCAAGCAGCATACCAAAGTACTGCAAAATCACTGACATCTGACCGGTTTGAGGAGCGCTCTTGAAACGGTTAATAGTTTCCAGAGTGCGAAGGAAACCCCGGGGGAGTTGGCGGCAATCTTGGCGGCTTCGGCGTAATCTTGCGAGGCCATGAGAGAGTCAAACTGCTGCTGGTACAGGTGATCCGCGCCTGGAAGGCCGGCCTTCGAGGCAAGTTTGATAGCAAGACCGGACATGGCGGGGTTCTCCATGAGGTACTGGATAATATTGGTTTCGTCAACGCTGACGGCCAGGACCTGGCCCTTGCGGTTCACACCGACCAAACCGGCTCCCTCGGAATCCGGAGTCGTGGTGAAGATCGTCTCGCTGGAGATGCGGTTCATGAAAATACAAGTGCCAGTCTCGAGATCATAAAGGTGGATGAAGCCGTATTTCGTAACGAGGTAGACCACGTCGTACTTGCTGGACACCTGCATTGCAACGGGGAAATCATTGACCGCCTCTTGTGGGAAGTACACCTCGACGGCCTTCTTCTGGAAGCGGGGGTTGGGTTCTTGGTGATCGATTTCGGCGATTTGCAACTTGGCGCCCGTTTGGGTACGAACGGCGAAAGTGAAGAGGCTGTGGGGTAGGGGGGAGCCCTCGACGGTAATGTTGGCGAAAGAGGCGGCATGGCCTTCGATAAACTGAGAGATCCCGCGCTCCTTTGAGTAAAGCTGCATCGAACCAACGACCCGGCCCTGCTGCTGGCTAATACCGACCACGACCATCCACTTCTCCTCGGCGTTGACGCGGTAATTGATAATTTGGCATCCCTAAAGAGCACCCCCAGGTTAGCATACTAGGCTTCCATTGTTGTATTCACATCGCAAACCACATACTGCAAGGTTGGGAAGTCGGTCGAACACCTTGACGGGGTTCTGCTGTGTGGCATCGTAGACATCCCAGTGGTAGACCGCTGAGTCGGTGACCAGACCGAGGGACCTTTCGCTGAACCACTTCCAGTAGACAATATCTTCATTCATATTCGCCGACTTCAGCTTTTGCCGCGCGCCAAGGTCAAAGATCTGAATGGTACGGCCCTGAGCCTTCAAGGCGATGATGTTCTTGTTCCAATGCATGATCGCACTGTCGGCGTTGATCGGGCGTCGTAGAACTTCATTGTTGTTCTTGAGGTCGATAATGATGACTTCTGGTTTGCTATCATCGTCCAGCTTTTGACGAACACAAACGTAGTGATCAGATTCTAGTGTCTAAAACGGAAGATTGCGATGTTAGCCGGGCCTTGTCATCCATGTTTTGAGGGTCAGTCGCAAGGCAACAGTAAACAACTTACACATGAAGTGAAGCCAATTGATGCCGGCTGTAAACATAAACGTTAGTAGTAGTTCCATGATATCCACAAATATTGCGATGCGCGGCCGGTGCATCCGTCTTGAAGCTCGAGCTCATCACGAAGCATCGCCGGTAATCATGGTTGGGTGTACATACCGCAATGCCGACAGAGGTCAACTGTAGAATTCAGGCGCAGGTCAGTTTCAAAAGCTTCAATGGTTATGGGATAGAGATGAGGGGCAACCACGTACATTGACCAGCTCTGTGAACTTGATAGGGAGAGGTGCCATATTTACGTAGGCCGCAGTACGACCTAGTCCGCCGAATGAAACGCCACGCAAAGAAGGCTGAAGAATTGAAGTATAATGAAAAAGGGTGATGAGATGCGAATGTCACGAGGAAGAAAAGAAGAAAAGAAGAAGATGTATGAAGAGAGGAGGGGGGGGTAGAGATCTGGTAGATGCGGAAGTGACCTCAGGAGGCCGCTGCTGTCGTTGCTGAGGTGTCGCTTATGGGCGATCACGTGATACGGGGGCTTCCAAGATCGTCTCTTTCGGATGCAGTGTTTGTATGTAGGAAAGATAAAGAAAAAGAGAGCAAAATGAAATATAGATAGCAAGCTTGCTGATATCTCGTTTGTCAGATTAACCTGAGAGAAGTGCTGTCAACTCAAGTTCGTACATCTTCTACACATGTTGGAAGTATACCTGACCGCCCTCACGATGCTCCGATGCCCGATGTTTACTACATACTAAGTAACACGTAGGTGGCTCTTACCACTCATCCACCTAGCCACTTTCTCTAGTATTTCTTTGTTTCTTCTGACTTTCAGAGTCAAATACTACTGTTCTGAAAATATATATCACTCACTTTACTCTTTGAAGAACACCCATTTCTCTAAATGCAAGCTATCGACGCCCGCATGAGAATATAAGCTGACCCTCATCGCGTGGACCTTGAAAGCAAGAAATGTACATGTTCAGCCTATTTTACGTTCCAACCGTTACAAGTAGCCTTTCGCGGCTAAAGCCAAGACTTCCGAACTCAGGAGGTTCCAGGATTGGGAATTGGAAATTGGCCCCTTAACCAGATCCACTCTAGCGGAGCCTGTCATCCAACCATTACAATTGCGCTTGAAATATTCGAACGTCATCAGGTGAGCAGCGCCTGAGTCTCTTCGGTATTTTCTTAGTATAAAGATATTTAACCACAGGCCCCAGCTCCAGTAACCCCCAATCTAGGACATCTCCCCAGACCTTGGCAAGGCAATATAGCCGACTGCTAACAGCCCACTAGAGCCCCGAAGGAAGTTATTCCGGTGGTCTTAGACCCTAAATTCACATTAAAACCCGAACCGGAGCCACTGAAGTGCACATCGGCCCATTTTTACTCAAATTTCTCGGCGTAACCCATCAATTACCATGCACACAGCGCCACGCGGCTTGTGTAAGTCGGCTGAGCCAAGTCCCGAAGGATATCTGGCCAAGGTCATCCCCACGCCAAGCCAGCCTTAAAAGTGTGTGGTGCGGGATGTTGCTTGTATCCTGTCCTAGCATTGGAGGCACGGTGGTTCCAACTCCTTGGCATCTGCTTGGCTCCCTAGCGGAGTGTTTACTTGTCCGAAACTCGGGGTATCCTGGGGTGCAGCGGCGTTCATTGTTCCCATCACGAGAAAGATGCGGGATGGAGATGCGGGGGTAGATCGTGGTGTGTACCTATAAAATGGTGGGCGTAGACGTAGAAATCGAAAGGAATATGCCACAGATCACCTGGCAAAATCCCACAAAGTCTACTATCAAAATTTCTGGGCCGCTTGGTTCAGAGTGATCTGATTATTCTGTCGGTTAGCTTGCCTTACCTACTTCCTCTTCTATCTTCTTGCCTCTTTTTTTTCTTCTTTTTTTTTGATAGATTGCCATAATGGCGTCTTCAAATGAGAGGGCAGATCCCATTCCGGATGGTATGTTCGCCACGGCACGTCAGTCCATCGGAGATCTCTTCATCTGGAAGCAACGTGTCGAGGTGACCAATGAGCACGGGGAGTCATACGCAGAATGGCAATCTCCAGAGTCTATTAAAAACCCTTTCAGTCTCATGGCGCAGCTTTCAGCTCGAGACTGGCTATTCTTCATAGTGGGACTCATTGCCTGGACTGCCGATGCATTTGACTTCCATGCCCTCTCCATCCAGACGGTAAAGCTGGCAGACTATTACGACAGATCCAAAACGGATATTACGACTGCCATTACTCTGACTCTGCTGCTGAGGAGTGTAGGAGCTGCATTCTTTGGACTCGCTGGTGATAAATATGGTCGTAAATGGCCCATGGTGCTTAATATGATCATTCTGGGAATCTTGCAAATTGCCACCATTTATAGTAAGACCTTCCAGCAGTTCTTGGCTGTACGAAGTCTTTTTGGTCTTTTCATGGGTGGCGTTTATGGAAATGCTATCTCGATGGCTTTGGAACATTGCCCGTGAGTATTATCCTCCAAGACTCAGCGACTTTCATTAATCATCCTACGAATCAGTGTCAACGCGAGAGGCCTTATGTCTGGAATCCTCCAACAAGGGTATTCCCTGGGATATGTGTTTGCAGCATGTGCCAACCTTGGTGTTGGCGGTGGAACAGAAACTTGGAAGACCGTATTCTGGATTGCAGGTGAGTCTACTATTCCCACCGAATACTGTTTGCCCACCACTAACAATTTGTTCTGTACAGCCGGTATCTCAATTGCAGTTGGTCTCGTTCGCATCTGCTTCCCCGAGTCACAGTCCTTTATCGAAGCCAAGAAAGCCGGCAAGCGAACAATGAACGCAGGCGAGTTTTGGCGTGAAACAATAAGTATGTTGGGCAAGGAGTGGCGCATGTGTGTCTACTGTGTCATTCTCATGACCTGGGTATGTTATGACTGATATTCCAGCTCCCACCAGCATTTATCTAATCTGTCCCGTGATAGTTCAATTTCTATTCCCACACATCCCAAGACTCGTACACCACGTTCATGCTCACTGCAAAGGAGCTTGATAACAAGGGCGCCTCACGGGCTTCAATTCTGATGAAGACAGGAGCCTGTGTGGGCGGAACCATCATCGGCTACCTGTCCCAATTCTTCGGTCGTCGCCGAGCAATCATCGTGTCCGCCTTTGTATCTGGGGTCCTCATCCCGGCATGGATTCTCCCAGAAGGCGAGAGGTCTCTGAGCGCGACAGGATTCTTCATGCAATTCTTCATTCAAGGAGCATGGGGCGTGATTCCCGTTCATCTGGCCGAACTATCACCCCCGGCGTTCCGCTCTTCGTTCACGGGTCTGACATACCAGATTGGAAATATGATTTCCTCGCCATCGTCGCAGATTATAAACGCAGTCTCTGAGTCCACATTTATCACTAGTGCAAGCGGCCATCGTGTTGAAGCCTATGGGCCTGTGATGGGAGTTGCCACTGCCATCATTGCTCTCGGTATCATGGTCACTGCTGCTGTTGGTCCTGAGAAACGTGGTCGCCGGTTCGAAAGTGTTGTGGCTGGAGTTGATGATGCTGCCAATGCCAAAGCCATGGATTTGGAAACTGGTGAGGATGATCATAAGCCGAGTGACAAGACCATTGAGATGGCGGATCAGAAAATCTAAATTGCTACCTGTGGTAGTTGATAGTTGATTTTGGAATCGGCGTAATTTCGGGCGCTTTTTTCTACGGAGTGCAATATAGAGAGGCTTATACCTACTATATTCTCCATCTTGTCTGGGTTTGAGTACTTTACATTATGATTTATGTCAAGGATAACAGAAGAAGAACGAGAGAATGAAATGATACTAGTATACCCAGCCCTTCACATGCCCCAACACGCTTTTTAAGGTGTTAGACCGCACCACGCAAAGCACAATCCCATGTATAAATTACATACGTAGGATGTACCTTTTGTATGAGATGCCCATATACAAGGTACTATGAGTAAAGACTTTATATCTCAACCACAGTATGCTTTAGGTAGTAAATAAACCTAGCTTATGATACTTGGTTCTTTGGTTGTATATATTTGAGAAGGATTAATTTACAGATAGTGTTTAAAGTAGTGGTCCAGGAAGTTTTTGCATTATCATCTTTTAGCAGAGCTTTCAATTTTGAACTCTAATATATCTTTAAGTAAGTTAATTGACTTACCTAGGTATATGAATCTTGATTAAACCAAGCGCACAGTATTCCTCTTGCAGTAAAACTTACATATAACGAACTAATTGAGACCCAACAAAATACTCGTTAAACCCAAGTATTCTAACATGCAGGTCTATAACTATACATCATATATATACTAGGTTAAACACAAATTTAGACTTCAAAATGTCACAACTGCTCTGTTTCTATACATAGAGATTCCTCGCCTATAATAGCCTCTCATATTTCTACAAAAGCTTCATATTTTACTGATCTCTATCTCAAAATAAAGGGCTGGAATCGCTACTACTCAGAAAGCGGGACGACCTTCTGAGAGCTGGACCGAGCTTCTAAGAGGTGGCAATCAACCAGCGAGGCATTTTACCTACATAGGGAATAATAATTAACTAAATGATCGAAATTGCCCGACTCAGCTCCGATATAACGAATTTGTAAGGCAGATAGTTTAACGGCGTTTGTAGTGAGAGGAAACTTCCGTTATTACTACGAATTGAAGCGGATTACTTTACTGGAATCTACAGATACAGGCTTCTATATCTATGTAGACTATTAGGTATCAAAGTAATTCAGGCGTCTTAAAAGTCATGTCATTTCAACTGTTAAGTACCCACCGACAACCCCCTCTTTATGGATAGAGCAGAGCCGAGTATAGCAATCTCCGGGGTATAAACACTCGAGTCTTCTTGGCTGCGTGTCTCGGAGCCCACATCATTGTGGCTCGATTCCGGGTAGAGGATGGGCTATCCAAACTGTAGGACAAGCTGCTGTCTAAGCGGCCACACAGTATGTTGTGTATAAACGTGGGCAGTTTTCGTGTCGCCATTGTCGTCAGATCGAAGCACCATATTGTCACTCTACAAGCTACGACCGGTTTACTTCTATGCCAGGCAAATGGCACCTACGAGGATAGGATAAGGACAGACAAGATAGGCCAGAACAAGGTACCCAATCCACCACGAGAAGATTCTCGCTGGGAAAGAGACCGACTCTTTGATGAAGCCCGCAAGGCATTCTCAAGCGAGTCTTGGCTAGACACTAAGTCGAAACCCAGTGTCCGCCATCCAATTCAACAATGGTTATGCGGAAAACATCACCTCTCGTGAAGCCTCATTGTGAAAAGGGAAAAGCAGCAGTAAAAGGGTAATAATCAATTCATGTCTCTCCCACGCCTATCCTGGTTGCCGGAGTACAAAATCAAGACCATGTTGGATGCAGAGATCAAAAGGGGCCCGCTGACTGGCAGTGGGGTGCCCGTCCACAAATTTTGTTTCCTCGAGTACTCGGGATAATTTTTTGGTTCTTGTCGAGTACCTCGTACTTCACAGGCCCTACCCAGCCATTATCTCTGATTTGGAGACTTAACGGATAATTCCATCGTACTTGGTCTTGTACCACTTCATGGTCTCGGAGGTGGTGATGCGGTGGTTGACACCAATCTTGGACTGGCAGCGGCGGCGCTTGGCAACACGGGCACCGGGGCGGTCCCTAAGATAGTTTGTTAATACACGGGGCGAATCACAGTAAAATACAGTGTCCAGTGGAAAACTTACATGCAGACGAAGAAGTCCATGCCGTAGATACCAATACCGGGGTCGTACTTGATACCGAGATCGATGTGCTCGCTGATACCGAATCCGAAGTTACCGGTCTCAGAGAAGTTGCGCTTGCGGAGCTCGTACTCCTTGACCTTCAGGCCACGCTCGAGGATCTCCTCGGCCTTGGCGCCACGGATGGTGACGTGGACGGAGATCTTTTCGTTACGGCGGATACCGAAGGTACGGACGGTGTAACGGGCCTTGCTGTAGACGGGGGTCTGACCGGACAGCTGCTCGAGAACCTTGGCGGCACGAGTGAGTCTATCACCGGACTCTCCGACGGAGATGTTCAGGACCAACTTCGACAGGCGAAGGGATCGGCAGGGGTTCTCGGCCTTAGCAACTTGGGCGGACTGCATAATGTTAGTCGCAAATTGTGAATGGTGCATCTAGTCAAAGAATAGATATTTGAGGGAAATTGAAGATTGGGTGCGCGCAAGACGGGAATCTCCAGGTTTGGGCCCAGATTAAATGGAATGAAGTAAAACAAAGCAGTCGATCTGGAATGTGTGATTTGGATTGCAAGGAGATGAACATACCATGACGGCGGTTGGGCGTGAAGTGGTTGTCGACTGAGGAGACAAGAGTGATCGCGGAAAAAGAGAAAGTGTGGACTGTGGGTTCCTACACGTGACTTGGAAGCCCTGATCTTTGCTTTGGTAATGAGCCTAATTTCAGCGCTTAGTCAGTAAAACTTTTGACCCGCCTTTTGCCTGAGGCACCAAAGGGCTTGAGACCGAGCTGACTCATGTCTTAGATAATCCAGTATCAAGAACTGGCAGCACCTGACAAGCTTGAGCTTCACATCTTTGATAGGATCTCGCATCTTTTGCTTCATCCCCCACAGTAGAAAGACTTTCTCTATCTACTGATCTCTGTTTTTTGGTCTGTCAAGTCGCATCCGTGCGCGCTCTCTAGCCAACATGGCTTCCCACAAGATGGTGAGTTTCTCGTCCCCGTTTGCACCCCCGAAACCCGTGCGGTCAATGGCTGTCGCTAACTTCTTTCCTTTAGCAAAACCTTGTGAGTCTGGCTCAAATTGATTCTAGTTCTCGATTGGAATATCTAACTTCTCCTCCAGATTAACTACCGGATGCGCGTAACATTGAACGATGGGCGTCAAATGACCGGTTCCATGCTTGCATTCGATAAGGTATTTCTCACTGCTTCAGAAACCGAGGCGCTCAAACTGACCTTTCTGCTCTCTAGCACATGAACCTAGTTCTTGCAGACACAGAAGAATTCCGTCGCATCAAGCGGAAATCCAAGCCCGCTGCCGGTCCCACAAACGCCCCGCTGGTCGAAGCGGAAGAGAAGCGAAGCCTCGGCCTGACTATCGTGCGCGGTACTCAAGTCGTGTCTTGCTCTGTTGAAGGTCCTCCTCCTGCCGACCCCTCTGCCCGACTTGGAACTACCGGACCCGGCGCAGCTGCCACTCTTGCCGCGGGCCCTGGTATCAGCAAGCCCGCTGGCCGTGGCCTGCCTATCGGACTTGGAGGCCCTGCAGCCGGTGTTGGTGGACCCCCACCCCCAGGTGGCTTCGGATTCCCCCCTGGCGGTTTCCCAGGTGCCCCTGCACCCGGCTTCGCTGGACGTGGAGGCCCCCCGGTGGACCTCGTAAGTACTCCCATTTGCCTATACTGACTGAGACTCAAACTGACTGGTTTCTTTCTAGCTGGCTTTGCACCTCCTCCTGGATTTGCTCCTCAGGGTGGCCCCCGTAAGTTTGCGCCCAAATAATTCTCCCATTCCATCTCCCATACTAATATTTCATTCTTATAGCTGCCGGTTTCCAACCTCCTCCTGGCTTCCAGCCTCCCGGTCAGGGACGCGGATACCCTCCTCCTGGATTTGGTGGCAGGTAATTGGAAATGTACACAGAGGACTATTCTATGCTTTAAATTATCGGCGATCTGATTTCACCCCGAAAGGAACAAGGGCGGCTCAGCGCAGAATAAGAACAATTGTCAACGCCTCCAGCGAGAGATAACGATACGCGGACAGGCTAGATTACCCCAACTTCTACTGGGCAAGGCGTTGCGGCGCATGGATGGAGGTCGTGTCGAGGAACAGGACAAAAAAGACCAAAATCCTTTTGAATTACGCATTAAGTCAAAAAAAAAATATGCTAGCTTTTTAAACGCGCCCTTTTCATTCAACCCCGTCTAATATCCCAATTCTTCATGTCCACGTCCTGTTAAATTATGTTGTGTCTTCTATATTGTATGCTGCCTCCTTCCACTCTTCCACTGCCTACATAGATAGGCCTATATGTAATAGATTTGCGTTCTTGTTATATACCATCTAGTTGGTTTCTTCATTTGTTGTTGTTTGAACATTAAATCTTAACATAGAGGTGGATTTGAGGTGGTCAGCGTGAAGCATCAATCCAATATATATTTGTATTGTTCTTCTTAGATTGCGCCCGAAAACCTCAATATATGAAGAATACAACTAAAAACGACGATATTTTACATAGCCACTAATAGTTACTAACTATTTGCACTCATTTCGATACAATAAAATGATACTTGATCTATAAAATATCAGTTTCAACGAAGATGATATTGTAGTAATGTACTTCACGTGACACGGCCGACCCCGGGTGAGTTGAGCACTTCCGCATCGTCCAGATACCGACCTCTCCCCCGAATCCAATCCCGTGTGATAACTCCCAGCAACTTCACGATGGCTGCTGTTATTAAGGCAATCAACGCCAAGATCCGCTCCAACTCGGTGCTGGACTATGTCTGCTCAACCCGTACGTATCGACCCCGGTTTCCCTTCCCGTCCCGAGATCGGCCAACGGCGAATGAGACCGAAGGAGAATAAGCACTGGAAGCGACGTCAAGGATGAGAGGAACTCGATTTTCCCTCTCAAACTTGCACCCTAACAAAGCAACAAAGCGCAAATTAACTGCACAGATTGCTGACAATCAATGGCGCTTCCTAGACTTCTGGGGCCCCGTCTCCAACTTCGGTATCCCCATTGCCGCTGTGATGGACACACAAAAGGACGCTGAGATGTACGTTGTTATCCGATAACTGACGGGAGCTTGGGCTTTCGTCTTCTGCGTTACCCTTGGCTGCAATAGTCCCAGAGCAACTGTACTGATACCTCCATCTTCACAGCATCTCCGGCCCCATGACCGGTGCCCTCGTTGTCTACGCTGCCACCTTCATGCGCTACTCCCTCGCTATCACCCCCAAGAACTACCTCCTCTTCGCATGCCACTTGACCAACTTCGGCGCCCAGACTACCCAGGGATTCCGTTATCTCAACTACTGGAAGTACGTTTCATCCCCTCAAGGCCCGTTTTGGTCTTGTTTGTCTACAAGCATCATATAGTCGTGTTTACTAATTTGGTTCTACTTTACAGGTGGGGAGGCCGGGAAAAGCAGCTCGCCGAGCAGGCTGCTAAGGGCGGCGCAGCCGCCGAGGCCGGTGCTTAAGAATCGTCTCCGGGAAGAAATTGTCTGTGCTTTTTTTCGGTTTTCAATGGGGCTAATAAGCATCTGTCTCATTTCGCAGCATTGCACCTCCATATACATGGTCTGCTGGTTTCTGCATAGAGGCCAGATGAGTCTCGGACAATGATAAAGGAGGAGGCATATAGAGGGAGACTTGCGGATTTGAGGAAGACGCTTAGATATCGGCGCTGGCTGCACTCTACTTCTAGTCTGCCTGCTGATAGTCACTGTACATAGGCTCTATATTATTGCGCTCGAATCATATTCCCTATATGGGATGACCTAGTTTTTTGATCGTGAGAACTTCGAGAGCCGGTGATAGGCTCGGTCTGTTATTTTTGATTCATTCCTGATCCGATGAACTTCTAAAGAAACCCGCATAAATATGATCGGGTAGATAGTCCCCCAAACCAAGAAAATATGTATACAGAAAGGGTAGTCTGACCCCAAAATTCGCCGACAATACTGACAATTTGACCAAGACTGTGAATGAACATCACAAGTATGCCCTCCGTCCATGTGTCGAAGCAACATATGAAAACCCAATGATAGATATGCCAGTCTAGGGTTGAGACAGAACAAAGAAATGCAACAAGACCTATCTCGCCACGCTCTACAGTAACCAAAAAAAAAAAAAAAAAAAAAAAAAAACTTCAAACAGAGTCACAGTATCCTGGGCTTTGAGGGACGTCAGGGCCCATCCAGCTCATGAGGGTCAGGTACGTCGTATAGACGCAGCATATAGCGCCGAAGACAGCAAGAGTTACGTCGGCAATCGCCTGGCGTTTGGAGCGAGCACAAGCACGCAGGTGCAGGAGGGGCTACAGCGATATAATGAGTCAGTCATACCGTTCTGTGATGATTAGGAGGATATAGGATGAGGACATACCGGGTATACGTAGATCAATGGAACACAAGCAAAGCTTCCGACAAGGGAAACGAACTTGTCTAGATCATTTGCACCACACCAGGCAACAACAGCACAGACCATAACCAGGAAGAAACGGAAACTGTTCTTCTTCCACTTGATATATGGGTTGTACTTGCCACTGCGAGTGAAGAGCTCGTTCTCCATAATGCGGATAGCGGGGAAGAGCTGCAGCGGAGTGCTCAGCAGGATGGCAAGTGAGTAGAGGAACTGGACAACGTTGACAAATTTATCATCCTGGGGGAGGTTAAGAAGAATGACGGTCTTCGTGGCCGATCCGTAAGCCGCATAACTCAAGGCACCGGCAGACAGGAAGATAAAGGTGATCACAACCATGACTCCAGCCAGGACACCAGGGAACCTGTTTGGCTGCTTCATTGATTCTTGAATCGGGATGATGAGACCGATACCTTCGTAGGTGAAGATGGCGGTACCAATAAACATGGACCAGTTGGCTGGATTGAAGGAAACGACGTCTGAAATGCCGCCCTGGTCAACCAGAGTGCTGATATCGTAGTAGTAGATATATAGTAGACCCAAAAGAATAAAGGCATCGGCAATCAGGGCGGTAAACCCAAGTTTGCTGATGTCCCGAATCAAAGACAGAGGCAGGAAGATGACCAGCTGCAACAAAACCAGGTACTTGATGTCAATGAATGTCACGCACTTGCTCACAGCTAGCACGAATGCCTGCAAATTTTGCGAGACGAAGACAATGTACGCTGCCACAAAGCCTAACTGACTCAGGACAATTGATCCGAGAATGATGCGTCGCATGTGTTTGCCGTATAGGATGCCACCGATGTCACCGAAGGACCCTTCGATCTTCATGCGAGTATTGACCAAAAGAATGAACGCATAATAGCTCAGAATCGAGACTCCCAGAAGCACCATGCTACTGAAGAGCATACCACCATTGAGGAAGGCTCGTGGCAGGAACAAAATACCGGTACCCACAAAGGATTTGAGCAGTAAGAGTACTGCACCTGTTGTAGTAGTTGTCCCTGCCGGTGAGCGCTGCTTATGCTTTCTCTTCTTCCGACCCGATGTTTCAGGCTGCAATAGCGCTGCGTCTTCTCCAGACTCTCTGCCCTCCTCGGCCTCGTCCCAGGCATCAGACGAGAAGTACTCGTCCGGCCCTAGCACCTCGTCATCTTCCTCCAATTCTTCTCCGGCAAAGTGTCCATAGAGAGTCAAGAACTCCAAGAAGCTAGTAGTCGGGAGTTGAGGTGCGCCATTTCCATGGGGCGCTCCTGTATTTGACCCGTGGACACTTCCGCGGTGTGGACTTCCAGCCGCTCTTCGTAGATAATCTCTGCGGAACCCTCCTGGAACCCGGATTGTGTCAATGTCTTCCGTATCAGCCTCTGGCCTTGGTCGGCTGACGCTAAAGCTCTTGCTGCGCAGGAACCGCCCTGCGGCTTCGGCCTCGGCATCCTCCGCCCAACGGTAAACCTGTCGTGTGATATCACCACCCTGAAGCTGTAGACTCGAGAAGTTATCCTCACCACCAAGGCTGGTCGCAATTTCTGACTGATTGTCTGTATGTTCCGTGACTAGATGCCGCTTGATAACTTCAGGGTCTTCGTATGGAGCCATGCCCGGGGAGTCGGCTCCATTTTTGGTATCGAAAGAGCCATACTGAGAGGCTAATGGTCGGGTATCTAGAGTCGAATGCACCGCAGGGGATCCGTTGTGTCGCGACGGAGTTCCAAATCTCGGTGGCGAGCGACCAAGGCTTTCTTGGAGTTGGGATGCAAGGATAGAATGTCCAGGACCGGGGATCGAGGACGGATTGGCAATCGACCTGGAAAACTCCTGCTCGGTGCTGATATTTGTGACAGGTCGGCTGGCAGGAATACCCTGTCGAGACGACAAGGATGTTCCCAACGAAGGGGAGGGTACTGGGGATGCGAGGCGTGCCATGGAAGCCTGTCTGCTACCAAACTCAGGTGCGGGGGACCTCGAGCGCACTGAAGACGAGGCTATTGGCACAGATCGAGCTGGATTTAGGGACGAGCCCTCTCCGTTATCCGCCATTTTCAAGGTGGCCTCAGGGTCAAGTTAGCTCCTGACAAGATGCCGTGTTTAGGCTCGGGGAATGGGCATGGAAAGAAGGCCGGATGCTTGAAATAACAGTGCAGGTCAGCTTCTCGGAGGGAAGATTCGGGTGAAAAGGCCAAGATGTAAATGAGGAGGGTTTGAGACACTAATCATAGCGCCAAGCACTTCGTGGCCGATCAGCTCCAAGTGCGGTTGATGGGATGCAAACATTTTCCAGTTTGCATCCCATCAACGTCATCTACTGATACAGCTTGTTTTTCTTTTTCGGTTCATTTGATATTAGCGCCGTCTCTCTGTAGACTCAATGGTCTTGCTGGGACTATTAGCTTCTGTTATCTAAATTGCTTTGTTGTTTATACCCTCATGTTCATACCATAAATCTTGCAACTGATATGGCGAAACGAGTCGGAGAATCCTCCGACTCCTTGTCTCGGCGACGCCCAACTTTCGCGACTCGGACCGCTCAAGAGGATGTCTCCCGTCTCGACCCAGGAGACTCGGCCCATGCTATCTCCGACGAACGTACTCGCCTGCTACCCTGGCCACCGACTCGATGGACCCGTCCGTATGAGCCCGTGAATTCGTCAGAACCAACCGACGACCAACGCCATTCCTCACCCGTACATTACTTCCGGGGCCTTTCTCAGTGGTGGCATAGCCGAGGGGACCACAATCAAGAACAGGAGACCGGCGGAGACACCACTTCACAAAATGTGTACCTGTCTGCGGATCCTCTTCGCGACGCCCGCGCCGATAAGAAGGACAAGAGTGGACATCGATCCCGATCGGTAGATGAACCGAAGAAGCTTGGTACATTCTCTGGTGTCTTTGTTCCAACGACATTGAATGTCTTGAGCATTCTTATGTTCCTCCGGTTCGGATTCATCCTGGGACAAGCTGGTGTATTGGGCATATTAGGTGAGCATACGTCCTTACAAAGTCAGGATCCTACGTCTGATACATCAAAGGGCTGCTACTTGTATCATACACAATTAACCTCGTGACAACGATGTCTCTGTCCGCAATTGCAACCAACGGGACGGTCCGAGGCGGTGGTGCATACTACCTTATTTCTAGATCTCTGGGTCCCGAATTTGGTGGCTCCATCGGCATTGTATTCTATCTTGGCTATGTTTTCAACACCGGCATGAATGCTGTTGGCTTAGTGGACTGTTTTACCCAGAACTTTGGTATGCAGTCTGGGGACTGGGCCAACTTCCTGGAGGAAGGCTTTTGGTGGCAGTACTTATGGGGAACTATTATACTGGTATTTTGCACAGGAATTTGCTTGGCAGGAAGTTCGATATTTGCGAGGGCAAGTAACGGGCTTTTGGTCATACTACTCGTGGCAACCTTCAGTATACCGCTATCTGCGGTTTTTATGAAGCCTTTCTCAATCCCTCGCCAGGGTGTTGAGTTCACAGGACTTCGTTTGAAAACTTTGATGGGGAATCTCAAACCTCATCTAACTAAAGGCGCTGCAGGGAGCCAAATAAAAGGACGAGAGAACTTCCAGGACCTCTTTGGCATTCTATTTCCTGCCACAGGCGGTATCTTCGCGTAAGTTGCTGACAGCAGACGTTTCAACTCCATTTCACTAATTGGCCACCAGAGGTGCAAGTATGTCCGGTGACTTGAAGAACCCGAGCAAGGCTATTCCTAAGGGTACACTCTCGGGTTTGGCTTTGACTTTTGTCGCCTATGGACTTGTCATCCTTGCGATGGCGGCCTCGGTGACCCGGGAGTCTTTCTATAACAACGTGAATGTTATACAAATCGTAAGTTCTTCTTTAAGAGAGGAAAACTACAAGCACGCTCTAACTGGGTGTAGGTAAATGCCTCTGATAGTGTGATCCTTCTAGGAGAATTCGCAACCAGTTTCTTTTCCGCCTTAATGGGTGTGATTGGGTCTGCTAAACTTCTTCAAGCCATTGCGCGAGATAGCCTCTTGCCTGGCATAGGAATCTTTGCCCAAGGCGCGCAGAAAACCGACGATCCCGTATATGCCATCATCATAACTTTTGTGTTCGCCCAGGTCACAATGCTCTTCGACATCAACCGCATTGCGTCTTTTGTTACTATGACTTACTTGATGACTTTCCTCGTGACGAATCTCGCGTGTTTCCTCTTGAAAATTGGCTCTGCACCCAACTTTCGCCCGTCGTTCCACTACTTCAATTGGCAGACTGCAGCGGCTGGAACGCTCGTCAGTGGGATTAGCATGTTTTTTGTGGACGGTGTTTACGCTACGGGATGTGTAGGAATCTTGATGATTCTCTTCCTGCTGATCCATTATACCTCGCCGCCTAAGCCTTGGGGCGATGTCAGTCAAAGTCTGATCTATCATCAAGTGAGAAAATACTTGCTTCGCCTGCGTCAGGAGCACGTCAAGTTCTGGCGTCCTCAGATCCTACTTTTTGTCAGCGATCTCGACAAACAATACAAAATGGTCTCCTTCTGCAACTCGTTAAAGAAAGGATCTCTGTTTGTACTAGCTCATGTTCTCGTGACCGATGACTTTTCAGCAGCTGTCCCTGAAGCACGTCGCCAACAGACAGCATGGACAAAATTTGTCGAGTATTCCAAGATCAAAGCCTTCGTCAACATTTCCGTCTCGCCCGCTGCGGAATGGGGTATGCGAAATATTGTCTTGAATTCCGGACTAGGCGGCATGAGGCCTAACATCGTTGTGATCGACCAATTCCGATCGGACCACTCGCTCGTTGAAACTTTCTCCTTGAACGGTGGTCGCAGAGACTCGAGGACTAGACGCCACTCGGTCCACTCGAGCACGCAAGCCCAAGATTCCAACGCGTCTGGGTCGGCAAACCCACCTATGAGCGGGCAGAGCTATGTCACGATCCTCGAAGATCTCTTATTCAAGCTTCGGATCAATGTTGCCGTAGCTAAGGGATTCGAGGATCTAGAGCTACCAGACCCCAGCGGTCGCCACACTAAGAAGTATATTGATTTGTGGCCGATCCAAATGTCCGCCGAGCTAGGGGCTGATAGTGAAAGCAAGCAAAATGTGCTGACCACTAATTTTGACACGTACACTTTGATCCTTCAACTGGGTTGTATTCTCAACACTGTTCCTTCGTGGAAGAAGACATACAAAATCCGAGTTGCGGTGTTTGTGGAGTACGAGACCGATGTGGAAGATGAAAGAGGGCGAGTTGAGGCTCTCCTTGACAAATTACGGATTGAGGCCGAAGTCTTGGTTTTCTGGCTTGCTTGTGGTGATCTCCAGGCTTATCAAACCATCGTGAATGATGACGCGTCGGTCACAGCTGATACCAGAGAGAGGGTTAATTCCGCTCTACAGGGGGAGGACTGGTGGCAAGGCGTCTTACGAGCTCGTGCCCTAAATCAAGAACCGGATTCGGACAAAACCAGTGACAGTCTTCATCTTGATAAGCCATATACGTGGCAAGGATCATCGAGCCAAGACAATGGAGCCAGACCTTTACACCATAGAGTGACTGGCTTGAGAAAACTGATCCAGTCCACTCGTCGCAGACGATCTGTCTCCAGCTTCCGGGCTTTAGCAGGAGTGAACCTCGGTATGCAAACGCATCGCTTGCTAGATGCGTTCGTCGACTACGACAGCTCCGATAGTGCGAATGACAGCGAAGACAGTGACCTGGAGGCGTATGTCAGCGATCCAGAACCAGAGGACGGCGGAGAAGACATAGTCAATGCTCGAAATGAGGCTGTACCTGTTTCCGGCTCTTCAAGGCTCCTTGGCCGGTCCAAGACCGATGACTGCAGCCCTACCGCAGACTCCCCGAGCACACCAGTGCGTGCGAGCTCTCAAGTAGAACAAACGTCATCCTCCCAGCTAATCCCATCCATAATTGAGACTGGTGACGATGCCTCCCCGAAAAGCAAACCTCTAGGTCTACGACCCTCCATGAGCCGTTCTGCTTCCAGCAATCGGTTCAGCTCCTCGCCTATCCCCGAAGCCAAAGTGATCACCGAAGCCGAGGAGGGCAATGGACCATCTATCATGTTTGCGGCGCAAAACTCACCTCCCCGATTTGCAAACAAGCTAGATTCTATTTATGCTCGTCGTCCATCTGCCGTGTCTCCCACATCCCCCGGTGCGCACAGCAATACACATGCAACAGGATACCCGGGGGTAGCGTCGGTTCCATTGTCTTTCAATGATCTCCCTAGTCGAGCACAGCATCTGATTCTAAATGAGTTGATGGTCCAGCAGAGTGGTGATACCGCTGTGATCTTCACGACTCTGCCGTCTCCCGTGGAGGGGACTTCGACTAGCGTGGAAGACAGTGCGTCTTATTTGAGCGACCTAGACGTCCTGTGGAACGGCTTACCCCCATGTCTGCTGGTGCACAGTAATAGCATGACTGTGACGATGAATTTGTGATGAATTGATGACTGCGAATTATACAGAACTGTACATAACACATGCTAGATTTTCTTAGATTGGAAATATGTATTTGACAGCAATGTTAATGCACATATTCTACCTGTGGCTGTAAATAGGTGTAACTGCCATACACAAAGGCATAGAGACGATCATCCCGGGCGCTACTGCACGCCACAAAATCTCTGCACTTGTTAGGATTATCATTGTATAACAGATAAAAAACCCCAGAATTGTAAAGATATAGAGAAAATAAGAAGAGAAGTAGTAAGACTTAGGGCCAAAATCAACGAGAAATTAAATATGACCAATTGGTATTGTTGTGGCTGTGATTGGATGATTTCTCTCTCGTTCCCTGGTATACCCAGTAGCCTCGAGCACTTCTCCCCAACTTTCTACCTTACTCCACGTCTCTTGGCTATTGGACTCTTTGGTGATTTGGCTATTATACTCATTCTTTACCTTCTTACTTTCTTCAATTCTTTGAATTATTGTCTATTTCTATCTGTTTAATTCCTAATACCTTTGCCCCCTTTGCCCCTCGAATTCCAAGCCTGTCATGACCGAGAATGCCGCCCACCCATTGAACGGTATGGGTACAAATCCCGTTTCACGTCGTACAGTCGACTTTCATCCTGAAAGCACGGTCAAAGTCCTCCCTATTCACCCCAAGGGTGTGAACGGAAACTGTGTCCTGGACGATTCCGACAGCGCCTCCGTCTCCTCCGTCTCAGAAACACACGAAGCGATCACCAGGGAACCCAAGCGGCCGATAATGGCCCGCAAGGCCTCTTCGCCTATGGCGCCTACCTTTATGGTATCTGCGCCGGGCAAGGTTATCGTCTTTGGCGAGCATGCTGTGGTTCACGGCAAGGCTGCCATGGCCGCGGCCATCTCTCTTCGCTCCTACCTTCTCGTCACCACCCTCTCTAAATCACAGCGTACGATTACGCTGAACTTCCGGGATTTGGGTCTTAGTCACACTTGGGATATTGACACCCTACCCTGGGACAAGTTCCACGAGCCCTCAAAAAAGAAGTTTTACTACAGCCTTGTCACCGAACTCGACCCCGAACTTGTCGACGCAATCGAACCACACCTCCAGGGCGTCTCCAAGGGCCTCCCAGAGGAGCAGCGCAACATCCACATCCGCTCCGCATCCTCCTTCCTCTACCTCTTCCTCTCTCTAGGCTCCCCGCAAAGCCCAGGCGCTATCTACACTCTTCGATCCACCATCCCCACTGGAGCTGGCCTAGGTAGTAGTGCTAGTGTCTGCGTCTGTATTAGTTCTGCGCTGCTTCTTCAAATTCGTACACTCGCCGGACCCCACCCAGACCAGCCACCGGAGGAGGCAGAGACACAGATCGAGCGTATCAACCGCTGGGCATTCGTTGGAGAGCTCTGTATCCATGGAAATCCTAGCGGCGTGGATAACACAGTGGCCGCAGGCGGCAAGGCTGTGATTTTCCGGCGCGACGATTACTCGAAGCCTCCAACAGTCGTCTCGGTGCCCACTTTCCCCGAACTTCCCCTCCTACTTGTCAACACCCAACAAGCGCGTTCCACAAAGACAGAAGTCGACAAAGTCGGAGCTCTAAGAAATGCCCATCCCATCGTGACGGAGTCAATACTTAACGGCATCGATCAAGTGACATGCTCTGCGCAACGTTTGATCGAGGACCCTAGTTTCGAGGGCATCTCTGAGGCCACCCTCGCCCACTTTGGAACCCTAATCCGTATCAACCACGGCTTCCTTGTCTCCCTAGGCGTCTCTCACCCCCGTCTCGAACGCATTCGTGAACTTGTCGATTACGCCGACATCGGTTGGACCAAGCTGACCGGTGCGGGCGGTGGCGGATGTGCGATTACCCTCCTCCGACCTAACGCGAAGGCCGAAGTCAAGCAGGACCTCGAACAGAAGTTTGATGAGGAGGGTTTCACTACGTACGAGGTTACCCTCGGTGGTGACGGTGTTGGTGTTCTCTACCCGGCCGTCCTACGTAATGGCTCGGACGAAGAGGGTGGTGAGGAGATCGATCAACAGAAGTTCGAAAATGCCGAGGGCCCTGAAGGTATTGAGCGTCTTGTTGGTGTCGGGGTCGAGGAGAGGAGAGAGGGCTGGAAGTTCTGGAAGCGAGCTACCAATTAAGCCGCTTGTCTTGGCCTTGTAACGCAGTGTGACATAAATCCCGACTTGCCTTTCCTACCCTGGGTCACCACCTTCTGCGGCCCAATTTGGGAAAGTCATTCAGGTCAAGACTTTTGTTCTGTCTTGGTTTTGATTTGACCTTCTTTTTACCCATTCATCTCCCATTCTCTGTACACATTATCCTTATCCACCATACGCATTATACACCTACTTCTTTTCCTTTTTTGTCTTCATTCTCGGTGTCAACCTGATGGTCTACCTTGTTGAGTTTCGTCGTGGACTTCACGAATGCATTTGCGTTCGTCTCCATCCCTGTTCGGATTTCGGTTCGGGTTCTGTTTGTTGCCCTTTCCCTCACTTCTCGATTTCTGCAACTTTCGTTCCGGGCTTTCTCTTTGCACGAATTAAATTGACGACATGACTGTGGAAGGACTGCTCCCCTAGATCGGTTCGGGTTTCAAATACATCAATCACATAATACTATTGCTTTACTCGGTAGAACTCTGCTGTTTTCCCCCATAAAGACAAGTAGAGACACCCCCCCCCCCCCCCCCCCCGCATGCAGTTTTGGGATGATTTATGAGCAGGCCAGAGTTGTAATCCAGGGGGGAAAGAAGTACCAAAAAGCAAAAATAAATGAAAGCCCCAGGCGCGGATCGAACGCGCTACCTTGCGATGAATGCTTATATTGCAATCGCACGCTCTACCAAATGAGCTACTGGTGCTCTTATTGGAAACGCTCAGAAAGGTTGGCTTCTTCTCGTAAACAGATTTTACTCACATCGTCGCTGTGGAGATCATCCATGGATTGACCTCACTTAGATTGGCTGAGTCATATAGATTTAGGGCCAAAACATTGTAGTTATAGCTATAGATGATGACCGACAGGTCTTGTTTCTTTGTCATTTACAAAGAAGTTCTTCATCATTTACAAAGAAGTTCTTCATCCGACTATTGCCAGCACGATGCTCAATCTGTCCTTTTCTCTCCTACTATGGACGCGTTTCAAAACCTTCCCATCGAGATTGTCCTTTCCATAGTACATCTACATCATACAGCTGACTTTTTCGGAGTCTACAGTTTTCTTCAGGTCTCTCCGCATGTGTAATCAGTGTTTGGGCCAACCCTTTGATACTCTCCCTCGTTCATTCAAACCTTTGAACTTTGATGAATTTGCCTCACATTCAATTAAATTATCTGAATTCTAAGCCGCCAATGCAACATTAGAATGGCGCTAAATGATCAAATTAACGAGACTAACCAGTGAGAGAATCTTAGAAGCTTCAAAGCTTCCAAGGTTATTCATAGCTTCTTAATATTCTTCCACAAGGCTTCGCTGGCCCTGTTGCAATGCCATAGGAATCTTCTCTAAGCACTTGGCAGCAGCAGCAAAGAACCCGAGAAAGACCTTGCTCGGCCGTAACACACGGCTCATGTATTCAGGGTGGAATTGCACACCGACAAAAAAGGGGTGATCACGGATCTCAACAATCTCGATACGCTTACCGGTAGTGTCTTTGCCAACAACAGCAAGACCGGCCTTCTCAAGCTCCTCAGCCATTTCCGGGTTAATTTCGTACTGGTTTCGATGCCGCTCCTCAATCTGGGAAATCATGGGGCCATATAACGATCGCAGCTTTGACCACTCGGTACCCTCCTTGAAGATACATGAATGCTTGCCTAGACGCATGATGTCACGGCCATTCTCTTGATTGTGTTCAGGCATGTGGATGATTACATGGTTCTTGGATTGTGGGTGGAGCTCTTGGCTCCCAGCATCCGGGATACCCATGACATGGCGGGCATATTCAACCACTATGAGCTGCATGCCAAAAGATATGCCTAGAAATGGCCTTTTATTAATCCTTGCCCATGTGATTGCTTTGATCATCCCGCCGGTGGCGCGAGTACCAAATCCACCAGGCACGATAATGCCCTTGACGCTACAGAGATCGTGCCAGGCTTTGTGATACTTCACTGCGGAGTTCTGATAGGTCTCATCCTCGAGATGCGCGGCGTCAATCAATATAATTTTGACGTTCTTGTGGCAGTACATGGCTGCGTGTTCGATCGACTTGGAAACACTGAGGTAGGCATCTTTATTAGAGGTGTATTTCCCTACAAGGGCGATTGAGACTGTGTCGGTGATAGTATCTTGACTTCGAACAAGATAGACCCAGTCACTCCACATGCGCTTGCCTTGTTCCATACGCTGGGTTGGTGTTCGATCAAGTGGAAGTTCGAGATACTCGCAGAGGATACCGAGCAGGTTCTGTTTTTCGAGGAGAAGTGGTACGTGATATGTAGTTGATCCGTCGTGTACGGAAATGACCTGCTCCGGCTCCATTGAGCACATATTGGCAATTTTCTGGATGGTGCATGGATCCAACGGCACCTCGCAGCGGCAGGCAACCTTTTATTAATTAGTTTAGAATGCACGATACGTATATATGGATGAAGAGTGGTAGCATACTAGAAGTGGGCTCAATCCAGCGCTCCGAACGTCGGAAATGGATCTCTGGGTCGGCTTTGTCTTTTGCTCACCAGAAGCTCCTGGCCTAGCCCGATGTTAGCTTACAGCAATATTTCCTCCCTCGAAGCAAGAAGAGCTTACGGCACGACAGGGACATAAGCTACGTGGATTTGAACGAGATTTTCTTTGCCGACCCTCTTTCGAAGCTGAGCAAGAGCGTAGATAAAGGGCGAACTCTCGATATCGCCCACAGTACCACCTAACTCAATGATACACACATCGGGCTCGGCTTGGGACTCGTCCACGGGTATCTTCGCTGTCCGTTCGATGTATTCCTGGATGGCGTTGGTGACATGAGGCACCACCTGAACAGTTTTGCCTAAGTAATCACCGGCCCGTTCCCTAGAGATGATGTCTAGATAGATCTTCCCAGTCGTGATGTTATGACAACGCTTCAGAGTGGTTGAAAGGTAACGCTCGAAGTTGCCAAGGTCAAGATTTATCTCACCGCCATCATCCGTAACATAGATCTCTCCATGGCTAGGTCAGTTAGTACGTGGGCCTGCAGAAGCTGCATTAGATCGGTGAGACTTACTGAAGTGGGCTCATAGTCCCCGAATCGATGTTGATGTAGGGGTCTATCTTGATAGTGGTGATGATGAACCCCTTGCTTTGCAGCAGTAGACCCGCGCTCGAAGCGACGATGCCCTTCCCTGCTCCAGAGATGACGCCTAGAAATGTCAGTCTCTTATGTCTTCAGGGCTCTTATACCTCACGTTAAACGTGAAATATGGAGACTGCCCCGCTTTTCTCCACGGGCTAACGGCAGAGCCACTTCCAAGGGTTTGGTAGATCACTGTTGAACTCACCTCCAGATACCACAATGTACTTCATCTTAGCACTCTGAGGGTCGAAGCTGGATAGGAATATTGATGGAAAGTAAGGTAAGATAGAGAGAGAAAATAAAGCTAATCCTGATTGGGAAACATATATGTATGACATGTGGAGTGGCAGATCAGGCACCGCCTTCCTTTTTAGACAGTTTCTTCTTTCAGCCTTTTCTTTGGTCGTTCTTTTTTGTTTGTTATCAGAAGTGAGAGGATCGGAAAGCAGGAGGGATCGATTTGCTGCATGTGTCTATACAGGAAGAGATGTTGTCGCCCAAATTTTAAGGCAAAATTCGGATGCACCTTATACGGTACACTTGCCATCTCAACACGATAGTTATCAATACCGTACATTGTACAGCGGTATAGCCTCGTACACCATCAGCTGAATTTTGATATCAATATCCTTTTAGCTATAAATCACGGATATTCAAAGAGGTGACTTCACCTACGATGTGACTAGTTACAAACCTTAGCATCCCGAGGCCCCGATTCAACCTCGGGAGTATCCGACGTCATGACTTCTCTCAACTCTCAATATTCTATACACCAATTCATAATGCATGGTACAAGAATGAAGCGAATTGAGGTGTGCAAGAAATTTAAGAGCATGATCCAATGAGAATGTTCAAAAGATGCTTGTCGTGATTAGACACCCGCCTCCCTACATGTCGCCATGTCAGTAGATCGCAGACATGATGATTCGCATGCGGTGTCCATCAGGGTCCATGATGCCTCTGTGGAGACTACCTGTCAGGTCAGGTCCAACACGAACGAATCACACCCTATGGCCATGCAAAGCACTCTGTCCAAGACAGGGGCAGTACTTTTTCGAAAACCTTAGCCTTCTAGAGTATGACTTTTTATCGACTCTTTTCGCTCCTCTGCAACTCTTTGCTATATTCCTGTCTATAGGTTCTGAGCCGTCATGAAGCCTCAATCTGTGTCAGGCGCCGGTCTCGTAATATCTATTGCTTTGGCGACATGTTTGGCAGGCGCGTTGGCTAAAGGGAATAGTTCAACTGTTCCGCTCAGGCTGACAGTCGCAACGGAGGGTGGCAACAAGTCGAGTCCGCTTCTATATGGAGTTATGTTCGAGGTGAGCAAAACACTAGCTCTATGCGCAAGTCACTATGTTACTAAACTTTAATATTGTTAGGAAATGGACCACTCTGGTAAGGGATTTGCATTTGCTGCCCAGGTGATTACGAGCATGACTGACTATTTCAAGGCGATGGTGGAATCCACGGACAATTGCTACAGAACAATGGATTTCAAGGAACTAGTCTCGGTCTGACTGCCTACGCTCCGGTGGGGGATGTGACAATCTTTCAGGATACCTCAAAACCCGTCAGCAAAGCAATTACGTCTTCGCTCAATGTTGAAGTGCCGGATGGGGTAACAGACTATGTTGGCTTTGCCAATACAGGTTACAACGGAATTCCAGTCACCGGCGCCACATACAACTGTTCATTCTGGATGATGGGTAACTACTCGGGAACCATCAACCTGCAACTTGTTGGGTCGCATAGTGGTTCGATACATGCCGATCACAACTTGACTGTCAACAGTACGGATTCAAAATTCACGGAATTCAAAACCAGGTTCAACACTACTTATACACCAAAAGGGGACAATGAGTGGCATTTGACATTTGATGGATCGAAAGTTGCTGGTAGCTCGTTGAACTTTGGCTTAATCCAGCTGTTTCCTCCCACTTTCAAAGGAAGAGAAAATGGGTTACGAGATAACATTGCATTGTTTCTGGATGAGGTTAATCCAGCCTTTCTCCGTTTCCCAGGTGGGAACAACCTCGAAGGCTTGGAAGTTGATTCTCGCTGGATGTGGAACACCACGATTGGACCCGTCGTCGACCGCCCAGGAAGAGAAAGTGACTGGTTTTACCCCAATACAGATGCCCTCGGCTTGGACGAGTATTTGTGGTGGTGTGAAGACATGAACATGGCGCCACTGCTGGCTGTGTGGTCAGGCAAGTCCTATGGGGACATCCTATCCGGGCCAGACCTCGAACCTTTCGTCGAGGATACCATGAATGAGATGGAATATCTCTTTGGAGACTCCTCGACACATTATGGCAAACTGCGAGCCCAGAATGGTCGGAAAGATCCTTGGAAGGTTGATCTTATTGAAATTGGCAACGAAGATGACCTGACCCGTGGCTGTGAGACCTATCCGGATCGTTTCAATCAAATATACAAAGCCATCCACGACAAGTACCCACACATTACGTTTGTTGCTTCCCACGGGAACTATTCGTGTCTGCCATCTCCGCTTCCCAAAAATGTCATCATCGATCTGCATCTGTACCGAGCACCAGACGACTTTGTCAAATTGTTTGACCAGTTTGATAACCAGCCGCGGAATCAATCAGTGATGATCGGTGAGTTTGGATGTCGAAATACTACAAGAGAGAGAGGAATATACTGGCCATACATGCAGGGCAGCTGCAGTGAGGCTGTGTACATGATTGGAATGGAGCGCAACAGTGATATTGTCAAGATGGTGGCTTATGCACCCTTGATACAGCACTTTGATTTCGTCGCTTGGTCGGTAAGAATATCTATCCAAAAGACGTTAGAGAAATACTGGGAATATAGCTGACCACGCCATTTTTACTCATAGCCCACCATGTACGGTTTCGATTCGGCTCCCGACTCTGTCACGCCTTCGGTTTCATATTTCGTGCAAAAAATGTTCGCATCCAACAAGGGTGACACCATTCTTCCAGTCCACTCATCGGCAGGATTCGGACCTGTTTACTGGGTGGCTTCGAAGACAGGTTCACAATACTACTTGAAGCTGGCAAATTATGGTCACGAGCACCAGAATGTTAAGGTGAGTATACCAGGAACCCAAACTGGTAGACTGGAGATGCTTGCTGGGCCCAAGTACCACGGCGACACGCCTGGCAACGTGCAAATCCAAACTGTTACCACCAGTGTCTTCAATGGGCAAGGGAATTATACAATAAGCATGGATCCTTGGGCTGTCGCTGTTCTGGCAGTCTCATGAACGAGATGATTGTACATTCTAACATTTGATGTTTCATGCGAGGTGTGCATTGTTCATTGTTCGAAGAATGCCAACATATGTACCTGTATGTACCGGGTTTTAGGCCACAGTCGCGAATTTCCCGATCGGGGTGCCGCCGCTTTTATGAGGGCGCTCAGGCTCCTGCTCACTGAGTATTTCATAGCACGGGTGATCACTGTGAGCACTTAGGGTATGCTTAGTAATGTAAAAAAAAATATTTAGGTATCTAATTAACCTAGAAATAGAGGCTATATAAAGAAAGAGCAGATTTGAAGAGATTTAAAGTGATAGAATCAGTAGCTCTTGAAGCCAGTAAATAAAGGCTTCAAAAGCTAGGGGGGATATCAAAGGTGTATATTACAGTTAGTCAGCGAGGTCCGCATAGATTGTTGAAATAACAGCGGGTTTTTGTCATTTTAGTTAGAGTTCTCAATATCAGCTAGTTGTCCTATACATTTCAATACAGACACACTTCTGTTAGTTACATAAAAGAGGCCAAAATGGCGATATCTCGTAGTTGGATTTGCAACAGAAACTCGGGGCTGGTATGATGGTTGCGTGAGCAATTTACACGCAGACTCAAATCTCCAATTCAAACTCGCATACCCCTAATCAACTCGATATTGGTTTTGTGATGCTACTCCGCCAACCAATTGCTCTCTCAAACCCATTTTTTCCATTACGGAAATCAGAAATGGCTTGGGATATTTCCTCCTCGCTCGTACAAACAAAAGGTCCACGATGCACAATGCGCTGCTTCAGAGGCTCTCCGGATAGAAGCAGGAAGCGAGAAACCTCCCCATCTTCCGGGACCGAAGCTTCAATATGGGTTCCTTCCGAATCGAAGATGACATTGTGATGAAGTTTGACTTCATTGCTAGACATCTCGGAGTGGAAGGATGTGGTACCCTCCAGGACATAGGCAAAGGTGTTCCAACCAATGGGCACAGCCTGCTTGACTCGGCCTCCCGGTCGAATGGTGATATCCAGATACCAAATAGGCGTGTAGGTCAGGTCCTGTCTAGACTCTTTTCCATGCGACTGTCCTGAAATCACGGAGATTGTCACCCGGCCCTGATCGACTTCCACTTTGGGAACCTCAGACATATTCACGTATCGGTATCGGGGTTCGACGTATTTCAGGGCTTTCGGCAGGTCGATCCAGACCTGTATCCCCACTCCAGGGCTGCCGTCCGGACTCTCCCGGGGCATCTCCGCATGCATGATTCCCCGACCAGCGGTCATGAATTGCAAGTCACCGGCAGTTAGGGTGCCTCGATGTCCTGTGAAATCTTCATGATCGGTGCTTCCACTGAGACAGTAGGTGATCGTCTCCTGGCCACGGTGGGGGTGTTCTGGGAATCCTGCTTCGGAGCCCACCGTGGCATGGTCAAATAATAAGAATGGGGTGAAGTTGCGTAGTTTGGGGCTTCCAATGGATCGACGGACCGTCGCTCCGTCTCCTTCCATTACTTCCACCCCCTGGAATATTTTTTGGACTCTGCGCGGAATGTGCATATTGTGTTGTGGTGTTATTGTTAATTTAGGAATGAAATCGGTGGAGAGTACGGAGTAGGCATGTGCGAATATACGAATGCTTAAATGAATATAAAAGGCCCGTTACTGGCCCAACCTATGCTTTGGAATCAATGAATCCATCAATTTTAGCTAATTGGTCATCACTTAGTAACCTAATTTCAAGGTTAAGTGGACTAACAGCCTGAAGCCTGAGGTGCCCCAGGTGGAGGTCCCCCGGGGCCTATCAGGGCCCGGAACCTAAGGATAACCTTCCAAGGTTCTAAAGTAGACTTACCTAAGCGGATGTCTCGGCCCCGGGCTAGTTAGGCTTCGACAACAATCCCTTGACTGACCATTGGCAATTTCCTTGGCCCAATTTACAGAGTATTATTCAGCGATTAGCTCATGATGTAAATGGGCCCAGGGGCCAAACATATCAGGAAAATGTGGAATATCAAGGTTAGAAGAATAGTACAGTGAAAGATTGAAAGATCAACCCTGAGAATTATCTTACCTCATTAAGTTACTCCGTACGAAGTACACTGTTTTTTTAACAAATCGGAGTAAATGCTGCTACCATAGTTTGCCGCGGGACAATTAATGCACGGCGGGATTATACAATTATGGAGTACACTAGGAGCGGACCAACTCTTGCAGACGGACCGATTTCTTCGGAATCTAGGAATCCGTCGCTGTTATTGAATTGGATAAAAGCTCTTATAGATACGAGGTTTGTTTCGACTATTGGAAAGTTCAGACTGAATTCTTAGGTTACCATGGCTGATGAGCGGAAGAAACTCGAGGGTGCAGTGGCACGACCAATCCACCGTCCTGACTTCAAATCACTGTGGGCCTCGCGATCACCGTTCAATGAAAATACCAGTGTATTCCGTTACACGCAGACCCTCAATCCAGACTGGGGCCTACGGTACCGAGGCCAACTATGCTCATGCACAAGCATCTGCTAATGCTTCCTCCGCGGTCCACGCATCGACCCATTCTCTGGCCATCACATCCTCGAGAATTACAAGCTCCTAGTCAGCGCCCTTATCCCACGACCCATCGCCTTCGTATCCACCAGATCCTCGGATAGTAGCAGTGGGAATCTAGCGCCTTTCATCTTTTTCAAGCTTGTCAAGATCGACCTCGAGCTCTATTGCCGCTGCCAAAGATACTCTCGAGAACAGCCTCGTTGATATGTCATCAATATATGTAACTAGTTAGTTAGTGAGTGTTTCATCGAAGCTGTGAATGCGGTCAGTATCAACGTCCCATGTGGAGTCTCAGAACGGTTTCCACACGTTCCTTGCCCTTGTTCTACATTCAGAATCCGGACTTTAGAAGAGAGTAGAAAGGGTCGATAAGTTGCAGAAAGAGGTAACTATAAAAACAAAGTTTTCAAATCCCAGTAGTAGAATGACGCTCCGATGCTCTTTTCCCTAAAGCCAAAACATAGAATGTACATACATATCAATATTGACTAGCGTAATAAGTATACTTATTCCTCCAGTGCTGAATAATTAGTGACCACCTGGGCATATTACGCGATAATGACAAACTCGTCGATCATGCCCAGATGCCCCCAGATGCCCAGGTGACTAAAGTTAATGTGGAGAAGCTCCTTTAAAGACTTCCAACACTTTTGGATATAATTATGAATTATACTGCTTTATAATTCACCAGAACGCCAGTACATGCACATACCAATATTCCTAAATATATGACCCAATGGAGTCAATTCCAAAGTTGGCTAGTTCCTTCAAACCTCGTGCCTGTGAAAATTGTCGTCGGTACGGTCTTCTACAATCATTGCCCTTGCTATGTGCGACTAACTCTCGGATTAGGAAAAAGAAGCGATGTAAGTTCTCGTAGGATATCCCAATACTTGCAATCGCCTATCATATGAATACTTTCCCTTTAGGTGACGGTGGGAAGCCACAGTGTATCCTCTGCATGCATACCAACAAATCCTGCACATATCCGCGCTCCTTATTAAAGCCTGGCCCTAAACCGGGGAAGATCATTGCCAAACGTCGGAATGACATGTTGGACACTAGAGGTAACACGCATCCTCCCTCGTGTATCCACTGGATCTAACCCAACACTGTCTAGGACATAGGAATCCCATTGCCTACGCAACGAATACTATCTCGGGGAGAGATCTACGCTCCAGTAGTTCTCCCCTGTCTGAGTCTTCATCCAGTTCGCCGACGTTGCAAACGAACGATGCAGATAATCGCCCATGTGATATGGGCGAGACGCCCGGAACGCATTTGCTGGATCGACCAACCGACGCCGAACCACCATCCGATAAAGCTTCCATCCTGACCTCCCTCGTCCCTCCTAAGCACTTATTGTCTCATCTGGTGGAAATATTCTTCGATCTCGTCCACCCCCAAATGCGAGTCCTCCACCGACCCTCCTTTCTTTTGTGGATAGAAAGTGGCAATTTCAGCGACCCTGACTCCATCCTCCTCATCCTCACCATCTCCACGCTATCCACTAGATTCTCCGATCGACCCGAGGTAGACCTCTTCGACCGTATGCTTCTGAATGGGTCCTCATCCACCCAAAACGAACAGATTGACTCAAGCTTCAAGTGCGGCAAACGCTGCCAGCGAGGAAAGGGGTTCCTGACCCAAGCTAACCGACTTTTTCATCGTGAAGCCTTGCGGATGGAAAAGCTAGAGCTTGATGTAGGAACCCCTCAAAAACCAACAATTCGATTCATCCAAGCGGCTGCCTTGTTGAGCTTCGGCGAAATTGCAGAAACACTAAGTAGCCGCGCGTATTCCCTCGTCTCAGCAGCTGTCCGATTAGCCTACGACTATGGCTTGGATAAGATCGATTGTAGTCGCATGCAGCCGAATTTTGAGCTAAGCGATTATCGGGCCGAATGTGTGAAGAAGGAAGAGCTTCGACGCGCCTGGTGGGCCATTTCCGACATGGAGAATTTCATTTGTGTAATCAAATGCCGACCTCGTCTGATCGATTGGGATCGATGCAAAACAAGGCTTCCCTGCGATGATGTGGACTGGTTTGAGGGTCGTGAAGTGCCTTCATCTTTCTTACCTGCGAATGTCTACGACTTGCGTACCTCGCTAGACCTTCCGACGCACATTTCGGTCATGGGGCAACGGATCGTAGTTATGCATCTGTTCTCCAAGTTAGCCTATCTTGCGGCTAGCAGCGATCATGTAGATGGCTGGCATGATTCCATCTCGAAAATTGAAGAATGCATCGCAGCCTGGAAGCCAAATATGGTCCAAGGGGTCGAATCAGGACAGACTGGTGTCTCAAATGATGCTCTCATCGCCTACTTGGTTCTTCAAAAGTGAGTTTACGCTGTTTATTTCTCTCCCAATTTCCGTATAATACAAAACTGACCAGAGAACGATGTCTATATGTATTAGTGCCGAAATCGTCATTTGCAATATCAGAATGTTCAAAAACGCGACGCCGGGCAATCTTTTCACTTACTATCAAGATCTCTCTAAGGAACGCTCAACTATGAGAATACCATTCGCTAACCATCTGAGGCACAAGACACCCGAATCTCGAGCATTCTCGAAAGCACTTTATATATCGGACGTTATTTGCTCAACCATCCGTGATCAACCTACGGACTCCATGGCTCCATTCTTTTTCATCGCTCCTCTTCTGTGGGCACCGGCATGTCTCCAGTTGTTGGTCAAGTCTTCCACGGCCGCTTGGCCGGAGCTGATGGAAAGAGCATCTCTTTCCTTGGGGATCCTCACTATGAGGATGGAGCAGTCTGCTGAGTTTTGGGGGTTGGGACTCTTCTATCTGGGTACGTGCAGCAACTTCACAAAGATCACAATTTCAAAGCCAAACTGATTTATCATTATTTGCCGCAGCTTCATTCTCCCAATTCGAGAAAAAGTTAACCAGAGACCCGCAAGGCGAAGGCTCTCTAATTTCGAGGCATCAATACTTTCCTGACTTTCTTGATGCTTCGTTTCTACGTGAGCTTTCATCAATCACTTATTCGGATGATGTCTTAATTGGCCTCTCCCGAGATGGAGACTTTGAAATAGAACAGCATCAAGAATCGACTAATTTGCAGAACCTTCTGATGCAGTCAAATGTTATGCCGGTAACCTCCAACGGGCTGCTAGGGTATATGGACAATTTCAACTGGATGGAGATTAACTGGGAGGAGATGAGCAGTTGGGTGGCAACAGAATCGGAACTTACTGGCCTGTAGCCTGTCTTGTCTGCCCTTGTGCCTCCATGTTGTAGTCATATATATGGTATACAGGATTGCCGGATATTTCAGCCAATTTATTCATATCCTGTCATAAAAACAAATAGTATTATCTACCTGCCTCGTGTATCCAGAGATGTATAGATACAATGTACAGCGAAGTCATTCTTCCTAACAGAAACCCGTTTGTTCTACTTCTCCTGAAAACGCCGTCTCACTCTTCAAAAGTATCCCCACTATCCGACTGTTCAACCACCCGCCTCGCCAAATACCACGGCATATCTGTGTCCACAAGGAATATGTTAAACTTAGACATTTCTTGAGGCTTAGCTCTAGTCGGAACCTTGTGTGTAGAAAGAGTTTGTCGCAAAATCCTTTTTTTATAAACAATGACTAACTAGAGTTGACAGGAATAATAGGAATGGTAATGGAGCTTGCGTGTGTTCCACCCGTGAGAATACGGTTGATGGCTCCACGATGGTATGTTTCATCATATGCGCGCTCAAATCCAGGTACAACTCCTGGGCCCTCAATAGGAGAAACCTCAAGACGTAGTCGCCGCCCGGCTGAAATCCGTCCGGCGACCGCCAGTAACTCAACTTCAATCTTGACTGGTTCATTTGGAATTAGGGGCTGTGCATCCTTTTCAAGGTGCGTGTGCCAAGGACGTTCAGGCGTGCTGCGAGTAGGGTCAGTAGCCCTCCTCGAAGCCTTTAAAACTCCTGATGTTAACGGAGCAGTTGCTCTCTTTCCACGAGCTTCACCCTGGAATGTGGCCGGTTCTATAGTCCTGTACGGCACCTCCCGTTCCCCGTCCAATACCCGAAGTGAAACGTAAACATCGGCATCCGAGGTTGTCGATGTCACCCACAATGTGGCCTTGAAATGGCCGGCAAAATCCACATCTTTGTCGAATGGTGCTGATACAAACGCAGCCATCGGCGCATTTGCGTGATTTGTAGGCTCGGTGTCTGCGGAGTACTCGATGAAAAACTCTGATTTGGGTTGAACTGTATCAAGACGTCCCACTTGATTTGAACCCCTGGCATCGAGGAAGAAATCGAAATACCGCGTGTTGGGAACCGGCCAATCCGCCTCATTGCGCCATTCAAATTCTCTATCGCCTGTCCTCATCATAATGCGCACAGGTGGCTGCTGCTGAGCTGGCTTGATACCTTTCAGGTGCAGGTCAAAAAAGGCATGGAGATCTGCATCGCTCCCTTCGATCATGGATGGCATATAGAACGCATCCCAAACGAGCAGCTGTTTAGAATGCGAACATAGCTCCCGAAAGGCTTCAAAGCCGGCCCGGCCATGGATCACTTCGCTTTGGCTAACGGAGACCATGACAGGTATGTTGATTTTCGAAAAATCTGCGGACACTAGTCCTCCTCCATGATAGTATTCGCCATCCCATGGGTGGCTCCTGAAGCCTCCCAGGAAGTCTACAGCGCCAGACTTGGGGTTTCTTTGCTTACCAACCAGGACTTCCCACCAATATTCGCGATATTTCTCAAGGTATATACCGCCCGGATAAGACAGGTCTCGGTATGCATCTGCATCACATGCAAGAGGCGCGATGGCCTTTAGGGACGGTGGTTGCAACCCAGCCACATTGAACTGGTTTGTTGCATGGAACGATGCTCCAAATGTGGCAACGTTCCCATCACTCCAAGGCTGCTTCGCAGCCCACTCTATTGCGTCGTAATAGTCGAGAGCTTCCTGCTTAGAGAATGGATTCACATCGCCCGGCGTATTCCCGATCCCGCGATTGTCCACACGTATCATGACATAGCCTCGCGGCACCCAGGTAGTAGCGTTTGGCCGGAACGCAGCTTCTGACCATTTGAAGAAGGGTGGTATATTTTCCCTCTCATTCTCCTGCCAGGTATCTTCGCGTTCCTCGCTTGCTCGGAAATCATCATCGGTGTGAACCACACCAATACGGAACGCACGGCCGTAGACGCTCATGTTCATGAGCACTGGTGAGCGTCCATTGCCGATGGGAAGAAAACAGTCTGCGCCAAGCCAACTGCCGTCACGGGTGGGAATCTGCACATCCCGCAGCAACTTGATACCTCTAATTGAGCGTCGAAGGTGGTTGCGCACTTCCGCGGCTCCCCGGAACCGAAGATTGAGTTCATCAAGGATCGCATGAAGAGAAGTCGCCTTCTCAAAAGAGTCGATTTCGAAATCGAACGATAGGCCGTCTATATGCTTGCTAATGGTGTCGCAAATCTCCTCGCTGATGGTTACACCGTTGCGGAAGTCCAATTCCCGCGAGAGACTGAGGACGAAACGAGCGCGGTTAACTGTAGATGGTCGAGAGAGGTCTGTGTCCAATCCATCGTCAAGGCTTGCAAGTGTCAAAGAAGTGGCACCCGTTGTGGAACCGAGTCGGAGGTTGTTGATGAAGAAAGTAATCACCTCACCTGCAAGGTATGAGAACCTCCCATGCAGGTCGGTCACTCCTGCTTGTGAAGGCGTTTTATATCCGAGACCAATGAATGGTCCGTCCCGGAACTCGCCGGTCAGTATGGGCAGAGTCATGGTGGGGCTAATATGTTTGAAGCATGAGGTATGTGTTACTTGCCTTCGTGGGTTATCAACAATATATATATACCCCGACTTGCGATCGCAAGCGGGATAACGTCTCTTTCAACCCTGACGGATCATGTCCGCCGAATGGAATAGAAACATGATAATATTTGTCATGATAACCTTCCTTACCCCCCTTTACGTCTGTGGTGAATATTGCCTTGAAACCTTTGCGAGTTAGAATAAGCTAAGCCAGAGAGTGGAGAATGTACAAATATTTGGTTGGAGCTGGATGGGAGCGGAGGGCGGAGGGCGGGGGAATAGTATATACGTTCCTTAGCCGACGCCGCCATGCAGTCGGGCCGATTCCTTGCAACTTGGGGACCTGTTGTGTGATACATATATAAGTCACCACTGTATGAATAGTGGGGAGTATATTCCCTTCAGTCACGCATGAACCTCGAATATTAAGCAGTAGTTCTAAATTTCACTATGTCTTCTCAGCAGTATATCCCAGGCACGAACTTCCTCGTGAAGGAGCTTTATGATTACCTTGAGGGTTTCGGCAACTATCAAAAGTTCATCCACCCCCCTTTGTCTCATGCACTCTTCTTCACCAATGCTAATCGTCTGTATAGGTCTGAAGCGGTCGTTGGCGCCATACCAAAAGTGAACAACAGCCCAATACACCCACCTTTGGGTCTTCGAACCGAGAAACTATCTGGCAGCGCTTTTATTGGCCCACGTTCCCTTGCCATGCATACGTGGGTGTACCGAGTACAGCCCAGTGTTGTGCATGGGCGCCATACTCCATATTTACATGAATCAGAGAGCGGCAACCCGACAAGGGCAAAACACTTGACTCCCGACTCCAAAATATGGGATGCATTCCCGCTTCAGGAACCATCTGATTGGTTTAGTCAACGTTTGATTGGGACCACTGGTAACCCGGCAGAGAAAAGCGGCTTATCAACCTGGGTTTACAATATCGGCCAGGATATGAAGCCTTGCACAGCTTTCGCGAGCTTAGATGGCGAGGCTCTGATTGTTCCCCAAACTGGAGCGTTGGACATCACCACGGAACTTGGAAAGCTGCTGGTGAGAGCCAACGAAATTGTGGTTATCCCTCGTGGCTTGCGATACCATGTGAAGCTGGTGGATGGTGCTCCATCTCGGGGCTTCATTTGCGAGCTATACCAAGGCCACTTTCGTCTTCCAGAACTTGGGATTATGGGAACTTCTGGGGCTGCGCATGTACGGGATTTCCAGGTTTCGGTAGCACACTTTGACGGCAAAATCATTGAGAAGGACGGCACTCAGGTGGCGATGTCATCAAAGGCCAACTGGACTATTGTCTCACGCCTCGATTACAAGCTTTTCGCTTGCGAGCAAGACCACACACCTTTCGACGTCGTGGGTTGGCATGGTACCCTTTATCCATACAAGTACGACCTGGCGAAGTTCGATTTCCTGGCAAACGTCCACTATGACCACAAGGATCCTAGTGCACACACCGTCCTCACAGCACCTTCATATGGCAAAGCTCCTAACACTGCAGTTGTCGACTTCATCATTTTTGGCAAGCGACACGAAGCAGCTATGGACACCCACCGCCTGCCCTGGTACCACCGCAATACCATGAACGAATTCAGCTACGCTATTTGGTCTGGACCACCGTCGACAGACGGTACTGAAAATGTACCTTTCCCTGGTGCTTTTTCGTGCGGCGCAGTCACTGCGCATGGCCCGGGTGAAGAGGAATACCGGGTTTTGAAGCAGGTGGATGGAATGAAGCCTGAGTTGGCTATGGATGGTCCACTCACGATTGGCATGTTCGAAACGGAGTGTCCGCTCTATCTCACGGAGTGGGCGATGGCAAAGGCTATTGAAAATTCGCCGGCGGATATGAAGAAGATAGCTGATTAAGGAATCTCCTTAGGTAGATAGCCGCGAGTTTCGAGGAACGAGTGAAAGACTGCTCCTTTTTGTGATATACTCTAGCTCGCTCGCTTGCTTTGTCTTCGTAGATACATGCATCGTCTTTTTAACTTTATAACGTTTTACTCGTACATTATGATTGCTCATTCGACTTGGTTGTGTATTCCCCTCATGCCCAATTATATATGCAACCTGTTTGTAGGGGTTGAAGCTATTTATCAAAGGGACGGTTAGAGTTAGGTACCACTATAGAGCACAATATGAAATACTGCACTTAATTCAAGGAAGCCTACCCCTTGATGTAGAGCATCAACCTCAGATTTGAATACACAATGGTATACAATAGCTGAAAATGGTCGCAAATGGTACAGTAGAAAAATAACCCCTTTTGCCCCAACTCGCCCCTTTTTACCTTGAGAATACATGTTGTTGTGTAGAGATTACTACTAAGTAGGGGAGAAAGGAGAGGAAGAATCACGATCTATTGTAACTAGAAATCTAGGGGTTTATATACCCTAGTAAAACCATCTGAACAAAGGCTCAATCTGTAACAAAGAAGCAATTAGTTAAGCAGACAACTAAACAAAGGCTCAGTCTGTAGCAAACAAGCAATCAAGCAAACAAGCAATCATACTTGGGATGATGCTCCAACACATGTATTGCTCCCCATTCCACAGCTTCTCACTTTCCGCAGGATGTTAATAATTCAGCCGAGTTTCCGAGACCTGCATGAATTCAGATTGGATCACTCTAGCCTCGTCGGCAGTCTTGTCTTCAAAAACCTAAGAAGTCACATATTGGATCAGAGAGAAAAGTGTGTTTCTAGGCGGATGACACAAAGCTGCAATCTAAGTGGCAGATATCACAATTCCATACAAAAAAACAGCTTCGCCATTCCTCGGTGAGTTCAGTTTCTGCTTATGCTATATATCATCTAGTCGGGCCGATTAGAGCGGCGTTTCTTTCTATTGCGCCGCCCTTTATCATCACTCCGCCTCCAGACTTCAATTACCAAGAATTTGTCATCATGCATTCTAACCTTGGTATGATTGGATGTAGAAGCGGAAAAATTTTGTAGACCAGGATTCATAAATTGTGATGGCCATATATCCTGTATATATATTCCGTATGGAGTAGTCACCGAATCCGAATCTACATTCCTTTTTCTTTTGACCGTCACCTAGGAACACAATGGCCGCCAACCGTGAAACTCCCTACAAAGGCAGCAACCACGGAGACTTCAAGGAGATCGAATCTTCCCGACCAGCATGGGAAGAAGCTGCCATTGCTCCCTTCCAAATCATTCAAACTCCCGACACAGCATGGACTCTAGGGAGCGGAGCGAACAAGACTCATAATCCTAATGGCCACAAGCATATCTCCATCGACCCCTGGGCACCCGGTCGTCACCCCATGAACAACTACAAGCTGTGTATCAGTGCTGTTGTCCCCCGCCCCATCGCCTTCGTATCGACAAGGTCTAAGGACGGCCAAGTTACAAACTTGGCACCTTTCAGCTTCTTTAATATGGTGCATGCAGACCCCCCTCTCTTTGTGTTGGGTCTCACGACGCCACTCGACACGCCGAACGACACCCTACGAAACCTGGAAGATACCGGAGAATGTGTCATTAGCATAGTCACTGAAGGCATTGTCGAAGCAGCCAACGCAGCAGGCATCAACAACCCGTACGGTGTTTCGGAGTGGGATGCAAGCGGGCTGAAGCCTATCTATGACTGCAAGACGGTTTCCTGTGCGCGACCAGAAGAGGCCGTATTTAGCATGGAAGGCAAGGTCGAAAGCATTCGTGAATTCAACAGTAAAATCTTCCCGGGAAAAAAGTCTGGTTCGCTGGTAGTAGTGGAAGCCACACACTTCTGGGCGCGCGAGGATGCCATCAATGATGACAGGAATTTGATCGATATCACGGTATTTGCCCTTTTCCTGTTTTAATTTTGATGTGAGGCAGCACTGATAGGGAAAAATAGGCTTTGAAACCAATCAGCAGGCTAGGAGGTATTAGCTACGGTCGTACGACTCAGGCTTTTGAGATTCCTAGACTAGACTTCGAAAAGGACTTAGGTGGTCCTGAGGGTGCTAATAAGCTGAATAAGCAGCAAGAAGTGAAGTTGGCCAATGGTCTGGTATAGAGCACAACAATGTATATATAATGTATATATACCTTCACACTGCACTGTAGCTGTTGTCAGCGGCGTAGCAATCTACCCATCGTGGTCTTACTTTGGCACATATTTGGGCCGCTCACTACTAGCTAGTATAGTATAGTCGAATGGCCAGAATTTTTAAGCGCTCATTGCCTCCGCCAACTACGTACAGTAGTCGAAAGTGCAGTCAAAAAGTGGCGAAACAAGGTTCTGGAATCGAGATTCCTTATATGCCCCAAAGATAAAATTAAGAAACGGCTTCAACGATCGCTCGCCTGGATACACTTGTCAATTATAGAGAACGCGCGCGCTCTTTATAGTGACATATAAACACATCCAACTCGACTGCCTCAAGATTACTTCATTTGTCTTCGCTAGATTCAGATTGGTCTAGGAACTCTTCGACGCTGGTGGCGCGCAACCCTTGGAGGATCCCGGTACCCCATTCCAACGCCTTCCCCTTAGGGTTATGATTCGCATTCGTAAATCCCATAATCCTCATCTGGTGAATGGCCACAAGGGCATCATTCGCCTTCAATCTTTCATGAATAGCATTGAGAACCTCCACAAAGGTGACCGGGTTAGATTGCCAGGCTGGGTCGCGGGTCCTAATCAGCTGGAAAAGGTCTCTGTAGGTCAGAGTCTGTCCAGCCAAGTGGGTAACTGGCGGTAGATCAGCACCAGTGTTGATACTATCCCGCAACACAGCCAGAACTGCCCGCGCTGAATCTGCAGTAGATGTCAAAGTGACCTTTTGCAGGCCATCGGCGTACATGTCGAAGACCTTAGTGCCATGGTTCATCGCCCATGCAAGTCCAATCTCGCGTAGCGGGTTCTTTTCCGTAGGCAAAAGATATTCCATGAACCAGCCGTGGCAGATCATGGTCCACTTGATGTCATGTTGGGATCGTAGTTTGTTGCGAACAACCTCGTGCGTGGCGGCGCTGAACATTGGCTGATCTGGGAAATCCTCGATGTTGATGTTCCATTCGGAAGGGATGAAGTGCTTGCACTTGCGCGACTGGCGGCATGCTTCGAGGATATTGGAGTGTGCGGAAATGTAGAACTCGTTGGGGCCGCTGAGGGTTGACACAGCCGCGTCACAATCATCGAGGTTTTTCTTCAAAATCTCGACGGAGTAATCGGTGAGGCGGACCTCGGCTTTGATGTCTTTGAGGCTCGGTTTCACAGTACTAGTGAGAACCACGACTTCATCCTCTGACTTGCAGAATTCTGTTGCGAGGCAAAGGGCAACTTCGCCAGCACCAATAAGAGCGATCTTCATTGTTGCTGAAACGTATGTAGGACGGGAAATGGAGGTACGCCAAAGGTAACAAGTAGTGATATGGGAGTTCGTCAAGTCAACTAGAGGAGTCTAAAAAGTATCAGACTTGTGAGTTTTGGCAAGCTATATAGGTTAGTGTGGACCTGTTCGGTGTACCTCCAATCTACTGGAGCCACAGTTCCGTAGAATAGTGACAAATCTTCTGTCATAGTGGAGTGCATAATCAGGCCCATCGTACATGCTATACTTAATATGTGTTTTAGCCTGTAGAAGCAGTTGATGTCATAAGAATAACAAATCTTTAACTCCTGCATAAGCGAGTAGTAATAGATCAGGGCTCTCTTCTGAGTTGGCATGAGTTGCTGACTTGGATACATAGAGAAACATAGCTATGGGTAATACTGTTGTTGAATTTTTTTTGGTCTTACCTAGGTAGACTTTCCCTAATGACGAACGCCTCGCGATACAGCCGAAAGAGGAAGGCAGAGTGGATCGGGCCGAGACTCCACTTATATCGCATTCTAACTAAAAGGGGTACGGTAACGTATTTCACCAAGCTGCGCACCCCACCTAAACGTGTCAATTAATTTAACCCTTTCTTCTTCAACCACCTACCATGATACCAATTCGTCCTCAATCTTCTCAAAATTCGACAGAGAAAGAGCGTAGGGCTTAAGAGGTATTAGGGCTTATAAGAAGTCGTATATAGCGTTCTCTGTCAAAGTCTAAGGTGGAATACATGGCAGAAACAGAAGCGGTCAGATGACTGCGGCCAGCTTTGAATGTTTTCACCCAAAGGTTCTGCCGCTCTAGACCGCCTACTGACTACGTCTACCTTCGGATGATTTCATCCAAAGGAAAGTCATATGACCATTGGTACTCGGCATACTATACAAAAGTGCATATTACAATTAGTCAGCTAGGTCCGCACAGATTGTCAAAAAGCGGATTAGTTAACTAGGCTGATAACGTATTTCACCACCGAGCCGCCCACCCCAAAACACCATACCAAATACGATATATTCTACTTTTATATCTCAACAACGGTGGCCAATATAGACTTATCCTTATAGCTTCCTACCTTTAAGGTGGTATCTAGCCCCTCAAGGGAGTTTAAAGAAAGTCTATGACTTTATGATTGCGATATATATATTTTTAATTTTTACTAACGTAATTTTCCGTAATTTTCGAAATGAGAATAATATAACCATCTACTCTCTTCAAAATTGATATATAGTGCTAATGAGTCTTATCGATGACTATCGCCAAAGAAGGAGCCAAATTAAAAGTATGGTTGTTAAGATATAAAAGTAGAATATATCGCATTTAGTATGGTGTTTTGGGGTGGGCGGCTCGGTGGTGAAATACGTTAACTAACTAGTTAGTAAAATTAAGACCTTTTAGGTACTTTCCAGGGATCGTAACACGTGAAAATGTATTATGTATTTACAGAATCAGCTGTTGGAATTGTCATCCCAGAAGCAGTCGCCATCCCTTGTGTAGCATGTGGTGCAACCAGGAAGATGAATGGCCATTATCACGCAAAATCCAGAGTTCCTCGAGGACCTGAATCACATAGAGATTTACAGGAAGCCGGTTGAGGGAGTACACGGCTCGTAATCTCTGCAGAACCTGATTTCGCAGACAACAATCCATCTTTTTCAGTTCCGACCCAGCGGTAAGGAATGGAAGTGACTGAAAGTTCAAATAGTTTGAGGTCATAGGAATCTCCAGAAGGTGATGCACAGTTTCTACAGCATAATTATCGATCAAGCCCTCCAAACTAAGATCCTTCAAATCCGGATTAGCAAAGTACCCATTGCATCCACAGATTCGGTAGAGTAATATGAGGCCATGCTTGCGTAAAGCCTCATATAAGTGCCCCAGGGAAGAGTTGGCGGAGCACGCGTTCCACTTCAAGAGCTGCTGTTCCAATATCGTCTCCCGAGCGGGAATGCATCGCGGCGGGTGCAGGACCTGCCGACAGTGCCGACCCACATTCATCAATATAAAGAGAAGTTCTGTGCCATATCCGTATATTGGGTGATGCCAGCGGCCCATTCTTTGAACCGCGATGGACATGTTCAGTGTGTGGAACTCCGGTTCTTCGCTTGGGTCCACAAGAAATGCAGTGCACATCTCCCAGTAGAGATACATCCCGAAACACAACCGGGACAGGTCGTCATGCTCAAAAAGGTGAGACGAGTGCTGGAGTAATTCGTTGATCAAAATACGTGCTGCGAATAAGTGTTGCTTCCCAAAATCTGCCATGTCATCATCGGCCCCGTGTGACAGTGCCAGTAGCATAGCAGTAAGTAGTACTGCTTGTGGTGCAGTCTTTGGCCCATTAATTTCCTTCCGGAAGGATGCCAGGGCTTTACCTCTCTCCTCAAGAGCAATAACGGAAGCCTGCGCAGAAAAGTATTGTTCATGACAGGCGCTGATTGACTGGATTATATGTATCAACGCGCATGATTTTGTAATATAGCCCAATATGGGAAATGAATAGGGGTTGTCATCCGGGTCAAGCACCAGTATCTGGCTCACTCTTTCGAGCCAATATTGGAGGAGCCGTCGATTGATGATAGCATCCATTGGGGACGAGACCCAGTATGTCTCGTATTGCCACAGCGTTAGGCGGGGGGTCGAGGAGCAAATCAGACCCTGGCGTCGGCAACGGACGCATACTGGGAAAGTCTCATCACATTTCACTCGTTTTGCTTTGCATTGTCGACAACCGAGTTTACTTTTCGATCGCTGCCTCGAATCAGACAGGCCCGGTTGCGACGTCCCAGGTGTATGTTCAGGTATGCATGTGATTGGCTGAAAACGAACGCGGAAAGAAGACATTCTCGTGTCCACTGATGAATATATTGAAACGCGACCACCGACACCCGCGGTGAAAAATGATCTGCGCGGACAAGTCGGTTAATCACGGAAACTTGCCTGTGGAGCAAAATTCAGTGACAGCAGTCACATGATCTAATGGGGCTACCTGTGAGAATCTGTAAGGATCGCATGGTTTCTGTTGGATAGTTCTAGATACTAACTAGTTAGTTAAGCAAGTCAGAGCGCTTAACTAGGTCACGCTCAGTGAGTGGGATCAGGCTGCTCAGGTGACGCTCAGTGAACAAACGGCGGCAAGGGGTGAGCACTAAAACGGAAAGGGAAATCCAACTTGCCCGGCCTAAAATCCGGTGTATATGTCCCATAGACCTCAAGATCAAATTTCTGCATCTTACTGATAAATAAATCCTATAATATGTCCAGCGATATAAATAATATTCAATCCGAAATCTCCACCGGAACCTCAACAACCTTATCACGCACATAGTCCGCAAACCCCTTGCCAAACCCATCCAATCGACTCGAGCTGCTAACACCTCGACCAAGAATTCCATAGATCACAAAGTGCACGGCATGAATGTGCGGGAATTCCACTCGCTCAACCAAGAACGACTCATCCCAGTCATCATCATCAACCAGCATTTCTCTCATTTTTTCAACGCTCATATAAGACCGCAACCAAGACCAGTGAGTAGCATTAGGAACAAAGATTCCAAAGTTGAGATTCGATCCTTTGTCACCAGATCTGGCAAGAGCAATGTCTCCCAATCGAATAGCCCGAGTTGGAGATTGGAGGAGGGCGACTTCATCGCTGGATGGACTGTGGTTGTAGCTGGCCCGTGGCTGTAGTGATTTATACGCCGGTGGATGACCTATTGGGAATGATGCGATAGAATCGGGTCCATCGACGAAATTGATCTCCTCATTGAGATCGTCTTGTTTGACTATAGCAGGATAGTAGGCTAAGAATGGACGTGGGACAGCCGTACGCATGTCGAGGGAGCTGTGGAACCCTGAATGGTCATAGTTAGCTCGGAGTATGGATTTCATATAACATATTCGTTCGCACCTGAGAAATGTTTGAGAGAAATGTCTTTCATTGCTCTTCCGACAGCGAGAACGGCGTCGGCCTCGACTGCAGCAATAAAGATCCGTATGTATGTGGAGCTTTGTCGCTGTGAACTAGGGTTCGGAGCAGGGACACCGATTCTAGATATTCACATGTCAACACTGGTTCAAGTTGAAAGATGGGATAAAGTCACCTCTGGAATTCAAGAGTGTCAATCCGATCAATGGATTCCTTCGAAATGAAATGGCGGAGTTGTCTTTCGATCAGATCCCGCTTCTCATCAGTGCCATACCCAGTAGCATTCAGTAAAATCTGAGCCTCGAAACCACCAGGATAGAACACGGCCAGCTTGGTGGTTGGAGGAGGGGCATAGCCTCGTATGCCATGAACGCGAACCCTAGACAGAGTTTTAGTGAGTAGATCAACACAACGATGAACGGAAAAAAAAGCCACTTACCTATCCTTTCCAGCTTGTTCAATAACAACATCGTCCAGAATAGCACTAACATCACTATTCAAGTAAACATTTCCCTGAAGCTCATACAAAAGTTGACACCGAACAGTATCAACATTAATGATACCACCAGTACCAGGATGTTTCACAACAACACACGATCCATCAGCATCAATCTCCGCAATGGGAAATCCTGGCTCAACAAACTTATCAACCGGGTGCCGGTCAAACCCAGAGAAGTTGCCGCCAGTAACATAGGCCGAGCACTCAATAAGATGACCCGCCACCAGGGATCCAGCAAGACGGTCATAATCTGACTCCGACCAGGAGTGCCAGTACCACGCTGCTGCAATGACAGGACTGGCGTCTGCAACTCGGCCGCAAATGATGATATCTGCTCCACGACGGAGTCCGTCCACGATTCCCCGGGCACCGAGGTATGCGTGTGCTGAGACCATGGGGACGGGCTTGGTAGTTTTGGTGAATGCATAGGTGAGAGGGCTAAGTTTGACAGAATGGTTTCCTGCATCTAGATGTTGGAGTCCTTCTGCGGACTGCGGCATGTTAGGGCCGAGTTTGGCGTAGAGGTCATCTCCTGATAGGTAAGCTACTCGCAAAGCGAGACCTTTTTGGTGGATCTGTTTGTAGGATTTAGTATATAGATTCATGGAGTTTGAAGAAGAGGGCACTGACCAATTCGTGGACTTTCAGAGCTAGCCCTTTGGGATTGAGAGCTCCTCCATTTAGTACGACTTTGATACCCTTTTCGGCGATCACGTCAATGGTCTGTTGGAAACCCTCCCAGGCTGTCTGCTCGTATCCGGGATGTTCGCCATGTTGGAAGGCCTGGGCATTATTCGCCATATTGACCTCTTAGCTCAGTTAGTCCTTAGTGCCTCCTTAGTCAATATTGCTAAGCAACGTACCCGCCAGGTAGTCGCCCGTGATAAAGTCGACATCTCCTAGAGTGGCTTGGCGATACATCTCGTATGCAGGATCGCCTTTTGTATATTAGTACTGTTGGCTGTTGGTTTAATCTAGGCGTTCTGCATACCATGATAGCCTGAGCAATTAGCGACTCTGACTGGTCGGCTATTATCACTTGGATTGGCAGACATTGTATAGTGTTGTAGTTCCTTATTTTTTCCCCCATAAAATATCGAGATAGGTTGTTGATTTTAATTAAATCCTTGTAGAATAGAACTAAATAGTTCAAAGTGAATCCATCTTCTATCATATCCTGGTTCCTCCAAGTTGTACCCCCTCGGCTGCAGAGAAGAGCACCGAGGCAAAAGCAAACCCACGGAAAATCCGTCGAGTCATAAACTCCGTGGGCCGTGGAATTACATCGGTAACCACTTCCCCACTAATCGAGCCAATTAAACGAGAGTGATGGGCATCGTTCAAACCAAATCAAGGATTGTTTGTGATTGAGGCTGACTTGTGTCGAGATTATCCCGTGGGCTTTTTGCTTATTCTCCCGTGGCGTTTTCCAAAGCGCCGGCTGCGGGTGATGGATCACATCACTTTGTACCCAATTAGGGAAGGATCTCAGCTTATGGACCAGTAGGACCTTGTCACGATTGTTGGGTAAAATTTGGATAATGCCCAAAAGAAAATACGAGTTGGTGTGTTGTACCTCGGGAGGCTTAAAATTTGTCGTAATCTTGCCCGGGAAAGTATAAATGGGGGGATCATCGGCGTCGGTGTATTTCGTGACTGGCGATTTGCTTAACAATTTCAATTGTCACTTCCTTTGTTCCCTTTGTTCCCTTTGTTCCCTTTGTTTGTCTTCAAGCCATAATGCATGAGACTATCCCCGGAAACGAGGTCTACGGACCCGGAACCTATATCGACAAGACCGTCCTCCCTGTACCGGAAGATTCCCGCCGAATCTTTGAACTACTGGCGTCACGAACACCCGGTTTCACAAAAGACGCTGCACTATGGAATACTGTTAGCTTCGAAGGCCGGCCGGACCCTATGGTCCCCGGTCCGATGAAGTCCCCCGTCGTGACAGCGGCTCTGCATGCTATGTGCGGGCTAGTTGGGAACGAACTCCTCGAGCTACGGGATGGAAAGCCCGCCAAAGAAGCCAGCGTGACTGTAAACACAGATCATGCTGGGATCTGGCTTGCATCGACGTTTACCGCATTCGTGAATGGCAAAGATATCTCGACTCTTGCACGGGCCCGCGAACTTCCTAACATCTTCGACAGGGACTTTGAGAAGGGGTTCGGGGTCGGTCCGTTGGCTGGCCGAGCCACTGCACTATATCCCACCAAGGATCCCGGGGTGTGGTATCAACTCCATGGGTCGCTGGATGCAAGCAAGACACTCTGCTCGATGGGGATCAACATGGATGTGCCGTTGAAGTCGTTACAGGAGGGATATGAATATATTCGGGAACATGTGCAGAAATGGAGTCCCGATGAACTTGAGATGCACAATGTGAGACATGGATTATGTGGAAGCATCTGCTACTCACCCGAAGGCTGGAGGAAGACGGAAATGGGGAAGCGGCTTGCGGAACACCCTCTCGTGAATTACACGCATGAGTCGTATGCGCAATCGACCCCGTCGGTTCCCTTAACTCAGCTCCCCGATCGTCGGCCTCTGGCTGGAATCAAGGTCGTGGAGATGGTGCGGATTATCGCTGGTCCTACTGTTGGGGTGATTCTCGCATCGCTTGGTGCGGATGTCATCCGTGTCAACTGTAGTAGACTGGCGGATTTGAATGTGAGTGAAATGGACTTCCCTTTTTATCTCAAAACAAAGTGTTGATTATGCCCGCCCAACAGGTCCTCCAATTAACTCTCAACGCCGGAAAACGCACGATCGATCTCGATATTGGAAAGGAGGAGGACATGGCCCGACTCAAGGAGTTGGTGGGCGACGCAGATGTGTTTATCCAAGGCTTCCGGTACGGGTCACTAGACCGGAAGGGACTCGGTCTGCAAAACATGCTGGATGTGGCAGCCAAAAGAAACAAGGGCATCGTCTACGTTGATGAAAACTGCTACGGTCCATCCGGACCATTCGCTGAAAGGCCTGGTTGGCAGCAGATCGGGGATGCCGCATCGGGTGCTTCATACGTGATGGGTCGGTCGTTGGGATTCGATGAAGGAACTAGCGTTCTTCCACCGCTACCGATCTCTGACATGACTACTGGCGTTGTCGGTGCTTTGGCGACAATGTTAGCTATTCGGGATAGGGCCCAGAAAGGTGGCTCGTATCACGTTGTGAGCTCGCTTGTGGCGGGAGACGCGATTCTGGTGGACCCCGAAGTTGGCCTCTATCCCGTTGAAGTGGTAGAAAAAACTCTCGATACGTTCAAATTTGCACGCTCGTCTCCGGATCAGTTCGTCTCGGAGATTATGATCCAGGTTATTGATGGGTGGAAACGGGTTTTCCCGGAATACCTTGCACAAGACTCTCCATTTATGATGAGCTTTGAAGATAGCCCATGGGGGCGGATGGATATATTGAGGCCCGTGGCCAGACTAGATGACAAGGACGCAAGTCCTACTTGGAATAATGCTCCTGTTCCGAATTGCCATCACGATCAAAATATCACCTGGCATGATCATTTCGCAGGGAGAATTTCTGGATTGTCATATTAGTACATACGATATAACTCCATGATAATCATATTCAAATTCACAACTCTCCAGTGCTTTCAGTTAAATCATTTTCACCAAAACCATAAGCCGGAGGAACACCTGCTAGCATGTCTTGCCAGTTCCAAGAAAGAGGAGCTGGCAGCGGTAGTGGCCCTGTATAGAAACCTTGATCTGTAGACATCAAGTTTGAAGACTGGATGTTGTTGGCATCATTTTCAATCGCCTGGGAAGGATTGAAAAAAGCCGGGAAAGAGTTCAGGGCCAAGTCGTCATTCTGTGTCCACATCTGCCTTTGCGGACGAATGGCAACTGGTTGATTATCACTCGTGGGCTCTGGATCGGGATTTCTGGCCCGATGCAACTCTTTCCTGGCTGCATTTTCGAAGTCAGTGCACAATGCCAATACATAGTCCAAATATGTATTTTGTTCTTGGGATGCGACTCTTGATATGAAACTGACAACCCCATGCATCATAGCAATATCCGATTCAGTGTCAGGACGCGAAGGATCAGTGAGGATTTGGGAGAACAATGCAACCAAAGCTGCTCCTGGGAAGTAAACAATGCTCCTGCGTGATACATTAGAGACTAGCAAAAGTTAGACACCATAGATTAGCTTACCATTCAAAGGTTTGGCCGTAGTGTCCTCGGACTTGACTGATCAGTTCAATCGCCGCTCTTGCTGCTTCTGTTGATTGTTGCACTGCTCTCTCTCGGTCATTCGACAGACCCGAGGGACTGAGCCGCTCACTCTGTGGGCCGGTCGGCCAGCGCCGAGGAAGTAGACAGACTCGGTGGATATTGAGGTAGCAACAATGGTATGCAAAGTGAAGTCTGAGTATGTGCGGTAGGAAGGGATGGTGGCCGATCGAAAAGTTTCTTCGGGGCTGGAGGATCGGTGGGATACTTCGGTTCCATGCTTCGAGATTGTCAAAGCAACCCCTCACATCTTTCATCAACTGTTTTTGGGTCTTATTGAATGCATCGGTGCTATAGAGCTCATCGCAAACCTTCCGTTGGATCACAGCAAATCGGGCGAGTGCTGAGAAGAAATTGATTGTGGAATTCCCGATCTCCATCACACCTAAGCCATCAGGTGGGTTCTCATGAGGCAGTAAAGTATTGTAATCGCGAGTATCTTGGGCAGCAGGGCGGCCGGTCCTCTGAGAGATGTCGGCGTCCAAAATGAACGCTATCCAGAAGACTCTTTTCCGCTCTTCGATCTGGGACACCGGAAGACCAAAGGAGTTGGACTTGTGCAACCCAATAGATTGTGACAGACGTACAGCTGCAGCGGCAAACATGAACAGAGGTTGTGGGTTTGGCGTGCCTTGAAAAAAGATTGCCAGCCCAAGAAGCGCCTGAACAGCGAGGAGATCGCAGGTTCGCATGAACAACTCTGTGACCACGTTCATTGCGTTTTTGACATGACCCAAGCATTTTTGCCAGTCGTCGCTGCTGCCACCGGAACTCTCTGCCCTTTGCATGTATGCAAAGGCAAGGACAATATTGAATGCAGCCCACCATGAGGGACTTTCGTTAGGATTCCATGAGAAGTGTCTGCTGACCATTCCCATAAAACGTTCGGGCCCGAAGAGCGGTAGGGCCTTGTTGAACGTGTCAAAATATTCTTGGACAAGATCTAAGATGACCGCCTTGGATGGTAATGGTTGCGAGCATCTGCTTTGGAAATCATCTTGAAGAGCTCGAGGATACCAGTCGGCTAGCCTCCATCGACTGCTGTTTCTCTGAGCGACATGGCGCCATGAATTATTACCCGTCTTGCTTTCAAGCCAGCCCACACCCTCAGGGGAAACGATCGAAAAATGAGAGGATGCACCTGGGCGTAGTCGGTAGAATCAGCAGCCATTCGTGCGACTATTGAGGAACGATAGTCGGTGAGCCAATACTCACCAAAAAAGCGCATTGCGCCTTTCGGAGTTTTAATGGTATATGACCCTCCGTCGCCATCGCCTCGATCGGCCTCGGCCTCGAAAGATGCTTGAGCGGTGCCATTTCTCGGAGATGGCAACTCTGAATCAGATGCTTCTGAGGGTTGGACATGCTCTGGGCCTGTGTCTTCGTCACTCGGCAGTCGCCGTCTCTTGGACGCATGTGCTTCATTCAATTCGTCTTGTAAAGACTGAATGCGCTGTTCTAGCTCATGGACATTTTCCCCGCTATGAGTGAGTGAGTGAATATGCGTTAATTTAAAAGACCCAACAAGCAAAGTAGAACCTACCGGTTATGCTTTTTCTTGCGTCGCACAGTGTCTTCGTACTTGCAGGGCAAGTCGAATGTTTTGCAGGGGATACAGACCGGCCGAGTCCCATCACATTTGACCTTCTTCCGTCTGCATATACTGCATGCCTTTGTAGCGTATGCAGGTCAGCATCCAATTACAGTCGTTCCCTCAATATATGGGGGCCATAGGGGCCATCTGGGGGCAAGCCTATACCTTAGCAAGGCGTACAACGTTGCTAGTATTCCTATCCATGATACAAAATGATTGTATAGTAGCACCAGAACTGTTCTTAGAATTGTAATCCCTGCGCGGCTCCAACCATCATGATTAACAATTGTAAGCCGAGGCAACATGAGGTTAACTAGTTAGTTACCGACTGAGATTCAGGCGTTAAGGTGTTGAGGTGTTAAGGCATTGATAATGAGTCATCATTTATGCCTCAGGCCAGAACTATATGTCGGAGTATGAAGACCGGCATACCGGAGGATTCATTAATCCTATGCATTGTGTAATTAAATGTTATGTAATCACGGCTCCATATAAATTGTGAGGAAAGCCGATACAGAAATACAGAGAGTTGAATACCATTGATTGGACCCCTACATTTACGATACGGCCCACGCCGACACTATATATACTAAATCGGATCTAACACCTTCCCTAGGTAGTCAGCTCCAAATCACAGCCTGTGATTCCAGTAGATTCTGTAGTTAGAACTTCTAATTATGTTTACTCCCCGCGGGATATCCATCGGGGAGGATTAACGGCCTTCCGAAGAAGTGGCCTAGACCATTCACCTTAGCATTCTGGAAGACTTATACTTTTGAACTTTCTAAATCGGTCTGCATGGTGAAATAAAGTCTTTTTTTGAGTTGTGAATCTAGACCGCGTTCTTCTAATCAACTGTATTGCGATCCTATCTGTAGATTTTGAATGGGAATTCTAGATGGAAATCAGTGCTATAGTAAGTAGGTAAACCAGAGAACTAGAGCAGAAGTCATGATCTCACCGTGTTAGATTAGACCAAAATAGCAATAACCTCTTACCATTCATCAGACCATCAATAGTATGATATGAACCATTTGATTCAAATTGGTGATCCTGTACACCTTGTACTCCCCTAACACGGGTTCTGTCAATGTACTTTGATCTTTGTGTATCAGGAATAGTTCGAGCTCGCGAAATATTTCCATGGTTCGAACCTGGTCACTGAATTCATAGGGCTAGCTATTCGAAAGAAAAACCATTTACTCAAAGTCATGGCGATGCAACGGGATGCTACTCTGTATAACAACCCAATCTAGCCACAGCAAATAGTCGCGAACCATAATCAAGCCTAAATGCATAGCTGATAGAATGATTGCTCACTGACCGCCACGACTATTGGATATTGTTGCACGATTCAGCTGTGTCTTAGGTATCTGTTTGCGCCACCTTTGCTCTGCCTCCGGTGAATGGCTGTGGTTCAGGTCATTGTCACACTATTGTCTGCATCACAGACTGGGCCTTCCAGACCAAGGTTACTCTTTCTTTAGGAATTATATTCAAAGGCAATGTAACCGTAAAACAGGAGGTACTTCTATCGGCCAAGCTGAGACATATATCGATCAATAAGAAAAAATAAAGCTACGGCGGAGACAAGCTTGTTGAATCTATTGGCTGACTTTGAGCTTGTCGCGATGTTGCCGTTAATATTGTTTCAAACGCCTCATTTCCAAGGAGCAAATATGGTTGCAACAACAGGTCATTAATGCAACATGTGGCTGGATTATATGCTCTTATCCGGTTATTTTGCAGGTACGGTGCTTCCCAAGTCATATGAACTTGTCCGACAAGGCAAAAGATCACTCCAAACATTCGAACTTCAGCACTTCGGGGTTTAGCAACTCCCAGATATAAAAGCAACAAACCATCCCTTTCAAGTGTTCTTCTTTCCCTCAGCAAAACTCCTCAGCTTCATTGCCAGTCTCTAGCCATATAATCAACAAGTTCAAGCGTGCCCCGAAAGCCCACAATGGTTGCCATCGGTATCCGATCTCTCCTCTGTATTTTGGGAATTGCTTCCCTTGGCAAATCTGCCGCCGTCGATACCAATACTTTCCAAGGCTGGCAGCTTACCCAATACTGTGAGTTGCGCTAAAGTAAAGTTCCGCCATCTCAAGCTAGGCTGACGCAGAATTAGGTAACGAGTTCTATACTGTCAGTAATGGAGACACCTGCTGGGACATTATCGCGCGAAACCAGAACAGGTTCACCATGAGCCAGCTTCTATGCTGGAACAACGACATCAACCCGTGGTGCTCGAATCTGATTCCGGGCCGACAGGTCTGCGTTGGAGTCCAGCATCCTGGGCCTGTCTGCTAGATGATGAAGTTCATGGCTGGATTGCTGGCATTATAATTCGAAAAACCAAATGCCTGGCATCGTCGAGGCCTTTAATCAGATTGTTTGATGGAAGTAATGAGAGAGTGATTTTTGAGCACTGAGTCTTTTTGCGCTGTTATTACAGATGGTCGTTCATTAAATCAAAATTATGAAGCTTGTTGGTATTGAGAAGTTTATGCACTGTTTCTGTTCCAGGCATTTTGTAGGAATTGTCTCATCGTAATTGGCTTCACCTCCGGGAACCGAGTATTGAGACGATCACCCGGCAATTGAAAGACATTGTTGACTGTGAGTCTGCTCACCAACGCAGTGGCCTCTTTGAGTTCGTCCGACGAGTATTCCATTCCCTCTGGCTGGGGAGGGACGGTGACATCACCAGCCTTGATTTGCTCCAGACTATCGTATGTTACCTTGAATTTCTTGCCTGTTTCGGAAATTATTGTTAGGTTACGGGTGTATCTAAAATAAGGACGTGCGATATGCTTACCGGTGAATTCTTCCGCCATGCCGAGAACCTGGTTGTAGGTAACTTCATCTCCAACGATTACAGTGAATTCAGGCCATTCATCAAGGTCCAGTGCTTTGACCAGGTAAGTAGCCATGTCGTACGTATATGTCATACAGATCACGTTGTTCCCATCTCCTGGGATAGCAGCCGCGCCGCTAGATATATCAATACCAAAGGTGAAGGGCTGCAGGTGAGTTTGGACATGTGGCATTCCCCAATAGTCCATAAAGAAGCCAGGGATTACCCTGGTATATTGTAAGCCACTAGCCTTGAGACGATCTGCCGCATCAAGCCAGTATTGGATGCTAGAGTCAATCGGGAGTAAGCTGGAACGTTAAATATCAGCATGGAATGGCATACAGCTGAAGCTGGCTGGCCTACTCGGTGGTTTGGACGAATGAGTATTCACTGGGGATGAATCTTTTCGTCGATGCTGACTTCTCTGCAGCTTCAATCAAGTTCAACTGAGACTGACTCGTCTCATCAGAAACAAGACCAATGGCGGATATGATGGTGTGAATGTTGTGTCGCTCAAGCACACGTGCCATTGAGGGAATGTCCTCGTAGTTGATCTGCACATTTTGAATATTCTGCGAAGAAAGGCCCTGTTTTACGTGAGAAGAAGGTCAGTTACTTTCTCAAGTGGAAAATATCTCTACTTAACATACACTGCGAGATAAAACGACAATGTCAAATTTAGAGTCGAGTAATTTTTGAACGATAGTTTTGCCCACTCCACCAGTTCCACCAGCCACAGCAATGACCGTCATGATTGAGAAGTGTTTGATAGTCGAAATAGTCGAAATAGTTGAAGTTGCCACGGAAGAGGTCCCCGCGATAACCCCACCAAGCAGATTTTCACGCATTGACTACATCTACTTCTACTGTAGAGTCTACAATGTATAATTAACTGTTTATGTATTTCGAATAATCTGCATATTGCCAAAATTCAATCATATCTCTCTAAAAAGCACACATCGGGGATTCGGGATCCAGACATCGGCGACTTCAGGGCTTCCCCGGGGCCCCCGCGGTCACGGCTATGACTAATATCGGAGGGAAAAGAATATAAAAGCCAAATCTCCCGACGTTTCCACTTCCGCGATCTTCCCTCTAAAACCAATAAACAAATCCTATATCATCATGTGTATGAAGGCTACCTGCTCGACCTGCAGTGAGTTTTCACTATCTCTCTGTTCAAAACAGCAGCTGATAATTATTACAGACAAGGTCACCTGGTGGGGCTGTGGAAGCCATATCCCTTCGGTGATGGACTCAATTCCCGAAGGCGATTGGTGTGCCTGCACACCTCAAGTTGAGAAGGATGGGAAGAAGTACCCTCCCAAGGCGGCGAAGGCCGGCTGACTACAAGGCTGTGTGATTTGTTAGTTTGAGGAAGTGAGTGTCGCATGTTTTTGAGAGAAAGAGCGTTGTAAGGGAGTTGTTATCAGGAAAGCTTGGTAGATGTGTCGAACATTCAGCCGGGAGGGGGTATGGAGCGGTGGCGTTAATAGAGTTCTGGGAATGAATGCGAGATTCTACATGTCAATTGGAGCAGATATATAACGACAGTATAACGAAAGACGAAATGAAAAACAAGATTCAAACATGTTTAATATAAAATCCAAGGATTGAGAACCATACAGAATCCAACCATCAAGAGAGCAAGTAATAAGCTAACAGCCGAGTCGACTACAGATACGAAAACACTCGACACTTAAGGGCCCCCTCCCTTTCCACCCTTTTTTCTACCTTTCTTCGCTGGTGTCTTCGCTGGTAGTGGTATTGGGGGTGGCTGCACTGGTGCCGGTCTCGTGGCCTTATGCTGTTCTAGTAGGAAACGGGGTGGTTTTCCGCCTCCCGGAGCTGCAGGAGTGGTAGACACAAATGGCGGTCCCGCTGACACAAAGCCGCCTGGGAGGGCTGGCAGCTGCCTGAGCTCCTTCTTGTTATTACAAACATAGAGAAGTCCCTGTCCATCTGGGCATGTTGCAGTGTAGAGCGCAAACCGCAGGAAAGGTCCGGAAAGAATTGTTCCAAAGTGGTTGCCCGGCCTAGATTGGATGACACAGGCCTGTATTTTCATCCAATGGCACAAAGGCTGGTTGTTGGCGTCAACCAGCCGAACGTCAATCTCCACAACCTTGTGACAAGTCGTGGAGCCAGGGATGTCCATGAGATTATAGCCATGAACTGGAACGGGGATACCGAGCGACTCCAACTGGTCGATATAGCATTGAGGTATCGCCATGATATCGGCACCAGTATCATGGCACACCCATAGGGTAAGGCCATTGGCGCCAGGACGTTGGCTATCGGCCGATATATTCACCGGAAACTATGTAAAAGGCAAGAGACGAAAGTCAGGAAGAAGAAATAATAAGTTGAGAGATCGATATAGACACTATACCTCAATTGAGTGAAGACTGGTAAACGGCGCAAACGAGTGAAACGCTCCTAGACTGGCACCACCTGGTGGTTGAAGCTATATATTCCATCTCAAGTCAGAAACCAAGGATAATATTTGCATTTAGTGATGATCAACTTACACCTTCCACCCACCACGCTTTAGTGGTATCGTACTCCCCAGCCAGTTTCTTATGAAGATCCGCGTCGAACTTCTGGGGGGTATTGAGCTGCACGCCCTTCGACCAGTAGCTGACCCATCCTCTCGACCATCCCAATTTACCTTCCCTGTAAGCTTTGATGATAGCCTTGACATTAGAAAGCTGATTATCCGGGTCCCCGTTCGTGCTGAGATACTCCTTGATGTTCTTCAAATGTTCCAAGCGTCGAACAATGTCCCAGCTGAGTCCGGCCGGTTCAGAATGGACCATTTCATCGCGAGCAGCCCTTCTTCTCTCGTACTGTGACAGTCTGAACTTGAAGAAGTTGGGCAAGATTCCATCACTGATCCTCTCTATACATATCTCGACTTGACTATCGATGTCGTTGACGTCGAGATCTAGCTCGTCGGCGTTCCAGCCTTCCGGGACAAGAGCTGGATCGGTGATAGGCTGGTCCCCATTGTGTTTCCATCGCTGTTGTCTCGGGGGACGTGAATAACCCTCATCCTGGCCATCTTGAGCCATCAATCTGTAGTCAACATAGTCGTGGGCCCCTGGTGTGAGCGGAAAATCATTTTCAAATCCATCTGACGAGAAATCAGAGGGAGAAGGGGAGCCCTCCGTTCTACCGTTGGTCGGTTTGCGCTTCTTGGTAGATTCCTCGGGGTCTACAGGGGGCTCTGAGTACGCACGCTTCGTGCTACGGCTAGGAGGCATCTTGAAGAAAAGTAGATGGATTTTGCGGCGCGGGAGGAGAGGGCCAGGCAACTTGGGATGAAGAAGCATTGAGATGGGGATATAGATGAAGATATTTGTAGTGAACATCCTGGAGAATTACACTAGATTGGTACAAAGAACCACGATGAATTGAAATGACCTATGGAGTAGTGATCTCTGGCATTTTGCTGTAGATAGAAACGAATCGATCGATGGAGCCATTTCCAAAGATGCTATTTTTGGATTTCCAAAAGCCCATGTGCTAGACGACAAAGAAGCCTAAAGAGTAACTCTGGGATCCCGGGCGTGCAGCTCATCAATGGAAATTGCTCGAGGATGAAATGTGTTCTCTCTGGAATCCAGCCCTTGGGGTTGCTTCGACGTTCTTTGTCTCATCTCAATGTACCCGCAAGTCCCATCCAAGATGGAAGGCTCGAATCAAAGAAGATATTGGAGGATCAGGCGTCTTTGCCAAAGCATACTAGGGCAAATAAGCAAAGTGCAACATGACCAGAGGTGTCGTTATAATCTGGTATAGCGTAACCCTTTTGAGCTTCTCGCTCGCCAACTCCAGAGTTGTGGAAGACTTGCGCACTCTCTTCGATCTCTGGTGCTTTGACCAGCCATTGATACCTCTAGGAAGGATAATATCAGTAGCCCGGGCAATGTCACAAGCAAAGTGGAATAGTTCAAGCTCGTTAGAGGCTTACAAGGACCGAGCCAATAGTAACGAATGCGGAATTCTGGAGTGTTCATTGCTTACAACAGAGTGTATCACTTCTTTGTCTCGACCCAAAGCATCATTTGAGATGTTATTGGTGTGAAAGAACCAGTGACAAAGAAGCTGGAAACCGGGTTTCATGTCAGCTAGAAGCCCACTTGTACGTTCCAAGGTACGACGACACATGAGGAGGCTGGTCAACGAGCTTCAGTAGAGTACTCTGTAATGCCGACGGAGAAGAAAGAATATGGGTCCCAAGATGGAAAGCGTGGTCAATGGTTTCTTTCATATTGGAGGGACACCAAGTGAATGGATGTGGGGATCTGGTTATGCCCCCCGAGGTGTGCCTCGCCTCCAAGATTCTCGACAGGGCGGTTAAAGCATCGCTGTCTGAGGGATCAGGCCATATATCCAATGTGTCCTTATTAGTGAAGTGGACTTTGGAGAAAGACCGACTTGACTGCTATCAAGCATGTAGCAAATACTTCTTACAGCATACAAAATTTTACAAATACCTCGCACACCAGAACCAAAAACTAATCCATAAGCCGTCAATTTCTAACCAGTATGCACCTTGATTCTTTCTCGATCGTTTCCATACGTGAATATCATGTAGATCAATCACAAAAAAAGCGCAGAAACGGGGCAATTTTTCCGACCTAAAAAACAAGGAACGGTCGTACTAACACGAAGGGGATGACAGGAGTAAAAAAGAAACCGTGAAGAAAGGGGGAAAATAAAAGAGAAAGAACATGCCATTACATCAGAATCTAAGCCTTGATCGCTGCACCCAATGCACCACCACCGAACTGCTGGCCACCAGGTCGGCGATCGCCCTGGGGAATGCGGGCACCGCCACGACCACCGCCACGACCGCGACCACCGCGGCCGCCACGGGCACCGGGACCGTGTTCACGCTGGAAGGCGTTGGCCATACCCTGAGTGCGCTGCTCGAGGGTCTTCTCGTTGGACTCGAGAAGGTTGGTAGACTTGTCGGCCAGGGTGACAATCTGGGACTGGAGACGGGAGAGCTCGACGCCCTTGCGGAAGATGATGGCGTCGTTGACCTGGTCGAGAGCGGCGGCGAGCTCTTCGTGCGAGATCATGCGGGAGATGATGGAGACAATCTTCTTGGGCTCGAGTTCGAACATGGTGGCCAGAGAAGAGATGGAGAGGCTGTCGTAGTAGGGGGCGTAGGTGAAGAGGTAGGTGCGCAGACCCTCCTCTTGGGTCTGGCGAGACAGCATGGCCTTGATCAACTCGGGCTGGGGCATGAGGTCCCAGATCTTAATCGCGGCGAATGTAGAGGCGGAGAGCTTCCAGTCACCAGCGGCAAGAGCCTTGGCTCCAGCAATAACACCGTCGCGGGTGTTCTCGGGGGGACCGGTGAAGACCTGGCGCTCATTGTAGTCCAACATGCGGCGGAAAGTCTTAGAGATCATGCGGCGGCGCAGCTCGGGGGTGGAGGAGGTCTGGGCCATCAGAGGCACCTCAAGCAAAGCACTGCTGGTGAGGTAAACGCACTCAAGCAACTCGAGGTTGATGTGCATGTGGAAAGGCAGCTGGCGCTGGCGTTCCAGACGCTCCTGCTCGGGCGAGACAGTGGAGTAACGCTGCATGATGATACCCTGGGCAAGAAGCTCCTTTTGGCGGCCGCTGCCGCAGATCTCACCAAGGGTGTTCTGGGCCTCGTAGATGAGGCCAGCACGGAAGGCACAGAGACCGATCTGAACAAGGGTGCGGTTGAAGAGGATCTGGGTGCTGACGTCGAAAGTGGCGATGTTTTCAGTCAGATGAGACATGAGCATCAAGTCACGAGACTTGTAGTATTGGTCGTGCAGAGCAAGGAAGTAAATTTGGCAGAGCATGGCGCGAGCGCGGGGAATGCCATCGCTGTGCTCGAACATGTAGTTGCAGATAGAGGCCACGAGGCTCTGGATATCCCCAGACTTATAGGTAGCAGTAACTGCTGACTCGATATTTGTGGGAACTGCCTTGTCCTTGGCCTGCTCGACAATGGCAATGACATTCGCGGGCTTGAAGTAAATGTGCTCCAACCGTCTGATAACCAGTCTGTTCATGCTGTCCTGGCCATTCTTATCGGCACCCTTCAGGCTCTCAACGTAAAGCTGCGAGCGAACAAGGGAGGAGTAAAGTGCCTGCTCATCTGTCAGGCGCTCAATGTACTCTGAGGTGTGGGGGTCAATCTCGCGGAGACCCTTTGTGAGGCTGTCATCGAGGTGCTCCACAAGGGATACGACGGATCCGGGAATGAAGAAGGTCTCGCCCTCAGCAACAGTAGGTTGCTTCTCGTCGTCCTCCCACTCGTCGGCGACTTCGCTGACAAGGAATTGGCGGTTCTCTTCCAACACGGAAAGGAGAGCAGAGTATTCCTCGTTTGCGGCCTGCCATTGCTCACTTGACATGTAGGTGGCGGTGGATGTGGCAGTAAGATCGAAGCGGGTGGAGATCAGGGTCATGTAGGTGCGGATGCGTTGGTAAGGAGTAGTGGCAACCTCGAGGAGCTTCTGCATGGTGCGGATCTGGTCGGCACGGTCGGTGTTCTTCTTTCCGCGGGACTCAACAATGACACGGAGGTGCTTGAGGATGCTCTCGGGGGTGTACTGGAGGGTCTTTCCACCACGTCCGACAGTGGCGAATCCATCATCCTCACCAGCAGCAGCAGCGGCGGCAGCGAAGTTCTCGATCTTCTCGACCTTGGTGGGCTTGGGAGCAGGGGCAGGGGCGGGGGCAGCCTCAACCTGATCGGCCATGAATGCATCCTTATCGGCGCGGTACTTCTCGACCATGGTGGCGTATTCCTTGTTGTTCTTCTTAATCTTCTGCTTGACCGCGTTGAAGCCCTTGCTGTTGCTAGCGTTCATCTTCTTGTTCGAGGCCTTCTGCTTGGAAGCGGTCTCGTTGGTGAAGTCTTCGAGTTCGGCAACGGCCTGGATGTAGACCTTGGGGGTGGGGCCGGTAACCTTCAGCATCTGGCGGTTCAGGTTGTCGAACTCTGTATGGGAATCATGTCAGTTTATGCCGTTCCTTGGGCCTTCCAATTCTGCTGGCTCTCTGGTCCCCCCGGGAAGCGTGCGGACTCACCAGTGGCGATAACAGCCCAGTCGTTGATCTTCTCGGCGTTATCAATCAGGCGGATGGTGCTCTCGAGGCCCTCGAGACGCTTGTCCTTAGCGGACTTCACGACTGTAACCTTCTCCTCCTCCTCCTCACTCTCCTCACTTTCGGAGTCATCGTGCAAGAACTTAGAGGCACCGGTGCGGCCCTCCTCGCCCTCCTCGTCGCTATCGGTGCTGGAGCCGGAGTCGGAGTCATCAACGTCAGAATCTTCCTCGCTGCCGGAGCCGGAACGGTAGACCTCCTCCTCCTCATCAGACGAGCTGTCGCTGCCGCTGCCGCTGCCGTAAAAGAAACGCGACGCCATGGTTGCGGATTGCGGTTTCGTTAAAAGGAAATGGCGATCCTAAAGCTGAAAAATCAGGTCGTCGGCGATACAAAGTTGAAGTTCCCGCAGTTGAGAGCCACACACGAAATTTAAGCGAGGGGCTGACTAACCCCAATTAGGCATAGCGCATAACAAAGAAATAGTGACGGCCTTTTTTTTTATACTTCTGTTATTGCTTTGACTTGCTTCGACTCAGTTGATTTGACGGCTTTGACTATTTGCTGACTTTGAATTTAGCACGGAGATATCTGAAAAAGAAGTTTGACTAACTCAAGCTGCTTTGGAATCGGGAAATTTCCTCTCATTTACTTTAAATATACTGGGAAGGAAGGCCTGACTGATCAGGCACAGGCAGGCACAGAAATCTCTATGAAATGAAACCTTGGAAGCTGCACTCATCAACTCATCACTATTGTTCTATTCATCATTCGACTATTAACTCTACTATTTACTGCATACAGAAAACAAAACGAGGAGCCCCCTGGAAGAAATGACATGCCATGTTATACGACCGAAAAACTTACCTCGACGAAAAGAAAGAAAACAGATTGATCAACATCCCCGGGAAGATCCGAATTAATTGAAACAGTTACGAGGAGATATAAAAAAAGAAATGGATGAGATCGTTCTTTCATGCTCCATCCAGGCTATGCTGAGAGAGAAAATTCACGAAAAAGGCAGACAGATATACCGAAGCACTGCCTACAGAAATTGCAGAAACATAATTGGGATCGTAACACAGCAAGAAACGTAATGAAACGCAATGAAATAGTGATGATGATGCGGGGAGTGATATCTCGCGGCGAAGGATTTGGCCACTGATGGGCACAGCTCACGGTGGGTAAGCGTGCGGATCGATCTAGCGCTAGGTAGCAATGCAGATCGTATATCAGCGGTCCGAGACCATTGTCGACCACGTTGACCCACCGAAGGGCTCTTTTTCTTGACTCATACCTGTAAGAGCCGGCCATATAAGAACAGGTTGGCTGGCAAGGAATGGGTCAGCAGAGCAAGGCTTACACACACAGTGCCTGGGAGGTCATTGACACCCATGGACAAAATATATCAGTGTGCCTGCTCCCGAGTCGTAGGGAACGATGGGCACAGGAAATGCCCGTTGCCCCGATGTCCTAGTGCCACTGGTTCTGGCCCATGTATCCTTCGCTGAGCACACCGTCTTCGAGAGTGCGAATGAAATCCCGGTTTCGTTGGTTCCCATTTCCATTGCCCGCTCGGCTCCCACGACGCCGTTGACTGGCGTTAGCATCGACGTACCCGTCAGGAGGTGGTGGATAGTACGCAGGGCTGGGCTGCAATCGAATCGGCGCGTTCGGATCCAGGTGGCTAGCGACTCGTTGGATGGTAGTCGGGATTCCTCCGTTGGGATCCATGGTAGATGCTCGTTGACGGCCTGCTCGCGTAGTCGCCTGTGCGTAGAGACTTTGAGGGGGTACCTGGTTGCCTGGCATCATTCCCATTTGGTGACCGTAGCCAGGTGGCTGCTGGGTAGGGTATGGAGGAGGCGGTGCACCTTGTTGGTACATGCCATTGTACATGGGCGGGGCTTGAGGCGGGGGCTGAGGTGGAGTATGGAATTGGTTCATCTGCACGGCATAGGCATTTTGCGCATGCGCCGCCTGAGCCGCTCTTTGTTTGCTAGCGGCTTCGGCCTGCTGTTGTTGTTGAACCCCCGGAGCCGGCTTATTGGCCGTCGAATACTTGAGATTCATTGGTGGCATGAATGGCCCCGTAAACTTCTGCTGGGTGATAAATGGGTGCAGCTTGGCTTGTTGAGGTGACCATCTCTCGAGAGGATTGATTGACAGGAGTCCCCGTACAAAGTCGATGAAAGCAATCCGATTGTTCAGTTCTGCAATGGTTAGTCAAGTCTCAGGGTGAATATAAAAGAGAAAACCTACCTCGATCAACCTCTGCTTGTTTCATGTTCTTCCGAGGCATTGGGTAACTTCGGATGATCTCCTCCAGTGTTGAGGCCGAGAAATACTTCTTGCTCGGTTGTTCCTTCGTGTTATGTTCTCGGGAATACTGCTCCAGGCTCTTGAGGCGGTACGTCTTTCTTCCAAACTCGTCCTGTGTCTTTTCGAAAAACTCTCCCGACTGCTTGCCCATCTCCAGCATCCATGTTGGCGGGATACCTAGCATCTCGACGATCCGACAAACTTGATTGTACTCCGAAGAGCCGGGGAAGAGAGGTAGGCCCAGGAAGAGTTCCACCACGATACACCCAAGAGACCACATGTCAATGGCAGATGAGTACCTAAGAACACAAATTAACATGGAACAAAACAGATGAGACTAAAGTACGTACGGCAAACCCAATAGGACTTCTGGAGATCGGTAAAATCGCGATTGAATGTAGGTGTAGACAGTCTGGCGCTCATCGCATGCAGAGCCGAAGTCGATGACCTTGATAATTGGGCTCTCGAGGCTGTGGATAGTTAGATACTGACTCTGAAAGCTGACCGGCGATACTGACTTTTTCAGGAGGATATTCTCTGGCTTGAGATCACAGTGAATCAGATGCGCTTTGTTCAACAAGCTCAAGGCATTTAGCAATTGCTGGGCAAACACCCGGACAAGGGTAGTGCTCAATCCACGGAATTGATTTTGTTTGATCAGCTCATAAAGATTGACACTGAGCAATTCAAATGCGAGACACAAGTGCTGACGGTGGATGAATGTGTCCTTGAGACGAAGCAGATGGTGGTCGTCGTTCTTGTCATATTTGCTGTTGAGCTGCGGGGAATCAGCGGGGGTTCAAATGAGAAGGGTTGGGGATATATGCGATACCAGATCCAATACAGAAACTTCCATCATACTCTGGTTGAAGTAGGCAGTCTTGTTCTTGATGACTTTGACAGCCACCACTTCTCCCGTTTTTAAGTTTTGGCATTTCACGACTTGGCCGAAGGTACCTTGACCGAGAACATCGAGAATGAGGTATCGATTTCTAGATCGGAAGGAGAGATGATTGTCAGCTCAGGGGTCGGCTATCCAGGGGAAATCGGGGGCATACTTGTGACCCGCTTCCTCGCTTCCAAGGATATCGTTAACGTAAAGGATATAATCACTATCCTCATTATCATACCCGTCATTCTTGACTCCTTTGCTGGGTTTGGTCAATACTCGTCGCGGATTTCTCGAAGACTCATAGTTGAAGCCGGGGTTGCATATCCGGTACGTGGCCGGGAGGTGGGTTGTCAACGATTGAAGCGGCTGAGCCAGTTAGTCAAAGCCAGGGTGGGGTTTGCTGAGCACTCACGCTAATGAATCCACCCTCTGGATTGGCGCGCCTATATGCGGGTTGTATATTCATGCGCGGCTTCAGTTCCTGCACAGACTGGATCTTTTGGAACTTGGGAACAGGACCGCGACCGGGCACTAAAGGGGCCTGAGATGACAGCGAGCCGGATCGCGGAGATCGCGACCCTGGACCAAAGCCTGGACTCATGTGTGAAGATGCGGATGGTGGGTAGTACTGGTCTGGGCTGAGGTCGCCGGATTGAAGGGGAGGAAGTCTAGGGGCCCGGTTGGCTGTGGACATGTTAGTGAACGGGGCATGACAGAACAAGTAATCGAGATCAAACTCACATGGCGGCGATTGATATCCTTGTGGTGGTGATGCATATTCTGGTTTCGCAGGGGACCGGCGGGAAGCACTTTGGGGAGCGGATGGGAATCCATAGGAGCCTTGGGACTTCCCAGGACTGGTGGGATAGGACATCGGCGGCGAAAGAACATGCCCCGGAGAGTATCTGCGGGCAGCCGATGATTCCTCTGCTTGATTCAAGAATTGTGACGAGGCGCGATTGTGGTTTGGCCTCGAGGGGTACTTCGCCCGGTTGTACGGGTCAGCGTCCTCCATGGTAGTATCCGCGTCGGTGACATAATCCCGAGTACGTGGCGTGGCGGTGGGGGAGGAAGCCATGGAGACCGTTTTGGAATTTGAGCCGGTCGAAGGGGCTTTGGATGTCGTGCCGGGAGTCTGGAATGCCTCGTACGTGTATCCGACGGGCGGCTGCGACTGTGGTGGCTGACCGTATTTCGAGGCAAGTTGCTGGGGATGAGATGCCAACGCAGTATTGAACTGCGCAGGGTGGCCCATCAAAGGATCTTGGTAAGGCTGCCACCCAGGATCCATTTTGTAAAGACCCTCTTTTGGGGCCAGCAAATAGATTCGAGGTCCGTGTTCGTCTCTAGCACTGCGATCAGGGTCCGTGGGATGCCAGCGGGGACGGCACTCGTATTGCGACCGCAGCTTCGAGGCGAGTCTTGACGGAATTCGAGAGGTAGAGGATGGAAAGTAGGGAATTGGCGTTAAAATGAGGTCGTGCTATGCTTCATCATCCGAGGAATTGTTGGAGAAGACAAGTTTTGAAGGGGAGAGGAGGGGGGGCGGTCGCAATTTGGTTGCGACGCAGTAGACGTAGGCGGCTGGGGATTTAGCCAAGTCGATAGACTTGTCTTGGGACCCAGTGAAAACGGCAAATCAAAGACAAAGCTGGCATCAACAGAAACTATGTTAAACAATAACTTGGTTCATCGAAGCATAGAGATGGTTTTACTTGGTATATAGCCAGAGATCAAGAAGAGGAGGGGAAAGATGAGTTTCAAGTGGAGGTGAAGGGGTTGGCCAAAGTGAATCTACACGGTAATATCATTTTCTGTTCTCTATATACCTACTTATATGGGGCAAAAATACACACAGATATATTTATGATCTTGATGCTAATGTCTCGATATTTGAGATTCGTACTGGATTGTGGTCTCCTTGGCGACCTGACTCTTTTCACATGATCGACACATTGCATGCCCAACTGTCGGAGTGCCTTTTCTTTTTTAATAATAACTGGGCTGAACAGATTTACTACATAACTATATACTTTGTAGAATGACTAAATGAGCTACGGAGTATCTTATTGGTATTTTATAGACTGTTGCTGCGACGTCATCAATTCCATATAGTTAGCCGGGAGTGCAAAACCTGGGAGATGATCATTTCGTTGAAATAATGACATGGTATTCTGAAGAGATATATAATGAAGGAAAAGCAATTCCATTCATTTCAACCATTACACCGTTTAGGGCTCACGTCTTGCCGCTCCTTACGTACAAGTGAGCAGATCTATATCTACTCTTAGGCATCCATGATGGCCAATGCTTGGATATTCCAACCTTTGAAGGTTGATATTGTGGATTATGTGAGAAATGTCACAATTCATAAAGAATATTGATGAAAGACATGATAGAAAACATGTCTATACCAATCTCTATGTGAAAACGTGTGACTAGTTACTTTTTCTGTCTCTTCCTTCTCATCTAATTCATAATCTGATCTCCTTTAGGATGTTTGCTCAGTATTCCATTCCGCCTCTGTTTTTCTATTTATTTTTACATTCAAGCCTATCCAAGACAGTCTCTCATCCTTATATCCTAAGATCGAATGTCTTTTTTATGGCTTGGGGTCCCATTCTCATCCTTTGATATTCCCGATCTCTCCTTAATTCCACTAGGATAACTGCAGTCTTCTTACTTTCATATCACCGGATACGAACCATTTTTGAAGGCGCGTGTTAACCAACTAAGCTTTTGTTCAATGTTAGCAACCTGAACTCCATTCAGCAGTTCGATGTATGTAGATATGGATTTCTTAGATCATCCTAACATGTTAGAGGTCCTATGCTGTGCTTGCGCTAAGTATTCACCACCACGTATATTACTATATACAACCCCAACTTTCGCTACGTGTCAAATCTACACAATAGATATCCTGGGATGAATTTATCTTGAATTTATCAGCTAAGCGCTGGAGTCCAGCTAAACCAAGTTCATTCTCATGCCGGTCATTCAAATTTCCACATGTGGTGTCGCTCTATACATTCTGTTCAGCCAGAGCTAAAAAATAATATTTCTGGAATCTCTTATTGAGGCATTGAAGAAAGATATGTAGGGGGGTCTATCGCTCCGACGTGAACATTCACACCCATTTTCAAATGGCCCCTCAATTGTGAAATTCATTGTCACATTGTGATATCCACCGCCTTGGAATGCTACAGCACAGAGACAGTGAGAGAGCTAAACCCCATGACCGTTATTGTGCCTGTAAAGAGGTCGCATTTGATCGACCCTTAGTGACCTCGTGCAACCCCAGTCTGCCAATGAAACAGAATGGCGTATCTGTGGCCTCACACCGTGTATATATAGATTTCAAGGTGTACTCCGTACCGAGTTCTGAGGTTGGGCCCGGGGGAATGAAAAAGTTACCTAAGCTTCCAATGAGTCATTCATTCACGTGAGCGGTGTCATAGGCGGTGGCTGATTGTGCCATTGGCTTTGATGGAGATCTAGATTAGTTAGGTGCTATTCATCTAGACTTATTGCTGCCTGTGCTATTGTCCTATTGTATTTGCTCTTTGAGCAATCACCATGTTCCAACTTGCCCTAGACAAAGTCTTTTAGTCTCTCACTTCTTCTCACTCAATACAATCTTTATTTGGACAATTTTCATAATGTCTACGAACGAGGAGGCGAGTCGCCTGCGGGACCTCCAAGCAGACGTTCGCGACCAGGATGATCTCGAAAGAGATATCACTCGCCAGGTATGACCAAGTTCTCAATTGAGTATCACTTTGAACTCACATTTCTCTGTTTTCAGGCCGATAAAGCTCTGGCAGATAAAGCAGAAGAGAATGACATCAAGCGACTTGAGAAAGCCCTTGTGGATCGGGAGTAAGAGTGCATGCCCTGGTATTTGATGGCATTACTAACTTAGTCCGAAGACGGGTCGATTCGCAGGTCCGCCAAGCGCAGCAGCGCCTGACACAGCCCGTCGGAGCCGCTACTCGCACTCGGGTCGAGAATGAGCTGAAAAGGCTGCAGGCGCGCAAGGCCGATCTAGGGAAAGACCTAAAGGACATACAAAAACGCATTGATGATAGGCGTGAGTCGCAGGGCAATTCGGCGGTGGCGCACGGGTCAGGGCGACAGCCGAATGAGTCCCGCCGCGACTATCTCCTGCGAACCGGAAAGATCACCCCGTTCGCATTGATGCAAGAGGGCTCCAGAGACGGACCACTTGCCAATCTTCACGATGCACTTGTCGATACCGAGGACCAGCAGCATGAAGAGGAAGAGCGCGAACAAGCCAAACATCAGCCAGCCGCATCCCACCGGGACCTTGCACGCCCAGACTTTGACTTTGACGAGGGCATTAAAATCAAGAGCAAGCGGAGGAAGGTGGATCGTCGTAGCTCCCCGGGAGCGGATTCTGAGGCAAGTTATGTTGCTTCGGAGGCTGACGCTACATCCGAGGATGAAGAGTTCATGCCTGATACTCTCCCTGAGGCCAAGCCGAGTCGCAAGCGCAAGCAAGGAAAAGCAACCACTGAGCTAGAAGATCTGAGTGGGGTCGATGATGGAAACGAGACAATATACCAGTCTCGCGTCCAGGAATGGATTAGTCGGCGAAGCTCTGCTAGACAGCACGCTAGCAGTCATTCTGTTGAAGCTGGACTGAATGAAGAAGAGGAGTGGCTTAAGCCACATCCCACTGAACCAGCCATGGAGCTTGACAATGGACTGCGGGTCCCTGGAGACATCAGCCGCTTCCTATTTCCTTACCAGAAAACTGGGGTGCAGTGGCTTTGGGAGTTGCACCAACAAACTGTTGGTGGAATTATCGGAGATGAGATGGGGCTGGGTAAAACCATTCAGGCGATTTCTTATCTTGCGGCATTGCATCATAGCAAGAAGCTCACCAAACCTGCTATCATTGTTTGCCCTGCAACTCTTATGAAACAATGGGTTAATGAGTTCCACCGCTGGTGGCCACCCTTTCGTGTTTCCATCCTACACTCATCAGGCAGTGGAATGATAAATCTTGGCAAGGAAAGTAGTAGGGAAAATGCGCTTTCATCAGAAATGATGGGCAGCCACAGCTCTCGGCACCTATCTGCTGGTCAGAAAGCGGCTAAAAAGATCATCAAGCGTGTCACTGAGGAGGGACATGTCCTCGTGACTACATACTCAGGTCTGCAGTCTTATGCAGATGCTCTCGTTGATGTTGAGTGGGGCTGCGCTATCCTTGACGAAGGTCATAAAATCCGCAATCCAGATGCCGGTATTACCTTCAGCTGCAAGGAACTCCGCACTCCACACCGCATCATTCTTTCGGGGACCCCAATGCAGAACAGTCTGGTGGATCTTTGGTCCCTATTTGACTTTGTATTTCCAATGCGCCTGGGGAATCTGGTTACATTCAAAAATCAGTTTGAGATCCCCATCCGTCAGGGTGGGTATGCATCTGCATCAAACCTTCAAGTGCAGACTGCTGCAAAATGCGCAGAAACTCTCAAAGATGCCATCAGTCCTTATCTGCTCCAACGGTTCAAGGCCGATGTAACATCTGATCTACCGATGAAAAGCGAGCAGGTCATTTTCTGCAAATTGACCCAACTCCAGCGAACCATCTACAAGAGGTTCCTTGGCTCAGATGACATGAAGTCCATCGTACGAGGGAAAAGAAACTCTTTGTTTGGGATTGACATCCTGCGCAAGATCAGCAACCATCCAGACTTGGCAGACCACACATTGCGCTCAAGCGAGGCAGACTACGGTGATGCCGAGCGGTCTGGCAAGATGAAGGTTTTGAAAGGGTTGCTTGAGGTTTGGAGAGATACTGGCCACAAGACCCTGCTTTTTACCCAGGGCCGTCTGATGCTAGACATCATTGAGAAATTCCTTGGGGTGCTGGGTGGATTCAATTACCGCCGAATGGACGGGACTACTCCGATCAAGGAGCGCCAGAATCTGGTTGACAATTTCAACAATGACCCCGATATCCACGTTTTCTTACTCACCACCCGTGTCGGCGGGATCGGAGTGAATCTGACAGGTGCTGACCGTGTCATTATCTACGATCCTGACTGGAACCCATCGACTGACTTGCAGGCGCGAGAGCGTGCATGGCGTCTGGGCCAAAAGCGTGATGTCACCATCTTCCGCTTGATGACCAAAGGCACCATCGAAGAGAAGATCTATCATCGGCAGATCTTTAAGCAATTCTTGACCAACAAAATCACCCGTGATCCCCATCAACGAGAAGGTTTCCAGCTGAGTGATCTTTATGATCTGTTCACTCTGACGGATGAAAATGACGACGAGTTGGAGACGACTAAACTCTTCAAGAACGCTGAAGTTACATACCAGGAAGACGGTAAAGATGCCCATGGCAGCAAGAGTAAGCCTGCGCCACCTCCCAAGGAGGAAGACGACATCAACGACATCCATGGTATCGCCAAGGTCGAAGACTTTCAAAACACCGCCGAAGAGGAAAAGAATGCCAAAACCTCCGAAGACCGCATTATGCATGGCATCTTCGCTCGTTCTGGCGTCCACTCTGCAGTCCAGCACGACCAGATTGTAAATGGCAAACGAGTCCTGCGCGCAGACCCTAAGATGATCGAAGCCGAAGCTCGCCGGGTCGCCAACGAAGCCGCCGAAGAGCTCCGCAAAGCTGAAGAAACCGCCCGGGCACTCCCAATTGGACTACCCACTTGGACAGGCCGTTTTGGGATGGGCGGCCGCGAAGATCCACGGGCTGGTGGTAGCTCAGCGCGCCCTTCTGGGGCAGGACCCTCATCCTCGGACCTGTTGGCTAGGCTCAACCCTGCTGCTGCCGCAGCTACTGGACAAAGAGACAGTGGTTCCGATAGTCCATCAGCACGTATGCCGCGCGGCAAAGATTTTATGCCCTTGATCCGTGATTACCTTGCCTCTCAGCGTGGGCCGACTCTGTCGCAATCCATTGTACATCATTTCAATCATTACTGCTCTAATCCGCAGCGTGTTGCTGAGTTCCAGGAGTCGTTAAAGAAGGTCGCGACACTTCAGCATGGTCGTGATCGTCGGGGTCGGTGGACTCTGAAGCCTGAATTTGCCCGGAATGCCAATAATCGGGGCCGGTGAGGAGAGCTTGTAAAGAAGCAGGCGGACTAAGGGCATTCCCGACGAGGCAGAAATTGAACAGGCTATCTTTCTTCCTACCTTAGGGATGTTCATGTACGATAGTAAGTTTCACGAGATGATGAATGACAATGACAATGCCAATACCCTTCATGCAATTGCACAGTTAGAATTACGAAATAAATGCATAAGTACATTGTACTACATACTCCATAGTTAGTGGACGATATCCACTAGGCACATGCTTAAAACGCCCTGTGGGACAGTACCAAGAGCGTCCAACACGCATAGAGGCAAGCTGCCGTTTAACTCAAGCCACATGCGTTCATATACAGTGTCCATGATGTGTGCCAAGTATGAAAGAACATGCCAATATTTCGGTACCTCATATTCCCCGTAACTTATCAAAGAAAGGGGCCGGATATTTTAATAATTTCCACTAGCCCTCAACTTCAATGTTTTCAGTGGGCCATGTTCTATTTCTGGGGGGCTCACAGTTTATGAATGATGCAAACAAATTATAGAAGTTAGGATACACCGAGCCGAATAGGCAAGAGATTTTCGTTTGTACGAAGTAGAGTCGCAACAACCCGACATAAACAAGTCAGACAGCATTCAGGGGAAAAGCTCCACGGGATCTTGGCGTTAGTTGTTTGTCGACTTCTTTTTCTTTGGTGGCGAAGGGGGGTTGATATGATCCTTCATGTTTTTCTTTTTGATAATATCATTTATGAAACAAAACTCATCTTATATCATTGTGAAACCCAATCCTAGGGGTAAAATCATGTCATTGATGTCACGAATCCTTGTCTTAGGTGCTTCCATTAATGGATAGAAGACGCACCAGTGGGTATGATCTACACTCGATCACAATCATGACTGGCTCGGATGGTATAGCTAGTCAGGTACCCACTTGGTAACTTCCAGGATGTCGATTATAATCACCATCCGGTGGGTTAGTCCTTTCGTTTACCCCATACACATTCTGATACGGCAGCATGGATCAAGTGAGATCCTGGATGTCTGCCCAAGGTCGCCAGTGCCTTGCATGCTGCAAAGAAAACCAAAGGAAAGAATAATAATAGCGACATCGCTAGAGTACAAAGTTCAAAAGGAAGTTGAAGAACAATCAACTGACGGTTCTAGCGATGCTTTACCGATGCTTTACCGATGACAAACTTCTATTTTGATCTCAAGGATACCTAGGGAGGACCCGGATTAGCGTTGGACACTCGAAACAGTCGGCCTTTACTCCACCGTGGAACATGTGTTCATCGACTGTCTCCCATGGATATCGAAAAGCATATAAATGCGTCACTTCCCCGTCAAAATCCTACCCCTCTTGAAAAAAACATATAAAAGCAATCGAAACTCTTCAACCTACCCTTTAGCTTGAATTCCTTCCCAACCCAACTTCTTCACCTACCACCCAAAATGAAGTTCTTCGCCACCGTCGCTCTCCTAGCCACCGCTGTGGCCGCCGCCCCATCCCAGAAGCTCTTCAACCTGAAGACCTCCGGCGCCAGCAACAGCTCCCACAACGACCTGTTCCTCTCCGTCGGTCACGGCCTGATCAGCGACCCGCTCAACAGCGAAGCCATCTTCTCCGGTGCCTCGGCCAGCCGCGCCGCCGCCTTCTCCTTCGTCAACGGCACCATTGTCTTGGATACCGAGACCAAGGCCCCCTGGGCTCTGGACCTGATCAACGTGGAAGGTAAGATAGCCCTAGGCTGCTATTGGATGTGACTGTTTCACAAACCCGGAATACTAACGACATTGGTACTATATAGGCGTCCGCAAGGAGCGTGCCCAGATCAGCATCAACCCTACTCACGGCTCCAAGGGCTTCTCTGTCGACCGCCACGGCGTCCAGGGACCCAGTGAGACCTGGGACGGATGGTTGTGTAAGTTCTTATTATACCCCCTTTCCAAAGCTACATGATCATGGCGAGTGCAAATGGCTGACTCCTTTTTCTTAGGGTGCCCCACCGATGTGGAGGCCGGCCAGTTGTTCCCCAACTTGCACTTCCTCAGCAAGACTGTTCAGGAGCCTGCTCTCCCCGCTGGATGTGACAAGATCCAGCTCAATGCTGTCCCCAAGAGCTCTGCTTAGAGGGTTTTTGGATTTTGATTTTACCTCTTAGCGAACATCAGCTCGCGAGACGTGCTCTCTAGTTTCTGTGTTCTCTTCAAAATTTAGAACTTCTACTGGACTTTCATTCAGCATATTTCGACGTATAAGAGTCAGGCTTAATTGATAATATCTTGATTATTCTACCTGTCATTTTCTTAAGATCCATGGATGTCCTATGAATGCTCTGATATAAAATTATTCTCACAGCATACGAATTCTCATCGGCGTCACATCCAGTCTATTCTTTTGGGCTATATAAGCAATGAGGCAGAATATGATAGTTCCCCACATCCCCCAATATTATCCGTTCCATGCCTAAATTCTGAATAGTCTTCGGGTGCCCATGACTTATGGTTAGATTGCCACCCCCACGTTTTGAGAACTTCTTGGGCGGAACCGAGAGATGCCCGACCTTGGGTACCAGCAGCTGGGTGGCAATAGTAGATCATGTACTTCGAGTGGTCGTTATTGTATGTGTGACGGTATATGCCATGGCCGCAGTCACATATTTGTTCCTATAGTTACGTTCTGGTACTCAGTAGTAGAGCCAGCAGAAATATACCTCTGGGTATTAAGGACGATACATAGTTTTCTGTGGTTTTATTGTGTTGTGTAACTATACTATGTCATGGTTTACGGGCGGCCATTCGTCATACTAATCTGGAGTTTGAAGTCTTGGGATGATGGTGGAATATTGGCAAAAGTCAGGGATAAGTGATGAATTGATGATTTAGGGCAAATAATATTATCTCTAGGATTTTGTTTGAAGTATATGGTTATCACTTATATTGTCCTCCTGAAACTGAAGTATATATTGCACGGACCCCCCGAGTTTTAGTTTGATGTGATGTATATCACTCGATATAAAGAATGGGAATAACTTGGAAATGATCGGTGCTGATATAATTCAAGGATCTTTGTACTCATTAAGAGGTAGATATACTATAATGAAGCAACTTTTGGCTCCATTAAATATGTACGTTTAGAGCCCAAACCTTTGCATTGCCCAGTCTGAAGCATGAACTTGAACTGCATACACCAAGTTATTATAGTCAATAAATCATCTGATAGTCAAAAAGGCGTGAAATAGTGGTCAGCCACTATAAATAGCCGATGTCTCACATAACTGATAGCCATTACCTATTTGGGCTTAGCCCCGCAATACAGCTCAAACATCGCATCTTCTCTTTATTTCTCGTGGGTTTTTTCCCCCTCTCTCTAATTATCTGGGAAGACACTCGTTTACTGTTCGCCTTTCAAGCTATTTACAATCGTTGCTCTGAATCGAAAATCCACATTGCCGAGATCTGCGTGTTTTAGCGCCGATATTGGCTAGGGGATTAATAACATCTTCTGCACTCCACGTCCTTGTGATCGTCCTTCCGTAGCAACCGAAATTGCTTGGTACGGACACCAAATTGATAAGCCTGTTTTGACAAAGGAGGCCTTTTTTTCCTTTTGACAAGTCACACCGGATTGTGCAAGGGGCGTGATCAGTCTAGCCCACCTTTCAGCCGAGGGAGTAACACGGTCGCTTGATTTTTGAAACTCCAGATAATCTCTCCAAACTTCGACATGCGGTGTTTTATTTTGAGCGTGCTCTGCACCATCCTGTTGCTGGGGACAATATCATCGGCTTGGCCATGGCGGCCCTATGGAGCACTTCTGGGTGTCTCCTTGGATAAGCGAGCAGGTAAGTCAGGAGGACTCTCATCATACTGTTTATTCGATACTGACTTGCGATTCAGACACCACAGATACAACAACCGCTGAAACCTCTGAATCTACCACGGAAGCCTCCACTGCCTCCAGGACTTCTACCGGAACCACCACCGGAACCACCACCGGAACAAACACCGACACCAACAGCGACACCAACAGCGACACCAAAACAGGCACTGCAACCGATTCCGAGACGACCGGTACAAAAACTGGCACGAAGGCAACGGGAAAAAGCAAGACTACCGCCACATCCTCAATTTCCATTGACCCTGCTGCCGCTGCTGGCGGTGTGTCCATGATCACCCCCGCTTCCTCGTCTACGACCTACTACAAGATCGGCCAGGACGTGACATTCGTGTGGAACTACACCTCCCTATCGGTCACGCCATCTGCAGTCAACGTCGTGGCTTCGTGCAGTCTCAACTCGATGACATATACGCTCAGCTCCAACATGACCGTGAAGCAAACCGGAAGCGTTGTGTGGGATACTGGAAAGTACCAGAAATCGGCTACCATTCCGTTGCTTACCGCATCGTATACTCTGATCGTCTACGATGCTAGCAAGGACATCGACGATACCGCGAGCGCAGGATACTTGAGCTCGCAGAACGGTGGTTACGTCTTCGGGATGTACACCCCCCAGTCTTACACCCCACTCAATCGTGAGCATTTGAACCAACCATCCTTTCCCAAATTGACTGCTAACCTTTGTCCAGAATTCAAGTGTGCCACCTGCAGTGGCGCCCTGTCTGAAACCAGTCGCCTGGCCATCAAATTTACCGTCGGCATGGCCGTGATCACCTTCGCTTCGTTCACCTGGTTTGCGGGCAGTGCTGGCGTCCTCGCCACTTGAAAAGCACTCGGTGGACTCGCATTGACTTATCATGAACATATTTTTCCATTTTGGGGCGTTGCATTGTTGAAGCGATCTGGATTTATGATAATAGCAAGAAAACGGCGTTGCGCGATACTTTTTATTTATATTTGTATACTTTTTTGCATTTTATCCTTTCTCTTATCTGTTGTTTTATAGTAATAAGCGGTGATGGTCAATTGCTGATTTCAATTTTCTTTTTGTATTTTCGGCTTTTACATACACAACAAAACCCTCGATCTCCTCAGTTTCAGATTTCTCTCATGGCAGTTTCAAATCCCCCATGGAACCGCGAGACTCTCATCCAGGCCTCACTTATCCTCTCTTCTTCTTTTCAGCTCGCTCACGCCGGCGGCGACCCTCGAGGTAGAGGAGGCTGACCTTCAGCGCTCCCATGATCCAGTCATATTCAAGGTTCCGGAGTTATCTTGATTGCGATCTATTGGCCGAGGGTTGGGGATCTAGCCCAACAACTTGATAGAACCGCTGTGTTGAAGGGTTCTCTGATAAGGGTATCACTTATTGCGATGATATTCAAGTTCAAGATGAAAGCAACAAGTCAGGACCGAGACATATTTGGAACCGTTGAGGGTTCATCGTTTGCTTCCTCACCGCGCGTTGCCTAGCTGTTGTCTGTATGATCTAGGGTCTATAGTTTCATCCATAGATGTCCAAAGGGCGTCCGTAAGGGCTTACCTGACTACATAGGTGTGCATATGATAACCAAAATATCAAAAACATATATACTTTGTTGTTGATCGTCTGAACTGAAATATACTATGCACGAAGCCGTGATATTCCCTTCATTGTCAATTTTGAGGCATTTAGGCCCACTTCCCATGCAATTATTTCGATTATTGCGCAAAGACAAACAAAAGGAAGCTTGATGTCTTACTTCTTACAATTGGAAATTGGAGTTTGTCTTACAGATAAAGAAAGCTGCGGGAAGCTATTCAGGCAGTCCATTCATTGACTGAGACTTTAGACCATGGAATATAAAAGAAGCTATTTAATCTCCTTCTATCTCTTCTCCACTCCATGAATCTTAACATCAACCCCCACCCTACCACCGAGAAGAAAATCCAGACTCAAAAAGGACAATGCCCTCCCAATTAGGCTGGATCTGGCCCAAAGACCCGCGCCCCGGCAACCCACAACACTGGCCACGCCGCTGGCGCATCTTTGATGTCCTAACGAGCAAAGGGCCGGACATCTACGTGGGCCGAATCGACCAGCCCAAAACAAAGACCAGAAGGGCATCCCCTCAAGCCCAGTCCGGGCCTACAAGAGGAGAATGGTCTCGATGGGAGATCGACCCCAACGACCCTGAATCGGACTACAGCCCGGTACCCTGGGCACGGCGGCCTGCGGCGGAGCGCTACGATTTCCGCACGAGGAAGTATCACATTCCGGACCATGGGACATGGAGTGCTGTTCAGTATTGCAATGGGAGAAGGGCTCAGAGGGGGGAATGGAGCGGGAGAGAGGAGGTGCATTGTGTACCGAGGCGATATTGGGATCGGAATGGGGTTGAGTATCCGGCGGAATTTTGGCATGATAACATTTATGGGAAGCACAGGGATTGAAGGCAATACACAGGTTGGAAAAATGTGGTTGAAAGAAAAGCAGAGAAATGAATAGGGCGATGGGAGGGTAATTTGCATGGTATTGTGTTTGCTAAATCCAAGTAGAGAGCTTGAATGCTTACAATCATTTTTTTCTCTCAAAACCAAGATGAGATGGATATAGCCCAATGCGTTGACGTTCTTCCAAAATTCCACTCTAAGTTCCAAGAATGTGCTAGGCTGATATAGGGAAAGAGTCCAATCAGATGCATCCAAAGTGCAATGCGTCGAATGTGTATACACGTGCTGGTCCATTAAGAGTCTGTTGATCCGCCTGAGGGCGGCGGAGAGTTGGCAGTTGGGCACCGTTATCAGTCAGACGGTTGCACTTCACGCATGGTGTTTGCTTGATATCCGCATAAGAAGAGATCATGTCCTACATCGGCATTAGCAAGACTCTCCTTCGGAGTCAAGAACAGAACATACCAGCAAGAAAGCAAGGTCCCATTTTCGCGGGCGTGACCCCACACACCCCAGTATAGCATCCTCAAGTTTCGTGGGTGACCGACCAGCGATCTTGCTCGAAACCTCCCAGTCAGAGATCGGGGAGCCAGGGGAAGATACTCCTTTCACCCGGAAGACGACACCAGCTCTAACAAGTGCTACCGCTAGAGAAGTCTCATCCTGGCCCTTGATAACTCGTACACCGGGAATATCCCGCTGAACAAACCGCTCCAAAACATTCTTCCACTCGCCCTCGGTAGACTGCGCTTTAGTACGTTCGGCTTCTTCGTCCACTCGCTGATGTTCATCTATTTTGGACTTTTCGTTTCGTGCTAATTCTTCTAGAAGAACGTCATAATCTCTTTCCCACTTTCCCGTCGGCTGAAGAAGCTGACCGTTGGCTTCCTGGATGCGGGATTCGACATGTGCCCATACAGATGTCAATTCTGGATCCCGCCACAAGGACTGAAATTGCTGGACATCAGCGACGCGTGCGCGTGCGGCCTCATCCAGACTAGCCCGGAGGATCCGTGGAGTTTCAGCGACTGGATTGCCGAGGGATACTTTATCTGGGTTTGCAATAGGCACCAGAGGCTCCAATAGGCCCTGGGGCATGAATCCACGCAGTTCATGGATCTAGATATCTCATTAACTTGGTTTTGTGGCAGAGCTGCAACAGCTCATGTACTTACCTTGCGTTCGAGTTCTTGTAATTTTGCTAGTGATGAAACAAGTTGGATCTCTGAGTTCAGCCCTGATGCTTCGCTGTTGCTGCTCGCTGGCCCTTGGGTGGAGTTCTGATTGGTAGTAGCCATCGCTGGGGCTGCCGACATCGCTTTTTGTGAGGCACTTGATTAGATGGCCAAATCCACCTCAAAAATGCGCAAAATTGGTCTTCTGGAGATGAATGATATATAGATATATATTGGAATAGGCACTTGACTTGCGCAATGGACAATCAAGCAAGGTGAAAGACAACGAGTTATCGCAGTGATTGTTTTGCGGGCGATGAGGTCGCCCTGTGTTGTCTGTTATATAGGGAAATTTCAGGAGAAAAATACCCAGAGCCGAATAAGAGAGTGTGTTTTGATGTTGGATCACAGATAATGATATTTTGTTGTTTAAAGGTGCTCCAGTAATGCGAGAATGAGAGGATGTGAGGGAAGAGATGGGCCGTGAACCAATCAGGAAAACCCCAGCCACAATCGCTTGTGCCATAAGTGGCTGATGCAATGATTACATAATATGACTTTTTATCCATAGTTCCAAGGTTGGCACATTGTGCTTCTTAATTTTATTTGCTCTGCATGTATGATAATGGTAATAAAGCGTTGTAGAGATTACTACTAAGTAGGGGAGAAAGAAGAAGAAGAATCATGATCTATTGTAACTAGAAATCTAGGGGTTTATATACCCTAGTAAAACCATCTGAATAAAGCCTCAATCTGTAGCAAACAAGCAATCAAGCAAACATACTAACAAAGGCTCAATAAACTAACAAAGTGAGTGCTAACAAAGGGCTCAGTCTGTAGCAAATAAGCAATCAAGCAAACAAGCAATCATACTAATAAAGGATGCTTGGGATGATGCTCAACATAAAGACCTTTAATTCCTGTGTAATACCTGTCTTAAATTTCAGCTTCATCATACTACCTGTGTCTTTGGCCCTTGGTCAACGGTCTTACTCTCAGTGAGTCCAAGTTGAAACAAGCTTTTGTTGATGAGCTTGCGGCTTTGAAGAATAAGAATCACTGACGTTACAGAATGATCTAGATTCAAGAAGTTCCAAGAAGCTTTGCCAGGTTTGATCTATGTTGCTTTCTTGGCCAACGAAGCTACGGAGACTGGATGGAACAAGTCCTCAATTGTCTCACCTCTGTAAGCTTCTTTGAGGTATGAGCTCTCTAGCATGATGTCTCGACTTTGTTTGCTCTATAAAATGCCGTGAAATCCATTCTCCAATAATCCTCATCAACCTTCATCGGGACCCATCAACATCAATCAGAAAAGCAACTTTCAAAACTTGAATCCACCATGAACAACACAGGCGAGGCATCTCTATTCTTCGGAATACATACCGAGCCAAATCAACACCTCAGACGTTCATCTCGTATCGCAGAACGGCAGGCCAGAGAAGCCGAAGCGTGGAGCACGTGCGGCGAGCCCAGCCAGTCCACCTCCCACGCAAACCAAGTTCCAAGGAACGCCAGTTTCAGTTGTGACGGAAGCCCATGTGACAGCTGCAGTCAAACCATTGCTCAGTGCATCGAGGTATGATCGACTTACAAGACCAACCTTGGAATTTCTGGATAATTACTAATAAGTCTTAGATGCTCCGCCTGTTCCATAATTCCGTTGATGATGCACTGAAGCTGCCTGAAGACGAATGCAAGGACCTGATTCGCAACATCCTCCAAGCAAGAAAGGAGTGGACTTGTAATTTGGAAAGGCAGCAAAACTTAGAGTGCTGATGTACCTGACGAGGAGTATGTTTGAGGAAATGCAAAAGACTTTTCATCGATCATTAGGGGAGTCATCAGACAGTGTGATAGATATTTTTCGTCGATAGATGTGGAATTTTAAGATAAGAACCGATAGACGTCGATTTTAAAACCTGCGACAGCCGGGGTATAATTGCAGAAGAATAGTCGACTGCATGAGCGGCCTCAGTAATCTAATTCGTACATATAGTCACGGATGATGATGCAAGGCATGTTATATTTAAAGCCCTTGTATAATTTCATTTTTCATTTTTCGATGTCTTTTGAATGTCTTTCTTGGATATTCTCCCTCTTGTCGATATTCTAGATAGAGGAATATGGGGAGGCAAGCTAGTACGCAAGTATGGTTAATCCATGACTAGAGTTATAATTAGCGGAGTGTGAAATAAATTAACTAAGAATGAAGTCCTTATCGGCTACCTAGTAATCATTAGGTACGGAACTTCCAGCAGAACATTGATGGATGCCTAAGCTAACCCCGGGGTGAGTCGCAAACATCTACAGGCAGAGTAGAATTTTAGATGAACGGCGTATTGGTATTTGTCTGGAACAGCACGTCCACATCTGCCTCGTTGAAGAGTGCGAGAATTTCACGTATATCTCGGGCTGCTGTGATGAAGGGGTTCGTGCTCGTTTCGCGGACTTGAATAATGACGGTGACGGGGTTGCGCTCTCACTTGATCTGTACTGGAATCTCTAGCATTCCAAGGCGGTCCACCCGCGGGTATCACAATGCGACAGAATGTATGCCACAATTGAGGGCCACTTGGGAAAGATCGTATGCGTACTATCCACAGGGAAGCAGTAGACCCCAGCATAGAGTTTTTCTTCAATTAGCTCAACAGAAATCCCGGAGAGATCTCCCTCGAGCTCTGACTGGATTCGACGTACAGCCTGATACCAGATGTCCGAATTGGGTTAATCTGGCAGCACAACAGGGATAGTAAGGATTGGCTTAGGCTCCGGGTTAACCTTTGACAGGCACCCGACCAGCTCAATAGAGATGAATTCGAGCGAGAGCTGTTTTAGAATATCCTTTGCGCGGTCTTCACCTTTTTCCCATGGAGATTTCAGCTCGAGCAGCATAATGATAAGGTTGTGCTGGAGTAGAGCTCGTTTGAATATTGGTGACTCATTCTTGCCTTGTAGAACGATGACAAGCCAGGGGATCCACCGTATTGCCGGAGGCTACAGCCCCCAAGCAGAGCCTCAAAAAGTGGGGTATAAATGGCTCAGCCCCCAACACCAAAAGAAAACCACATTTGCAAAATTCCCAGTTTCTGAGACCACAATAGCAACTATGGCAGGCCAAAAGATTCCAGAGGACTTCCTCCGGGGACCAGCCTCAAACGCAACCCTCAACATACTCGATTTCGAGCGCACATCCCCACCGATCCCCCAATACAAAGGCCACTTCGCCGCTATAGTGGACAACTTTATGACCGAAGCCGAATGCAAAGAGCTCGTCCGTCTAGCAGAAGAGTCAACAAGAACTCAACTCCCAGACTCAACCCTCTCGCCCCCAGTATGGGAACAGGCAATGGTCAACGCCGGCGGCGGCAAACAAGTAATGTCCATCGACACGCGCAAGAGCGGACGGGTCATATTGGACTCGCCCGACCTTGCAGACAGAATCCTGGAGCGAATGATGCCTTTCATGCGCGAGTGCGAAATCGACCGCCTCCAGAGCAAACCCCTGGTTACGGGTCTTGGGCCTGCGAAACGGGTCGAAGTGCTCCGTCTCAGTCGGCTGAATGAGCGTCTTCGGTTCCTGCGTTATGAGGGTGGGGATTATTTCCGGCCTCATTGGGATGGGTGTTTTGTTACACCTGATGGGTTGGAGAAGTCGCTTTACACTATTCACTTATATTTGAATGGAGAAGGAGAGCAGGATATGGAGGAGTTGCAGCCTCATGTTGAGCGGGCGGAGAAGACGAATCGGTTGTTCGCTTTCGGCCAGAGATGGGATATTGATCTTCAAGATGCTGAGGTTGAGTCTGAAGAGGCTCAAGTCGGTGATGGGAGTTGTACTGCGGCTACAGATACCCTGGGGAAGACTGAGACTCTCCTAGGTGGTGCGACCTCGTTTACAGCTGGTATGGACTCGAGGGAATCGCTTCGGATATTTCCAAAGACGGGATCTGTTCTGATCTTTCAGCAAAGAAACTTGTTCCATGGTGGAGATGATGTGTTTAGAGGTGTCAAGTACACCGTACGGACAGATGTCATGTATACTACCGAGTAAAGAAGAAGTGAGGCTCATTCATGGCCAAATTTTGCCCCTGCTTTTGGATTTCTTCATCGGGCAAGTCAGGTTTCAATCCTAACCCGGGCTTTCCTGTAGACTATCGATAAGTATGGTGTTCTTATGAGCAGCATGATCTATTGTCACTAGCAAGGCTCAGCTCAGTTTCCAGCATTTGTGATGTGATGTTGGCAAAGTGGACTTTCACGTAGGGGAGCGCAGCATGAGCTCATGTCCATATACATGCATTTCCCATGAAGTAAGCGAAGGATCCGGTCCATTCTCTTACAAACCCGCAAATTCTCAATACTCCGCCCGCGGTCAGGGATGGAAGTTTCCTCCAGCCGACTACATTCCATGTAAGCCTGGATTCAAGGGATCTCAATCTCCGGCTTATTCACCATGGAGTTGAGGTTGACTGTAACGGCATATTTTCACAAGCGCCGTCCACCGCAACGAGTTTCATGTGCACCGAGGCGACCATCCCAGTAGGCCTACTCCCACACCCCATGTCATCATGTCATCCATTCAAAAGATCCCTGGATCAACGCGAATGTGATCGCACTTGGAAGGTACAGTCTCTGTCGGGGGCCTTTTTTTGGACCGGCAGTAGGATAGTTACCACCCTTCAGCCTCCATAGGTAGTGATCCATGGTTTATCATGGAGAGTAACTTTGCCACGACCATAAAAACAGCTACGAAAGAAATGTTGATGGGGCCGAATGCCAAAGGATATTCATCGGATGAGGATAAATAGTTCCAAGGTTGGAAGTTAATATTGCCTAGCCAGGCATAATTTATAAATAGCCTGTATACCGCCTTCCTAATCAGGAAAATGCGCTGTGCGTTCCAACCTTGGAAGGTCACCACCGCGGTAAAACCCGACTCCACCACTGTCCCCAACACTCTCGTCCACTTGCTTCGATACACAGTGGATAATTTAGGTTGATGATTTTTATGGGAATTGACTTGATCCCCGGGAAGAGACAGTGGCATCCTGGACCATGGCTAACTTAATGCGATACGTCATGTCAACATTTCAAGCAAACGCGCCCCTAAGGCTTCCGGCCTGATGATCAAGAAAAAAACGCAGACCTTCACAGTCTCAAAGCCCATTCGACGGAAATGGGAGCCAACGCAAAAACTTCAAACTAAAGTCTTCAACTGAACAACGAGCTAGAAGCTCCTGCCAAGGGGGGTACAGAATACGAAAAAGCGGGGGGAAAGGACCAGCGAATCTGTGGATACGGCACCCCCGGATGACCCAAGAGTCGTTCATTTTCAATGATCCACCGAATAATAAATCAAAAGCTCATCTGCGACGTTCTGTTAACCTCGGAAAAGTTTGCGGCTGATACAACATATGTGGCAAAGAGACCAAAAAGAAAACTGGTCATTAGCTGAACCACTCGATTTAGGTCTCAACCCTCCAGAACAGAAATAGGGGGCCTAACGGAGTTCGGCTTCTTCAAAATCCAGTTGCTCATTATAATCTATTAATGTACGGCTAGAAATGTATCCATTTAATATTGTTTCGGATATGGAATGCGATCCGGGGAAGACGGTATGTGGGCTATTCAGAAAAGATTCCCTAGGCAATGTTCTTACCAAGAAACTGTTCTCCAATGAATATCCTGTGGACTCGGGCCCCAATCCACTTCTATCATTCTTCCGTTACACCATTCCAAGGTTCCTGAGGGTGGCGTGAAAATCGTGGCACCCGTAACCGGGGTTACAGGGCCCCGAAATAATACTCTCTGACCCTTGGAGGTCAGACCATCATGCAATATTGATTACTTCGTATAACAGGACATGAGATAGGGTCATTGATCGGTGATCGACAGCCGACCTGTCCATATTTGCGGGGTGAACCTGCAGCTATACGAACATCTGATTGGTTGGGTTTTGAGGATGTCTTGGATAAAAAAAGAATTTATGTTGGCAGCCATGTGGAGAAATGAAGAAGTAATAGAGATGATTCAGATGAATGCACAAATCATAGCAGGGCTGTCTCACTTCTACATAAATCCACACCGTTGTGGAGTAACGTATTTCGGGTATTACCTGACTCGACGTTACATCCCTAGATCTTTATTGTTCTATTTCGAGCTAGACGAAAGGGCAGAATGTCATCTGCAACAAGGTCAAACTTGATATCACACATGGAGGAAAAGACATAAATAGCTTCATTCCTCCCATGTTGTCCTCATCATTCTCATCAACATCCTTCAAAACCAAATACTTCAATCAACTACTCAACCACCCAACCTCCCAACTACTCAACCATCGTCATGCAGCTCACTCAGCTCATCCTCACTACCGGCCTCCTGGCCTCCTCAGCCTTCGCTGCTCCCGCAGACACTTCCGTTAAGTCCATGATGGCCGACAGCCCCCAGTGGACCCTCCAGAACACCAAGCGTGTCTGCAACGCCGAAGACACCTCCTGTACCTGGACTTTCGGCATCTACCCCGGCGCCGGCAATGCCACTCCTTGCACCTATGTTGTAAAGGGCAGCCCTGCCTCCCGCGCCAACGGTGGCCCCGTCACCTGCGGCGGATTCGCCGTCACTTCCGGCTGGAGCGGCCAGTTCGGTGAGGAGAACGGCTTCACTACTCTCTCTGTTGTCGACAACGCCTCAAAGCAGATCATCTGGCCTGCCTATACCGATAAGCAGCTTGCCAGTGGTGAGGTTGTCAAGCCTGACCAGAGCTACGCCCCTGCTGCTCTCCCTTGAATGAAGATGAAATGATGCTTCGGATTATGATCTGAACACCGTGTATATCAACTACTTTCCTTAATAACAAGCGATTGAACATCTTTGGCCTCTCATATATATTCTATACCTTGGATCAGCTGTAGAAACGGGATCTCCGCGTAGCACATAATGTTCCTCCTGACGAAACTTAGTGAGAACAAGTTTGCTTTTATACTTGGACTCTGCTATATAAGACATCGAGGAGAATTGGGATATTATGTTGGTCTTAACTAAATTTACCGAGAACATTTCGGCAATGATAAAAGTGGCGTCTGATTTGAACACTTGCTGGGTGGTTTCAACCCCCATGGATCAGGACATAATCGGATATAGTCGGATATTTAATTCATTATGTAGCATTATCGAGAGGGTACAAGTTTCTTTCCAACTATCAAGGACCACCAGTAACTGTGCCATTTGAAGCTGATATCCCGCTGGAACACCACTTAGTGTCACCCCTGTACTAGGTAAACAGTACGGGCACACCTAATTATCCCGTGGACATCTCAACATCCATGTGTTCACGCATGATGGTATTGGAGAAAGATCGGATTGACCGGGAATCACCCAGAGGCTTCAATTTCACGTCAAGATCAGCGGCGACGAACAACACAGCGCTCAACCGACGAACGCCCGGGACACGGCGAACACGATGTCTGGCGGCGGAACCCCGACCACCACTCAAGATAACCGCACACCAACCAGTTAGGACAACAGTAGCATCTCCGGGGACAGGAATCCACGTGCCAGGGGTTTCTTCAAGCTCCAGGCCAAGCGTACCATCTTGGAAGATGATCGAGAAGGCACCATAATCCGTGTGGGCTCCGCATCCTTTAACGATTCGGGACGTTTATGTAGTTTGCTTCATACAAACTGCATCGTGTTGTATCACGGGATTTTATTGCAATCCGGGCTAGATTCAGTCATATTCTAGGGATGAAGAGAGTAGACGCTTTTATATTATAAATTTCACAACAACAGTTGGCCGCTTATGCGGCCTTGTGGGGTATCTTCTTGCTAGTCTTTTTAGTTGTCATCTCAAATATTCTTTTTAGATGTCTGCTTCTTAGGTTATTTCCCTTTATTGGTGTTGGTCGAGCCTGTATGGAATTTGTTTCAAATTCCAACCAAGCGATTTAATTTTCATTACCATTAACCTGGTTTCATCCATTTGGTAAAAGCAATTGTCACGCCTTGATATTCAGCTTTAGCCCATACTTGAAGATTCTAATCGCCGCATAGCCTAGTCCCGACACGCAGGTCGGAACGCCACCGCACACGCACAAACTGTGCCAATCGAGCGATGCACCACCGTTCCTGAGAATTGCACCACTGCTGGGTCCACTAGCCAGCACTCCTAGTGCGGTGATTGCGTACCCCATGCCAACACGGGTGCCTAGCTTCGACTTGTCCGCCGTCAGAATGGCCAGACACATAGGCGGCAGTCCGATTAGCGCACCACTCATGGAGCCGGACAGAATCGTCATGACAATGACTGCTGCCTTCGAATGAACTGTCATCATGCAGACCATCAACATGCCAGAGGATAGCGCAGCGGGAACTAGAAGGTTAAAGCGGCCGAAACGGTCGGCGAGTTTGTTTGGAATTTTGTTTAGAATTGTACGACCAAAGACCGAAGCTGCATTGAAGGTGGACACCATATAGAAGGCCAGACTGCTATCCGTGATGCGGGTTGCCTCAGTGAAGAAGGACAGGTAGAACAAGATAACAAATAATCCTATGTATGCAATAAGCAAGGTGAACACGAAAGCCAGATAAACTGGGTCCTTGAACGGTGGGATCGACCATGGCGCGCACCTTGGGCGGTTGCATGCGCAGACGCATGATGCTAACTGGAATGAACAGTGTTCCCAGTGCGATGAATCCGATAACGCGTACTGCCCAGGGGAAGCCGATTTGATTGATGAGTCGATACAGAATGATGGGGTAGATGACACCGCCGAGTGCGGACCCTGAAGCGACCGCGCCCATTGCAGCTCCCATCTCAGTCGTCAAGTATTGAGGGGTGATGGCGACACATGGAACGAATAGGCATCCCGTTCCAATTCCGACGACGAATCCTTGCGCTAGCACAATCTGCCAGAATTCGGAGCACAGACTCAACATCATGTGCCCGAACCAACCATGGGAGAGCGGCAAGACCCAATGTTGAATGAATACCAAATCGTGGACGGTATGAAATATTCCTTAAAAACGGCTCAACTAGAAGATGATAAGCGCGGAGCGACTAGAGAATGGGTCAGGCTACTGGGGTTTAGCCAGAGCGCTCATCTAGCTGCTAGCATTCTAGCAATCCAGCAAGTCTTCCGCAATAGGACGGAAACTGTTTACCGGTTTGCTATTCTGCTAGCGGTGCAGGGCCCGCTGCGATGGCTGAGCCCGGAGTTGCCTATGCCTGCGGGTTTCATCAACGTGGTGCAGTGTACTACGGGGTAGGAACTCGTTATGGCCACCACTGAGTCCCGATTTTGCATCCCAACGGTACATGTCCACGGTATGGCCGATCTGAACCTGATGCTGAGGGCTTTCATCTCCCAGGAAGGTCATTTTTGAATGCTATTACTGATTTGCTACCTTTTCAGGTTGGAAGTGCTGCTTATTATCTATATTTAATTAATCCACCAAGTAGCTATATTTTGACTACCGAATAAGGCTATCCTCAGGTATAAAAATTTGATTGGCCCCTCTCTCTCTATCTGACGACCATTGTAAATAAAAACGCCAAAAATGAGATTACATTATAGAGCACCATTTAGTGTACACCTGCACAAATGCCACCTTGATCTGAAAGTAAATAATATAGTCGTTATTAATTCGCCTTCCATAGGCTCTTCACATCCTTCTTGACTGGCTTGAGAAGACCTTTAATCTCCGCCTTGAGAGCCTTCTTGTCTTCTTTAGACCACACTCCACTCCGCTTGGCGGCTCTGAGATCCCGGACGTGGCCTGTAAGTAGAGTCGAGATATTCTCCACCGTGCACTTGGTGCACTTCTTCTCATCGGCAATATCATTTAATGCAGTTGCCAGTGTTCGTATGATGTCTTTCGCCTGCGGCTTCTGCAATTCGTGATCGAGAAGCGGGATTTGGCTGGGCCCGTGGGTTAAGCAATCTGGTTTGGGGCTTGTGCTAATTGGATTTTAGTTAGCAGCTGCCGGGTTTTAACAAGAAATAGAGTTGTGGGGGTGTGGGTTTCTAGAGACTTACAGTTTTTGCTGTTGTTTCTCGGTATTGTCTAACTCGACGTGGTCGACAGAGGTGTAGGACGGGGCCTTGGAGTCGTCGGTCTTGAATTCGGTCATTATGTTCGTACGTAAAAAGTGAGGGTTATATAGATTTGGTGAATGGCGGTGTTTGAAGAAAGGGCTTTTGGTTTTGTTGGTTCTCAATACCCTAGCAGAGTGATATTTATATCTACACCTCGCCGCATGGTACTGCGAGGTTACCAAAACGGGGAAAGTCCGATATATCCGAAGATTACCAGGTTTGGGCCGAGCAAAATGTCCGATCGGGCTCGGGGTTTCTTTTGGGAAGTATTGTGCATAAAGCTTTCTCAAACCTGTTACAGGATGGATCGAAATCCGTTTCACCATTTGCTCACAGAGATTCTTTCTCGAACCCTCTTTCGAATCACACTATACCTACTACGGTTACTCCACCCCTGAACCCTTTTCTTGGCAGTATTCTAGTACAGTTGTAAATAACAGCTTAAAATAGCTTGTGTATTAGACTCGTAAGGTCTCTAGGGTTTCTAGAACGTTGATCCAGCAAACAAGCCAAACAAACGAATGTATGCTTGTAACAGCCAGTATCAAAGGGCTTTTCGAAGTGATAACATCAAAGCGTGGAGCTGGCTGATTATCGTGTGCGCTTAATTTTAGTTTTATGGCTCGGGTCGATCCGCTGGTCATACCCACATTCACCATGGGTACTTTCGGCTCCGAGCCTCAAGTTTTAACGAGAGCTTAGAATTCCTCTTCCATGCGATTTGCAGCCAATCAGACCAGAGCGCATCAAACCACAAAGTTCTCGTATATAATTTAAGATATATCTCATTAGCTTTGATATTGACTTTGTCCCATTGACCTGCGGTTCCCACGATTCCTGCGAACCCTGCGAACCTTGTAAACCTAGTTACTCGCATGTGAAATACGTTATATCACTCCTTAAGCTGAGTCAGATAACATCCCCACCTGTGGCTACGTTGTCTCTACCTGTGGGCCTATGAGAATAGCGTTCGAGTTATACATAAATATCTATAGCAATCCATTGGTGTAGGGATTATCGCAAGGGGTTGGAAATACTACATGCGGCTTCGATCTAGACAGTAAGGGTATCTATTGCTTGTTTCTCCTCTCGATTTCTAAATCCCCAGAAAACTTGCAAACACAACGCAACAAGGGGGGTACCGAGGAGGAGAACCCATGTTAACAGCCATAGAAGTACTACGGCAATGGAAAAGAGCCAAAATGCTCTGTTCATTTCTTGTAGCTCATCCTCGTTCGGAATTTGAGACCAAAGTCGGTCTACCGGAACTGAGAGCGCGACTTGCATCGATGAGAGAGCGACAGACAAGCTAGCAAATAAGAATATCAAAAGGAAAAGTTGCTCTCTCCATAAAATCGCCAGTGGACCAGTAGGGATTCTCGTAGAACCATCTAGTTCGAGTGTGCTGTAGATAGAAGATCCGGACGACCCAATTTAGTCGGGATAGACGCATTTGTCTATAGTAGTATCGCTTTGCAACACTATCATCTCCAATATTACGAAAGTGATTGATGAAGATTGATCATTGAATCTAGTCGATATCAGCCGGTATCAGGTAATACTCCTTCGCGATCGTAAGGTCTAGAGGGCACTTGATAAGAGATACATATGAGCGCATAAACCCTATTGCAATCGAGCTATCGAACACGGAAGTAGCTAGCTCTGGAGTTTCGGGAGTAAGCAAGGGATTTTCTAACGATAATCCTCGCTTTAGAGGTTGTAAATATCGTACCTAAAATTCATGGTTCAGCAGAAACAAAGGTATAGGCTTGACATAGATCTTGTTCCTATTCTAAACGAGATAGAGTCTCGGGTCTTCGGTTGGGATAACAGAGCGCCCCTTGACCTTTTGCGAATATAATGCGTCGATATGATGTCCAGATTTCCTTGCAACTAGCCACAGCTAGGTATACAGCTTATCTAGGAGCGGGGTTACTAATTCATTAAAAAGATGATCATAGACCTTATTAGGGAGAAGGCCAATACCGGGGTTCCCTAGTATATATTGTATAGCCTTCGCCCCGCTCCGCGGTTGTGAAGTGTCGTCGTTCGCGCTAAGAGGACGTCCTAGGATCTCTCTATTCAGAGCACACGACGGAGGAAATGGAGCGCTAGTATAAGTCGACATAGCGTCTCAACGTAATATAGTATAGGGGCTCGATTTATATGATTACTGGTCTGCAGACAGCGGGGGGCTAGTATGTTAGTGTCTTGGAATATACGGCCCCCACTTGAATTGGGCTCAGCTCTCTCTTAGGCCCCCATTTTCATCAATAGTCTAGCGTGGCTAGTCAGCCGCAGATACCTTAACTACATAACTAGAAACAACTCAGCGTATTACAGTCGCACAGCTTCTATTCTCTAATAGCATAGCAACTACTTACCTACCTAGATTCGAAGCCATTACGATCCTATCTTATATCTTACCGATTTCAACCGACATCGCCGGTCAAAGGGGGGCGACCCACGCGGCAGAGCCCATCCGTTAGCAATAAGTCAACCCACGACTTTGTATCTACTTACTTTCGTTCTCTCGGTCGTATATATCTATTATAAAGTCACCCACAAAATCCCGAGCCGGCTTATTGCCGATCAAGCTCCAAAGTCGAGATTCGAGCTTGTCCTAGTGAATAGCTACAACGTGCCCGCGCGTGCTGGTGGGGTCGAGTAAGAATAAATACACCCTAGTGAAAGTTTCGATGTTACTAACCTCAATAGTATCATATTTGTCCATAGCCTAGGATCTAACCCTGATACGACACAGCGAGCGAGAAAATCCATAAGCACACAATTAACCAAGGAAACCCGATCAACCAGCGAGCAAGACGTAAACTGGGTCAGCGACTTTCTTCCAAGTGACCTCCCCTCAGAGGCCCGTAAGGATACTCGCATCTTTTTCTATAACTATGACTCATATTGGAAGAGGGATGCGGTCTATACACGGCTCTAGAGCGTCGGCACCCATCTCCTTGAACATATTGACGGGCAGATCCGTTAGTCGAAGTATATAGGTTTGGGCAACTCCTTCAACCAAGGTTTCTTACTGATTATTCTGCAATAGGAGCAGGGTCGATACCTAATATTCGTGGGACATAGCTATTAGGGTCTAGTTGTCAAAGAGGTTAGTGAACTGCTGTTTTTTTCTATAGGGTATAGCTAAGTACGATAGGCGCTTATTCGAGCCAAACGGATACGCGAGTTCAATCGGATTGTGGAGCAAACAAGGGCCATATTATTTCTAGGCACACCGTATCGCGGGTCTAGCTTTGGCCCGTAGGGTAGGCTTATAGCGTTCGCCCTACAACCGCTAGGATCTAATTCGATGATCCTAGCCAATCTAGAATATGACTCTATCGTGTTAAGTGATTTATATAAAAGTTTCATCTCTAGTATACGAGATGATTTGCAAGTAGTCAACTTTTATAAGCAGAGGCTACTTTGTCTTCTCTAATTAGGGTTCTTTCGATGGCAAATATTTATAAGTAGGCTTATGATAATATATAAATCATACTAATACCGAGTTAAGTATGTTCCTAAGAGCTCGGCCACCTATCCTAGGGCCAGCAAAATCGGTCTCGCCGTCGATCACTACGGGCTGAACAAGTTCGTCTTAAGAAACGAATACTATAATAGCATCTTATCGAAGCTTGTCTAAATATTAACGCCTTTGGTTTAACCGACAAAGCACCACTATTCTATTCCGCTTGAAACGGTGCAGACCTTTACCCAGCGTAATCAGCTTTGGAAGGAGCTGGAAGAAAAGCTTCAAATACGGCACAAATACTCTAGCGTTCCATTTGCAGTCACTCTATACGGATTGGGGGGGGGGGCAGGTAAATCTCAGTTAGCCCTAAAGTTTACGGAAAGTAATGTCAATCGGTTCAACCCGATACTTTAGATTGATACAACACATAAAGAGACTGTTCGAGCCAGTTTCATAAGATACACTGCAGAAATCGGGCTTCCGGAAGAACAAGAAAGGCAACAGAGCGCGGCTCTTATGGACAACCGCACTATCCAAGGTGTACTTCGATGGCTTCGCGACCGCACCGAAGTGGATGATAAATAGCTGGTTATTGTCGACAACGCCGACGACTTTACTTAGGGCCTCAGAAAGCTATACCAAAGGGAATCCGGGGGAGAATTGTTATCACCAGCCGCGATGACCAAAGTCAAAAGCTGATCGATAGGGGTTGTGAACAAATTCGCGTTGATATTATATCGCCTCGGGAAGCAAGACTAGTTCTCCTACGCGCCAAAGTCCGTGCAAGAGGACTGCGATAAAGTGGCGAATAAGCTTGGATATTTACCACTAGCACTAGATCTTGCCGGTGCGTACATTGGTAATAATATTGCCCCCGAACAATCCGTTACGCAGTATTTGGAAGACTATAAGAAGCATCGTGATGAGCTCTTGTAGATGGATTACCTTCGAGGGCTTTCCCCTACGGAGAGAACAGTGTGGACTGTGTGGGATACCACTCTAGAGAAAATTGAAAGAGAGTATACGCAGCTGCAGCCTGGCCTGCTGCTGACATTTTTGGCATATTTCCAAGGTACTATTATCCAGGATAAAATGTTTCGTTTAGCAAGTCTTAGTATATCTACTGTTGTCGACGAGCTCGGCGAAGAGTTTTCCACTTCGCTCCAAATGTTTATTACGGAAACCGAAGGGAAATAGGACAACTTCGGGTACCGACATAGCATAGATATCCTCGCTCGCTACAGTCTCATACAGCGAGTGCAAGGAGAGTGGCCTGGTACCACAATGCACAGCCTGGTACAGTGGAGGGCAGTTCGTCGCGAAAAAGATCAACAATGGCAGTGGTAGTACACTAAGTTTGTGCTTGCTGTATGCTCTCAGATTACGGAAGAAGACCAGCCATAGTTTCGTCGGTATCTTATTTTGCATCTTCCAGATATGAGCAATTTGAACTGTATTGGTGTTGTAGAAATGGGTGAGGTTTTCATCTGGAGAACAATAGCGAAGATACTCTATGATAAAGGCCGGTAGGAGGAGGCCGAGCAGCTCCAGGTGCAGGTGATAGAGACTCGTAAGACGAAGCTCGGCGAGGACCATCCCTCTACGCTGACCAGTATGGCCAATCTGGCGTCCACGTATAGTGCTTAGGGTCGGTGGGAAGAGGCCGAGTAGCTCTGGGTATAGGAGCTAAAGATAAGCAAGATAAAGCTCGGCGAGGACTATCCCTCTACGCTGATTAGTATGGCCAATATAGCGTCGACGTATAGGGATCAGGGCCGGTGGGAAGAGGCCGAGTAGCTCGAGGTATAGGTGATGGAGATAAGAAAGACGAAGCTCGGCGAGGACCATCCTGACACGCTGATCAGTATGGCTAATCTCGCTCTCACCTGGAAATCTTCAGGCCACGCTGCCGAAGCCATCAATCTGCTACGAAATTGCTTGGTCAAGCAGAGTCAAACATTTGGCGTAAACCATCCGACTACTTTATCGAATTCTGAAACATTGCTGGCATGAGAAACGGAGGGCTTAGATACGAATACCTAGATAAGCTAAATTCTTGAACATTGCATGTTTATATAGCACTTCTTTCTATATTACTTCCAAAAATAATTTTTTGCATCATATATTGACTTGGTATGCACTATTCGAAGCGATTATCCTCACAACTTGCTGTCAAGAGATTGAAGCCAAGCAGAGTCGTCAACGATCGAGCCTAGGGCCAACGAGATGCTAGTAACTATTCTATGCAAGAGTATTACAGGTAATTATAAACCTTACTTTGACTTAATATAGGATTTTAATACGATTCAATATTTAAAACCAAGCTAATCCGACCTGGCTTAGCGTGTTTTGGGAACGATTCTCTGAGAGCAAAGTGGTGAAACTGTACGCCGAAGTCCATTTGCAGCTTTACAATATAGATTGAGCTGTATATACAAAATATGGTAGTTGAGATCTCAACAAAGGCATGCGAGACAAGATATTTACTAAATCAAAGGGAAGAGAGGTCATCCAGTGTCTCCTATGATCTTGAGCCTTGTACTCCTATCCATTACGTTGTACCATTTATGCAAACCATCACAAACCTCGAATGTTTCTCTCTAACCTTGTCTAAAATCAACTGCAGTTGGTTGGAGGCAAACTACATATCCGGCCGTAAGCATGCGCGGAATTGGTGTTCTCATCCAGACGGCCTTGTTATCCTATCTAGTTGAGTATTTAGTCACGATGTACTTTGGCACATTGATATATGCGGGGGCCAAGCTTGAAGCCCTAAATGAATCAGATATCCACAGGCACATCATATGAAAGCCAATATGTACTATGTATCTTGCAAGGGCTTATGTGGTTCTATTCAAGGAATAAACGGGTACCTGCGGTGCTGTCGTTCACCATAGGCTGTCTCTTACCTATTACCTACTTCAGGCAGCTTCGAAGATAGCGGAGAAAATAAAGGGCTCGGGGGTATTTCGGTATATTTACCCAATTGGGATTTTAAATCCGAACTGTATCTTAAATCCGAGCCTTGTCCCGTCACTGCCTGATTGAAATGTCTCAAAATAACGTTGGACCCTCAATTGATGTGTTGAGGTGAGAAATGAGCCTTGCCGTAGATAGCTGGGCTCCTCTCTCTCCTATTCTATCTTTACTCTCTCTTTTTACAGGAATTCAGCTATATTTCTTTGGAGTCTGCCATATCCTCAAGATAATAACTTTCTTGTTAGAACACGCACACGTGCTCATAATTTTCAACTCATACCCTACTTCATCAAGAAAGGCTTGAGTGCACCCATCATGTTTCGCTCACTACTGGCGATCACTGGCAGACGCCCGAAATACATCTTTCCCGAAGTCGATCCGAAAGTCGACGGAGACGACTGCCGCACCGACTGCAATGACTGCACCGTAAAATGTCCACAAAACGTCAAGATTGACACCGCTCTTCCGATGTACGGATTCATCAAAGAGTTTCACGCGCACATACTCGTTGCCACAGGCCAAACAGATTGGATTCAGAAGGTCGAACAAGAGAATGGGAGTTTAATGAAGGCGTTCAAATCCGACGCAAAGTCCAAGCACGGGGTTTGTTTATTTGATCTGGCAGCAAAACCTTGGAAATATGCTAATTGCGTACAAAAAGCGCCTCATTATCTCCGCGTCGAACCTTACTCCACCGGGTGGAGAGGTGCCTGATACCTCTAAGACAACAGTCCTCCTACTACCATCGTTTACCTTTGTGGATGACGTCTCTTACTCGGATGCCCAGCACGTAGTCGAGACGTTCATTGACGTGTCAGCTGGTACCCCAACCCAGTCCATCAGCAGTCCACGATTGAGTTCCCGACCATGTCCACATGACTACGTAGTCCTGCTATGCTCACATAAGCGGCGTGATGCGCGCTGTGGAATTACAGCACCATTGATCAAAAAGGAGATGGAGCGACATCTGCGTGGACATGATCTTTACCGAGATATGGATGATGAGCGCCCTGGTGGTGTGGGGATTTATTTCGTCTCGCACGTTGGAGGACATAAGTTCTCTGCGAATGTGCTGATTTATCGGAAGAAAGAACAGCAGATGATTTGGTTGGCTAGGGTCAAACCAGAGCATTGTGAGGGGATCGTGAAGTACACAATCCTAGAAGGGAAGGTCGTCCATCCGGATTCGCAGCTTAGAGGGGGATTTGACAGGGTTAAGGGGCTGGCAAGTTGGTAATGTCTAAACCAAAGTGCTGGAGTTCAGTCTTCATTGATTGGTGCACAGTATCCATCACTCAATATGTACATTATGATCGCCAAACATTTAATCAATATGTAGCCGAATGACCTAAGATATAGCCTATAGAACTTTCAGGCACTCAAGTTCCATCGCTCAAGAACGCATTTCCGACCATGAGTGGTTGGTATATCTTGGCGATGACCATAGCTGACATCTTTGCAGCCCTATCCTTAGGTCATATTGGTAACCATGTATGTTGCTTTCTATGGCACCCACTACTAACAATTGAACAGTGAATAAATTGAGCTACTACACACCTGTAGCTCTCTTTGGCGCAGCTTTACTATTGATCTTTACTATTGATCGGGGGCAGGACTAGGGCTAGGCTACAAATCATTCTAGTACAACTTGGTATGGTGGTGGAAGATGGTCCATTGCTATCTAGTCAAAGCTGAGCTATGAGGGGCCAGCCACGCGACCAAGCCATGTGATGGTAACCTTGGAATAGCAGCCCGCTCAGGCGAAGATCTCGTCCCGAGATCTAGTGATCTAGATACATGTGAATAGCAAGGAAAGGGACATCTCGACTTAGAGAACTCAATAAAGGCAAATTGCAAATGAAAAAATGTGGAAAGCAAGGTGCAAATGAAAACACCCACTGGTGTATGTTTGGACCAGGGAGTACGCTACTGTGTGGCGAGCAGAAGTCAACAGAGAATCGAAGGAGCAGGGGGAAATGTGGATACCCAGCTGTGATACTCGGTGGAGGCGAGAGCAATGATTATGTGCTGAATGGAGTTCGTTGGCAGATGGCCGTCAGAAATCCGGCGCGGGAGCGATTCGCACATTGGTGGCACCGGTGATACTCTTTATATCATCGAAAATGTCAGACATCAAGTTGATTGTCCCGGTGTCTTTGCTTTCGTCGCCAGATTTTAAAATCCCAACAACCTCACCAGCTTTGGTGTATACCCACGATCCGGAGTCACCCTTCTCAACAAATGAGCCATCTGGACCACTAGCAATCTTGTGTTCCCATGTTGGAATAGTCTGAACCATCCCGTACTCGTCCAAAGCCTCAGTGAAGCGAACGCATTTTAGACCGCTGAATGTTCCTGTTGTGATTCCGGTAGAGCGACCACATTTCTGGAGTTTCAGGCCGCGGGAGGGTTCAAAGCTTGGATCATAGATAAACTGCTCCGGGGGTTGCTCTGGGCGTCCATAGTGAAAAGGCTAGAACCAGTGACACATTAGCTGTAAGGCAAAGCATAAAAATAGACATTATAACTTACCCGGTTGCCAGAAATTCTGTCTCCGTGCTGCTGTGGTTGTAACCGCTCGGGGTTGATTTTAATTAGAGCCCAGTCGGTGGATATCAGACGCAGTTCTTGGTTTTCTTCTGTGCTTTTCAGCTCCCGCGTTCTATTGAGACCACTTCCAGCATAAACATGACCTAGAAGGTAGCTGCCACTATCACGCATTGCGATAAAAGGGCTGCGGGTCTCCTCGAAGGCCCGGATTTGTCTGACCATTGCACGGTAGTTGGCCTGGGCTGATTCTGGGAGCCATCCATCGTCCCCCTTATTCATCTCTTTCTCATACTGCAGAAACCGTGGTGTCCTGATATGCGCGATGGTGTCATTCTTTTCCTTGATGCTGTTGTCCAAATCTCGTAGTGAAGGATGATCAACCCATAGAATCTGTTGAGCAACATCAGGGAATGATTCGGACTTTCGAGGATCAAGTGGAGAGAACTCCCAGGTTGCGATGGCTAGATTTACTATATTAGCTTGAGTGTATGATAGTGAAGATATTAGCGTACCTTTTACAGCGTTGTGGATCTTGAACCACTCAGGGTTGCGGTGGTTCGTCGGTGGCCAAACAGCATGGAAGCATGTCAGGCCGTAGGTACGCCATTCAGTTTTACCGGAAAACTGGAGTTGCACAAGACCACCAAGGGTGGAGGTTCCCGCAGAACATTGATGGATTCCGAGGCTAATACCGGGGTGAATCGCTCCCGCACAAACATCTCCATATAGAGTAGGATTATGTATGAGTGGCGCATCGCTGTCTCTCTGAAATAAGACGTCCACCTCTGCCAAATCAAAGTATGCGAGAATTCCATGTAGATGCCGTGCTGCTGTGATGAATGGGTTCGTGCTTGTTTTGCGGACTTGAACAATGACAGTGACAGGGTTTAACTGTCTCACTGTATCTGTTCCGTATCTCCAACATTCCAAAGCGGTCCACTCGCGGAAATCAGCATGCGACAGAATGTAGTTGACAATTGAGGGCCACTTGCGAAAGATCGGATGTCCCATATTCACAGGGGAGCAGTAGATCCCCCGATTTAGCTGTTCTTCGATCAGCTCAACACAGATCCCGGGGATATCCTTTGCAAGCTCTGGCTGAATATGACGTAAAGCACGGTACCACTTGTCCGGATTTGGCTGATCCGGCATCACAATAAGCATGGTGAGGATAGGTTCAGGCTCCGGGTCAACCTTTGAGATGCGCCCTACAAGCCTCACATAGACAAATTCAAGCCCATGTTCCCTTAGGATGCTGATTGTACGGTCTTCAGTTCTAAGGGACAGTCCAGCAATTGTAAAAGGAATATTTCCTCTTGTGAGAGTTGGAAGGGAGCATAGCGTCGGGCCTCCAACACGGTGGGAGGATTTCAAGAATCCATGACTGTCCACATGTACTGAACCACCGAACGGAGACGAGGAAGATGAAGTTGAGCAAAAGCTCAGTGCGTGACAACTGGCCTTCGAAAAGGTAGAAGATGTGAACGTGGAGGACATTGTGGTCGATGATGTAAATGCGAGGCGATGTGGTAAGGTAAAAGTGATTCCAGAGAGAAGTGAGAGTTCCAGGCCAGGTAATAAGAGAAAAGTCACAGTTTGAAGCGACCTAACAACAGAGAAGTGAAGTGAGACAGAGAGAGAAGTGATAGTTGGCAAGCTGTGACAAAAGAAAAATCAGAGTTTGACCCCCCGGTCTTAAATAGGCTGCGGCGCAACCAGACCTATACCCATGGCTCAGCATGGGCAAAATCATGTTCTGCCAGCAACACGCCCGACCCTGATTCTGCCCCCAGCCAAATGCTTGGAGGGTTGTTAGAAGGGACTACGTCGAAATTCATGGTGCAATGTGAGATTGATAGATTGTTGAGTTGAGAAAGTTAAGCTATAGAAGCTAAGACAGAGACTAAGAGATCCGACACCCCCCACGAAGAAGCAAACTAGTTGGTGAAGAGGTTGTTGTAGCGCACGATGGGGTTGCTAAGAAGAGCGTTGGCTGAAGTGGGTTCGTTGGTGGTAGTGGATGTAGTTGAAGCCGGAGTGTTGACCGCGTTAGCTGACTTGGCGTTGGCGGGATTCCGGAAGCATTCCTCTAAAGTGTGAGCGGTCTTTCGCTAGTGGAAAGTGTAGAAGTGCTTTGGCTTAGCGTTGCCTAGTTGTCGAAAACATTTTGAGGATAAGGTGCGTCGAATAGAGAGGCACTTGGTGAAGCTATACGTTGTAGAAGAGGTACTAACCGCGTGGCTAGCGGATTGTTGTATAGGGTGCGTCGAAGGAGAGGCAATTGTGTGGGGTGAAAACTCTGTGCGAGAGAAGCCCTCGGTTATGGTATATTGAGATTGTTTGTATGGAGGTTGGTGACACCGTTTGTAGGTGTTTGAAATGCATGGTGCAATGTGAGATTGATAGATTGTTGAGCTGAGAAAGCTAAGCTACAGAAGCTAAGAAAGAGACTCAGAAATCCGACAAGGGTACTGATCTACGAGACGTTGCACCGCGTTTTCAAAGTAGACGGGGTCTCTCGTATGAGAAGCGAAGATCGTGAAGGGAGAAGGGTGGGCTGCTAGCGCTGAATTGACCTGCAATGAATAACTGGCTTACGGAAGATCACGTTCTATCCAAGTTTCTCAAGTTCAGGGACAAGATCATCCACCAATATGGAGTGGAAACCGTGGGTGGTATCAAGGGCCTTTGTCTTGATGTTAGACAAGGCGAGGCGAGTGGATATTGTCTCCTTGACAAGTTCTATGGCAGACGTTGTCCCAGCCAGAGTGAAGTTGTAAGGGCCGTTGAAACAGGCGATATTGACTGGAACAGAGGAAGCGGTATTCGCCAGTTGCAACAGTCGTTATACATTCTCTGACTCGCCTTCGATAGCCAACAGACAGACCTCATGACAATCGAGATAGACACGTAGCAGTGGGAAACAGGCATAAGCTTCTTGGTCTAAACCGACAAAGTTGGATCGTTGGCCACCGAAGCAAAGAATAACTGGTCTCAATGACTAAAAACCCAAATAAATACTAGTAGCCAGCCTTTGTCGCAACACCATCCACCCAAGCCTCCACAGTTGGCTCTCTGCCCAACAGCCACCTCAACACGTTAGGACTCCTCTTCAACCCACGCCGATTGTAAAACATAATTAGTGTTCAACAGTGTTTCTGCATCCGGTTAGGAGATTTGTAGATTTTTCGCTGAAGCAGTGGAGTGCGCGGCTAATCGAAGTCGGAATCGGCCTTTATTGTACAGGAAAGGAATCCACGGACTGCATTGTTTACCGCTTGCGCAGGTAATAACGAGGATTTCACTCATGGCTGTGGTCAAGGTGAATTAATTGGATAGCAAATGCGATGGTAAATCGGACTTAAGTAGATCAGCCTCCGATCAGTTGACCATCGTCATCTCACTCGGAGATACTTTTGGAGTTAACATTAACTCCGAGCATCGGAAATCATCGGCAATCATCAACAGCCATATAAGTTTCTCTAGTATCATTTTTCGTTCCACATTCACCGGTCAAAGAATAGCAACAATGACCTCCAAGATCATCGTGATTACAGGTGATTAGACGTTGCCTAATGTCATTCCAAGGTCATCTTCGCTAAGTTCCTTTAAGGTGGAAACACAGGGATTGGGCTGGAGACCGTCAAGGCACTCTACCACTCTAATCAGCATTATCATATTCTGCTCGGCGGCCGCAACTTCCAAAAGGCCCAGCTAGCATGCCAGAATGTTATAACCGAAGCGGTACAGAACACTGTGGAGCCGTTCTTGGTTGATGTCGAGAGCGACGAATCGATCGAAGCGGCCTTTAATCAAATTGCAGCCAAGTACGACCGAGTGGATTGCCTGATCAACAATGCTGGTTTGTCCCACAATATTTCCTAGAAGCACAACCCAACTAACTAACCTCAGGCGCTTCTTTTGATCCCTACATTGACCAAGGCATGACAGCCCGGCAGGCGTGGAACAAGTCCTGGGATGTGAATGTTACGGGCGCACATATCATGACAACCAAATTCCTTCCGCTGCTACTCAAGTCTCAAGACCCCAGGTTGTTGTTTATCACCAGTGGCCTCTCCTCTCTGCAGGGTGCTTCTGACCCTGAGGATCCGAGAAATACCTCTGCACCAGCTGGGTTACCCAAGGCTCTACCATTCGTTGGATATCGATCAGCGAAAGCCGGCCTCAACATGTTGATGGTGCAATGGTATAATCTGTTGAGAAACGATGGCGTGAAGGTTTGGGCAATTGCTCCGGGCTTGCTGGCAACCTCCCTGGGGGGAGACACAGAGCTGTTGAAAAGGCTAGGAGCGCAGGACCCTAAGGTTGGAGGTGAGGTTATTCGTGGGGTTGTGGAAGGCAAGCGGGATGAAGATGTCGGGAAGGTAGTACGCGAGTATTCGTCGCCAATTCAGCCTTGGTAATTACTCAGTGCAAAGGAGTCGTGACTACGACGGAAAGCTGGACTGCTCCCTGGAGCAAAAGGGTTGGGCAGTTGGCCCACTACCTGAGCGCGACCCGTGAAATTTGGTAAATTGGGTGGATGTAGGTTTTATGTCTATGTTCCAATGTCTTTTCTTAATTTATTGGGTACAAGAATAGTTGGCCGCTTATGCGGCCCCGTCAGATGCTTTTGGTAATCTTTTTGGTGGTCTTTTTAGACGTCCTCTTTTATAGATATTGTTCTTCCCCTTCTCAATCCTTATAGGCAGATCACGAAAAAGGCGGGGAAAAGGCTTAATTTGTGAAATTGAATTTGTATAACCTTTGACTCGACCTTAGAAATTACCTGGGCTGCTTATTTATTCGTAACAAAGTATCATTCCTACCAATGAAGCTAGTTGTGATACCAACCACCACAAGTGGGCTCGGAATAAGTCACTTAGTAAATCATATCTCAAAACAGAAGAAACGAAAGACTATTTTTATTTCAAACGATAGATATAACTGGTTGTAAATAATAGTGAACTTCTTTCAAATCGCATTCCGTAGCAGATCCTTTGCACACACTTGAAAGACAGACCGCACGAAATTCAACTACCATCTGATGACCTTCGTGGGGAAGTACTCATCAATGAGCTCCATGTAGTAAGGCTGTTCATTAATGTTCACGTTAGCATACGTTCGCGGTAGAATCCAAATACCGAAGGAATGAGCTTACCTTCAGCTTCTCTGGATCAGGGAGTTCGTCACTCTTGCTGTACAGATCGTAAGGGTTGAAAGCCCTCACAGCTTGCAGCATCTTATGATCATGTTCATTCATCAACTCATGGTATGCACCTTCCCGGTGCCACGGGTAGAACGAATGGTACCGAATCATTGCCAGGCCCTCCTCGGGGATTGTAGACTGGTCTTTGACGATATGGTAGAGGTACTCATCGTGGCCCCAGCAAAGTATAACGTTGTCCAATCCGCAGCCAGGAGAATAGATTCCAAACTTGGTGCTGTAAATCTCGCTGTTGTAGTCCTCGTTGTTCTTGAAAGACTTGTTACCGAAGATAATCCTATCGTCGAAAGCACAGCCAACTGCAAAGGTATCACCAACAACATCCCACTGGCCCTTGGCACCGAAGAAAAAGAGGAGTTTGCCGAGGTCGTGGATAAGTCCGACCAACTGCATCCAGCGAGGCTTTCCTTCTTTACGGATTGCTTCGGCGGATTGCAAAAGATGGGTCATCTGGGACTCGGAGGTATCGGGGTCACATTCGTCGATGAACGTGTTCAGCTTTTCCATCGCCTCCCAAACAGTCATGTGTGCACGTGTCTTGTTTTTGAAATCGTTGCGTGCTTTCAGGTTGTATGCCACCGTCTGAAGGGTGTTTTGCTGGGCGTAGAAGTTCTTGACTTGGTCACAAGCATCGTCAAACTGACGAAATCCGGCTTTGTCTTTGGACTTGTCGAACTCAGATTCATCGTAAAGGCCCTTGTCTTGCTGAAGGTCCGTCTTGTAAACATTGACGGTATCGATGTTGTCAGACATTGCCTCGAGGCTGATTGGGGCGGATTGGACTACGACAGCCATATTTGCGGACTGGTGACTCTTCTGGTCTTATAGTCTTGTTTTGTTTTCAAAGGTTGTGGAAATTTGGTCTTTGGCTCTATTGCTTCATTGAAGGATTCATAGCGAGAAACTTATAGACTGAGCTCAGAGATGTATTGAGCAATTCCCGGATCGTATTTTCCGTGGCGAGAAAGTCGTTTCAAATCGAGCCCTGGTTATTGATCGGTTCTTGGCTTCCGCTTCCTATGTCATTATCCCTGCTGATATATGATGACCATAGTGTATGGTTAACCAGCGGTTTAATGTGGAAAGCGAATTCCGTGCTGGCTAAATTCGTACACCGGGTCATAATCTCCTAGGTTCTAGGTATCCAAGAAATGGAATGTACCAGTCGCTCTCAAGACACAATGGGTTGATACGACAATGATCATTTCCCACGCAGTTATGTGTATGCTACGTCTAGTGAGAACAAGGATTTATGAATTATTATCATATCGCAGTTCATAGGAACTTATAGGGTCTATCTATAACCATTTTAAAAATATCTGATGTCGTAATCACGCCGGAAATTCAACGACGAAGTCAGTTTCCCTCTCATTCATTGCCACGAGAAAGCTTTTACCATTTAATATCGTCAATTATGGAAATCCGTGTCTCATCAGAGACCTCGATCTTCTAGACAAGTGCAAGCAAGCTTGTTGTCCCTTGGGTCGGCTAAATCAGACCCTGAAAGTAGTGGGTTCCGGGGCTCCTAGGCGTCTGATGTGCGGGACTCTGCTGGGTACATCGTTCACCAAGTCCAGAATCGGGAATTCTAATGCTATATTACTGTTAAAATGTATATATATTTTCAAGTTAGGGCTGATGATAGGTGAACTAAAGATAGGACCCGACAAAATGCGGGATGCCCCACACTAAAACAACCTTATCTCTCGGCCTCCATTTTCCGAATCATCCATGGATCCGGACGTATATTATGGAGTTATCTTGCTCAAACACAACTTCGGAATTATCAGCGAGTGGTTTGTCTGAGAATTCATGCTTCATCTCTCGGTACCCAGCAGAATGACTCTTTCTTGCATAATACTGTTTTTTGATTTTGTGGATCTCATGCTTTCTTACTCGGCTGCTACGGGCTTCTCATGGGCAGGGTCGAATTTTTACTAATTCTAGGTGTAATAATATCCCAATGCCTAGCCACCCACCTAAGAAAAAAACAAGCTCCAGACAAAGTTGTTTCTTTGGCTTCCATATTCGTCATGACTACGAGGTCATTCATTGGACGTTTAATTATATGAGACACAGAAACGAACCCACGGCACGATGATCGAGATATCAATCTTATCCACCATCTCGGCGCGTCATGCAAACGAAGTGATATGCACAAAATATTGCTCTATGTGATTGAAGATTGGGACGGTTTACTTTTTAAATTTGATGTCCAGGCTGTTCCAGAAGAATAATACAACTAACTAGTTATAGTTAGGTTGCGATGGAATATAAGCAGCCTACTCGGGGAATTTACTATCATCCAGAACCCCTTCATTTTCCATGTGCCGCGCATTCTCAAATTCTCGTTCTTTCCATGGATATCCAAAAAAAACCATTGCTTTATAATTTCTGGTCTACAAAACCCTGCTTGTTCCGATTCGGCGAATTAGGGCCTTATATCTAAGGCAGAGATATTATAAATCCGGCTCATCGGCCCCTGGTAACACCGAGCTTACAATTAACCTTATCCGCATGTCGATTTTGTCATTGCTTTTCACAGCAGATCGTATAAAAGAGCCTCAAGCTCGGACGAAATTCCTAACCAAAATTTCTCTCATAGCATTAACCCAAATCATTGAGACAATTTCCTTTCACATCCTCTCAAAATGTCCTCAACCAACAACATCGCATTCACCGCCCCGATCAACCCACCAGGCGCAACACCCGTTGTAACTCTCGAACAAATATGGAACGGCCTCCTCCTCAAGATCCGCTCCGCAGAGACATTCGTTCCAGGAGCAATCCAATCCACCAAGGTCGTCAGTGACTCCGTCGACCCATCGACCGGAAACCCCGTCACCGTTCGCGAAATCCTCTTCCGCGAAACCCAGAAAATAGTTCAAGAGACCGTCACAGCTTTCAAGCCTACCCGCGTTGACTTTGAGCAGCCGGATGGAAGCAAAATCAGTAATGTGATCAGTCAAGGAGCTGGTGGGGAGCTATACATGACGTATATATTCGAGTGGAGACACCCCGGCGTTTCGGAGGTGGAGTTGGGGGCGCTGCTCGAGAAGGAGAAGAAGATGAGCCAGATGGCGGTTGAGGGGACAATCAAGGTGTTGAGGCAATTGGTTGAGGAGAAAAAACTTTGAAGCAGATAAGTGGCGGGAAAACGGCGTGCTTGACCCACGATATCATGAATTCCACATTCGGCCCTCGATCATCTTCTCGGTAAACTCCACCCCATAATCACCACATCTTTCATGTAACGTATTCTCGGAGTAATGAGTTATCAAAGCTTTCCTTCTGATGGCCCTTTCACCAGTCATACTAGAAGCAAGAAAAGCAGTCGTGGGCGAGTCGAAGCGTTTCCTCAGAGCATGCGACTCCCATACAAAGTTCGTTGAATATCCAGACTCAGATTTAATGTCGTCTAGGTCCAAATGACAGAAAAAGACAACTCGTTTCTTGACATGGATTAGTCGAATAGCCTGAGCCCATTCCTTCAGCGTCAGAGACAGTACATCAAGCTCCAGCTCTATCAGTCCCTCGCACAGTCTCAGTAAATTCCAGCAGCTCTTCATATCATCCCACCCATTCCAAATTGGATCCCGACACTGCGGAAATGTACTGGAGTTTTCATCGTTGTTATAAGCATGAATAGGCATAAACGATATCCGCCTTAGCCACGATCTCACTTGTGGACGAATAGCAGTCAAGAATCCCGTTAGGAGAGAGGGGTCCTCAAAGGCAAACCAGTTCTCCGACCAGAAGACCGGTGCAGCGTCATTCCAAACCCTCTTGCTGGCGAGCAGAATGGCTAGGTTGTCACGCCTTCCGCATAGGCATGGGAGAAACCTCATGCACGGAATCCCCTCCACGTTTCCGTCCAGGTCCCAGTAGCAATTATCACAGAGATAGGCATTTTTATGGGGTTGCACCCATTGGCTCCGTGCCGGGGACTGGAATATCGGGACTTGTGGCTGCTTCCAGACGTAGCTATGGCAGTTTGCACATTGAGGGCCGTCTCTGTTCCAGGGATCTGGATTTGGGCCTGGTCTTATACGGAGCATAGGCATTTTGCATGGGTCTGAGTGATATAGATCAAATTTGCATGGCTGGACGAGAAGTTTGCCGTAAATGTTATTTCTTATTTCTTGTGGAAGGGAGAAGAATCTAAAATTCCAATGTTAGGAGTGGAAGTTATAATAGGAAGTAAAAGTTCATACCTCCTGAAAAGAGGAGACTCTTCATGTTCCCGGAGCTCTATGAGATATGTCTCCTGTACATGATTTGCCTTTGATCTTGCTCGTCGGACCCCTTTCGGTGTGGGATGTAATTCTCGGCGTCGTGTATACCGATGGAGTTTGGGTTCCAAGGCAGGCTCTGAAGATGATTTCGCCATTTACTTGCAAATTTCAGAAGACAATACAGATAACTAAACCGTTCAAACATGGCTATCCATGTAGAGTTATAAATTTAGTCGAATATAGTCTGCAGCCTAGTATGACTCCTGAGAGTACGTCACAGTCAGCTTTCAGCCTCGCGGGGACTCAAAGAGGAAATGGTTACACAGAGGCTATGGCGCAGCACACTACATACACTACATACTAGTGACTCAGTGAGAACAAAAGGGAATATTGCATTATGACTCATTGAAAGGTACGGTTATTCATTAGGAACCAGCACCTTGCCCTCAGATATGCTAACAGCAGTGCCCGTCAGCACAACTTGTTCAATCTTCTTATCGCCATCCAACGTAACCCCAACACCAATATCACTCCGGCGTCCCATCTCAACACCCTGCACAACATGGTACTGATAATTCTGACCAGCCTTGCCCTCCGTAAGCGTCAAGTACGCCGCCAACCCACTAGCCGCACTACCAGTAGCCGGATCTTCCTCAGTTCCCAGGATCATCCTAGACCGAATGACCTTCTTCTTCGAGACACTATCCTCAACATCCCGAACAATGAAGTACACACAGATCAACCCAGCTTTCCACCCCTCATCAAGATAATCAGCGGAAACCGGCTCACCACTGGTCGCAAGCGTCACAGCAGCCAGCGCCTCCAGCGAAGGAAGCTCAATAAACAACTGACTCATCCCATTGACAATGGAAAAAATCGGGAAAGTAACATCCGGCTGCGTAAAAAACGGTGCCAGCGTCGGGTGCAGCCTAACTAACTCCTTCAAGCTAAACCGCCCAGCGTGGATATGCGTATTGTGCGCAATCTGCGCAGCGACGTATTTAGTCTCACGATCCTGGACGGAGATGGAGATGTCGCCGGACTTGGTTGTGAGTGTGGTGACGCCATCGGCATCCGCGGGGTCGGCTGGGTGGCTCAGGAACCAGGAGGCTGCACCAATGGTGGGATGGCCTGCGAAGGGGAGTTCGCTGTCTGTGGTAAAGATGTCGATGGTGCGCTTGCCTTTCTCGCGTACTGGGTGGACGAAGATACTCTCCGCTAGATTGAATTCCCGTGCGATGATTTGCTTCTGGCTCTGCGTTAGAGCGATTGAGTCATCTTCTGGCAGGAAGACCACTGCCAGCGGGTTGCCGGAGTAGGGTGTTGATGTGAAGACATCGAGAGTGACGAATTTGAGGTGAGTCATGTTGGAATATTGGGATATTGGGATGTCGCGGATATCAACGGGGCGGATGGTTTTTATAGTTGCAACCTGGTAAGCCCCCACTTTTCGCTTTGACTCACCCATAAACTTCACTGTAGACTTGAAATAGTCCCATGTCTCTAGAACAATTGGATTATCAAGGTACATATTTGCACAGTGGACATACAATGAACCTCTACACTCGTGGGAGAACAAAATCATCCGGCATACCCCTCCTATTCCCCCATACCTTCAGTCCCTCAATCAACGCTCTACTAAAGTCAGGATCATACTTCAATCCATCATCCCCAGAGCTAATCCTCCCCCTCCACAACACCCAATTATCAACCATCACCCCCTCCGGTGCACGCAAAATGCCAACCGCCACATCAACTATCCCCGGCCGGTCGGTACAGCTATAAAACACCGTCGCACCACATGTCCCACAGAATGTGCGTAGTACCTCTTCACTAGACTTGTAACTTTTCGACGACCCGATAATCAAATCTCCCAGTGGAGAAGGAGATATATGATCAACTGGAACGAACATCCAAGCTATGACATTTGAGCCATCGACCAGACGACAGTCATCACAGAGATCAAGAAGCGCAAGCCACTTGGTTGTGTCCCTTGACAAAACCCATCCCTCGCTCGCAGGACTAGCGAGGAATTCCTTTCTAGGACGGGCGATAGAGAACGAAACGCCACCGCAGTGACATTCAGCGCGCAATTCGTCACCCTCATTTTCGACTGCGCCTGTTCGGATGCTGTCTCCGGACTTGCTAACATTCAGTGACGTCTCGAAGTTAAAAATATCAAGCTGGCGACCACCAATATGCGAGAATATCGCGGAAAGCCCTCCATCAAGCGAGGAGTTTGTAAAAGCATGTGAGCGCATCTCCCATAGACCCTGGTTTGGCTTAGTGAAGATAGCCGTAGATATCACCCAGCCCCCGTCATCGTGTGACTTATCCCCGATGTGGCAGCCGCAGGTACTACAGAAATACCGCATTCCCTGGGACTCGGCGTGATTGTATGGCGTCAGTTTGTCTATGCTGGAAGGAACGACGAACTGCGGTACTACGCCTGCTGGTAGCGGGGCGTGGAAAATACACGGTGTGCCATGGGTGTAGCGACAGACGCTGCAATGGCATATGTGGACTTTGAGGGGGAGGGCGACTGCGGGAATTGTTATGGTGAAATGGATGCTTTGGCAGTGGCACACTGCTGTGAGAGTCTTGCTATCAGCCATCTTAGAAGTCGGTAGGAAGAGATGGGTTCCCTACGAGTGAGCAGAGGTCAAGTGTGGGGAAACTCGTATTTTGTATGCTTCATCAAGCACGGACCTTGGCTTTGTCGGTGACTAGGCAGATAGGAAATATTAGGTCGTAAAATTGTTCTCATTGAGTTTAGGTATCCGATGCTTTACAATTCCGTTTCCATCTCAATGCCAAACGCCTCATCAGGTCATCATAATCGAAACATATCACCAATATTGCAGTGAAACCACTATTCAGAGTCACTCTCAATCACAAATCCACCGCGCATACGTCTCCGGGCTGGAGCCACAGGTGCATCTTCCTCGTCATCGTCTACAGCCTCGGACTCCGTAGCTTGGGGCTTGCTCGGAGGATCACGAGTAAAGGCGAAATCATCATCAAAAGCAAGATCATCCTCACCCGATGTGAGGGGAGTGTCTTCATCCTCTCCAGCGCCGTGGCTATTAGAGATCTCCTGCTGGGAGTGAGACGACTGAGCGTCAAGCTCTGCCATGAGAATATCGCCGTCAGCATCACTCTCAGCACCGCTAGCAGCAGAACCAGAATCACGACGTTGTCGCTTCGGTTTTGCGGTCGCAGATGTGCCGGTATCGCTAGTTCGCTTGCGGGCGGCAGACTTCTTCCCTTTGCCCTTGCTTGGGGGTTCGACGGTGCCAGTGAGCAAGGCCTTCTTGATTTCTTTTGCCTGTTTGACTCGCCGCTCTTCTTCAAGCCGGAAGAACTCTTTGTCGGCTTCTTCGTCGCTTTCTTCGTCGCTGGCATGGATGAACAGATCACTCTTGATCTTCGCTTGGCGAGAAAGTGCGTTTGATAGACGCGCATCACGCCGCGCTTCTAGGGTTTCATCGTCCAGTGGCTCCCTTTCAGTAGTGGCCTTCTGCTTCTTCTTACGCTTCTTCTTAAGGTCATCCAGCGCACTGGACTTTGACCGCGGATTCGCTGGGAACAAAGGACCATCGGGAATGTCCTCGCCTTCGGACTCGGATCCGAAGTTGACATCAAGCGTGCCTTGGATCATGTTGCCACGACCGCTTCCCCTGTTCTTCGGTTGGATGTGCTTGCGGGGATCATCATTTGGATCTCCGGAGAATGGGTTTTGAAGGGATTTCAAGATTTCAGAAATTATTTCACGCAAGTCATCAGACTTGAGGGAGGCCGGAATGACCCAAGAGGCACCAAGCACATCTTCAACGCCGAGTCGCTCGAATCCGACGACAGTCATGAGCAGACGTAGCTTTGCGTTCGAGAACATGGAATTCTGAACGAACTCGTTTTTACCTTTGACGGCTGTTTCTTTGTTAGTGTCAATCGAGAAACAGGGTATTGGGGGAACATACTAATCATCGGATTGGGAACGCTGATAGTCTCGGGGTTATCGGCGCGACGGACTTCTTCTTGGGTTTCCCAGTCCTCTCTTTCGGAGGCTGCGGAGCTCAATACATCCTTGATCCATGTTACCAGATCTGCTCTACCATCGAGAACAAGAGCTCCAATCACGATGTGTAGTTTCGCCTCCTTCGTCGTTGCCTCCGTCGATGTAATCACAAGCTCCGGCGGGGGACGCTTATAGGTGGAAATCGTTTGCTTCTCGTGTCCATATTCAAGGTAGTAGACAGTTGAGTTGATCTTGCTGAATAGCAGTTCAGTGATCAAGGCGGGGCGCTGATCAATCTTCTTGACCAGTCGTCGAATTATCTGCCGGACCAATTCCTCCCATTCCTTAAATACAGACTTGCTCGAGTCCATGGAGCCTGGGCCTTTGATCATTCGATAGAAAAGGCTGATAATATCCACTCGAAACAGCAAGACAGTCATCTCCTGCTTGAATGCAATCCGGTAGAAATAGCGGTGGGCGCGTTTGAGCTGCTCAGAGTTAAGCTCTCGGTAGAATCCTGTGAACGCAATAAAGGTATCCACGCAGTTTTGGTTGCAGAATTTGGCTGAGAATCGCTTAAAGTCAAAGCTGCGTTCCTTGATGGCCTGGGCGGCTTCCTCCATGTCTTCATCTTCAGAGTCACGCTCCTCGTCGTTATCTTCTCCCTCTTGCTCGGCGACTTGAGCAGCCTTCTTTTGCCTTTTCTTGGCCTTTCGCCGCGAGCGGATTTGCATGTCGGCATTGTCTTTGGAATACCGTTCCAGCATTCGCAGGAACACATGTGCCAACTCCGTGCAGGCATCTAAATAGCCAAAGCCTTGGTCTTTGTACCCGCGCACAATAGCAAGAATCCGGTCATGGGTTGTTTCTTCATAGAAAATTCGGTTTTGGATGTTCTCCGCGATTTCCTGATCTTCTTCGAGCGGCGACACTGCCATTTCCTGGACAGTCAACAGAATCTGGGTGAAGCAGCGCATCTGAGCATTGAGGTCTTCCCATTCCTTGTTGTCCAGGCTACTCTGCATAGCCCGGTTCAAAGAAATGAACGTCTCTTGGTTCAGGACGCCAGCGACCAGACCATAGCTATCGGGTTCAATATCTTTGGTTCTTCCTCCATTCTGAGCCGTGCGATGGCGAAGCTGTCGAGCCCGTCGCACGCGCTCTGCTTCCAGGAACCAACCGACTGTGTAGAAGAATTGGCGATGATTGAGTGGTACCACACGCTCGGCTTCACGCTCAATTGCTTTCCGCACATGGGTGAATAGAGGGTTGAACCCGGAATCCAGGAACTCCTCCACGAAAGTCCTCAGGTTCTTAGTTGCCTCGGAATTAAGGTGAGCTGGCATGTTGAAGTTGTTGTTCTGGATCACATCATCTTGTCTGCGACGAGGCCGAGGCTTATTCCACTTTTTGCTTTCATCCATCTTTTGTAGTGTGGTCTGGTCGTCACGCAAGACACCTTGTCCAGAGACAGTAGACACCTTCGCATCGTCTCGCTTGACCCAGATCATTGTACCGAATCTTCCATGGCGTGTAGGCGCATTCTTTGCGTATTCCCTCCGTACCAATGATTCCTTTTTCAATAGATCGCTGAGTTCGTCAGTTCGCTTGGCCGTTCTCTGCTCATCGTCCATGAACAACTTCTCAACGTTGACACCCTTGACAATATGGAAAAGTGTCTCCATCAGAGGAATGTCTTGAAGGTTGAAGTCTTCGCCGACATTAGAGCACATAGTCAGGAGAAGTGCGAATGCATCTTGCTCATGGAAAGCGTTGATTGTCGCCGATCTGGATGTCTCCTCCTCATCGCCTTCTGCCGCAAGTCGGGTATTGGGGGATATGATCGCAATGTTTCGCAGCAAGTACAACATGAGCTTGAGGATTCCTTCGTCTCGGGTTGAACGTTCGGATCGAGGGGTCGCCATGCTTGGAAGAGAAATTCGAATGACTGCGCGAAGGAGATTCAACCCCCCGGATCTGAGGATACCTCGCTTGTATTGCACCTGTGTCTGTTGGATGTAGGGGGTATGACGGTGGTGGTTGACTGTCATCTGGCTATGAAACTCCACAGGCCATGTTAAGGGAACAAGAAGTTCCAAGCATGCCAGTGAAATTCTGGTCATATGCTTGCTATTCTGTCCACTAGCCCACCAGAGCGAGAGGATCGGAAGCAGATCACCATTGATCAAGTTGGCCTCTCCAAGGCACCGCGCAACGTCCATCCGGTTATTCTTTTCGTCGTATAATTTCAACCAGCGTTTAATGTCGCGTAGACATGCCAGAGCATCATCTCCGAGCACGTACTGGTCGGCATTTTCCCCATTGAATCCTCCAAGCTAGATAACCAAGCGTATCAGTGAATTGACCCAGAGCCAGGCAAAGGAGAAAGTGGAAAGTGAACTCACAGCAGTAACCAGGCCGTAAACATAGTTACGCACGTCTGGGTCCACGACTTGCACGTCGTGTCCTAGAGGAACAACCTCTTCATCCATGGTGGGCTAGTTTGATACCCCATTAATTTGCTTCCCGAATCGAGTTGAATGGGAACGCGTCGACGCGTGTTCGGCTTCGGCGGTTCGGAAAAACTGGATGCCGCCAAAGTGCCGAAGATAACCGATGCTCTTACGCCGGAAATCAACGGCCACAATACAATATCTGGCAAAATACTCAGATGTATAGATCTATAGTTAGATCTGAGTAGAGGTATCTAGATAACCCTTTCGAACTTGTTCCTTTACATATGACCATTATTTCAAGTCAACATTTGGAATATTCCGGTGGTTCAACCGAGTGCTCTATCGCTTAATCGACAAGCAATCATGATCATTTTCAATATATCACCTGGAAATTTCTTGAAGCTGAATTTCAACGTACACGACTTCAAATGTATTGTTCTAAAGAATATAACCTAGCTATTTTAAGAACTATGGTTTCTCCTTAGGCTTTCTCAAAAACACTTCCAAGATTGTTGGCTTTCTAGGGTACTTAAGCTTCAGCTTCAAAATGCCTCTTTCGGCCCATCTTCTGGATAATATGGATAGCAGACAGCCCCATCATTTCTACTCAAGCCTTACTATCCTCGGATCTGCTTTATAGCCATATGTTTATCATATCACGTGTGAGCAAGGTATTTTCGATCGAGAAGTACAAGGCGGTGAGATATATGCTTCAACGGCCACTGTCGAGTACCATACGATGACGTCCGAAAGCACGTGAAGTCATAGCAGTATACCCATTTGCTTCCTCTCACTTACCTCCTTCACTCCTTTTGTTAATTTTTCCCATAGCTCGAGAAACCGCTGCAGCCATGCTTACGTCTACTATTCGCTTTGTTTCCCTTCGCAGAAGCCCTGCGGTGGCCCGAAACTTCTGCTCAACCTCTGCAGTTCGCGCAGCCGAGGTCAAGTCACTGGGCGTTATCGGTGCGGGCCAAATGGTGTGTAACACGAAATATACAACCACGATGCAGGTCTAACAATGTTTCAGGGCCTGGGAATTGCCCTCGTCGCTGCACAGAAGGCAAAGGTTCCGGTAACTCTCGTCGATACCTCGCAGGCCTCTCTGGATAAGGGCCTCAAGTTTGCCGGTACGCTGAGCTCCACTTTAGCTTACTGCAATCGCCTGGAATTATCTGACATGGCATTGAATAATAGATAAACTTCTCGAAAAGGATGTAGCAAAGCAGCGCCTTACTCGAGAGGCAGCTGATGAAGCTCGTGGGCTTATTTCTACGAGTTTGACACTGGAGGGTCTCTCCGCAGTCGACTTCGTAATTGAGGCTGTACCTGAGATCCCTGATCTGAAGACAAAGATATTTGCCAGCTTGGCCCAGATCGCCCCGAAGCATGCCATTCTCGCAACAAACACCTCCTCCATCTCCATCACCAAGATTGCCGCTGCCACCAGCGCGGATCCTACCGACCTTCAGGCTTCCTCCCGGGTTATCTCAACACACTTCATGAACCCTGTCCCCATCCAGAAAGGTGTAGAGATTATCCGGGGACTCCAAACATCCCAGGAGACCATGGATACTGCCATTGCCTTTGTCCAGCGGATGGGTAAGGTGGCCTCTGTGTCGGCCGATACACCTGGCTTCCTTGCCAACCGTATCTTGATGCCTTACATCAACGAGGCCGTGATTTGTCTGGAGACTGGTGTTGGTGGCCGTGAGGATATTGACAACATTATGAAGACTGGCACCAACGTGCCCATGGGCCCCCTCGTTTTGGCTGATTTCATTGGCCTCGACACATGCCTTGCAATCATGAACGTTCTTCACCAGGAGACTGGTGACAGCAAGTACAGACCTGCTGGTCTCCTGCGTCGTATGGTGGATGCTGGTTGGCTTGGCAAGAAGAGCGGCAAGGGTTTCTACGACTATTAGGTGCTGTGCCGGGATGGAGAAAAAGCATTTCGATCAAGATACCCTTCCTGCATCATATTAATCTAGATCGCAATTTGCTGAAAATAAATCTTGATTGCCCGCCCTCATCCATTCTCTAAGCCTGACCCTCCCACCAACAAGGTTCACCTGCCGATTCTGCTTGCTCCATTGCAGCGACCACTGTATTAACATCAAGATCCCCATCTGTATCAAAGTCTTCATCTTCGATACCATGTAGGGAACATTCGCATCGGCCGCGTTGACCACACAGGTAACTTATTTTCCGATTAGCGTTAACATTTTGCCTAGGACCCGCACGCATGAACATACCAAAACCGATGCCCACACCTACAAATGATTTCGTTACATCCATCGACCTTCTCCACCAAATACAGGCAATTGGAGCATCTCTGCCAATTATTCGCCTTTGCCAGTTCCAACGTTGCCTTCGTCTCAGATTCATGGCTGCACGACCAGCCGAGATGGAAAAGGTCCCCACACTTGGAGCAAACCTTTGCCCGGCAATGAGGACAAACACAATATCCTAACCGTGCCTCCGAGCTCTTTGGGGGGATCCATCGACAACACCTCGCCCGAGGACAATACAAGCGCTCTAGAGGAGGGATACTATTCTCCTCCCACCGAATGATATAGCGCTTTTTGTTTCGAGAGCTCATCACCTCCATGAGTGCTTTTGCGGGGATTTCTTGGAAACAACATTTTGCAGGGAACATCTCCGGGCTGCTCAAGGCTGTTGAGGACATTCGTCGGAGGCATGAGGGGCAGTATTGGTGTTCACAGGGGGCAGTTAATAATTTGCTCGTTGGGACCTTTTGAAAGCACGCTATGCATCTGTGGAGGGTTAACATATTGCTTTTAATTGGTTTTCGATTGGCTTTGTGCTTTACTGACTGGCCCACTTCCTCGGTCACTTTCTTGGATACGAATACTCGCTCCAAGTAGTTTAGAAGTTGTCGGATTGACGAACGGCTCTTGGGCATTTTGCGGTGGCTTCCGTAGCAAATTTTGGGGTTGGTACTGGGTCCTTCAAAGAGGGAAAAAGTGCATAGCCAGCTGTAAGAGTCTGGGCCTGAAAGACATCCTCTTATGTAGAAATGCAGGGTGCGCCTCATCTTTCAGGCCATACATGGATAGGACACTTAGTTAGCCATGGATGAGCAAACACTATTTTCTTTCTTGTTCCTGAACAGCCCATGGTTAATTATAGGATGACGGCTACATTCTAGGGGTTGATGTCTTGTAGTCAGTGTATCAAGTGGGCTTCGGCGAGACCAACTCTTCTTGGGGATCTACTTTATTCTGTTGACTCGCAAAACACTCATGGAAATATCTTCGGGGTGTTCAAGCTAAGAGCCCTAACATAGAGGTGAACAGGGAACAGGCGTAAATCCATGGATCTGGGAATTTCCCAAACAGGTAAAAACACAGCTTATTCCAACATTAGAGCGAATAATCACATCGTAATGCGAGGACCACGGTGTTCTAGCCTTGAACTAAATTTATATATTCGTTCCAAAAGATTTTGTACATTCACCACACTGAAAACTAGGGTATCACTAAATGCTATAAATGCTGTCGATTTCGGCCGTCATTAAAAACTCCCGTACTTAATCCCACAAAGACTGTTCAAGCGACTGGGACCTCATACAAGGCCGGCAAATCGTCGAACAGCCCATCCTGACCCGTATTCTTGATATTCTCGGCGAGTGATGGATACCTTGCTGAGTTCCTCTCTGTTTGCAGCAAGGCGAGTACCTCCTAGCCATGTTGAGTGAACAGGGCTACTAATGTCAGTACTTTCAAAGACAGGATAACTAGATGAATGGCTACTCACTCCTTAGCGCGGCGTACTCTCACGACACATTCAGCAGAAGCAATCTGTCGCAATTCGGTTTCTCTGTAAAAAGATAGTTTGTTAGTAGAAACTTCAACCAATTGACTTTCGAGTACCCACAGTCTTTCCATGAATCCAGGAATCAAAGCATTTCCTCCGACAACGAGAACATTCGCCAAAAAGGCAGAGTGCAGGCCAGTGGGCAGAACCGACAAACTTTGAAGAATCATATCGGGTATACCGGCTGACTTCATACCAATATCTCCGGGGGTGAATAGAAGCTCGGGGACAGCAAAGCGCTCATTACCCAGCACTAGTACATCCTCTGACAACACCTCTGCGCTGAGCCCGGAAACCGCTCCTTTCTTCTTTTTGGCGTGAAGAAGAGGATCATGCGGTCGAATGAAGCCCTTCTTGTTTGCGTTCGGGTCTGGAAGCACATAGTCCAACACGATTCCCTCCTCGGGGCCACTCTGGCGCTTTCGGCCACTTTTCCATGCTTGTTCCAAATCACCAGCAAAGTCATTGCTAACATAGCAGACCGCCTCTTTTACTTCGTTCATAATATATGATTCATCCACCATGTTGTATTGTCTCATTGACACAATCTCCTTCAGGTAGTTTGTAAGGTGTTTGCCTCCAAGATCGAGTCTTCGGATTCCGCGTTGAAGAGCATGGCCTTTGTAAACCGGGGTCACTGTGGTATGCGAATAGCCAGAATCGACGACCAATAAGCAATCTGCCGGCAAGATGGATGCGTCGGATGTGTTGGAGAGAGGATCGCCGAAGAGAGAATGGATTTCGTTCCATGCGTTGAGGGTTGGACCTATAGACTTCTGGTCAGTACAAGATCATATGCGACACCAAATAATCGGACTACCGTACCCAAACATCTCGCATATCCCCCAAATCCCCATTCCTCCATAACCATCTCATCGGCGTGCCGTTGTAAAATGGGAAGGGCATTCGGCGCCTCAGTAAGCACGAGGGTAGTGTCTTCCGGGTCCGCGATGTGATAATTCCGATTCCGAGCCGTCGGCTTCCCATCAAAGAAAGACTGGTCCCAAATCTCTCTCTCGGCTTCCCAGTTCACAACATATCCCTTCTCCACCGGGCGCCGGAACATAGCCTCATTCCAGTCGTTGACCGTCGCTAGTTGTGCGCCGATAACGATCTTGTTATCGCGGGTTTTGACGAGAGCATTGGGTATCGATGAGCAGGCGGAAACGCTTTCGTCGGAGGCCGGGGCATCGGAAGCGTAGCCAGCTTTGATCATGTACGCGCCATTGTCGATAATAAAAGTCTTGTCGGGAAGATGTCGCGACGTCTCCACAGGCTGTGTGGGTGTTGCGGGCGTCCTTGGAGGAGCACGAGCCTTTGCTGTTCCCATTATGGCTGGCAATGATGAACAAAAGCTTTAAGCTCGTCGAGCTGGGATGCAATGATGAAGGTGTTTGTCTTGTTTGATCTTGAAAATTCCCGCTTAGGTAATATGGTGTTCGCCGGGCTAGTCACGTACAACTCCGCCAGTAACTACAGGGCAAGAAACATTTTGACGATTGTCCACCCTCCGCAAGTAAGGGTTAAGCGGATCTTTATCAGATAAACTTCCTATCTATATATATTACATAGGTACACTGGTCTCGAAGATAGGATGTGAGATATACATGTATGTATCAACTACAAACGGATCAGTCAAACATATTTCCGAAGCGTTGCACAACATTATTCACAACATCGATTTCGTACAGCTGTTGTATGCTGAACCCCCCACGGAGTAAATGTGACAATATTGTTACAGATACCTCAATACAGAAGGCGGTTGTACCAGTAATATCTCATAAAGTGTCCGGCCCCACCACCCGGCAGCTTGGAAGGTTTATCGCGGGATACAACGGGGTCTTGGGGCCTTGGAGCTGTCGTTAATTGTGCAGAAGTGAACCAAATCCCGCCAAACCGGTCTGTCGAAGTGACTCCACAGGGTCAATCCGGAGATCAATAGCTAATTTAGGACGAAACACCGAGCGCCGTACGGAGTACACAACTCCCGTTTACATGCTCCATACAGAGAACATTTTACAAACCATGTAAGAAAATAACTAGTTATGGAGGGGCTAACTCGGCTAACCCCCGTAGCATATTGACTCCTTTCCCCTCCAAAGCATATTGTAGATAAATCACACATTCAACTCGAAATCTACTGACTATTACGAAATGGCTGCGCTTCAAACTATCGAAGTTCCACACCTTGGCGGCATCAAGGCTGGATACGCCTTCTCTAAGGACCATTATGATCCTTCCAAGCCGACATGCGTGCTCATTAATTCGATTTGCATGACCGTTTCTCTCTACCGTGATCAATTCAACAATGAAGTCTTGACTGATGCCATGAATCTTCTGGCCATCGAGCCATTAGGCCATGGCTCGACCAGTTCTCCCTCGGAACACTTTACGTACTGGGATTCTGCTCACATGGCCTTACAGGTCATGGACCACTTTGGCATTCAGAAAGTCTTCTTGCTAGGGACAAGTCAGGGGGGTGGATCGTGACTAGGATGGCCCTCCTAGCCCCAGACAGGGTAGGTTCAAGCCCGGGGGGACCTCGGCAGTCAATGAACTGCTGATTAAGCCTTAAGCCAAGCCAAAAAACAATAGTGTTAACATATTGCTAGATCCTCGGTCTTATGCCCCTCGGAACCTCCATGGATTACGAATCCTCGGATTCTCGGTCCAAGGGCTGCTGGGACCCTGCTGCCAGTCTCACAGTGTTTTATGAGAAGTGGACCAGTCCCTCGGCTACACCCGACTTTGTTGTGGATGACGTCTGGTGCGGACTGGTGGCGGGGGTTGGCTTTGGTGCCGCTGCCACCGAAACGACATCTGCATTCTGGACTCAGACCCTGAAGGAAGTGTATAAGGGCGATGAGGGCCGGAAAAAGCTTCGAATGGTGCTCAATTGCCTACTGGAGAGGGATGGGCTCCTACTTCGGATCGGGGATATCAAATGTCCTGTTTATTGGCTACAGGTGAGTCCTATGTTTACCGATGTACATGGCTCGTGCATTAACAAATCGATAAGGGAACCGAAGACACTCCTTATGGGACAATCGCTCCTGCGGAACACATCAAACGTTTTACCTCGTCTGTGGAGGCTAAACTTGTGATGATTGAGGGGGGTGCGCATTACCTGAATGCCACCAACCCAAAGGAGGTGGATGAGGCCCTTCTGGAGATGGTCACTAAGTACAACTACTAGTATATCGCTATTTTATACTATGTGGAATTGCAAGGATATGCTGGAAAGCCACTAACAAATGCCACTAAAGGAGCCAGTCAATAGCTCTAATATTCCGTCTTATTTATACCTTTCTTTTTTTTGGGTTTTCGTTCTCATTAACTACATGTATCATACTTTTCCCTTGTTTACTAGTGTACTACTAGTAGAAAGTATAAAGTGGGCCGTTCGTATTTTTTTCTTGATAAAAACCTTCCTAAAACAAATTCACACAACCCCTGCGTCCACGTGGATAATTTTGTGCTGTACGGATCTACAAGTTTGTTTGGTACTCAACGGTTCCTTAAAAAAGTTTACCTTACTCCATGCATAATGATACATCCATGGATATTAATGATACATAGTATTTGGTCCAAACTACTCCGGAAGTGATACATATTAGTGATACATAATATGTATTAGTGATATCAGTGCAGAGAGCAAATGCCTAACCCGGCGGGCTAACTACCAAACTAAGTTCAAACTCAAAACGCCAAGCTTGTCATTGTCAATCAAACATCCAATAGTGGGATTCCTAGAATTTTACGAGTGGTGTACTCCGTACGAGTACGGAGTATTCCACACACATAATGGGACTTTCCCGTGTAGAAACTCATCCGCGTACTCCGTATTCCATATATTAAGATTTTATTGCCCAACATTTGCCGAGTTTTATGTTTACCTCCCAGAGCCAAACCTCATGGAGAGCAATCAGGACAGTCTGCAGCAATGGTCTATAGCTACCACAGCCTCAGTCACGGTGCTGGCCTTCGTGTCAGTTTGTCTTCGACTACTCGCCCGTTATGAGCGGATGCAAAAGCTGTGGTGGGATGACTATATGGTTATCTTTTCTATGGTTAGTTCGATTCGTTCCCTCCATTGAATCCCAATCGCATAGTTTCTGATCAAACATAAGCTATGGAACTTCATCGTGGTCGGATTCATCTTCGCCATGATTCATAAGGGAATGGGACTCCATGCAAGCACTCTTCCGACAGAAAACGTGATCATGATCGCAAAGTATCTTGTTGTGGCCGAAGTTCTCTACGTCTTCAACCTGGTATGGACCAAACTGAGCATTCTGCTCATGTACTACCGGATCTTCCACTTTCCTTACTTCAAGACATGGGCATACATCATTGGAATCTTTATTATCCTTTGGGTTATCTGTATAACCTTTCTCTTCATCTTCATTTGCGTCCCCGTCCAAAAACTATGGTATCCCCAACTCCCAGGGCGGTGCATCAACCAGGTTGCCACATGGGTCGCCAACGCCGTCTCGACGATCGCAACCGATCTTGCTATTCTCCTCCTTCCGATCCCACAAGTATGGAAGCTCCAACTTCGAATTTCGGAAAAGATAGCCGTTTTGATTGCCTTCAGCTTGGGATTCTTGTAAGCTGCTAACATTTCCAAAACAAAAAGACCCCCAGTCAATCTAACCTCAACAGCGTTGTCTTCGCCTCCGCCTACCGTTTCTCGGTCCTCTTCAGCTACACTGCGCTTGATTCCTCCTACACTCTCGCCCCAACGGTTGGCTGGACCGCGATCGAAATGTCCGCCGGCATCATTTCGGCCAACCTCCCCACCATCCGCCCTGCTCTTCGTTTCATAGCGCGCATGCTGGGTATCCACGGTAGAGTTATGGCTCTCTTCAAAAGTGCAAACAGAACAACTGTCAAAAATTCAGACGCTGCCACTCAGCCTTCAGGAGCAGGGGGGTCCACTTCCACCATCATACAACACAACAAGCATTCGAAACGACATTCTTTCTATCACCTACCAGACGATCCTAACTCAGTAGAAAAACAGGCACAAACGGATACCTCGTTTAGGCCGGACTATGATAATGCGAAGACGTACACCAATGTGTTGGGCCCGAGGATTGGTCATCATTCTGATGGGGATGAGATTCCCCTAACTCAGATTAGAGTCGATCAAGAGTTTACGCAGACTACGCGCTGAGGGGGATTTTCCTTTGTATTATATTTAAATTAGGACTTCGGTTAATGTCACAGGGTGTCATTCTTTACTTGTCTACTAGCGAGTCTTAATTCATACTTCAATGTAGTATATTGTAGGGCAAAGGGTACAATGGGCCTCTCTAGCCCATATCAGAAATAAGGCCGCTACTTGTAGGTAGGTACATCTGAGCAATTAAACAAGAGCATCTGACCGCGATCTACATTGTCAAAAAATCACAATTAGACTATCACCGCAGTGCTATAGTTATACAATATGAGGCACGTGATGGGACTATCGAGGTCGCTAACTCAGGTCGCTCAGGAGCCCCCTTGGTTTTACTGAGAGCAGGGCATATTTACTGCATTATTTCCATCAAATACAAGCCATGCATGGCTATTAGATAGAATTCAGCATGTCGAGAGCTCCTCGCGACGTAATTCAAAGTAAACGAGGGATCTGCTATAAGGGTGTTGGTACATGCTAGTAATAAACAATCATCATCTTTAGGCTGAGAGGAAAATAAAAATAGAGAATCAAAATCAACATGATCATCTGCAAACCGCAGACCAATTAAACAACCTCAAGCTAACAGCTTTGACATGGAAATTCCAGGTGACCCCGCAGAGCCCTAATCAGCCCCGCGATAATTATCAGACCCAACCGCCCAAATTTTTTCTCTACTACACTCCCCTCCAACCCAACCCTGACCAGCCCACGACTCTCACAATGTCCAAACAACTATCTCCCATCATCAGCACAACCCTAACCCTCATCGGCCAATTCCAAATAGCCCTCACCACGCCCCCAACAGCCGCAACCGAAGCCGCAAAAGATGCCGAAGCTCTGCCCCTCCTAACGGCCTCCGCGAGCGCGCTCAAAGCACACGTCACGAAACTATCCCTGCTGGCCATTACCTCGCCCTTCACGCACTCTGCTGTCAGCACCGTGCTCCGCGAGCTCAATGAGTCCATACTGCCGTCGCTCGTGACCGCTTCCCTTCTCGTTACACCGGCGCAATACACCAAAGCGTTTCACTCCGAGGTCTTGATTTTGGTCAAGACGGCTTTGACGGAGCTTTCGGCACTGGTTCAGGAGGTCAAGCTTGTTGGAGAAAAGAAAGATCAGGAGAAGAAGGATACAGGGAAGGAGAGCGGCGTGACGAAATCCGAGAAGGATGCGGTGATGCTCGCTACGGGCCGTGTCTGGGATGCGTGTGATGCTACGACCGATGTTGCGAATAAGGGGGTTGTTGGGTTTGTCATGCGCCGTGTTGAGCAGTGGAGGGACCTAGTTCGCGACGCGGTTGAGGAAATCGAGGATTGGGATCCGGAAGAAGGGGACGATGGTTTCTTTGATGATATTCTCGGTGATGAAGGGAAGGGTGGAGATGATGATGAGGACGAGGACGATGACGAGGATGACGAAGAAGAGACGGCTGCTCTCGAGGAACACAAGAAATCTACCCTTCGTTTCCTCAAGCCTATTGCTCAGGCCTACCCAGCTATCATCAACAACCGGCTGAAGAATGCCGGGAATGCGCCGTTGGCTTCTCCGTCTGGTGTCAAGAAGCTGGAGTCCTTGATGCTGAATCTGCAAGCTATCCCGGACGATATCGATGAGGCAGCTGGCGCGTTGTACGAGGCCAATTTTGAAACCTCTGCTGAGTATCTGCGGAAGACGAGGAAGTGTGCCACACAAGCGGTGGAGTTGGTCGCGTCGCCCTGGAATGCTGCGGGTGTTAAGGACGATGCGCCGGCAGACAAGTTCGCTACATGGTCGAAGACGTGGCTCAAGGTGATCGACGAGGTCAGCAAGTCAATTGAAAAAAACTGAATGTAATTATCTGTCACGAAGCTGCAAAGAAGCTGATGATAAGATGACAAAATCCCGGGAAAAGCATAGACAGCGATATTATGTATATGTACATAGAACAAACATGGTGATATTATACAAGCCTTTTTAAATCATGACCTCCAACTAGATCTCATGTCTTAGAACTCTGGTTCGGGAGCTTCGTATTCCCGCTCCCATTCCGGCAGGTCACCAATGGGAATACGCTCTCGCAAGAATTCCAAGACCGCATCAGTTCCTTTGGCAACTATTTGCCAGCGAGGTACTCGGAATCGATTGCCGGCCACCTCAAAACGTCTCAAGGCGGACCCATTGCCCCAGTTCTGAGAAGAGCGTCCAGCAGCCAACAGGCCAATCTTCGGGGGAAGCGAGTCAAGGTCATTGTTGCTTAGCTCCACGACCTGCAACCCTTTTACGGCTTCGAAGTCCAAACTAGCGATCTGGTTGTCAGAGGCCACAAGGGTCTTGAGCTCTGGGTAAGTCTGTCTCAGATGGGGAAGTGGTCCCTTTAAACGATTGTGCGATACATCCAAGAAGGTCAAAGATGGAGCTATCAGGTTGGACAAGAGAGGCTCCCATGACGTCAAGCCGCTCGCATTTAAAGTCAGCGACTGAAGCTTTGGCAACTCAAGCGGGGAAGACAAGAAGTCGGCGCCATTCAAGGGGTTGTGTGAGAGATCAAGCTCAACCAGACACTGCGCGAGCATTCCAATGGCGGGGGCCGGGAAACGGCTCAATTCATTGTGCTGCAAATAAAGACATCGAATGTCTAGCGATGGAACCATTTCCAGCTGTTCCACCTTAAGGTCGGTCATTTCGGCATAAGACTTATCAAGAATCCCACCGGATTTAACCTGCCAGCTGCCATCGAGCGTGGGGCTCTCGGGCGCTAGAGTGAATTGGGTGGCCACTGAGCCCTCGTCATCTGTGTCCTGAGGATCAGGCTCACAGCGGCTCCGCAGGTCTCGTTTGATATCGTCGGTGTCCATTCTCAGCAGCCTGCGCTCACGGAGCGGGTTATTGGAAACCTGCAAAGAGGCAAGGTTTTCCATTAAACCAATCTTCTCATCCAAGACCGTGAGGGAATTTCCTGTGAAATCGGCCTTCTTGAGGTTCTTGAGCGCCACAAACCCTTGCGGAAGCTCTGCAATTTTGTTTTCCTCGGCAGACAGCGTTAATAATGACTGCCAAGAAGTCACGCATGGGAGATGCGTGATGCGATTGACACCGATCAGGAGAGTATGTAAATCAGGAATTTCAAGCGCGTCATTCGCGGAGAAGACCACCACAGCATTGTTAGCGATATTTAGGGACTGCAATGTCTCCAACTTGATCACTGATGCCGGTATCAAAGTGCCTTCTAGCCTGTTCTTCTGCGCATTGAGCGTTTTCAGAGGAAGTTTGCAAAGGATCTCGAACGGCAAAGAAGTGAACTTGTTCTCACTAACATCCAATGTTCTCAGAGAACTCAATCCGACGAGCTCATCTGGAAGCTTGGTGAGAGCATTGCCACGCAGATCCAAAAACTCTAAGTTAGGAAGACGACCAATGACGGCAGTTAGTTCCCCTTGCAGTTGATTGTTCGCAAGTTTCAGATCGGTCAGAGACTTTATCTCTGCGATTATCTCGATATTGGCCATGTCCAAAGAATTATTCGACAGATTGAGAGTGCGTAAATTTTGCAGACGTCGAAGACCCATTGGGAGTGACTTAAGTATATTACCATGGAGATCCAACGTTTCAAGGCCACCAAATTGAAGTCCTCGGTCATCGCTATCAGGGTCGAACTCCTCAGGGTTGATATCGGGGAAGGTGGCATCTGAGATCTGTTCCAGCTCATTGTCCGCGGCATTAAACTTGACAAGATCAACATTTTCGAACCAGTTCGCGGAATTCTCTGGGTCATAGTCATACATCGCCAGCACTTCTTTTGGAATTTCCTTTAAGGAAAACGCCGCGATGTTCAACTGGCCGGTCGCGCGTGCTGTCTGTACACGCTTCCGCATCACCAAAGAGTTGGACCCCACGGGCATTTGGCCGAAGGGATCCTCGTCGTCGCCGCCTGCCCACGAATCGAGAGGCGCATCGATTGGCGGGGCCTGGTAGACTGGCTTTTGGGGGCTCTCCTTTTTATCTCCAGCCGCCATCGCCTTGCGGGCAGCCTTTGCCTTTGCTATAGTTTCACGTAGCGTACTGGACGATTTGGAGACTTTTCTAGCTTCAAGTTCTGCCTGTTGCTCCGGAGACAGGTCGTCAGGCATGTTGGAAGAAGCAGACACATATCTTGAACTCGTCGAGGGAGAGCGTAGGGTCGACACCTGCCCTCCTTGGGCTTTTCTTGTTTTCTTAACTTGAAGAGGTCTTTCTGGGGGCCCCATGTTTGACTTATCAGGCTTTGTGGACGCCTTGCCGGGTGATGGGCGGATAAGCGAGGGTTTTGTTGTTTCCTTGTTGCCAATTGGTCTTTCAGGTATAATTTTCTTGGGCGGCGAGCTGATGTCCGTAGGGGCGCCGTCTCCCGGTGCAATACTTTGTCTGAGTGACGGCCGCTTCAATCTTGATGGGCTCACGCTGTCCTCCGAGACGCGGACTGGAGAAAGAGATTCAGCAGTCGACATACGAGCCTTCGTGGGAAGACGCAGCTTCGAAACAGGCTGTGTATATAGCTCGTTGCTAGGCGGTGCACAAGATGATCCCCTCGAGGGCGGTCTCGAAACGTTGGAAACATTGGACGGGGCGCGAGATGGCGACCGTACCGGGCTGCTGCCATTGAAAAAGCTGGACTGCCTTCTCACCGAAGCCGGTGACGGTGGAATTTGCGCTAGCGTCTCAAGTGTTCGTTCGGACAAAGATGGGCGTATTCCACGGCGACCGCGTGATTCCTGGGCCGATGCAATTGATGCAGTGTCATCATCCCCAGCAGTCGAGCCCGCCTCTTCTGGAACATGTGTGTCGTCTTCCCCGCCTTGGACATCGTCTTGCTTGATGGCCGGGATAGGGTCATCCTGCAGTTTAGGTGGTGACAAATGGTGCGAAGATGGCTTTTTCACGAGCGTATTGTAAGATGGTCTTCGCAACCTCCTTTCGTCCAGACCAGGATCGGCTCGTAGTCTGTCTCGGGAAGGTGAGGGTTTGATCGATTTTGATGCGGTGGTCGTGGGTAAAGGCAATCTTGAAGTAAGTCGTGGAATGCCGCTTGCAGGACGTGGTATACCACTTGCAGGGCGTGTCGATGTCTTAGGTTGTCCTTCCATATTGGCGTTCCAGTTATTGATGTTGGTCTACGGTCAGGGAGAAAGTCGCACGTCAAGAAATTCGGATGCTCATGTCCGATGATAAGGAGCGGGACAAAGAATGTGGAGGGCGGGGAAAAGTCGCAGTGGCAGTTTCAGCCCCGTCAAAATCGTGGTCTTTGGCGCAAAAGAATGAAGAACTAGAGGTCTAGAATGTTTCGGACGAAGCGGATTGTTTACATTTCTAAGGTCTCACAATCCCGCGATCGTCGCCTCAGGCATCAACCGATTTAGTCCTTATCCATGAAATATTTTGTACGTAGCAGATATAAAACAAATCTTCCATCATCCTATGTCATATATTGCTATAGATATTATCCAGATCTGTCTTGAAATATTCTTTGAATATGAAAGCCCATAGATCTATTGCAATTTGATGGTTATTTGACCCATAGTCGACCCATAGTTGGCTTATTCCGCGTCGGATATATACATCAAAGAGCAATGACACATTACAAACAGATATCCAACACAACTACATAGCAGCGATCTCAAAGCTCTCTTTTGGGTAATGCCCAAGCCAATTACTATAAGCTAGAAAAGACACGTTTCATCAAATCCATTATTTAGCATATAGGCTACGAGCATGTGCCGGTATACTAAGACGGGAGTCTACAGAAAATAGTACTAGGAGTAAACAGTTTTATCTTGGGCCGAACATTCTTCCGATACTCAGTATCTATTTGATACAAGATACTTGGATCTTTTTCTTGGATTTAAACCGAAAGATATTAGTAGAAATTCCAAAGACTTGACTGAGCCTTGCTTTCGCCGCTGAAGAGGGCCGGTACCAACCGCTTCAGGTGGTACATATGTAAACAGTGCCCTTGCCTATTGGCTTCATGGAAGCCCGGCCTAATTGCTCTGAAATGCTACATAGATATATAGTATTTGCCTCTACATATTGTAGGTAATTCAATGGTTATGTACAGGGGGGCAATTTCAGTCAAATTCCATAGGTTCAAAGAATAGTTTTCTTTATTTCTAGATTACAGAGTATTTAAAGGCTCAGACAGATAAAGCATCAAGATCAAAACATCTCCATGATATCATACATCATACATACATGTATACAGATCTTGATGCTTATCGGTTGCCTGCCCAACCCCCCAGCGCTTGCCCGGTCGCGGGTGTTTACTTGCCCTGAGCGTCCCGTGATCGCCAGATTAACCTAAATAGGTTTAATGGGACCATAAACTGGCCACTGATTGGTTAATATTCTTAGATAATTGACCGGGGCTGGGACATTGACTAACCTAAAACGGGTACCTTGAGACTCCCCCGTTCCCAGCCTCCCAGCCCCTCCCAATAACGCAAGCTGGAGTAACCTCTTCCTCTTAAGGTCTCGCTCAACTCCATTATTCTCCCTTCTTTCATCCTTCTCCAATTTCTCCAAGTCATTGTCTTCTTAGCTTGAAATTGAAATCCCTACCCCCCTTGCTCCGTCCCTAGTCCTTCCATCTTCCCTTTTGGTTCCTGAGGCAACATACCTGGTCTGAGCATCTGTGCGATCGACCAGCCAAAGGCCTGACTGATATCAGTCTCCGGTATGTACATAATTCTTTTGTTCTTCAATCATCTGTTCTACGATAAAGGTGCTGATAAGAAATTAGTGCGAGGACCCGTTTCCCCACGGCTAAACCCCCGTGGTCTTATCATAGTGATATATTATTATATCAACATCACTAAATAACTACATATCCATCATGTCTCAAAACACCAACTCACAAAGCTCCCTGGGAGCACCTGCAGAGATTGTGCCCTCGACTCCAGTCCGTCGGGCAACTTTGTCCCCGTCGCCAGAGCTCAGCGCTATGGCTAAGCGCCCATCGTCGGAGTCAGATAAGAAGTTCCTCTCACCTCCGCCCTTGTCATCATCAGATATGACCCCTCCACCCTCATCTCAGATCCCAGGGGCCCCACTTCGTTCTCGCTCACACTCGCGCTCCTTGAGCCCTTCGTCGGTGAAACCAACCGATCTGGACAAGTCGTTGTGCGATGCTTACGGCGCCTCTGAGAACCTGCCCACTGTGGAGGAAATCGACAACGCCAGCGAAACCCAACTGCGCACTATTGCCAAGGATCTTTTAGCTGTAGCCCGAGAGTCGCGCATGTCTGCGCTGCACTTCAAACTGCAGAACAGCTTGGTCTCTTTCGCAAGCAATGAAGCCGTCAAGCGCGCCGAGGTGGAGCACCAGCTTGCCAAGCGCGAAGTTGAGATCCTTCAAAGTGCCGTGTACCGCAGTCGCTCGCACCCTGTGGATCCCGTCACGCCCAAGCAGTCCCAGTCTGCCTTGAACTCCGATTATGTCTCGGTTGTTCAACGCTCGCAAGAATTAGAAGAACTCAATACTGTTCTAGACCGAAGACTCCGAAAAGCGAAGCGTGCCATCGATGAAGCTACCAGTCGGTCTATGGACCTTGAGGAGCAGAACCTCATGCTGAAGCGCCGCATTGGTGACAACCGCAAACACTTTTCCCAGATCTTCAACTACGGCAGCATGTCGCCGGGTACTCAGAATGAGATACACAATATCTGCCATGGTGAACATGCAGATGGTCTCGCCGCTCTTCTCTACGCCGATAAACTCACCAACCAGACGCACGCTTATGGTACTCACTCTGCAACCTCCGTCCCCGTCACCCCGAACCACTCGAAGAGCCAGTACCTCACCCCAATTGGGCACCCAAGAGATGATCACTATGATAGTGATAGCACCGTATCCCTCTCGGCCTCCGAGGCCGCGGAAGAGGCTATGGGTTCCTCGCAGCACATGCGCTTAACTGTCCCCAAGAGCAGCACACTACTTCAGACAAAGTTGTTCGGCCAGGTGCAGAAACCCGGTGTGGAGCGATCTCGCTCTGGCAAGCGCAAGGCAGGCAGTGACGCAAACGTTGCCCCCGCGAAGAAGTCCAGGGCTACGAATGGTATTGGCCTGGGCATCAATGCTTGAGTGCATATCCCGGCCAGCTGAAAAACTCATGCCACCAACTTTGATATGATTCATGACCTAGCGCTGCTTTGCTTGTTACGATTATGGGACCCTCACGAATGATGAAGACATGCCAAATGTGGTGTTTTCAAACTAGCGACTGATTTTTTTTTGGGAATTTTTTTTTGTATGAAGAGGCCATGCGACAGTGATCCATGGCCCTTCACATGTGGCGTTATTAAATTGCTCGATGGGAATTTGGGATATGAATTTGCAATGGTACAACCATGTACAATAGGTATAGAGTCTTCGAAGACCAATAACGAATTACAACATTGAAAGCAATACATGAAATCTATAGGACCAATTGAATCCATCCCAAAAAAAAAATTAATTCAAGCATGATCTCATTGAACATCGAACATTGAACAATTGTATGCTTCCAAGGTTGATATTATAGCGAAAGCATAGCAAAAGCATAAAATCCAAAGAATAATAAAAATAATAAAATAACTCTGGCAGATTACCGAATCCGGTTTGGTTAGGGCTCGCTAAGCGAGGCGGTGTGCCAGTCAGCGGGCGGCCACACGAAAAATGGGAACTTCATTTTCTGCCGTGAAGGAGGATTTGACCAGCAACCCTCGACGACCACCACCCGGCTCGATCCCCATCCGTCACCATGGTGCGTTACCTATCCCTGCTTGGAAGATACAATGAAGGATTCGACTTGTGCGATTGAGAGAAATCGATGGATCGAAATACGCCTCGAAAAGAACGAAAGAAATGGCTGACTGACCGATTGTGTGTGGGATATATAGGCGATCAAGCACAACAACCAGATTCAGAAGAACCGTGAGTGACCCGTCGCTTTGCACCTCTATGTGATCGCTTCAAACCGACAGAAGCCATGGGGAGATCGGACTTGAAGGAACAGTGATTAACGAATTCTTGAATAGACTTCCACAAGGACTGGCAGCGTCGTGTCCGTGTGCACTTCGACCAGGTACGACTATCCAACATTCCCCCGACCAGAGAAAAAATTTTTATTCCGAACGATATCGCAAGCGACTTGGAATCGAGGAAAATTTTTCTTTGCAGGATATGAATTTGGTCGACTAACATGAATCGTACAGCCCGGCCGGAAGCACCGTCGTCGTGAGGCCCGCATCGCTAAGGCGGCTGCCGTTGCTCCCCGTCCGGTCGACAAGCTGCGTCCCGTTGTCCGATGCCCCACCATCAAGTACAACCGCCGCGTTCGTGCCGGTCGTGGTTTCACCATCGCTGAGCTGAAGGTAAATTGAGCCGCATCGAAAGTGGAGGCAATATGGAGAAACAACTTACTGACTCGAATTCTTTCCCGCGCTTTATAGGAAGCTGGTATCCCCAAGAAGCTTGCTCCCACCGTCGGTATCTCCGTTGACCACCGCCGCACCAACTACTCCAAGGAGTCTCTGGTTGCCAACGTCGCCCGTCTCCAGGACTACAAGGCTCGCCTGATCCTCTTCCCCCGCAAGAGCGGTCAGTTCAAGAAGCTCGACTCCTCCGCTGAGGAAGTCAAGGCCGTCAAGGCCACCGTCGCTGAGGGCAAGCGTGACGGCATCGCCACCCGTGTTGAGGCCACCTTCCCCATCACCAACCCCACCGCTGCTGAGGCCGTTACCGAGGTCAAGCGCGACTCTCTCCCCAAGGGCGAGGAGGCTGCTTACCGTCGTCTCCGTGACGCCCGCGCTGAGGCCCGCTACAAGGGTATGCGCGAGAAGCGTGCCAAGACCAAGGCTGATGATGAGGCCGCTGCCAAGAAATAAATGTGTTAATTCCCTCCTCGTGCTGATGATGATGATCGGGTCGGTTTTCGAATCGGGGATTAGTGTACTGTGGCATGGCGTTGCGCCTCTTCCTTGATTCCCTCTCTCCCTCCCCAACTTTACTCCTTTTTGTCTCTAAAAGAAAGAACTCGGAAGATCTCTCGAAATTCAAAACCGCCCAATTCTCTCAATCTTGGCTTTGTGCCTGTATCTGTCTGTCAATGCTTTTTGTGGCTGTCCAGCTGGTAGTCCAGGCCTTGAATCTTGGACTTCCAGCGATGACAACATTGAAAGCCTTTTGTAGTTCATTTCATTGTATATTTTGTAGCTTCGCTATAGGTATGTTTGCCCCGAGGACCAGTTAGATGGGAACGACAGCATGCAATTGCATGCATCTTCTCTATGAACATACCGGAATACAGTGGCTATGACTACATACCTATCTTCTAGCTCGACAGAAAAATGTTATTTCACAAGTCACACTTTGGAGGAACGCATTGAAATTTGCAGTCTGAGCTCTGCTCGGGTATCTTCAGAGAACTACGCTAAATATCCACCCCCAACGCCTAACGCTGACAATCACACCGGAATATCAAAATTTCAGAGACCACTGAACAAAGCACCAAGAGCACCTTCAGTCGCCCTTACCACCGCATCAGCATGGATACCACCCTCCACACCCCGCGTAACCAAAGCGTCATCCTCACGTAGCAACGCATGGAAAAGCTTCTTCGTCTCCTGATCGATTTTCTTATCTACCCCAGGGATCGACACACTAATCTCAGGCCGCAGTTGAGGCTCTCCGGTCCACTCATCCAACACCAAAGTATTGGACAAAAGTACTCGGGGACTGGAATCAGATGATTTAGGTTTGATGACCATGGCACTCCGATCTAAATGCGGGACCAATCGTCGTAGTTCAGAATGTGTGATAACACCGTTCTTGCTTTCCGGGGCAGTATCCTTTCTGCCCTGCGAGGCCCGAGGGCCATACTTGTGGTCAATGTGTGACCACAAACGAGCGCGAGTGATTGCAGATTCCCAGTACCGGTTGATACCCCAGCATAAAGTTGCTACGTCGAGTTTCAAGAGAGGGTTCTCTAAGCGGGTATCAATCCATCGGCGCAGAGCTTCGGGGACTTTTCTTTTTTGCTGTCGCTGCCAGTAGGCACTGACAGGGAAGTCAAAGACTGGGTCTCGGGGTTTGTCTCGTAGACAACAGTCACATTGTATAGACTTGCTGGGAATGGAGATGGAGGAGAAAAGGTCAATGTGTGTGTTTCTAACAGCTCTCCCCTACGTGACGACCGAGTTGTGCGGGCCTTGAGGGTCAAGGGTGCGAAGGCTGTCAGGTATGGCAGTGATTGAGAGGCTTCTTGCAGGGCAAATGGATTTGTTGGTAGCGATGATAATTCACGTTTTGGGCGAGGGATATTGGCGGAGAACGGGAGTAAAGTGGCGAGGAGGGACGATATTGATTTAGGGGCTGTTTTGGGGACTGGGAGACTTGTAAGATTCGCCTCTTCCGATGTGAGTAAAGACCTAGAGACTATCAGTAGTTTTCAAGCCAAAGTTACTTTTGGAGCTCACAGAAATTTGTCGAGCCCTCTGGTGTCGCTTTTCAAGTCAGGATCGGACTCTATCCTCTTCGCCCATGTTTCCAGTTCTTCAACTTCATTTCTCAGCCGTCGCAAATCCGCAGCGCTCTTCTCGCGAACAGCCGCGGAAACTCCACCCAGGTCTGAAGCTGTCTCCAAATCCTCCGGAGGAGGCGATTGGAAGTTTACTGCCTTAAGTGGGCTTTCATGCAATGCATTGGCAGTTCGTCGTTTCGCTCGTTTCTCCTGTCGCCTACTAGGACTGCTACTCAACATCCCTCTGGGTCGATCCGGGGCCTTTTCCAGACCTAGTTGTGTTGGCGTGGGGGGAAGATCGGGCTCGAGGATATCTTCATCCATGAGACTAGAGTCCGGACCCATATCTATATCTGCTTCTCTTGTGGCGCTGCCCAATTCCAATGCCAATTGGCGCTCGGGGGTATTTGATTCGGGATTTTTTGGCTGCGGCATTGGGGACCCAAACACAAAATCTCCTGGGAGAATTCTTCTTGAAATCCTGCGCGGGGGTTTCGAGAACGCTTGAACACCACTTGAGCGCCTGTTGGGGGAACTTTCGGGCGCTTCAGATCCTCGAGGTCGAGTGAGGGGACTTGCGGAGGCATTGAGCGAGGGTCGGAGCGCTTTGCGATCGCGTAATCCAAATTTTCGAGGATCTTGTTGTGCGCTGTCTTTGCTTGCTGGTCGTCGGGCAGGAGATCTGCTGATTGCGCGCTCTAATAGATCGGGATGTGATCGTGCGAGACTGGCCCTCGTTGGAGACTGGAAGGAGGGTCTTCTCGACCGATGGGAGTCATTTTGAGGAAGCTCTGGCGCCGCAGAAATGCCTGTGGTCTCGCTGGTTTTCCGCTTTTTTGCTGGAGAATCCATTGTCGCGTGGGGTGTTCGTCTTGCCCGGCGCGCAGATGATGACCTCGGGAAGATAAACAATTGTCCACTTGTTTGCAGTGTTTGCACCACGACTTAATCTCCCCTCGTTAATGCACGAACATCTAGTCTTTTTCCAACCCCTACCATGGAGTGTCTCTCGGCTGGTACAAGACACTCATTGCGGAGGTCTGTACCTCAACTCCGCTCTTTCCCTGGCAAAACATTTCCTCCATTTGCTTCATATCGACAATATGTGCTGGTTCCGACCCCCGGCGCATGAACGGACATGGCGAATCCGACCAACCCAATGCCGATAATACTCCAGCTTCCCTGGAGGAAATTGCGGACGCTCCTCAAGCCCACCCTCTGTCTGGATACTATTCATTGATATTGAAATCGAACTCACCATACGGTGGTGGTCCATCGACATCTCGCCCGACGCCCGCTCGGCCCGAGGCCAAACCGACGCCGGCATCTACCGTCGCACCGCAATCGCCCCAAGAGAAAATGGCGATCGTATTTGGCACTCGTCTCGCCGGTCCAGGCCGATCCTCGCGCTATAATCCTGGTGAAGCTCCTCCGGAATCAACGTGGAGAACTATAAACGGAGTCCCCATTCCTCCACAACCCGAGGAACCGGACAACTGCTGCATGAGTGGCTGTGTACACTGTGTCTGGGATGACTTCCGGGATGAGATGGAAGATTGGGCATCCAGGATCGCAACAGCCAAAGCTAAAGGTGGGCCTGAGAAGGGAACGAAGGACATGCGCTCGGCGCCTCGAGCGGAAGTCCGCGCAGCCAGTGGAAGCATGGATGATGATGGTGGTGGCAGCGAAGCAAATTGGACCCCACCGAGTGAAGATACTGACCTGTTTGCCAATGTCCCTGTTGGTATCCGGGAGTTCATGAAAACGGAGAAAAGGTTGCGGGTGAAACATCAAAAGGAAGCTTCAGTGTGAGCTCTTTGGGTTGATGTTTTCTTGTTTTTTATACCCTATTTTATATTACATTGGGACAAAATGGGGAATCTATGTCTAGAGCGCATCAGACATAGTATATGGTATAGAGATAGAGATAGACTGTACATAAGACCTTCAAATGATGCCATAACATTTTATACCTTGTTCTAAAAGAAAGTATTTAAAACCATTGTAATATGTACATCATTGATGTAATTAGTGCAATCTTTATAGTATGAATGTTGACCCTTGAGGATCATTGATATTTTGATAGTTGCATATCAGTTTGTAGGTGCCAAGGTCGGAGCTAAGGGCGCGGTCTGTAGTTTATTTTTTATTTTTATTTTTTTTTAGAAAAAAAAAAAAAAGAAAATCAATCATATTCTCATGCGAGTCTGCAGGTAGTCGAGCCGTCAATTCCGCAACGCAGCTGAGTTGCTGATCATAATTTGCTTCTGCCCTTTCCTTTCCCCCCTAAGCCCCGAGGCTAGTCCGCTACTCTGCTACTCCGTGCCATGCGCGCGCCTACCCCGGACTTCCTTCGTTAGGGTCGTGAGCCACCGATTTGCATAATGGCAACAGGCACCAGTGCCTGTATCCACCTCCGGAACATCAAAAAAGTATGTCTCTTTGTTCGAAATGAAGCCTGCTCCAATCCGCACCGGGGACTCGTCCTGTCGAGGTTCCCACAATTCTCACGAAACATACACACAATCTGCTCAACTACCACGCCACTTCGATCCACTCGAAAGCTACACCTACTAGGACCTATCATCGCGGGCAATCGGTCTGCACTCAAAGGATGGCCAACAACGGGTGCTCACTATTTCACATACCGTCCACCGCTGCTTGAGTCGGCAGTCAACAAAGTCGTTTCCAACAAAAGCCCGGCAGATGACCTGCTAACCCAGCGGCAACAATATACCTCCTCTCAGATCGCCATTGTACACCTACCCATCCAACCTGATGTATTGTCTACAATCAAAGATGCAAGAAAGGTGCTTGAGTATGCCAATCGAGACATGCTTTGGGCGGACGGCTCTAGGAAGGTTGAATTGCAACCACAACTTCCTCGCCATGGTCCCAATTTAGCGCGAGGAACAGCGAACTGGCTGCGATTCAAGCACAGGCCCGACACCTGCGACAGTCCAGATTTCCAAGCTTTCAAAAGAAAAAAACTTGAATTGCCCGTGAGACTTTTCACGAAGCAAGTATTGAGTGCCATTAACAGCAATACATACAGCATTATTGATGGAGAGTTTGACTCTGGGAAGACCACACAGGTTCCTCAAATTATCTTGGAAGATGCGATCAGTAATTCTACCGCGGTATCTTGTAGGGTTCTCTGTGTTCAGCTAAATGAATTAGAGGCAGTCAAGATGGCAAAAGAAGTGGCCCGCGAAAGATATGAGAAACCGGGCGATACTACCTTTCACGGGGTGCCGCCCGATCACATTGCTCGTCTTCCTTGGGGAACTATCACGTATTGCTCTAGGCAGGATTTGCTGAGAATATTGAAAGATGGATCCTCGATCTTGGAGCAATTCTCCCACATCATACTTGATGAGGCTCAGTTACATGGTCTCAATCTCAACGTGGGTATGATGCTTTTGAAACGATTTGTTGAACAACGCAAGTCTATCGGTGCATCTGTACCAAAGGTCATTCTGATGGGCTCATTTACTCATGTCGATGGTCTTTGTTCCTATTTTGGTACCAAAACGGCAGATGGCACACTTTTGCCTGCTCATGTGACTATTCCTAGGGGCTTCCCTGTGGAGAAGTATTATCTCGAAGAAGTAATGGGCAACATCGCCCATTCTTTGACACCGGAGATCCTAGAGCCTCTCCTTCATGAAGACAAGAATACCCAAATCTTCCTGGACAGCCATTTCAAATTGTTTGGAAAATCGAGAACCGTAAAAATCAACAGGCTTGGGATGGAGATCGTACCTTGCGGGTTGATTTCTGCGACTCTTCTCTCGCTCTTGTCTACAACAAAAACAGGCTCCATCCATGTCTTCGTCCCAAGGTCTTCACACGCTAAGGCAGTCATAAAGCAGATCACAGCCTTTGGCCCAAAGCTGGGGTTCGATTTTGCAGATAAGGATCGGTTTAGAATAATTCACTTGCATTCAAAAATGGCAACAGAAGAAAAAGCCGAAGTTCACCTTGGAATTCCTCCAGGTTGCCGAAGACTTATCATTTCAAGAGAAAGCAGCAATTTCCCAATTCCAGACGTGAGGTACATCGTTGACTCTGGCAAGTCAATGAACAACAGTTTGACAAAGAAGGGATTGGGTATAGACTGGATTAGTAAACCTATCGCCTCGCAGCGGGCAGAGCGTGCAGGCAGAGTCCAGGCTGGAGAGTACTACTTTCTTGGTGCTAAAAAGTGTTTTGATTCCCTTCCAGTTACTATACCTACAACGGCTACGACTTCTCACTCAGATCTCCAGCAAGCCTGTTTGCATGTTAAGCGCGCGACCTCTGGAACGTCCCTCTCAATCGCCGAACTTTTCGCGCAAACCTATGAGCCGCCTCAAGAATTCAATGTTTGTGCTGCAGTGGATGATCTGAAGGAATTGCAACTATTGGACCAACAGGAAGAACTCACCACTCTTGGCCACACTCTCGTCGATTTGAATATGGATCCATGTTTTGGCAAGATGGTTGCTCTGGGCATTATTTTCCAATGTCTGGACCCAATGCTGATCCTTGCGAGTCTCGGTTGGAAACCTAACCTTTTTTCACGAATGCTTTCTTCGCCAGATCCAGATCCAGCAGATCCAGATCCAGGTCCAAGCGTGGGTGAATCATTCATTCGTTCTATCAACGAGTCGGGCTATCATGTAGCTATCATCAATACCTTTGGAGCCATTCGACAAATGTTGCATAAGGAGGGTAAACTTCCGGCTTTTGAGGATAAAGTCTCAGAAGACTGTCTGTCCAAGGTATATCATACAGCGACCCCGGAAATTGAGCGAATTATCGAGAGATTGATCGCAGCCCAAATCATCCCTGCAGACAAGTCGTTCGGTAATGGGGCCTCTTTTAGTTGTGGCAGCCTGAATACCAATTCCAAAAATGAGGCTCTTATCAAAACACTCTTGCTGCAATGCCTTTCCTCCAGTCTGGCCGTGAAACCCTTTGGCTATACGACCATCAAATTCAAATCCGGGGAGATTGCCGAAAGGGATCCCAATTATTCCATATCCAACAACTATATCATGGCCTACAACTTCGGATCGGTCCGCGCAAGCAAGCCTCATGGTATGATACAAAAGACCCAGGTCAACCCACTGGCCGCCTGTCTCTTGGGGAGCAAGATAGAACAGGAGGAAGATAACGTTATCTTGGATTCGTGGGTGAAAATCAAACTACAAAATGTGGAAAGCAGAGGAAATGAAGTTGCCAAGGACTTGGTTCAAACACACAAAGTCTTCAATGAGGTCAGCAAATTCTTGTGGCTATTCAATTCGTGCGCTAACCTTGGGATTCTTGCAGGCCCTTCGCACTGCCTTTAAGATACTTCCTTACCAGGGAATGGCAAGCTTCGACTCTTCAGCGGAATGGATTTCATATCTTGACGCTCGCGATCATTTGCTCAAAACCATTCAGAAAACACTGCAAGATATTCTCCATGCACAGGATCTGCGGCTGCCTCCCACTGGCCCAAAGCACTAGGAAAGTCATATGAATTACCACATGGATTCAGAGGACACGCATTAAATGGAGAAGACATGTACAACGCATACATGGTAACTATATTTATAATTATCTTGATAATAATATAACGTATTTCACTACCGAATGGATCACACTGGCGAGTGGATCAGTCAACCCAAAACGCGTCTATCAATTAGCACTTAATTAATTCAACCACTTACCATGCCACCAATTCGGTCCCGATCCTCGCAAAAATCTATAGAGCAAGAGGGTAGGCTTTTATTAGTTATCCAGGCTATTAAGAAGCAAGAAATCATCTCTATACGTGAAGCATCGCGTCGTTTTGAAGTGCTATTCTCTTCCTTACGGAACCGCCCCTAAAATCATTATAGAGTGGTTTAATCTAGTTTAAAAGACGATCCTTTAATTTAGAATCGACCCCGACGATATAACTTTAACGAGACTAGACTGAGGCATCGCCCGTCCATGGGCACCTCCTAAGGTGCCCAGGGCCCATTATTATGCAAATTTATGTAGAAATTACGCTTTTAGGCCAAAATATATATATAATTCGGCCTCGGCAAAGTGGGTCATGCTAAGAGTGCCCAAGGTTTAAATATTTTGTGCTTTTTCCTTGTTGTCGCAGTCTAAACGAGACCAGTTTTATAATAGGATTGACTATAGCTACGAAGGTTATTATAAGGAGTGAACACTATAGTCGGAGGCCGGTTTTATAACCTAGAAATCGTGAATAGGTAATAGTAGTTAAGTATGCAAATACTTCCGGATAGGTGCTTCCTCCGTATATAAAAATTATAGTTTAACGGCCTCCCGAAGGATTGGCGCTTCGAAGTTAGTCCTAACGGCTAGATCTCCGATAAAATTGGACTTCGTTAGCTTAAGAAGCTCTTTATTCCTAGTACTTCTCTATATATAAAAGGGGGGTATCGGTTTTTAATACTCGACGGCTATAAAAGTCATTTAATACCTAAATTTGACGAAATTTGCGAGTAAAAATAAGGTGATACTAATCTATCTTTTATAACCTCTAGATATCAGTTATTTTACGGTATTAAAACGTACGTATAACTAGTCGGATGGTTGGTTAAAACTAAGATATAGAACGGGATCAGTAATCAGACCAGACGGGCCACTAGGGTTACCTGGTCAGTGCTTAGAGGGGGTACCCGTGGACCCCATTTTAGCATGTCTAACTAGTTAGCGGGCGGCCGGCTGAGTCATCATAGCTGACGTCAGTGCAGTGGGCGGCCGGCGGACGGTTACAATATTGATAAACTTGACTTTCTCGAAGTATACCCCCTTATACGAATTGAAGCCTGTAAATCGGAAACCATTAAAAATACTAGCTTCTTAGCTACCGGTTTAGTACTATTTATACCCGACCGAGTGATTTTAAAACTTAATATCCGACTTCGAACCCCGACCCCCCCCCCTCTAGCTGGGGTAGTGATTAGGACCTAAAAACCCCTTTAAACTACGTTCAATTACAAAAGCAAGCTTCGGTAATTAAAGTATTACTTCGTATATTATTAAGGAGCCCCTAAGTTCTCTCAATTCCGCGATAAACTATGTTTTAAAGGCATGCTAGTTCACTATACAATCCGCCGTATTTCTCGAGAAAGAAGTAAGCGAATTACGCCCCGCTAGCGAGAAGAAAAAGCAAAAGCGTATAAGACCCCGGAGGAAGATACCCACCGAAGAAGGCCTCTTAGTTCAAAAGGCTTCTCAATTGATTACTGGGCTAGTGGAAGCAGATAAAGCACCTCCCCCTGGCCCTAGTATACCCAGACAACCGGCTTTACAACCAGGTGCACGGGGCCAGCAAGGGTGTGGGATATGCAGATTGCCAGGACATAGAAGAGAGACATGTCCAGATAGACCTAGCATTTAGTTTTATTTAATTTAACAACGTTATGGTTGAGACAAATACAATTAAATTCAATAGGTTGGATTGACTGTTTGATCCACTCGGCGGTGTGATCCATTCGGTAGTGAAATACGTTAATTGTTGATCTTATTAGCTCAGCTTGCTTGAAATAAACTTGAAGGTCATTCGAGAATATGTCAGATATTAGCATGATGTGTGAGAGGTAGGACAATTGTTCTATGACTCTTTTGATCGCCAAGTGAACACAAGCTCTAGAGCTTTTATGCAACAGCATAAAATTGGGCTGTGTTTCCTGTGCAGAATTTCATATTTCAATCTCCGCATAAAAGCGCTAGCTATACATAGAGCCTGTCGGCGCTAGGTACAACGTACATTAGCTTGGAATACCCGTGCAATAACGTATCTAACATATGACCAGATGACTTCGACGCTTGATTCTTGTTCCAAATGTCTGAACTATGTCTTATAAGTATCTAGATGAATGTCGAGTTGCAATTTCTTAAACGGGGGGAAAGCCTCTAGATCAAAGTTAAGTCTCCCAGCATATCTATTTGGATCAAAGCCAGGCTGTGGAGCCATGCACAGGTGCCTTGGTCCTTTTCAAACGAGAATATGTCCGTGGGCGGGGTCTCAATTCATAACTCATTATAATGAACATATTTTGAGGCATTAATCTTTTTTTATGTCACGCAGTAACGGGGAGGGGACCAAGGAGGAGTATAAGTATCCTCAAAATGTCGTGTAGTATGTTGAAACTGAATATTTTTCAGATCTTACGCTTGATAACCCTGATCATGACTGCCATTCCTAGTCTTTTGGCGCTTTCAAGCATTCAAGTCTTTTTATTGAAGTTGAGCTTGGCATTGGTATGTGCACATTGTTCTGTCGGATTATTTCAATGAAGTTTGACTAACCAAGGACACATACTTCCAAATAGATCCCACTTTACTTTATCGGCCTCCTACTTTATAATGTCTACTTTCACCCTCTGGCCAAGTATCCTAGACCAAAATCCATGGCAGCCACGCGTCTACCTTATATGCGCATGATCCTGTCTGGTCAAATTGCATATAGGATGAAAGCATTGCATCAACAGTACGGCCACGTAGTTCGCATTGCTCCCGATGGACTTTCTTTTATAGACGGCGAGGCCTGGAAGGCAATCTATAGCATACGTGTTGGCTATGGCTAGAAGTCCAAAGATTACCGATTCTACACGCTAACCGCTGAAGGGGCTCCTAGAATCATCGAATCTAATAACGCCGACTATTCCCGATTCCGACGTTTATTGTCGTACGGATTCTCCGATAGCTCACTTCGCGGTCAGGAATCTATAATCAAGGGCTATATTGATCTTTTGATACAGCGCCTATATAAGAATATTAAGGGTGGCATAGATACTGTCGATATACTAGCCTAGTACAACTTCATAACGTTTGATATTATTAGAGACCTAGCTTTCGGGGAGCCATTTGACTATCTTAAGAATTCGGAATACTACCAATAGGTATCTATCATTATAAGCTCGCCTAAGTTTTGCGCCTATATAAATATAGCTCGGCGCCTCCCGGGATCGAAATATACCATCCTATTTATCACTCCAAAGCATATCATCTAGCAGAGGAATATATATATAGCCTTGACTAAGGAAAAGGTCCGGGGTCGGATGACTAAGTCTAACGAAAGACCTGATTTCTTCGGCAACATTCTAAAGCACCAAAACACCGAGAAAGGACTCAGCTTCCTAGAAATGATCTCTAATGGCAGTATATTGATCGTCGCCGGCTCGGAGACCACTGCAACTTTGCTATTAGGAGTGACCTACCTACTACTAAGAAACCTACGCGTGCTAGCAAAGCTCTAAGATAAGATCAGATCAACATTTACGAAGGAAGAAGAGATCACCTTAGAATCCTACAATAAACTAAAGTATTGTCTGGCCGTCCCCACTAAGAGTCTTCGGGTGTATCCTCCTATTCCAATTGGATTACCTCGCATTGTCGATGCCTAAGGTGATATGATTGCTAACAACTAGGTACCAGGAGGGGTAAGTCCAGAACCAACTTGTTTGCAAAGCTACAAAGCACCGCTTACACCTTTTATAGACCATTGTTTCCATCTGTCAACTAGCTGCCAGTCACCCCTCTACCAATTTCACCGATACAAAGGAGTTCATCCCAGAGCGTCATTTGGATCACCCTCGCTTTGCGAATGACAGTAAAACTGCAATGCAACCGTTCAGTTTCGGTCCTAGGAATTGTATTGGACGCAAGTAAGTTCTGAACTTGTCATCCGTGCTCGCTGTTTGCTCACATCTATCTTTTTTTAGTCTGGCATATGTCGAAATACATATGATTCTCGCTCGCGTGGTCTTCAACTTTGATATGGAATTGGACCAGCCCGAAAAAGACTGGTTGGATCAAAAGGTTTTCACTTTGTGGGAAAAGCCAGAACTGATGGTTAAATTAAAGCCGAGAGTTCATTTCCAATGATAGCACTGAGGCTACGATTCTGTGTTTGTGTTTTGAAGGGCTCGCGGTGTTAAATCGTGATATCAGATTCGAGTTCATAAACTTTGGATTTTTGATGGGAAAACACAGGAAGAGGGTGACATGTCTTGGATGGGCTTGAACTTAGCGTTATAGCACTGAGATTAAACAAGCAAGCTATATTAGCAAAAGAATGGCCGGAGTATTTCGATTTTTCCTTTCTGCTCTTGTCTCAATCCGTTATATCCATGTACAACGTAGTTTATCTGAACTTCGAACATTCAAGAAAATCGATGTATAGATAGCATAAATTTCTATAGCTATAAATTCTTCTATCTTAATCTATATTAATTAGCACTGAAACATCTCTCACCTGCAATAAGTCCAACTTATTCATAGCCACTCTCCATCTCATTCATCTTTATACCTCGCTGCTTACCGCCTCCGCCATATCGGCAAAAAAAAGGCACCGCAGATCCCAACCGCAAAGACCGACTCGAATCCGCCAATAACTCGACATTGAGCACAAAGGAACCAAAATGTCGCTCTCTAAAAGCGAGTCCGACGTAATCCTCAACCGGGCCAACGTCGCCCTATCCCGCAGCCAACGGCTCGTAGCCTCATGGCTACCGCAACAAACAACAGAAGAACTAGCAAACCCCAAGACCGAAGAAGAGCTCCAACGAGAAGAAGATGAAATCTTCACCGCAGTGCCAGAGACGTAAGTGCTACAATCCAGACATATTCCTTACCACCATGGCCCAATTCCACAAAATATACCTTACAAGCACCGACTAACCACATCCCCCAACTCACAGTCTCGGTGTCGGAGCCCCCCTCCCCCAGAAAGCAGCAGATGGAAGCTGGAACCGCACAGAGCTGGACTCAAACGATAAACTGCGCAAACAACTCCTCGGCAAGAACTACGATCGCGTTATGAAGGCCGCCGCCGAGCAGAAGGCCGCGGCTGCTGCTGCTACGGCCGCGGCTGCGTCTGCTTCGGCTAGTGTGGCGAAAGCCGAAGTCGAAGAGGAGTATGATGAAGAGGATGGTCGGTCAGCTATGCTTGCTAGACAGAAGAATAAGAGGAAGGGAGGGGCTGGGGCGGGTCGCGGTGTGCATCCTGCCGCTGCCGCTGCAGCTGCTGAGGCCGGAGATAAAGGTGGTGAGGAGGGTGAGGGTGAGGGTGCACCGGCTCCTGCGCGCTCGAAGGGCAGGAAGAAGGCGACGAGTTATCTTGATGAACTTTTGGCTGAGCGTGCGAAGAAGAGAAAGAAGAGGTGAGGATTTGCGGTTGATAGATTCGATTCTATGTTCCCACGCACACGAGCGTTGCGCGAGCTTTCACTGGCTCCGGGTTCTATTGGGTGGATTAGGCTTTGATCTTGGTCGCTCTGGATGCGCCGGACACGGCGATCGGGCCGTTGATTCGGGTGCTTGGGGTTGAACCCAGGCCGCCACGGTGGGATTGCCTGCCGGGGTCCGAACTCTGCCAGCGACAGACTACAGCGCAATGTCCCTTGGCTAGACACGACCAAGCAAGACTGCATACATACTCAAATGGCAACTCGGCTGAGTGTCATCCTGTGCCATGTGCCACTCCAAGAAGATACCCAACCAAAACAGTCTGCAGAGAAAAAACATCATTCCAATTGATATAATCAAACTGCAAATATAAAATACAATTCAATTACAGTCTCTTGCTCTAAGTGCCACAAGATTCAATGTGTTTTTTTTTTGCTCCGCCCAACCCAAGGGTATATATGATATGATGTGTGTGAACGAAGTATGGGGACCCGGAGAGCCGTGGGCCAGGTGCCGGGATTGGCGTGCGTTCGCCAGAATTAAATATCCAAAAATAGAAAAGATGAAAAGTGAAAGGTGGAGAAGAAATGGGGGAAAGTGACATCTACAGGCGCAATTAAAAGGTTGAGATCAGAGCTGCGGACATTCTTCAGATGTCTGGAGATGAGTGCCCTTTGCTCCGGTCAATGGTACATATGCAGGTCAAAAGAGCGGGAGAAGTAGAAGGGAGTGCCATAGCTTGTCGGTGGTATAGGGACTTGATGAAAGAAGGAGAATGTAGTGCCACCAGTAGTGGAAGGTGGATGCTGGGAATCTTCCAATATTTGGGATTTTATTCCAACCGCTTCCGCTTACGGTCCTCTGCCATCGCCTGCTGGTCCTCGTCGGGTCTTTCGGCAGTATCGGCAGGATTGAGCAATGAATGTACATTGCTTGCCATGCTCGAGCGACGGGTTGCGGGCAACGAAGAGCCGTGAGGGAATCTTGACCCACCAATTGTCCAGCCGTTGTCGACACCGAGCATGGATGGTGAAGGTTCGGCAGTGGGTGGAGTGGCATGGCGGGATTGTTCTTGAAGGCGACGGGGAGCACCCATTTCGTATTGGGCGAGGACATCGCGGACTTGCTGGTCACTAGAGACCGGGGTTCGGTGTCCTGGTGATGAAGGCCAAGGGCCGTTTGGGAGGTTGCCAGGGGGGTAGGGGGAGCCAGCCGAAGGGGACCAGCCGTGCTGTCGGATGTCCGCAGACGTGTGACGACGGGTCAAGTTAGGCCCTGGGGATGTCGATACGGAGAGAGGATGAGGCATCGGTTGCTGTGGGGGCGGCGCAACGGGAGGTTGTGGGCGAGCGTATGCTGACGCAGAATTGGCGCCGCCAATCGAGCCGTAGCGGCGAGGGGATACTGAGAGATGGGGAGGGACGGGCGGTCGGATCATGTTGGTGGGTCTAGGTGCATGGTCCATCATGGACAGTCGACGGGCATCGTCCTGGGGCATCTGGCGCGGGGACAAAGGTGGACCGGCTTCAGTCATGTTGGCGAAGTAATGATGTTGCCGTGGAGGCATGAGAGTCTCGTGGGGGGTTCGATAGCGCGCATGAATTCGATATGTTTCTCAACTTCTTTTTGCATGCTCGAGACTGGGGAGTGTCAGTGCGTGTCACCATGAGGGAAGCGGCAATGTTGACATACCATCGCGATGTAGAGGGCTTTCCCTATCGGGTACAACAGCTTGAAGAAACCGTGAAATAGAATGCGTCCACTAGATCAGGTTAGCACCGATACACCCCGAACTAACATAGACGGCGGACATACTTGGTAGCACTTTGTCAGGCTGTCGGTCATAGCGTGACATCTCGAGTTCAGTGCGAGATTGCCTTCTTCCGCCCGAGCCACACGAGCAAGCAGGTCGTATATGTTATGCTCCATGTTTTGGAACCTAAGTTCGGTCGCATCAGTTACGGGTTCAGCGGGTGTTCCAGGCTGTGAAGCAGGAGCCTTGTGGCTAGGGAATGAATCGCGGTGGATCAAAGCGTGCCTCGAAGCACGGCGCTTGATCTCTCGTAGACCAGCTAGATCGCCTCTTTTGAAGTTCCCATTGCCATGTTTAAATTCCCAGAGCGCAGAATCTGGGGACCCGGTGTGAAAGACGTCGCTCACTAGCAGAATCAAGAAGGGTCAGAAATCGCCCAATCAAAGCTAGCATGCGAAACACTCACCTTTGTGAAACCCATACATATTCAGCTGCCGAACGAACGAGGAGATATTGGTATGCTTGAAGTACGATCTGAGAGGGTCAGGGACGAGTTTATTGGCAGAGAGGATAGCACCCACGCTAGGACTTTGGAGAATTCCGACGTTGGCGACATGACGAAGCTATCGTTTGTACCGGACCAAGAGATGAGATGCTGGATGCCGGGGTCTTCTAGCATACTGTTTCCAAAAATTGTAAGCCGATGGAGACAAAACGCGAAGACCAAAAAAAAAACATACTTGTAGAGCTTGTGAATGAAAGCAGTCTGGACGACTTTTGGCTGCTGAGCTGCCGCCGCAGCGCCAATAGCCGGATTCGGAGCATTCAAAGGATTGTTTCCAGCTTCAGTGCCATTGGTGATTCCGGTCATTCGGTCGTCAGTGCCATGCGCGCCCGTGGGCGGAGGGGTGATATCCATCGAATGCTGACCAGACGACGAAAGTACAGGAATGTTTCGTGTCCTGCCGGGGGCGTCTGGTACCCCGGCAAATGAAATCCTAGTAGAAGGAGGGTCGGCAAGACGACTCATGTCGGAGGGGTGTGGGTTTATATATAGCACAAAATCGATGGTGGATGCGACGGGATCGTGAGGGGTGGAATTCGGACGCGATGGACCGTTTATGCTCGTGCCGAAAGAACGTGGGAGATCAACCAATAATCAACACTTCTGTCATCGCGCAGAAATTAGGTTATTTTCTCGAAAAAAATAAAAGTAACAGGGATGGAATAAAAGAAGAAGAAGAAAAAAAAGAAGAAAGTCTCGAAGTGTCTGGAAGGTTGAGAGAAAAAGGGCTCTCTGCGGGGAAGGGGGCCGGAAATGCGTTGACAATCGGATCTGCAGAAGATGTGAATTATACAAGTTATATTATACGGAGTACGGAGTACAGGGATGAAAGAAAAAGATATGGATATTACATTATTTACATATATGTAGTGGGAAAAGGGGTCATAGGGCTATTTACTTTAATTATCTATCCTTTTAATATCTCTCATAGCCCTATTGGCTTGGATTCTGCCAATTTAATTATCGACTATAACACTGTAACACATATATAATATATATAAATATATAAATAACTATATATATCTCATAAGATAAAGAGTCTTGAGGTATTTAACTGTTAGAAGACATGTTTAAAGGGTCCATGTCTGACTGGAGTTAGACTGTAGTTCTAACATACATAGTTAGTTAGTACTATTATTATAACTACCTTAAATTACCCCCTAATAACAACAATCATGACTATCACAATATTATTAGCTTAAAAATCACTAGCCCTCGGACAAAAAACAGTCCGAAATTTGTATTGACTAGATACTCTTTTTCTTTGACACTGCTTCTTGGATTTCACATACATATACATATGGCCTGAATCTAATCCTTGTCGGGGTATCGACATATTTATTCATACAGTATTACTTGACAAAGAGCTTGTATTGACTGCAGTCGTCCACTAGTCCACGGGTGTCCAGGTGGGTTTGACAGGGGTCACATATCTGACTGGTTGATATAGTCATTTCTTCAACGGATTCCCACTTTTTACCCATCAAATCATCGAGTTGCAATACTCATATTAGGGAGACCGGAGGGGCGCCATGTCTCATCAAAGCACCAGATCCAGATTTTCCCATCCGCGGGGAATATAACAAAGTCCCCGTCCCCAAAAGCCGAGGTGCAAAACTGCTCATGTGGAAAAACCGCTCTGTGTGAGGATTCGAATCGACACGCTTTAGCATCGCGGACATATGAAGAATCTGAGAATTCAAAGCCAATGCGCAATATTGTTGTTCCTGCGAGGTGGGAGTTCTCAAAACAATAAATCAGGCCAGGACCCTGGGCTGAATAGTCTAGGTTGACGTGAGGACTCCTGGAGTTCGGCTCTGGGGCATGGAAATGCACGGTAATCCGATCATCTGCCTCGAGTGAAAGATAAAGTGAACCAGACTCAACCTCATCTCGCAGAGGATCATCCGTAGGATAAAGAGCCCTCCTGTAAGCTTCAGTCGTACAATTTCCCAGCAAAGTAGAGCTTTGACCGGGGTGCAGACATGCTCTGTAATTTGGTATGTTGTCTCCTGGTGTGTATTTAGACCCCCATAATTCGTCATGTCTGAAAGGAAGCTCTTGATATTGCTCCCAGATACAGATAAACGTATTATCATGGACAGAGAACTTCTGGGTTTGCAAATGATGCGCTTCCCAGAACAAGCCAGCAAATTCCCATATTTGAATATTATTACCATCTTTTCTGCGGACGCAAACGACGGAGAATCCATCCTCCTCTGCATGTAATGATAGCAAAAGAATGAACGGCCCGATTTTGATGGACCGAGCGACTCCAGAGTCAAAGCAGAAGTGGACTACGGAATCCGCGTAGCTCAACATGACTTTGGATCCGATAGATATGTAATGACCAAATCGCAACGAAGGGATACGAAAGGACTTGTACTGTTGGTTACGCATGTTCCAGACATGACAATACCTATCGTGTCCAGTCAGATGTGCATTCAACAAAGTGAGATTGCCTTCCCGGTTACATACCCCCGAACAGAAGTTGCTGAGATCAAAATGTCCGAGACCTGGATATGAGTAAATTCTTCTCGATTTGCCGTTGTGAGGGTTCTGTTTTCGCCGGTTGGTAGGTTCACCACGAAGATAGTAGTCCGATCTGTGGATTCTTCAATCCACGCGCATACTCCATTGGAACAGCTCATGGCGTCTCTGTTTAGCGCGTCGTCTATGTCGGGAGACGAGTCATAAGGGACTTTAACCACGACAGCAGGCAAGCCCCTTTCCACTCGAATTCGTTTTTTAATCAGCGCATTCAAATCAGCCGGGGTAAAATCGGGCTTGATGACACTTTTTCCCATGTGGTATCTGATTGCAGCGGTGACGACGATAGGTGAAGAGAGCAATACATGCCATCGTTTGGAGACCTTTGTAATATAAACATGTCAATAGACGTCACAAGTATCCCAACAGACGACGGCATACCCTTCGAAGGAGAACAAGATCGGCTAGGTCCAAGTACTTTACTAACATAGCCACCAGTTCAAAAGGCAGTTTGCCGAGTAAATCACATTGGAATGTCATCGTTTCGAATCGGCTTTTCACTTCTCGCATCTCATGAGGACTTAGGTTATCAAGGATTTTAATGAGCCTATTTGTATTAGCGGGTCAGAGCCGTCTCTAAACTTTGGGTGTGGGACATACGCTGCTCGCCGGCTTGAGTTGTCGCGGAGAGCCATGAACCCCTCGAGAATAGTTTGGGTGGCTGAGTCCATATTGGATCAAATCGAATGGAAGATTAAGATAAATGGAGAGACTTTCAGAAATAAATGAAAAGATTTTCAGATAACATTATTGAATGATAGGACTTTTGAGGGGGTCGCAATGGGCTGAGGTTTTTTAAGGTGATAGCCCTGGAGGTGACCCGTGGAGTTCAGTACATAAGCGACATCTGGAGGCTCAACATTATACAAACCCCTTAGAACCTCCCAGGTTTCTTCTTTTCTTCTTTGTTATATCCATCATGGAAGTATTATAGGATTTTATTATTCCCTAAGCTCTGCCAAGCCTTTAAAGAAGCTCAAAGGTCGCGAAGAGGCCTCCATATATGTCATGATCCTAGGACGCTGCCGATGCTCGGCCAAACTAATAGACCTACAGGTGGGGAATGTCGCTTATTAGACAGGAAAACTCGAAGAATATACCTAGGTACGGCCAAATCCAAGCTGTTATAACTTCTACTATAGAGATCGCGGAGAGGAAGAGGAATCATTTTCCATTCGATGTATGGGAAGCAGGGTATTTATATCCTGAATCTGGCAAACAAGCCTGTACAATCAGACAGCAATGGGATGATCTAACACAAGCCATTTTTGCTCGGAGCATCTACCCTACATATAATGAACTTTATAAGGAATACTTCACACTAAACAATGAGAGATCAATATATCATCTCTCACACATCCCGATTAGGAACTGATCTAGGTCATAGAAACACTCAAGAATACAGTGACAAAAAGAAAATAAATGACACAGGAACAGGCGCAAAAGCATTACAAAGATCTCTCTAAGATGTCACTGCGGCGGTTCGGTTCGGTTCGCTAGCCCCAGGAAAAAGGCAAATGAAAATGCTCCCTACCCTCTCTATCATTATAGCCAAAAGAGTAAACACTCTTTAGATGCCGAGGGTGAACTCAACACCGACGTCGATCTCGCGGGCCATCTTGACGACCTTGGAGAACTGGACGGACTTCTCAGCGGCGTTCTGGAGGTCCTCAATGGAGAAGATCTTAAGGCCGGACTCGTTGATCTGGAAATGTAGGGAATTCGGTTAGTTTACATCGTAGCGAAGAACGGGAAAAATGGGGACGGTAATCATACCAGCTTGTGGGCCTGCTCCATGTTGGTACCCTGCAGACGGGCGATGATGGGAGTGCGCAAGTTCATCTCCTGCACGACGTTGATCAAACCCTGGGCAATGGCGTCACAGCGGACGATACCACCGAAGATGTTAACGAAGACGGCGGACACCTTGGGGTCGCTGGTGATCAGCTCGAAGGCGCTCTTGATGGCAGCGGGGGTGGCACCACCGCCGACATCGAGGAAGTTAGCGGGGGTACCGCCGTTAAGCTTGATGATATCCATGGTGGCCATGGCGAGACCGGCACCGTTGACTAAAAGCGAGAATTAGCATTGTGAACTTTGGAGGTATCAACAGAATCCTTACCGAGGCAGCCGATGTCACCATCGAGCTTGATGAAGTTGAGACCGTGCCTAGAAAAGGGTAAAAGTTAGTCAATTTTGTTTTTAGTCCGTTTTTTCCCGTCTTTCAAGGCAACCTACTCAGCGGCCTTGACCTCATCGGCATCCTCCTGGGAAACATCGCGCCACGAGAAAGCCTCCTTCTGACGGAACTCGGCGTTGTCGTCGAATCCAAGCTTAGCGTCCATGGCCAAAACCTGGTGATCGGAGGTCTCGGACAGGGGGTTGATCTCGAGCTGGGTAGCATCGCGCTCCATGAAGCACTTGTAGAGGTTCTGGATGGTGGACTTGGCCTCCTCGATGCACTGCTCGGAGAATCCAAGGTCGGTGGCGATGGTGCGAGCGATCTCGTCAGTCACACCGACATGGATATTGATGGGGGTGGTCATGATGGCATCGGGGCTCTCCTTGGCGACAGCCTCGATATCCATACCACCCTGGGAGGATGAGACGATGACGGGACCACGGGTGGTACGGTCAAGGAGGACAGCGAGGTAGAATTCACGGCGGGCGAACTTGCGCTCGCAAATGTAGACCGAGTTACAGATACGGCCGCCAGCGCCGGTCTGCTTGGTAACGAGCTTGTGACCGATCATCTGGCCAGCGAACATCTTGGCCTCGGTGGGACTGCAAAGATATCTATCAGCTTCATTGTTTTCCATCTGTTGTCGGATTTGTTCAACTCACGAGTAGATCACGCGGACACCACCCTTGAGACCATTGTCGAACTGACCCTTACCACGGCCACCGGCGAGAACCTGGGCCTTGATAACGAGATCACCACCACCTGAAATGTAATGTTCAGCGAGCGCGTTTCAAGGGGGGGGAATCAGTAGGGTGTTCTTACCAATGGACTTGGCAATAGCCTCGGCCTCTTCGGCATTGTTGGCGACCTCACCCTTGGGGACACCGACACCGTACTAGATTGTTGATCAGCGATCCCGAGTTCCTTTTTTTTCGGGCGACCGAAGGGCGAAACGCGGGTTCACGTACCGACTTGAGGAGCCTTGCGGAGAGGTACTCGTGGATGGAAAGGTTTCGCTTCTGCAAAGCGAGTCTGCTCTGGATTGAGGGTTGCTATTGTTCATAGCCAAAGTCAGCTCAATCACATAAAACGAGCGCGACCCGATAGAATTCAGATATAACTCACTGTCGCAGCCTTGAAGGCCGCCGCAACGGGTCTACCGCGAGCAAGCTTGAACATGATGAATTAGGATGAGAGAGGAGAGGGGAAATTTGTAGAAGGGCGGAGGTATAAAGCCCGTTTAGATAGTTGGTAAGGGACCGGGAGAACAGCTTTCTTTTTCACTTGTTCGGGGTGACCTTGCATTGCGGTAAAATCGGGTACTGTAGCCAACCAGCGATCGTTACTGACCTGACTCAGCATAGGATCGGGGACAACGCGAATATAACGGAACATGGCTATTAAATTCGGTACTTCTCTAGATATTTATAGAGTATGATTTGTTTTTATATATGTATATATTATATATATCCTTTTTAAATGGATTTTGTTCAAGTCTTGTTCTGTATTACTACAGATATGTATATTATATTGACTAAACTCATACCTCAAACCCAAGATCCCTCCCCTTATTTACCCGGGGCTTTGTTAATCTTCCATAATTTGAACATTTTAGTCATGACCCGACCAAACAGTCCCGACCAAGCCCAGCCACCCGACAGCATCCAGATCAACCAGCTAGCACGACCCTCCCAGATCCAGGCCTTGCGACCACGAGCCCACGGCCACAACCAGCGCCATGGAGCTGAGCCATACAACACTTGAGAAACGACACTGCGAGCATAGGCATCATTGGGCATAGCGTTGTGCTGGCTATGCTTCAGGCGGGTAAGATACTCGCTCTCGATGGGGGCATACAAAGAACCTGGCTGCAGAGAACGGTCAGTACGCGCAATACGCGATTGAACACCACCGGTAACGATGGTTGTGACATGGACGCTGTTGATCCTTGTTAGAAAATACATCGTAACGATCTTGAAATTTGGGGGCTTTATCTAACGAACCCGAATGGAGCCAGCTCCACGCGAAGCGTGTCACTGAACGAGTGCAATGCTGCTTTAGAGGCGTTGTAGACAGAGCCGAATACATATGGAATGATCTAGTCGTTGTCAGTAAGATGGGATCTGCGAAGATGGATATATCTCAAACTTACTCCGGCGACAGATCCAATCTGCACAATGGTACCCTTCGCCTTGATAAGCAAGGGCAGGAATGTCTGGCACATAGTGATGACCGCGAAAAGGTTGGTCTCAAACGTTTGGCGAACCTCTGCGAGCTCTACTTCCATTGCAGGAACGGTGTAATCTGCAGCAATCAGTACCTTTTCCAAATTATTGACGCCGGAAGCCGCGACAGCGAAGTTACATACTCCGACCACTATTGGATATTAGCCAGATGTACCATCCACGGATAACATTTCAAACCGTACTCACGCGTTATTAACGAGATAATCAAGACCTTTATCTCCAAGTCTCTTTTCGACATCCGCAAAACACAATTTCACGTTCTCCGGGTCATCAACTGTAAGGCTCAAGGTTTCGATACCGAGGTCTGCCAGATCAGAGATAGTCGCCGCATCGCGAGCGGTGGCCAGCACGCGCAGTCCATTTCGATTAAACTCGCGCGCAAGGGAGTTGCCAATTCCACCGGGGGAACATCTACGGTATATATCAGAGTCTGTTGTTGGTATCTGTCCGAGGTTGCTTGTCACTTACCCCGTGATGAGCACCGATCTGCGAGTGTCTGTTTCCGACATGGTTAAGGTTGGGTATAATAGACTGAAGCAGATTTATAGATTTGGATAAAAAAAGTTCCACGATGTGATAAAACAGCTGGCGAGGGCAACTACAACAACATCTGTTAGACAAGTGGAGACCAAACGAATGCCTCGGCTCTCCCCGTTTCACGGGCATAACAATGAGCCCTAAGCCCTATTGCCTGTTTTGTCTTTATGGTATAAAAAGTGGCTTGGAGATATGAATCTGGATTGCAAGTTAACAAATCGGAAGATAGGTTGAAGTAGATTGCTCCACCTACAACAAAGCTTAGGACTTTGCACCATCTCGAACATATTCCCGATATTCCCGGGAATCCACGTATTCGTCCACACTGTTCATCCCTCAAAGCAACCCAATGGAGACAATCGAAAACAAGAACATTGCTCAAACATGATTAGTCCCCATATATTAGCATTTTAAACTAAACCGTCCAGTGGCCCCGGATGCGTGCCGATTCCCAAAGGTGAACTGAACAATTACTTGTAACATCGTCTCGTCTGTGCCGGAGAACCAGTATTTGATATTCGAGGGGCGACGATGGGATTTAACGACGTTGATGCCATCGATGCACCCAAAACCCTCAGCTATTTACAACGTTGTATGTACTAGAATATCAATAGTCTATTCGCCATTGCCACTGGTAGATTTCTTGCCATCGGTCCCCACATTAATTCCCGTCGATCCGCGACCCAACGACCTGTCTATTATTCTCTACAGAGAGCTTCAGCCGCTATCGCTATTAATCAAAGGGCTTCAACAGAAACCCAAAATTGTACATTATTTTTTCCCATGCTAGCATCTTAGCCCTTTGTGGTATCACCTCTACCGCTGCCCATGTTATCATCCGCAAGCAAGCAGCACAATAGAAATTCCGAACGAGAGGGGAAAAGTTCACGCTATCCACCCTTGTATTCAGCCTCGTGTGCACTCGTTACGTCAAATCGCAGCAGCCAGTAATGGCCACTGAATCTGATCTACCCCGGCATATGCGAATTCCCGGCGAAGACGGGTACCGAACTCCAACGATAGAAGATGCCGAGCGGGCGCTCTCAGTCCTCGGAGCCGTTGAAGAAAGCCCCGCTGGCGGAGTTCGCGAGGCTCATTCGTCTGCCTTGGATGCTGCACTGCAGCGAGCCTCTTCGCGGGCTACTGTGAAAACAAAGCCGGATGAGGAATCCGCTGCGTTACGAGAGTATAACGGACTGGGCCTGTTTGGGCTCAAGCATACTGTTTCTGGGGAGCTGAGCTGGAAGAAGCGCATTCGTCATGTTACGTGGGCGTATTTTACGTTGACTATGGCTACGGGTGGGCTAGCTAATGTCTTGTATCAAGGTTTGCATGGTTGATCTCATTCTGTTCAGTTGAACATGGCTAACGAAGACCAGTTCCATTTCGATTCAAGGGCTTGGATACGATTGGGATCGTTGTCTTCCTGGTTAATATCGCTTTATATCTGATGATCTGGGCTCTCCTGTTTGTTCGGTTCTATCATTATCCATATACGTTCAAGGCGTCGTTCAAGCACCCAACGGAGTCTCTCTTTGTGCCCGCGTCGATAGTATCCTTCGGCACAATCCTTATCAACGTATCGCAATACGGGCCCGAAAACACGGGTCCGTGGTTGATGCGCGCAGTCTGTATTCTGTTTTGGATCGATGCCACTCTAGCTGTGATGTTCTCGGCTGGCATCTACCTCCTCCTTTGGTCGACGCAGACATTCACCATCGCGCAGATGACTCCTATCTGGATTTTTCCTGCTTACCCGATGCTCATCATTGGCCCGCATGCTGGAATCCTCAGTGCGAAGCTAGAACCGTCACAGTCTCTGCCGGTTATTATTGGTGGCACAACTATCCAGGGTGTTGGTTTTTTGGTTTCGTTGATGGTTTACTCGGCCTTCATCTACCGGCTGATGACGCAGAAGCTGCCGAGGGAAAATATCCGTCCTGGTATGTTTGTTTCTGTGGGACCAAGTGGATTTACGGTTGCCGGGCTGGTGAATATGGCGGCTGAGGCGAAGAGGTCGTTTCCGGCCGATTTTATGGGCAACGGGGAGCTGGCTGCCGATGTGTTGAAGATTGTTGCTAATTTTTCGTGTCTTTGGCTTTGGGGGTATGTTCGGCTCCTTGGTTATTTCTATCTACTCGGCTAACTCTTCTCTAGGTTAGCCATCTTTTTCTTCATTATTGCAAGCGCAGCCCATTGGTCGGCGATTGGACATGGTCGCATGGTCTTCTCTATGACCTGGTTCTCATTTGTCTTCCCTAATACTGCCTTGATTACTGCTACTTTTGCTATTGGCAAGGCATTCTCCTGCAAGCCTATTGAAATTGTTGGGTGTGTGGCGATACTACCGCTGCTGTTGATGTACTTTTTTGTGTGCTACATGATGGTTCGAGCCATTTTGACGCGACAAATCTTGTGGCCCCAGAAAGGTGAGGATAGAGATGAGGGTGGGTTTGAAATTCTTCGGGTTAAACCAGTGGCTGCGGCATAGGTTCTAGGGCATACATATATGCACAATATATATATATATACTAAATGGACAGGACTTGTATATATCCGTGTATGTTTTACATAAAAACCACAAAACCCTAGCACCTCGAAAGAAAACACAATTCATTACAATGTCTACATAACATGAATTCCAACCACCTACATAAACAAAAATTAATAAAATAAAAGAAAGATATATATATATACATAACAAGCAAGCAAAAATATAACAAAGGCAAAAAAGAATGGACCCGCCGGGAATTGAACCCGGGACCCCCCGCAAGTCACTGTTGTAGTGCGAAGCGGGTATTATACCCCTAAACCACAGGCCCATTTGATGAAATATTGGCTTTTTATTTGTTATTCGACGAGGTCCAACATAAGCTACATACACTAGTATACGATGAAAGAGATATGACAAGTGATAACAGAAATATCTTCAAATGAGATGATACATACTATAATTTGTTGTAATTTAGATAAACATATGACACACTGCTATTTCACGAAGAACCAATGTATGTTTGGAATTTCAACGCAAGATCTTACCAAGCCCTATCTATATCATTTGGAACTACAGTATCTAGATTGTTCCTTCCCAACCTCTCTGCATCCAAACATGGGAAGGGAAACCTTGGAACCTTGGAATGGTAGACAGACGAAGTAATTAAAATCATATTTTTGGAAGGCGTAACGTTCCAACCAGCGAGTATAACCCCCTCACCCCCGTACATGCATGCTCCATCTACATGGGTACCGATGTACCCTAGCGAACCCATCACGAGGGGACAACATTGTACTGTCATCACTGAAGCCTCCCCCGCAAGAGGTCTCTTACGATAGCATCAAATCCTCCCTGTCACGTCAATGAACCGATTATGGATACCGTCCTTGCGACCAAATTTCACTTGGCCTCGACCGATGCAGTCAACAATATGTCAAACGACACCTGAAATTCCAGCTCTTCCATGCAAAATAAGACGCAGAGTGTACGTTCTATTGCATGAAATATTATATCGATTTTCAGGCTGGTACTATTCATGGTTCAACATACCATTCAATGCATGCATTATACAATTGCCGTTTGGGTTGGTCTTAAAGTGGACAGACCGAACGAGCTTAGAGGAGGCCACCGCGATGCAAATGGCGCGAGCTGCCGGAATGTCTGTTCCAAAAGGTTTGTCTTGCTGGGAGCATCCTCACGTGCCCTTCAGTCTTTCTTGATATTGATTGCCTGGAACACCACTTGAGAACTCAGACGACCTTTTACACGTCGAACTAGAAGAACCATAGCTTTTTGAGCTGAAAGAATGCGTCACCTCTATATTTTTGCCTTATACCCAAAATATTTGCTCGGTTTTGGGTACCTCGTCTTCGATTAAACTGCAGAGTATACCCAAGCTTTAACACAAGCAATGGAATCCGCAAATACTCTCATCGGATTACTTTCACCCATAGTGACTTCAAGGCTCATAATATTTTCGTCAGAGATGATGGCCATCTTTCGGCTTTCCTTGATTGGGAATCTGCTGGCTGGATTCCTGAATACTGGGATTTTATATGGGAAGAGCAGCTGGTAGTATCAGGTGGCTTTGCGGATTAGTGAGGACCATGACGATGGGGAGCTGGCCTGTGATATTGCGCTCAACTCATCGACGGTTGACTCATATGTAGCGTTCTGAGGAGTGATTAATCTACAACATGTGTTGTTTTCTCTGTCCTTTATTTTCTCAGTTAATAACTCCATATAATCATACAATAGTTTGCATTGGGAAGTGAGGAGATACAGGGAAACCAGACGACATTTCACCGGGCAATGGATATGGACAGTCACCGACCTTACTGTAAGATTCGTCCAGCACATCCAGGTCGAGATGAACTAGGGCAGAGGTATAGTGGAAGACAAAGAGTTTTGTATCTTCAAATCGTCATCTACCGTGATAGTCTACACAGTCTACACAAATGCCACAGAAATTCAGGGAAATCGAACAATAGATTCTACAAAAGTCAGTCGGGGTATCGAACTAATATGTAAAAGAAAGAAAGAAAGAAACAAAGATCATGCCTGCCACCTAAGAATCCTCCATCACGGCATCCTTTGCCGTGATTACGGGAGAACTGCCGGCGGAAGCAGCCGAGCTTCCGCCGGAGTTACTCCCACGCTTCTTCTTCCCCTTCTTGGGGGACTTTGAGCTTCGGCCACGACCGGGCTCCCGCGCCGGCATGTTGAGGATTATCCGGGGGCCGCCCCTGACCCCCTCCACGGAAGTTGGAATCTGTGGAACTGGGGGAGGTTCAGGGGGCTGACGCCCCGATGCGGAGTTCCCGCGCGCGTCAGACTGGCGCTCTTCCGGCGGGAGGCACCCACAGACGGGGAGGCCTCGTGCGAGGCAGCAGGGAGGGTCGTGGCCGCAGTGGTGGTCTTTGGGGTCTTCAGGCCCTTGCGGGCCTGGCGTCGCGGGGTGGCAGGGCGGGGGGTGGTGGGCACAGGGGTCGCCTCCTTGGGCTTGCGCGCGCAGCTGGCGCCCCTTCTCGGCGGGAATGATGAGGTCGAGACCCCCATCCTGGGCGCTCTGCTCTCGTCGCTGGCGGTTCAGCTCCGCCGGCCGGCAGCTCAGGGTCTGGCGGCCATCGGGGATGATGAGCTTCGAGAGCTCCCCGGTGGCCACCGCCCAGCTCACTTCTGGCAAAGGGGCGGCGACGATGTTGGCATCGAGGTCCCCGGTGGACCTCCGGTCTCTCCCGGGGGCGACGACCTTCGCTGCAAAGGACTTGGTGGCTGTCAGGTAAGTGGCGGCACTCTTCTTGCGCCCTTTGCTGGGCGTTGGAGCCATGATGGCATCCAATTCTCTCAGATTATTCTGAGACCACCACTCACTTTTGAACTCTGAGTTCTCACTCAGACCTGACAGATGACTGAGCACACCAGAGGATAACGCGCGGTCACTGTAGCCGCCCTCGAGAACGCTGATGACGCGCCCTTCCACGCCGAGGCCTTCCTCTTGTGACATGCGGATGACATCCGCAGTGAACTTGGCGTAGAACTCAGTCGGCACCTTCACGCTGTGGCGTTGCATGCCATTGCCTTCCCACTCGCTGGCATCAAACCCGGCAGAGATAAAGATTGCCGCTTTGGGCAGTGGAGCGCTCGGATTCTCTTGTCGTTCTTGGTTGAGTCCCATTGTGCGTTCGCGAAGAAATGAGCGGGCTTTGGTGAGCAATGTGTTGTATTTCGTCTGATACAAATTCCAGAACTCATCGAGATCGTCCCACTTTTGGAGATGAACGTTCCAGATGGACTGATTGTGTGCTTCGACACAGAGGCTGGCACCCATGACTTTGTCGCGCTCGCCATTCTCGCAAGGGAAAGAGTTCACATCATGTAAGCTGTAATAGCCAATTGCTGCTTTGGTATATGGGGGAGCGTCTTCATATTCCTTGAATTTTGTGGCATCGGCTCTGGCCAAGTCGGCCTTTTGTGTTTTGTTGAGTAATTTGGAGTTGTGATCGTATGTGATGTCCTGAGACCCATCGCCATGGTGAAGATCGAAGTCAAGGATCGCAGCGTGGGTGAGACCGTGGGTTGTTGCTGCGTGGGAAATTCCGACATGAACGTTGTTGATCCAGCAGAAGCCGGAAGGGAAGTTAGCCGAACAATGGTGACCGGGAGGTCGAATGCAGACGAATGCGCGCTGGATTGGACCAGACTTGAAAACAAGATCCACTCCTTCGCAGACGCCCCCTAGGGCTCCTTGGAAGGCATTCACAGACTCCGAGCATAAGTAGAGGTCGTTGGTATTCAGAGCGGGACCACTTGTCCCGAGGCCGTCGTCTTCTTCCGTCCGTTGTCTAGCAAGTTCGTTTCCATCCATGATGAGTCGCGACTCTGCAAGGTCCCCCATCCATTTCAATTCTGACATCCATTGGGTTCCATGAACATCCGTAACAGCAGTACTAGACAGATGCACCTTGCGATCAGTCTTGATAATTTGGAAAGGGACATCGATCTCGGTCAAGCCCGAACTTAGTTTTGGTGCGAGATCTTCCGCATGTCGAGAGCCGAGAAGAACATAAGCTGCAGAGATGCCCACAACGCAGGCGCGGATGCGCTCTGGTCTTTCGACAATTCTCTCGAGAGTTCGTTTTGACGCTTCAAGCTGGGAGTAACGATGGCCATAGCAGTCGTCGTGAACAATAATAGCTGTTTTAGTGCTGACATTACCAGATTGGTGTAATGCAAGCTCTTTTGAGAAGTGCTCAGCGGCAACAGACGAAGCAGTCGGAATTGGAGCCTCTGGGGCCGGGCTAAAGACAAGGCGTGCGGGGTGCATCGCGGGTGATGTTGCGGTGGTTTGAGACCCCGCAGAGGTGAATGATGTGCGGCGTGAAGGGTCAGGAGTTGGAGAAGAAGATTTGAGCGGTTGCGAGACAGAACGAAGAGATGCAGTGGACTTGCGCTTTTGTAGTGGTGCAATTGACTTGCGTCGTTCCTCTCGAACAGAGACAGAACCGGCTGTTTGTGAGACAGATTGCACACGTTGCTTTGATTGTAAAGAGACAGTTTCAACAGATTGACCTGACTGTAAAGAGACAGGTCGAACAGGTCGAGTGGCTTGAACAGATATAGGGGGAAGATAGGATGGAATAGGAGAGAGACGAGGCGATGAAGGCAATGGGATATCTGTCGCCAAAGTCAGGCGATTCAGAGAATCGGCCAATTCAGAATGCGCCTCATCGATATTGTTGTTCTTGACACCATTGTCTACGAATAGTGGCGGGCCCTCCTGAGTGGAGGGGTGTTTGTATTCCATGTTGCAGATATCGACTCTGCTACTAAGGGCCAATACACGATGTTTCTTCTCATTCAATATGAAATCAAAGGCGAAAGATGATAGGTCGAGGTTCGTTGAATAGGCAAGGGGAAACAAAAGAAACAAAGAGACAAAGGAAGGGTGGGGATTCACATGTTTGGGTTAAGCCACATGGGGTAGGGGTTCGGTCGATCACCAGACCATAGAACAACGACATGCGAACATTCTTATGTTTCTATTGTTTCTATTGTTTAGATATGTAAGATTTTAATGATCTTCTTTGATCTTCTTTGACTTGGTTCTTATTGTTTTAGTTAGGTATCTTTATTCATTGCTTTTGTAACAATCCACAGCCATGCTTCATGCTCTCTCTCTGCATCTACTAGACCTCATCTCTAATATAAAATAGACATAAAAAAAGAATTCAATAAAGACAAGAATCGAATTTCATGCAGATCATCTAGATCATTGCATCCACGTGATGGAACACCGTAAACCCGCAGAATTCCATTTTCCCAAGATCGAAACCAAGACCCCGAATCCCCGAACACCAAAGCTGTAAAAAACGCAAGACAGAGAATAGAGAAAAAAAAAGAAGTCAAATGTAAGTGCTGTCACTAACGCGACCGCAGAACCCGCCATTGATACCACTGATACCAACGGCGCCCGAAAGAGTCCTTTTCACTAAGGGGATCTTCAGATCGGCGGCGCACCTTATGCTCCTTCTTGCGGGTCTCATTCTCGGATTTGAAGCCACGCCTGGCGTGCGAGTTGCAGAAGCAGTGCATATGCACGGTCTCGATGCTGACGCCCGCGCAACCGTTCCGGCGGTGGGCGGCGCAGACGTTGTTGCCGGCATCTTCTTCGCATTGGCACCATTCGTAGAGTGTAAAGTATTGGCGGCACATGGTTGCTTTTTTTGTATGCTTTTCTTCAAAGTGGCAGTTGACAGTTGACAGTTGACAGTTGCGGGGTGTCCCACAGGTACCCGCAGTGCGTTTTGGTAGTTGAATAGTGATAGTTGATGGACGATGATATGGATTTCGTGGTAGTTTCAGAATGCGTCAAGCAGAGTGAATGTGAGATGAATATTGATGACGGTGTATTGGCAAGGAAATGAGGATTTCAAATGCCCAATATTGTACCGGAGTAGCTACTAAGCCCAATCGGAAATTTCGAGAAACTTTGCTTTGTAGCTGATGATGTCGAGATACCCAGAGATTTGAAAGGCTTGTTCAGACCAGCTGAAATGAGACGTGATGATATGGGGAGAGTTGAAGATGCTAGGGATCAGCAGGAAAAAGAAGAAAAAGAATCTGATATAAAGGAGGTAGACAAGAAGCTCTTTAAGTTCTTCTAGGCTGCCTAATGTAATGATGAGTAAATAGTCATTGACCGTGTCTATGAATGGAACCACGGCTATTGATTGGAGCTGACGTCAAAGAGACCCTTTTTGATTATTATGGTCCACAGGTATTATTATAATCATATTATTAGTGGGATTATATATCATTAGTGGGCTTATACATTGCCTAGACCTTACCCCATCCGTCGGCTGAGAGCTGCAGGTTACATCTGATACCAGGTCGTATTCTCGCCGAGGGCGCGATGGGACTTGGTACCACTATTCTTGCCTTTGGGGAGGTATAGTCTAGAACTATGTTAACTAGTTACTCTTAATTAAGAATTTAGGCAGCAAACTTGGCGCCCTGATGGGGACAAGGGGGTTACAAGGTGAGGTAATGGAAATGGGATTGGCCTTGGAAGAAAGCGAGACCAAAAAAAGAAAACAAGGCGGTTATTGTCTTGTCTCAACAGGTTCAACAAAGGCAGTGCCAGAAATAAAATCATGCAGAAACATTAAAAATAGAGATCAAGATCCTGCATCAAAGGAGGTACTAGTTTGAAACTTGACGGCGACAAATTTGATCGACAAGACCAGCCGAGAGCCAGTCAGCCTTGACAGGCTGAGACGAACTGGGGGATCCGCCCATACCCGGCGCTCCGCAGGGGTCTCTTTTCCGAGCATGCAGATTCGTGATTGGAGCAGAGGTCTGTCTGGCTTGCCGCCAGGATCTCGCGTCGGGATGACCTGCCGGGTAACTTGTCTCGTCTAGCGCCGAAGGAAAAAAAAAATAGAGTTTAAATGTCGGTTGAGGTTCTTGAGCAGATCGAGATAAATGATCTCACCGTCAATTGTCAAGGACGCAAACGGAAATGTGAATAAAGTGTGAGGCGCAGGGCCTATGGTGTGGTCCCGAGCAGAGTCTAGGGCCTAGTATATATACCGCTGCAGTGACAATCGGAGGTTCCGATTGTCCCTATGATCTTTTGGCCGAGTGGTAAAATGTATCTTATGTAATCACTTAGGTGTAGCGGCCTAAGTAAACCTGCCGTCCCGGCAGGATTACATCACAATCGGAACACCCTAGAGATATAAGGGTAGGTGTTCGAGTCTCGGAGTGGACGATTCTTTAGCACCGCCTATGCCTATGGATTAGGCCCTTATTACCTCTGGGCAAGGGGTTATACCCTTGGTGATCGATATATATTAGTCACAACCCACGTCTATAGGCCCATTTAGCCGAAGTTAGGGGTCTTCTCGAAACCCTCGGTTACTTAGTCAGCCGGAGGAGCGTGTCCTCGAAAACTATGGTTTACCCCTATTGAGAGTATAGGAAGAGACTACGAGGGCGTAGTCTAGGCTAGTGGGGAGGGATGTGGTCCCGAGCAGAGTCTAGGGCCTAGTATATATACCGCTGCAGTGACAATCGGAGGTTCCGATTGTCCCTATGATCTTTTGGCCGAGTGGTAAAATGTATCTTATGTAATCACTTAGGTGTAGCGGCCTAAGTAAACCTGCCGTCCCGGCAGGATTACAATGGCGGTGCGCTGAAGTCACGTGCATCGGAATAACTTCCGAGGAAATTGGTGCCTGAGGCTTTCACAGAAAGTCCACCTTCTATCCATAGCTCGGATTTAATTTATCTCAACTCAATTGATTAAACATATCATTGCAATCCGTACCTAAACCCATACCAAACCCCCAAACTCGCCATACCAAGTTCTCAAAAGGAGCACACCGCCTCTACGAATCGATCAATATCAACAATCACATATCGCCACAAACACCAACAACAACCCCACCTAACCTGCAATGACAACCAACACACCATCCGAGACTCCAACAATGACTCTAGCAACACCAGCACGTGCCAGTGCACTCCTATCAAACCTATCAGCTGTGCGCGCGCGAGTGAGCACAGCCGTCCTCCAATCCCCAATTCCCAGCAAACCAATCCGACTCGTCGCGGTCTCCAAACTCAAGCCCGCATCCGACGCACTGGCACTGCACCAAGCCCCAGGATCGCAACTCCACTTCGGCGAGAACTACCTTCAAGAACTACTCGAGAAATCGCGCCTGCTGCCTGCAAGCATCAAATGGCATTTCATCGGCGGGCTGCAGAGCAACAAGTGTGTGACGCTTGCGCGGGACGTGCGCGGGCTGTGGGCTGTCGAGAGTGTGGACTCGGAGAAGAAGGCGAAGTTGCTGGATAAGGGCTGGGGCGAGAGGGGTCCTGAGATGGCAGCTACAAACCATGACGAAGATGGGAGGTTGCGCATCTATGTTCAGATTAATACGTCTGGCGAAGAGAATAAAGCTGGTGTTGAGCCTGCTGGGGCGGCGGCGCTTTGTCGATATGTTCGTGAGCAGTGTCCCCGGCTTAAGTTGCAGGGTTTCATGACTATTGGGGCTATTGCGAGATCGCGGGTGACGACGGTGGAGAATGAGAATGAGGACTTTGTTTGTTTGAAGGAGACGAGGGATCGAGTTGTTAAGGAGCTTGGGTTGGTTGGGGATGAGGCTGGGTTGGAGCTTAGTATGGGTATGAGCTCTGATTTCGAGGGGGCAATTGCTCTTGGTAGTGATCAGGTTAGGGTTGGGACTACGATCTTTGGGGATCGGCCGCCGAAGGCGGAGGCGAGTGTTGTTTGAGTTTACGAATTGGGGTGATTATGAGTTACGATTTCGTGAAGACTACATGTAGACTTTAAAAGTTATTGGGCTTCTAGTGGTTATCACCACTGAGAATGCTAATCATTAGATGTACCGTATGTGTAACACTTCTCTTTGTTACTTTACTGCCAAGGGTTATACACAAAAAGATGTGATGTTCCACTAGGAACACTTGCTAATATTTTACTTGGGTAAACCAATTAGAGATATACATGAATGCTTCCATATCACCTGCGGACGCCCTAATTGAAGGCTTCGTCTGCTCTCATGCCCTGCGCCAGCCTCACCTCCATCTGTCTGACGAGTGACTGCGGAACCTCTTCTTGAGTGGCACGAACAGTGACGCGATACATCTGAACAAGAGAGTTAGCATGACGAAATGAATTGGAGTAGTTCTAATGCATACCTTCTTCTCGTAGTTGGGCTCCAGCCGCAGCAGACAGCCCGTCTTACCACCCTCGAATTGGTACACGGCGCACCCAACAATGTTTTGAGAGTTTGGATCGACACCATCCAAAATCTTGAACGCGAATCCCTCAACAATCTTCCGAGTGAATCTCTCGTTGACGGTCTTGTTCTTACCCAGCAAGCCAAAGGTCTTCTGGGATTCCAGCGGGCCACCGCCAATCTGACGCCATCGCTTGAAGAATTCATCGGCTGATAGAGACGAAGATTCCATGTAGCGGTGCATCAGCACAGGCAGCTGGAGTGTGTAGGCCTGGAGAGCACCGGCCAAGTATGAGATACGGATGGTAGGTGCATCCGTAAAGGGACCATGGGCGGTGCAGAACAGAGTCTGCTGTGTCTGCCCGGCAGCCGGGATTGTTGGTTCGGGCAGGTTCTTTGTGTCGATCTTCAGTTGAGGAGAGGCCGGGTTGTCGATGGTGGTGGTCAGAGAGCCAATGGGGTACGTGGACTTGTTCGAGATGTAGAGCTTCACGACACCCATAGGACCGCGGTACTCCGAGCGCAGTCCGACCTGGATCTGTGCGTCTTCGAAAAGCACACCCTCGCGCAAGAAGAACAGTCGGTTGTAGCCGATGTCCCATTCTGGCGTCAGATGAGCGGCACTGGCCATGTTGGGAGCTGGAGCTGATGGCCCGCTGAGATCCAGGCCTGCCAAGTCGCCCGATGCACTGGCCGCATTGGACGCGGTTGCCGGGCTGGCTGGAGTATTGCCGGACCCAGTGCGCGTGCCATGAACGATTGTCGTAAAAGTGCGCTTGAGACCGGTGTTCTGTGCCAATAACATTTCCTGCTTGTCCGCATTCGCGTCCTTGCCACCGATAACCCAGGTCTTCTTCTCACTTGCACCGGCTGTCTTCTGGTGTAGCCGAGAAAGTAGGATGGAGGTTCGCTCCGAGAATGGCGGCATCTCATCACAGACTGTTCGCAGCAGATCGTCGGTCGGGAGAGTCGCCAGCGACAGGTACTCAAATGCTCGCTGCTGCAGTTCGGAATCGGGAGAATGACTGTACAGGCGGAAGATTTGCAAGAGCTGAGGTTTGATTTCGGGGAACAGATTCACGAACTTGACAAACGACGAGAGGATCATGGCCCGCGCGTTGTCGGAACTGGAGAACATCTTGGCCTGCAGGGCCAGGAATTGTTCAATGGGGCTCGAACCTGCGTTTTCGGCGATTAGATGGCCGTACTCGCCCAAGACATAGCAACCGATTTTAACCAAGCTTTCGTGGCAATCGGACTTCATATAGCCCAGCAGGGTGTGTGCTGCGTAAGCTTGTAGTTCTTCGTTGTTAGTCACGATCTGGATCACTCGTTGCCATACTTCGTCGTTGACATGTTCGCCTGCCAGTGAGAGCAGTTTCAATGTCATGTCGATGTACCACTGTGCATCGGCAGCGTACTTCTCGGTAAGAATGGCGACTTTGAGTACCATTTCCTCTCGAATGGCATAATCGGCAGTCTGCAGGTATCGCAGAAGCTCGTTAACAATGGGGCCGGCATTACTGGTATCGCACATGCTGTATAACAGGTCCAATCCTTTGCGACGAACACTGATGTCACGGTCTCGAAGCGAGCCCAGGATGATGTTCTGGTGCTTTTTAATCGGGTCGAGGGTCTCAGCTCGAGCGGCAAAATGGGTCAGCGCATCCAAGCCAAGGTATCGAACGTTGGTCTCCCGAGACTGAATGTATTTGCCTAGGCGGGTAGAGATTTGCATCATGAGATTGTGCTCAGAGTCGAGGTGGATAAGGAGGTTAATGGCTTCAAAGAGAATGGCGTTTTGGGCATTGTTCTGCTGGACATTCTTGGGTGTTTCCATTGCAGCTTGCATCATCTGGGAGAGGGATTCTCGAATAATTTCGCGAACATGGCTGTCCTCTGTAGTTATGTGTGAGAAACTGAGTTATAAGCTGCCACGGCACTACACATACCTGATGGGGGATAGTATTGCAACAGGCGCAAGAACTTAACCTGAATCCATGGACATGGTACGCGGTAGTAGAGGTAGTCCGGGGCGATATCATTGTCAACCACAATCCGCTTCAATCGCTGCGCAGCCTTGACATAACAGCCTTTGTATTCCTCTGGCAAGTCCTGAGCTAGCGCCATGACCAAAGAGGTGACGGAAAGCGTTACTCCCATGTCAGGGTCATCCATGATCGATATGATTCTTTCGGCCCATTCGTTTCGCACGATGCCGGGATATTTGCGGTATAACCGAAGCAGTGTTAAAGCAGCCTTCTTTTTGACGAAAGCTTTAGAGGTACTGGAAAATATCAGAACAATCATAAACAAAACAAGGAACGTCCCAAACTCACGGCGAGATGAGCAGCCTGTGAACCTCCGCTCCGAGTGCTTCTCCAAGCTCTTTACCACCGACGTTGGCCACGGCGTGTAGGGCCAAGCAGTTATTCAATTCATTATGATCGAGCAGATCCTTCCGAATACTGTTGACAACCAAATGAAGCAACTCATGCTCTTCGTGCAAAAACAACGTGACAGCCAAATATCCGATCTGCTTCTCAGAATACTTGGGCGAAGTGATCAAGTTAACAGCCTCAAGATGGCCGAAGTCCACATCATAACCCTGAATGTAGACATAGAGCAATTTGCAAACATATTTCTTCTTCTGGTAACCATTAAGATTGCCAGACTTAAACTTCTGCCGAATATTGGCCAGTTCCTTATTCACGCGCTTCTCCTCGAGTTCTCTAGCGCGGGCATTCCGCAAATCAGCAATGAACTGCACAAGCCCTCGCATGGACGACATAGCGACGGTGATACTGTAGTGTGCTTATCGGCCCACCGACGTGAAAAAAAAATTGACGACTATGGTATGGCGGGGGTTTCGGTCGAGGTGCGCCCTCGCAAGCCACGCGGGATTATCACCTCAGGGGGTTCGCGATCGGACGCACAACGTCACACAACCATGTCCCGGTTATGCTGGTGTGTGGATTATGGGGCATTGGCCATGCAGCGTGTCGGGTGATGGATTTCCGGCCTCGTGGAAGCTCCTTGGAAAACAGGGGGTTGGGTGTGGTGTGAGGGAGTTGAATTCTGGGGGAGCTTGTCAGCAGTGGTTGGTTGGGGTGGGCCGGAGGTATCCGATCGAACGGCGGCAACATACAGAATAGCGTCCAGTTTAAAGATCCTAGGATAAATAGGCCGAGTAACACGCGAAGTCGAGATGAGTCCATCCCCGTAACTTGTCCGCTCCGTATTTCATTTGGGTCACTTCCGCTGTCGATCAGCCCGGGTTCCGCTGTGGCGATGTGTGGCGGCGGAGGAATACTGATCCGATGTGGCAGTGCAGGGGTAAGTATAAGTTGTAGTTTTATTCATTAGTCTAGACAGAACTATATCTCAACAGACTGATTCCATGTGGAAAAAGAAATACATAGTGAAAACACTCGGGAAAGAGGCTGGTTTATAATTGCTTCAACATATTTCCCTCGGTCTGCATCTTCCCTTCCAAACAAGCTTTGAGGCTCGACATGTTGTACCAAGTCTATTTTGAGAAGTATGTATATTCCCGTTTCAAAACCACCCCAGTCCACTTCGATAGCTTTTGGCACGCTGAACAAGCAGCCTACATGTTATTGTCAATTCTTTCTTCGCGTTTGGTATTTATATATGTCGTAGTGAAAATTGGATAGTATTAATGTCTCATTTCATATCTCATTCAGTAGTTATTGATAACCCCAAGTAACCTCAACCAGTAAAAATGCCCAAGCCCAAAACACCACCTCCCCATCAAGGCGGGGAAGAAAAATGCAATTATCAAAGCAAAGATATAAGTGAATCAAGTCACTTAAGCACGGCCAGTGAAGTCAACCTCGAGGGCGGAATCAACAGCAGCGGCCTTCTCACAAGTGCAAGAAGCTAAAGTCAAAATTAGCAGGGAATTCAAAACCACAAATCACATCGGTAGAAGGAAACTAAAACTTACCCTGAGGACGGCTGCCACAGGCACAGGTCTCACCAGCAATAGTCTGGTTCTCGGTGACGGAGCGCTCACAGGTGCATTGGCCAGCTGGGCGAGAGCCTATTTCAAATATGTTAGTATATTGTTTCTTCTGAATTATCAGAATGGTGGAATCACATACGGCATGAGCAGCGGGGACCCGAAACGGTGTTCTCGGAAGAAGCTTTGTTGCAGCTGCAGTTCAGGGCGCTCTGCTGGCCGCAGGAGCACTTGGCCTGGGCGGCACAGACGCAGGAGCCGTCCTGGGTGGTCTTGCAGCAGGTGGTAGTGGGGTGGACCATTTTGGCGGGTTGATTTGATATGACGTCGGTTTTTGAAGATTGAGAGGTGATGTTGATGAAGGTGAGGGAATTTGTGAGTTTGCAAGATTGAAGGATGGAAGATATAGAAATGAGATTGTTTTGGAATCAAGATGAGAGTGTCTGAGAGAAAGAAAATAATACGCAGCTTCTACGAGTTGTTTTATACTCTTTCTGCATGCGTCAGAGGTGAGTAGTGATTATCAATTAAAGGGCTCTGATTGGCTGGGAAAGACCATGTCACGTGGTATCGTGTTCTATTTTGGTGGACGCTGATTGGCCCATTGCGGAGACAAGCAAATACACGCCTCTTGAGTGGCTGGGCGATCTGGCTTGATGGTGGATGTGTTGAAGCAAGAATAATTTGATTACTTTTGTCTTGATTCTGATTCGATGAGTAGGATTTGGATGACTTATGTTGGTGGGTAGCTTTGTGTTGGGAGGTTTTATAGGGTATGCAAACAAGGGAACTATTGTTTAGTTGCATCAGGAGCTCTGACCTTAATGAGTCAAATTCCGATGCTAGTACGGAGTACGGAGTAAAGAATCAGATATTGGAATATTTACAGTGTCATGAAAGTAGATCAAAGTAGAGAAATGTCAAGGAAAACCTGGTTTATTTCGTTCAAGTGAATTGTAGACTTGACGGGTCTGTCTGCTTCTAAACACAGTAGGATCTCTATACCATTTTAACCTTTCACCCCGAGGCTATGCAGCTAGATCAGAAACAATTAACATTAGACAAATTGTCTCGCAGACAATGATCGCTAGATTCCAGACCAGACCAAAAGAAACGCGACGAAAATGGGAACAACAGGATATGAAATCAAACGAAGATGCAGACAAGTAAAATATTTTAGATAGTTGATAAGACAGGACACAGAAGAAAACGAAAAAAAAAGAAACCCCAAAAACCAGAAATGATGAACGCTATGAGAATGATTAATGATTAAACTCGCTGATATAGATCGCGGATCCTTGGTTAACCCAGCTAACCAGTTAACCAGAAGCTGGAGGGAGATGGATGGAGATGAAGGAGGAGACGCGGAAAGCAAAACGAGGATGTCGTATAGCAGACAAGTGGCAGCCGATTTTTTTTTAGAGCCCACTGTCTTGCTCCCCTCACTGCTGAATATAATTGGGGTAGTTGTATGATGGCTCCGAAGTTGGGAGACTCAGAGTCGAGGTGTTTGCTTGTGTGTAGGGGATTGGTGTGCCCATTGGGCCTGCGGTGGCATCGTAGGAATATGGCCGATAGTCTTGTGCGGCCGTGACTGGCAGGTTCTGCATGGTAGCCATGGGTCGGCCTTGGGTTGGTAATTGGGAGCCCATTCCCAGAGTATAGCTTTGTTGTTGGGGGCCTGTATGAAACAATCATGTTAGAAAATCGGTTGGAGAGGTTGGAGAATTTCGACGGAAGGAGAGAAAACTAACCCAGATTGTTCATGTCATAGGTAATGTGAGAACCTTGAGTGTCCGTCGGCGACACTGAGCCCTCGAACGATTGATGTTGGTCATAGGGTCCCATACCTGGATGACGAGGCATAGCGTATTCCATGGGTCGTCTCATATACGGTAAACCTGGCTGATTTGGCTGCCCCGCGAAGCGATTATGCATGGGATACCCCGCATACGGCGACGGATGAGCCGATGCATCGGACAAGCTGCTTGATCTGGTGACTGGGTAATCGTTGCGGATGCTTCTATGTAAATCGGACATAGAAGCAGACGCAGCAGGACGGAACATCACGTTCGACTGGGACATGCTGTCGTTTCGTCCTCCGGTCGAGGACATGTAGGTTCCTGCTGTCGATGCAGAGCTGAGAGGTGAGACGAGATATTCGTCTTCATTTGGTCGGGCGTAGCAATCGGTACGCAGTGTTCTTAAAGCCCCAAAATCTGGATTAGGAACGCCGTAGCCATGTGGAGATGCCACTGGCGTGACACCTGATTGTTTCCCCTCAAAGGGTGTGCGGAGTACTTTTGTAGTATCGAAATCGTCAGGAAGGGCCCGAGATTTGAGCATTCTCTCTCGATCATTCGTAGTGAGACGCTTGAGCTTTGCTCGTCTGACAGTACATCCACGTTAGCCAAGGACAGACGATTCAACTAGTTAAAACACCCTACCTATTTTGGAACCAGACTTGCACTTGACGCGGGGTCAACCCAGGGATTTCCCTCGACAGACGTTCCCGATGAGCCGCATCGGGATGTGCCTGGCGAGTGAACTCGCTCATCAGAAAGCGGGTTTGGTTATGTGTTAGACTATACTTCTGTCAGCAACAATGCGCTGTACTTCGAAGACAAAAATTCCGTACCGAAAACGCTTCATCTTCTTCTTCTCCATCGAAGGCGATCTATTGTCATCGCTACCCATCATATCCTTATCGTCATCAGGACTGATTGTCGATTCTCCGTCGTGGTCATCTCTCGGGTCATGCGGGCCCGAAAACGAGGAAATCGTCTCTTCAGGATGATCACCGTGCCCGACCAGGGGCTGAACAGTCGAAAAGCCCCGCTGATTCAGACTCGGAATCTCCAACTTAACACGTGGAAGCATATCCTGTTTCGCCGCCTCCAACCGGTGATTGACTGTATCTCGTGAAACATCTCTCTCCAAGTACGGCGCTGAACCGACGCTGACAGGCTGTGCCACCGGGTTATTCAAGGCGTTCTCAGCCTTATAACCAGTCGGCTGCATCTCCACTGGACGAGCGGGAACGTGCACAGGAACAGGAACGCCAGGCTCCTCTTTCTTCTGCGTAGATAGCCGTGGTGAGATAGTCCTAGGCCCTAAAGAGAGTCTCTCGCTATTTCGGGCTGATAGGTGAGATGAAACTGCAGATAGGGGCGAAGGAACTGGCGAAGATAACGAAGGCAACCAAAGGCAAGGACCGCCGACTGACATGGTAAGGGTCTGGTTTGGGTATGTGTGTGTATATGTGTGTGGCCCTTACCCACGATAGTATAAAATCAAAGACAAGATTCTCTTTTGAAAAGGGAAAAGAAGTAGAGTCAAGACTTTTCGTCAACAGAAACAATAGGAGAAATCCTAGCCCAAAAAGGAAACGGTAGAATCCCCCCGATATGAGACGTTGGTGGGTCTGATCGAAGCGCCGTTTAAAAAAAAAAAGGGTCAGGATTTCTTCTGCAATTTAAAGTAAAGGGTGAAGCTGTTTTGTTCCAGAATTTAGAGAAAATAAGAAAGGGGATTAAGGGCGCCAAAAGGCATGTCAGGTGAAGAAGGACCGGTGTGTCTTCCAGAAGAGGAGAAAAGAGGAAAAAACAAGGCCTAAACGAGGATAAGACGTCAAGCGGGACAACTGTCTCCAGCTTTTATTCTTTTTTTTTCCTCTCTCCCTCTGGATCTCAGATCGGTTCCGATTGATTCTGATGATCGTTACGCAGCTGGGCAGTATAAGGTGTTGAGAAAGAAGCATCCACCAAAGTGAAATTGTGGTACCTGGGACACAGAATGCCACTAGACTAGGATCGACCGGAGATATCCTGTGAGGCAAATAGGTGTTAATAGCCAAGCGAGGCAACAGTGGGAATACAGGGATATTAAAGGGAATGGCCCCAGGGTCCACCACTTTAGCCACCCGAGAAATCCCATGTATACAACTGGGAATATAATACTTTGTGCTCCATAGTATCCTTCTTTATCTTCTAGCCTACATAGATGAGAATATTCAAGTCCAAAAAGAATAACTAAGATAGAATGAAAACAGGCAGTTCAGCTCAATCCATTCTCAGATGGTGGGTTTGGGGGTGAGCCTTAATGTTGTACATGTATGGAGTACAGTGTAGAAAGTCCAACAGATCACTGACTCAGTTCACAGATCAGCACCCAGATCTATTTATCTGGATGAAGATCCTATACCAAACGGTCCATAGCGGCAGCCGTTAACCTCGTTGGTAAAACATCAGGTTACAGATGGTATAGATGGTATGAACGATACGGAGGACTAGTATCGGGATCCGAAACTAAAGGGATCGGCTCGGAGAATAAAAATCGCCTCCGATCCAATGCCCATATCTGGCCTAAGCTCTTTTACCTGTAAGGCGTCCCTGGATACGATGTGGCAGGTACCTAAAGAATACGGGGTAAGAGAATAGCTAGAAGTCTGCCCTACACCGAACAACAGAGATTTTACCATCGTAACGAATGTTCAAGGGGGTATGGATCCATGGGAATGTGGGAATCGTATGGTCTGTCTAAGCTGAAAGGCTGGGAACCACCACGTCAAGTCAGCTCAAGCTTGGACGATAAAGGGGATATATGGGTCCTGCGGGACCCGAGACCCGGGAAGAAAGAAAAGAAAGGATAAAGGGGAGAGACAATGCCCCTACTTGTATGTCTTTTTCTTTTTGTTCTCGATATATATCGAAGGAAATGGAATTGATGGATCTCGGACCTGTATACGGAGTACGGAGTACGGAGTAGACAGTGAAAGAAAAGAAAAGAAAAGAAAAGAAAACGAGCACCGTTACAGATGTGAGACCGGGACGCGCATACCAGGCCATGTGGAAAGGACCGGTCGGCTGTGTTAGTGGCGTGCTGGAGGGATCCATAAGCGGAACCCTCCGCCGGACCCTCAGGGCTATCCAAAAGAGAGCCACTCAGCGGGCTGCCCGCCACATCTCCATGGATGCTTCGGAAAGAAGCGAAGGTGATGACATGGAAAAGGGGGTGGGGGAAATTAGGAAATTAGGAAATTACAGAAACTGGGATAGATTAAAAAACAATATATATATAATATATATAAAATTCAATCAGGAGTGCTGAATCAATATAGAGAACTATACTAACAATATTTGAAACTTCAGTAATGGGTCCAATTTCACCGGAGCGATAAAGTCTTTGTAGAGCCTCGTCCGAAGGAAAATTCGATAGTTCCATTGATTAAGAACGGCGGTTACCTTGTTCAGGAAAGACCACCAAGCGGGCCTTGCGTAACGAAAATCATGGAATTAGCAAAGGGGCTTTTTAGCGAGACTATACCATGGCTCGGTAGTTGTTGTAGGAGAGACAGCTCCCCTGGAAATCTCCACAAATGATATGAAACAATTCGAGTCGCAGGTGAAATGAGGCGGCGACGGTACAAATAAATACTCCGTGAGATTTTCCGTGAGATCCATGTGGGTCAATAAGGGCTGACGAAGAGTATCGGATATATCGGATATCAGGATAGGATTAATAGGATTAATAGGATTAATAGGATTAATAGGATTAATAGGGACCTTGAGATAACTAGAGGGTAGTTATCAGTTGTTTTTCCTTTTTTTCCCTCTCCCATAGAATCAATACCTACATGTAGATATGCATATCGACCAAGTAAACCAAGCACAAAGCCGCTTATTCTCCAAAGTGGAGTTCGGAGGAGAAAACTCGGTGCCGTTGGATTTCGATCCCACAGAATGACGATCATTAGGCCTTTTTATTTTATTTTATTACTGTTTCGTCTTACCCTAAACAGAAAAAACAAAATAAAATTAAAAAGGATCAGGATCACACCGTTGCAACGTATGATGTCCTTGTAATCTCCCTTCTGGAACGTGCTGTGCGGGGAAACTAGATCGAGCACAACATACGGAGTACATCGCAGTAGTTATACATAGTATACACAGTATATGGTATACAGAGTATAGACATTAACTTTACTTTAATATCTTTTGTACCTATACACATATATACAGTATAATAGTCAAGCCACGTACTACGGAGTATACATACACAAAGTACTGTACTTATTCCTATCGGACTTTATATTAAGCGGGTGACGCAAGCCGATCTCTTGGCGGGATGGAGGGGAGGGAGGAGATCCTTTCCCCTTGATTAAAAAATTAATCTAATCTAATAAGTTCTAGTATAATATGCTGTGCAGTATGGATATAAAGTACGTAGAGAATAGAGCATGTTACGTTCTGAAAACCACTATACTTTTGTACCATGTACACTTCTGTTGTAGTTAGTATACATGTACAAATCCCAATCTAGAATGTTGAATATTGCTTTTTGCATAAAAAGAACTACAGTGGATCACAGATAAAAAGATAAAAAAAACCCCCCCCCCCCAAAAAAACACGGATTTTATCTCAAGCATACTCGGTCCATTTATACCCCGTCCTCCGTAGATGGAGTATATGTTAAACGGAGTACGGAGTAATCAATAATGTCAAACTTAGTCCACATGGCCAGTGCATTCAGATCGGACCACATGGCCACCGTTATACTCCGTACACCTCCTTCTATCTCTTGTACGGTCCACTGGTGGAGATCTAACTCGGCGCTTGTGTCGATAGTGGTTCAGACTGTTTTCCCATGTGGCTTATACGTTTTTGATTTATTTTATCTAGTGTACGGAGTAGTGGACACTGGAATAGTCTAGGAGAGTGCACCGAACCCCAGACGATCAGTGCGCGATTTTCCTGGCTTCGCTTGCTCTTCTCGAACCCTATTCTGTTATATTGTACTATATCGTCACGAACTACTCCGTACTCCGTACTCCGTATATGGACTCCAAAGGATTCTTCCATGAGCTGACGAAAAAAAGGGGGCCAGACTAAGTGGACAGGAAAAAAAAAAGTGCCCACTTCTGCAATTAATGGATCAATTGGGGGGTTTTTCGTGTTTCTTGTGTATAATGTAATGTACTCCTGGAGACTTCCAAGATTACTCCATATTCTCTCCTTTTTTGATTATTTGATACTGATGAAGTCGCTTACCTAGGTAATCTTACTGCCTTCTAATCGGAAACCACTTAATCTTACTTCGTACTTAGTTTCTCACTGTTACAAAAATTTTCTTTGGAAAAAATCGGAAAAGTGAAACGTGGCTGGGACGCCAACGCCACTGGTGAGAAATTAGTTTTGGAGAACACAGAACGTGATTATTTCTTTTTCTACTTTAGCTACTTCATGCAGGAACCATTTCAAGTGTTTTGTATTAGAGTTGCCGATCAGCTAAAGCATTGTAGTCTCCACGTTGGCTAATTGATTGAGGTCTCCAGGGCGTTAGTCTCCCATTGCCCCGGGTATGAACTTTCATCGCTTCTGTTGGTGACCCGCTTCCCGTAGAATGCTGGATTCGGTTCAGGAGTCGTGCCCGCAATCGGCCAGTCGGCCCAATTGGTGTGTGTTTTAGTTCCGGTTTAAGCGACATCCTTGTCCGATTCTGCTCCGATGAAGCTGGACCGACGGCGACCCTGAAGAGGGGAGCTCTTGAAAAAGAAAAAAATAAAGAAAAAAAAGGGTTCGTGAAATGAACCCGGATTAGGCCAGATACAGGTTTAACGCTGCCGGTAAGGAGGATCCCGGATGCACTTTGATATTCGTATTCGTATTCGAAAAAAAAAAAAAAAAAACCAAGTGCTGAATCGTCCCAGCAGATGTGTCGCAGATAGTGCAGGTGCACGGACGTGGTAATCTCGCTCTCAGATTACGGCATCAACGGCGCCGTGATATTGATGCAGGAAACCCTGCAAGTTGCCTGGATAATCTGGATGTGGTTGGCCGCGGCGTGACTGCGCCAGACGGTGCCCATTGGGGGATTTTCTCCGGACAAAAGGGGGTCAAAGCCATGGAGTATCCAACAAAATATCTTCAAGCCACAATCTGGCTTTACGTGGCATAGTCCTCTTTGAGGGCGCTAGCAGCGGCAAGGGCCTCTTCGTTGTTGTCATCCGTGCTTGGGTCTTGTTCTTCACTGATGACGTCTTTGTTTTCGACTTGCATTTCCTGCTCATCTGTGCCCTGGGGCAGACCCTGAATGCCCTGAGCACCCTCAGATTGGCCAGCTGTCTCGACTTTGCCCTCAATAGGCTCTTCAGACTTAGCAGCCTCGCTCGCTTCAGCGCGCTCTTTGGTTTCAACAGGCAGACCCTGAGCTCCATCGAGGGACTGGGAGATATCCTTGGTATCCCCAGAGGAAGTGAGCTCATTATTATCCTCAGTCGCTGCGACACTCTCGAACAATACCTGTAGGTTGTTGCCCTCTCCAATTTTGTCGAATGCAGCGAGCTTTCCTTTCGCGGCAAGACGTAAGATTCGCCAGGACTTGCTGGCCTTAGCGCCTTCGGCAATCGCCTTATCCTCGTCGGTCATCGCCATATCGATGTCCATTTCATCATCCATGATGCCCTTCAGGAACGAGTCCGCAGAAGGAACGCTGTAACGGTCGGATTCCTTGAGACGCTCAATATTGGCTAGCGCCTCGGTGTCGGCGAGGAACTTCAAATCGAGAGAGCCCATCGGGGACGGACGAAGGCGTTTATTGGCATACGCTTTGGTGGCATGCTCGCGGGAAGTGGTGTACTCCGCCGCCGAGATGGCCGGTCGTTCAATCAATGGACAGCCTTCGGCCTTCCACCGTACCCAGTTCTTGTCTCGAGACAAGACCGTGTCCACCATGCGATAGTAGAACTTGCCCCCGGGTCCTTGTTGCAGATATCCCTCGATGCTTTTTCGCATGCCGGTCGCCCACTTAGTATCCTCCTCGTTCAAAGTGAAACCGTAGAGAACGGACTTGTTCGTCGTATTGACCAGGCGTGATTTGGACTTTGATGTGAGAGAAAGCACAAAATCGAGGAGAATAAGAGCCTGGACAAGAACATGTCGTCGGAAGGCAGTGTCGCTGATCTCGAGGTCAAACAGATCCCGGCTGGTCAAGTACTTCGGATTGAAGCTGGTGGCGACTTCAGTACCGTCCGCGATGCGCTTGCGCTTGTTCGACTTGCGAGCATCTTCTGAGGCTCGGGCAGAGCTCTCGTTTTCCATCTCAGTGTTGATGTTCTTGAATGCAGCAAGCGTGGCTTCCATTCCAGTCTTGAACGAGGTAAACCGTTCAGCGTCGAACATCTTGCTCGGTGCGGAGAAATAGGCCTGAAGGCTCCAGAAAAGCGGATAGAGCGCGTTTAAGTCGACTTCGTCTGATTTCTTCTCATCACCCGTAGAAACAACAACCCTGGGAAATTTCGAGGTCTCAGCCTGGCCTGCCGCTGCCTCTCCGGGTGCCGTGGGTTCAGCCCTTTCACTCATTGTTGTATCCTGCCCCTTCTGCTCGGTAGACTCTTTCGCAATTTCGTCAAAAGTTGTAACATTCTCAGAGTGGAACTCGCCGCGAAGGTTAACCGAACTCTTGTCTCCAAGTGGGAAACTCTGGAAGAGATAGATAAACACCCGACCACAAAACACCGTATCTTCTGCGCGCGAGAGCCGGCGAAGAAGTTCGTTGCATGAGCGTAGAATAACTAAGCTTTTCTGTTTGAAGTGTTTCTTTCGCGGGGTCAGCTTTGCGACAGATCTAGTAGATAGGGAACCATGCTAACCTTGGTGATCCTCTCCCTTCGGGACTCCAAGTAGTCGAACACCTTGCGACAGCCATCAATGGTTTGACTATCCAAGAGCTCTTCAATGAGCCAGAAGATAAGGCCGGGCTCGCATTGTTCTGGTGGTTGTTAGAGCCGTATGGAGTGCGGGCGGAGTGCGGAGACTGACCATTATCAGAAAAGATGGAGACGATGTCAAGGAGATTCCAGATTTGAATGAAAGCGGGGCCATCGATGGAAGTCGAGGCCTATGACGAACTGTTAACAATGCCCTGGGGACTCTAGGGTTGTACAGGTCGTACCAAAACGCGATAGAACTTCTCGCGAAACGCGATTTCCACGGCCGCAATCTTAGTCTGTGGACTTAGGTGCTTTGCAGCCTTGTCATCCTCAGATGGCACTTGCCATATCGATTCGCCAAGGTGTGTTTCGGTCAAAGGGGGTTCGATCTGCTTGTCGGGCTTGACCTGCGCGGCGCGATCCAGGAGACTGTCCACTAGTCTTTTGTAGACCTGGACACCGGCAATGTCCTCGTTCGCCATTTTCTGAAGTGTTTACCCAGGCGCCTTCGTAAGGGACCCTTGAGGGGTTGTGTCAAAGTGTCGACTCGGACTGTCGTCTCGGGCGTGTTCGTAGGCGTCTTCTCGAGCGTCTTTTTGGGGGCCTTGGAATTTCCTTGATTGCAGTCTTCAGCTTCTTCTCAAGAGTCTCTTCAATCGTCCTTCGAAGACGAGTTACACGAGGAAGAAGAAAGTTTAGATGGGTGTGGGAAGGTGGGAAACAAAGTGGTCGGATTGATTGAGGTCTGCGGCTCGGCGGAATTGAAAGCCAAGACTTTTTGAAAAGCTCCCCCAGCTTCACCAATTCAGATGTTCCCGACTGCGCCAATCCACCCCTCCTTGACCAACTCCAATTTATTAGGTTAAGGAAACTATTGACTCCTGCGATGGCGCAGAGTCTCGAATCCAGGCCTACAGTGGTGGACTTTCGTGAAGAAAGCCCGTGGGTGCAGCTAGCCAAGGCCCACTGGCTGAACACGAAGGTCCGCAAGGCCAAACCAGATGTCATCAAGAAGCAATTGTGGGATCCTTTGGAAGCAGAGGATTTCAACAGTCGCTCGCTATTGATACTCGAGAACTTGAACATTCTTGAGAAGTACGTTATCTGCATTCATGCCTACAGGGCTAACGCTAACCGTTCTCTAGGTTCCTTTGGCCGACTTACACAGAGGATGCGTCAAATCATCATGTAATGTTGATTGCATTGATCGTCAGCGTGAAGCATCGGGAGCACTTGCCGATATGGGGTGAGTCAATGCGACAAGATCTATAACGCGGCGAAGCTAACAGTTGCAGATATCTTCTCCGACCGCGCCGATGACTTCTCCAATCTCTTCCACCGTATTCTCTCCATGAGCATTGATATTTCACTTCCGACTCGCTCTCGACTCTCTATCATATCGTTTATTATCAGCGCCTTCCAGTCGCTCGAGAACGTCCTGATCCGCAAAGAATGCGCGCCGCTCGTTTCTATCTCGGTCTGGCACAGCCTGGCCAGTGAGGAGACTAGAGATCGTATTGTTGCAAAGGCTCCAACACTGAAAAAGGCATGGAGAGCCTCTGCGAAGCGATACGACGCTGGAGATGAAGCAGCGAAGGCAAAGATGCGATTCGAACGTTCATGGCTATATACGATGCTCTTGGATTTCCTTCATAGGTTGAACGGACCCGAAAAGGACCAGGCTGAGAACTTGCTATACTGTGAACGTTTCCTTGAGCTCTTGGTGGATCTCGAAAGTCAGCTTCCCACTAGACGCTACGTGAACACGCTGTTGAAGGACCTCAACCTTCTGTCGGTTATTCGCCTTTCGCAGCTCTACCGTGTGCCTGATAACGCTCTCCTTCGCGACTTCCACAGCCTTCTCAAACATTTTGTCGAATTTGCAATTGATGATTACTCTGGTGAGGCTCTTTCTCCCCAGGGAGTCTACGACCTGCATTGCCAGGAATTGGCCCAACTGCAAAGAACCTCAATGAAGTTCTTCAAAGACAAGCTTACGATTCTCGCGCTCTCCAATATGGGGTCAATTGCGCAGCGAGCGGATCTAGAGGGACAGCTATCTTCTCTAGACGAGTCGGAACTCCAGAGCCTTTGCTCTCATCTAGGATTCCGCACAAGCTACCCAAAATCTTCGCACGTCACTCCAGACCGTCAGTTCTATCTGGAAGTCTTGGCATCTTCTTATGAACGCAAGGTGCCCTTCCAAGAAGTTGTCGAGAAGTTAAGTCCACTTCCGACGGAAGAAACCCTCTACGACCCGGCCTTGCTGAGAAATGAGACATACGACGGATCGAGGCCTCTGGCAATCCCAAAGTTGAATCTCCAGTATCTGAGTCTCGGAGATTTCCTTTGGCGCTCCTTCCTTCTCTACCGATCAGAAGCATTCTTCCAAATCCGCAAGGACATGGAGTCCCTCGTTAAACGCATGCAGCCAAAGGCAACACGCGATGGAACCTTGAACTTTGAAGGATTCTCTCGAATGGCTATTCCAATTTCAAAGCCTGCTATCATTGATGTCGCACCACCAAAGGTCGGGGCAACAACCCCGGCCTTTGTTCGAGCGGAGATTGCGATAGAAGTGGGAAGACTTGCAGATAATGTTAGGAGAGAATGGGACTCACTCCGCCCCGATGACGTTGTCTATCTTTTGGCGGTCCAGTCCAGCTCGTCACAGTCGGAACAAGGTGCATCTGAAGCCCCTCGGATGACCCACCTTCGAACGGCCGAGATCGTACAGGTACTTGACGAGCAAGGCCGCGTATTGCGACAATCTACTGGCCAGGCAAATGGCTCTCAACCTAGAGCACGATCGAGGAGATTGATCGTAAACTTGGACGCGGCTGCATTCAAAGCCGACAAGGACCAGCAGGCCCACGGCAAACCGGACATTTACCCCCTCATCAACGTGGTTGCACGGAGAAAGGGCAGGGAAAATAACTTCAAGTCAATTCTGCAGACGATGCAAAAGCTTATTGTCTCTGATATGACGCTTCCTTCCTGGCTACAGGACATCTTCCTGGGCTATGGAGATCCCGCTAGTGCTCGATACACGCAGCTGCCAAACAGACTTAGCACTGTCGACTTCCGAGACACACTTTTGGATTGGTCTCATTTGGTGGAAAGCTTCCCGGGCATTGAACCTTCGGGGGCTGAGAATGCCAGCTTTGGCCCGCCCTACGTACTTGAATATGTTAACCAAGAGTCTGCAGCAGAGCCTCACGCGCCGAAGAAGCGACGCCGAGAACAAGCCGCAGAGACAGAGCTGGCGCCTAGCAGTATGCGTGTTTCCACATATAAGCCACCAAACCCTGGTCCCTACCCCGTCGACACTCCAAAATTGAACAAGATCCGATTCACCCCGGCCCAAGTGGAAGCCATCGCATCTGGAACACAGCCTGGGCTCACCGTCATCGTGGGACCGCCTGGTACTGGAAAGACCGATGTCACCACCCAAATCATTAACAACATTTACCATAACTTCCCCAATGAACGAACACTGCTCATTGCACACAGCAACCAAGCCCTCAATCAATTATTCCAGAAAATCATTGCCCTTGATATTGATGAACGGCACTTGTTGCGACTCGGACACGGCGAGGAAGAATTGGACACTGATTCCAACTACAGCAAGTACGGTCGAGTCGAATCCTTCCTTGACAACCGCAACCACTATCTGTCAGAAGTGATGCGCTTGGCAGCATCAATTGGGGTCGAGGGTGCGCATGGAAATTCATGCGAGACTGCAGGCTACTTCAATACAGTTTACGTGCAGCCAACATGGGCCAAATTCTGGGATCGAGCCAATTCCGAAGGAACATCAAATGAAGATATTGTCGCATCCTTCCCGTTCCAATCATACTTTGCAAATGCTCCCCAGCCCTTATTCGAAGCTGAAGCCGCGAAGGAGGCAATCATCGACACTGCTGCAGGCTGCGAACGTCACATCGCTCGAATTTTCTCTGAGTTGGAGGACATCCGGCCATTCGAGATCTTGAGACAACCTCGCGATAAAGCGAACTATCTCCTCGTAAAGGAGGCACGAATCATCGCGATGACCTCGACCCATGCAGCTATGCGCCGGCAAGAAATTGCCGATCTAGGCTTCCACTATGATAATGTGGTCATGGAAGAAGCGGCGCAGATTACTGAAGTTGAGAGTTTCATCCCCAACGCTCTGCAAAACATGAAGAACGGCGAACTTCCTCTCAAGCGAGTTGTTCTATGTGGTGATCACCACCAGAACTCGCCCATCATTCAAAACATGGCTTTCCGTCAATATGCTCACTTCGAGCAAAGTCTCTTCTTGCGACTGGCGCGGTTGGGTGTCCCAGTGATCAACTTGGATAAGCAGGGACGCGCACGACCTAGCATTGCAGAGCTCTTCCGCTGGCGGTACAAGGAACTCGGAGATCTTCCGGTGGTCGAAACTGCCCCCGAGTACCAGCAGGCCAATGCCGGGTTCCAGTTCGACTACCAGTTCATCAATGTCCCCGACTACCAGGGTTCTGGAGAGCGAGAACCGACACCTCACTTTATCCAGAATCTGGGTGAAGCCGAGTACGCAGTGGCCATGTATCAGTACATGCGACTCTTGGGCTATCCTGCTTCTAAAATCTCGATCTTAGCCACATATGCTGGGCAAACAGCTTTGATCCGGGATGTATTGAGTCATCGCTGTGGAAAGAACCCCATGTTTGGAATGCCCAAGATTGTGACGACAGTGGATCGCTACCAGGGAGAGCAGAATGATTGTGAGTTGACTTCCACCCAAAGCGTATTTGCACCACTCAAAATATCGGAATTGCTAATATTTTTCTAGACGTGATCCTTTCTCTCACCCGAACTCGCAGCGTCGGATACCTGCGCGATGTTCGCCGTCTGACCGTAGCTCTCTCCCGCGCACGACTGGGTCTGTATATCCTCGGCCGACGGGAAGTCTTCGAATCGTGCTACGAACTCAAGCCTGCATTCGACCTTCTTCTGCAACGACCGGATAAGCTCATGCTCGCGCCTGGCGAGATGTTCCCGTCGTCGCGGGAAGCCAACGCCGCTATTGAGGGCACGCCGATGGAAAGTGTCGAGCACCTTGGACAGTACGTGTTTGAGATGACGCAGGCCAAGGTCAAGGCTATGGGTGATGGTGATATCACCATTGAGGATGCGGCGCCGGCTGGCGAAGATGACTATTTGGATGAGGATGAGGCTATGGGAGCTGCCGATGGGGATGAAGATATTGTATGAATTGTTTCGCAAGTTAAATGGTAACAGCAGCACCCAATAAAGGGATTTGTTGGATGATCGGGACTACTCCACGTTTTCTTCTTCTTTGCATTCTGAGAGGGCTCTTGAAAGGGCAGTTCATTTTACAGATTACATGGTTATCTACTACATGACAGCACTCAGTAAATGAAACTTGCGTAGAATTTCTAGTCTCAGGCAGAATGGTATCATTTGAGGATATGAACAGACTCATTGTGTTCTATAATCGGTCTTCTCTGGCGACTCGGATTTGCTCTTCTCTTCGGACGTCTTTCAATGTTCTCAATTACTTGAAGTAGATGTGAGACTTGTTCGATCAAAACGCTCCGGTTTCATCGATCGTAACACCCGATTTCGCTCTCATTGGTCCTTGAGCTTGTTCATTTCCTCCACAATATTATTGGGATCCTTCCAAGCCTGGGTCACATACCTAAGCGACATTAGCAGTTTATTTTCGAAAATAGGATAGGCTACACACTTGGTGTGGCTCCCACGGGCAACGACCTGTCCGTTGGGGTCCGTGAACTTGATGTTCGTGAAAGCAAGGGTCTTGCCAACTAAACGCGGCTAGTTAGTTGATGGCCAACATATTAAGCAAAAGAGATGCGATGAAGAAGTCAGATAGCGTACATTTATCACAAGTCACCTCCTGACGTTAAAAGTTAGTACCCGTTTGGTAAGACTGAGAGGGATAGATGGAGAAAGAAAAGACATACGGCTAGGATTCGGTCACCAACTTTGCCACCTGAGTTCAAGTATGTGACTAGAGGGGTTTATTAGAAACAGAGAAGTTGGATGGGACACCTATTTTATACACTTACCGTTCAAGTCTGTTGACACACCCGTCGAGAACAAGCCGCGAGATGCCACAGCTAATGAGCCTCCGAGGTCGACTAGAACATATTTTAGTCAAGTATCACAAATCAAGTGCCACACAGAATGATCTCCTACCCATGCTTGCAATGGTGCCTCCATGGAGGATATTCAGACGGTTCTAAATGATATAGATGTCAGAGACAACGTTCGATGCGAGAAGTTGGGTCTTTAAGAAGGCTCCCAACTATGATTTCTAGAGAGACTGCAGCACAAAGAGACATACTGTATGCTGCTTCTGAATATCCAGCTCAAAGTTGACCACACCGGGCCTAGCGGCTGTAACACGGAGCTATAGTAGAGGTCGGTGATTAGTTCAATGAAACTGCTAGCAAACCGGTTCAGACTTGCATTATTCAATAGGCTTCAATCGAATTGAAGTGATATGTTAGTTACTTTCTAATATTTCAAAGGTTAAGGCAAGTTGGGACGAATTCCATACCGAGGCTCCAGACCCGAGGTAGCTCGGAAGGACTCCCAGACCTATAGATAGCGATATGCGTTAGTAGGAAGTGAATGATAGGCGATGAAGGTCTTGTTAATTACCGAGCGGACAAATTTAAGAGAAGCCATTTCTAAAAAAAAGTGACAAATTGACAAATGTCTTGGAGATGGAATGATATAGGGAGAAGTCAGCAAGTCCAACATTCTACTTGACCCGGCGACTCGGGAGCACCCCGGAACTGCACTTTATGGCCGCTTCGGTCACCGTACCAGCGTCATTTCATCCAACCACTTCACCCAGACACTTTTTTCTCTTCAGTTGCCTGAGAACTTGGTTTCTCACAGCTCACTATGGCGAGTGCAACATCCCGTCCTCTAGAGTACCTGGAGGGTCTCCCCGGGACGACTTTTTATAAGCTATACCAACAACCATCCACAGCCCTTGCGATCTTCCGGCGCATGCTGCCCGATCTAGGTACATTGAGCTCATCCACACGGAAGGGAATGCTGTGCTAACAGTGCATATAGCAAAATGTTTTGTGATGGCTCTACTATATCTCAAAGACCCTCTTCCAACAGCTGATCTGGAAGTTTGGGTCAACTCAGAGAGCAAGAAGTGAGTGGCGTATCTGCCAGGTCTGGCTCCAGTCATTACTGACAGTTCACGCAAGGGAACGGGATAATGCGCTTTCAATATTGGGTCGACTTCACATTCTATCTACAACCCTCACAGGTGAAAATGTCCGCGCATACATGATCACTAACCCATTCGCTGCTTCGCTTCGACAAGCTCTGATGGGTGCCGAGGACTCTCACTCTTTCGGTGTATTCTCCCAAGCTCCGGAACACACCCTGACCTCGATCGCCGACTTGGACGAATATGCTAGACGACAGTGGGAAGGTGTTATGGGGTACATGGTTGGAACTAGTGCCTTGAGTGGACAGCGCGACGCGGTCAATTTGAGCAAGGGTGTCAAACAGCTTCTTCAAGCGGGACACCTAGTTGAGATCCGAGGCAACCGTGTCGACATCACCAAAGATGGGTTCGGATTTGTGCTCCAGGACGTGAACACCCAGGTCTGGCATATCTTGATTCTTTATGTCGAGAGCGCCGAGGCCATCGGCATGGATAGCGTCGAGGTTCTCTCGTTCCTGTTCCTCCTGAGTAGCCTGGAACTCGGATCGTCTTACGACAAGAGCCACATGACACCCAACCAACTTCGCACTCTCGCAGACCTCGCCGATTTTGGTATTGTCTACCAGGAAGACGCCGATGCGACACGCTTTTATCCCACCCGTCTCGCAACTACACTTACATCTGACTCGAGCGCTCTGAGCAACCCTGTCACAGGCTCTCTCACTGGGCCAGTGGGACCGTCTGGTGGCTCTGGCTCTGGGTTCATCATCATCGAAACCAACTACCGACTCTACGCCTACACCTCATCACCCCTACAAATATCCCTTATCTCCCTCTTCACTAACCTCAAATACCGCTTCCCCAATCTGGTCACCGGCAAAATCACCAGACAGTCTGTCCGTCGAGCCATCGAGATGGGAATCACTGCCGATCAAATTATCTCATATCTATTATCGCACGCGCACCCACAGCTGCGAAAACATAGCGCTGCTCAATCCAACGGCAAGGGTGTCCCGGCATCTGTGCTCCCGCCTACCGTGACAGATCAGATCAGACTGTGGCAGCTGGAGCGGGACCGTCTCCGGGCCACGGCGGGATTTTTGTTCAAGGATTTCACCAGCTTGACCGAATACCAGGCCCCTTGTCAGTATGCCGCGGAGATTGGTGTGCTGGTTTGGAAGTCAGATCGGAAGCGCATGTTCTTTGTCACGAGGCATGAGCAGGTGGCTGCATTTTTGCGAAGTCAAAAGGTAGGCGGGAAGTAACATCGTTACATAAGGCATAAGACTTCAGTCACTATGAATTTAGAAAAAGCAGAAGACAAGATCTTCGGGGTGTTATGGAGACTGGAAAGCATGTTACGAAATTACGACCCATGGCCGTTCGGCTGTGATATAAAAATTGTACAATAAACAATGAAAGATTATGATCAAAGAGACTACCACCCCTTGCCGCTTTTTGATCACTGCGCTACTAGGCCGAACAATGAAAGAAATGCAAACTATTAAGCTGATCTAGACTTAATTTCAAACCGAAATTTACCTATTAGCAGAAACAAATTGAAATCTCAACATCTCATCCATTCCTGCCATATCCACCAAGCTCCCTCCTTCTTTCTCAAGACCAGGTATTACAAACGTCCATGGATACTCAGCGCAGTCTCAAGTACTTAGTAAAGCATAACCTGAGTCCGGCTGCTCAGCATAACCAGAGCATGATTTGAAAATGATTTAAGCATAACCCAGCATTCACCGAGTTTCATCTGACTACTTGTAAATCCAGTACATACTGCACATGTGCTACCCATATACCTACGTACCAATCTTCTGCTTAAAAGTCACCCACTCACCCCCAACCCTCCTCCGATAAGTAACATAAGTATGCCCCCCAACATCATCCGGCAGAAGAACCCTAACATCCGAGACCCTCGCCTCGGCCGGCACCTTCGGCACAAGCAAATCCTCATTCCGAGGCAGAATATACCCAACAGACGAATTGACACAGACATCGCCATCATAAAAGTCCCCCTCTTCAACCTTAATAATCTCCTCCACAACATCCGCCAAAAGCGAACCATTCCACAGCCCCTCCCGATGCGGCGCAGCCCTTAACACCCTCACAGCCTGCCGCCGGATCCGCGGAACACGGCACTTGGTAGCCGTGTAATATACAGGTGGGATGTACCCCATCTCAACGGTGAACCCGTTCCTAGTATAGTCCAGTGTCTGCATAAAGTAGTTGGCTATGGAGGGGTTTTCAAGCAGTTCTAGTAGAGAAGCTTCTAGGATGGTGTTCATGCCGGACACCTCCTTGAAGTTCTGGAAGATGGCTTTCAGCTCGTCGGATGCGCTGGCTATCTTAGAGAAATCATTTCCGTGGAATGCTATTGCCGACCAGCTTTTCCATATATCGAGGAAGCCAGTCATTATTCTGATGAAGCTCTCGACGAAGCCGTCGAAGATCAGCTCGGATTCCGCTTCGTCTGGCAAGAGGCAGGTTGAGGCCATTATTGTGGCCATCTCGTGGTGCACCTGTAGGAGGAGGTAGCCGGTTTGGTCTTTTTCTGATATCTTGTTGGTTTCGAGGCGTGCGACCGAGACGGTGTATGTTTTATGCCAGAGGGATAGGTCTGCGAGGATTCTGCTTTGTGTGTTGAGCATTTGTTGGTTGCTGGTTGGGGTCTGGGATGCGTGGTGGTCGTGGGAATAGCTTTTTAGGCAGTGGACTCTGTTCAAGAGGTCGTCTAGGCTGCGTCTTGCTTCTGGGAGGGAGGTGAATATATAAGGGAGACTGGCAGTGTGCGGGTTTGTTGTTACAAGATACATGTGTGAAGGCACATGGCCGAACATGGCTGATTGAATGCCTAGTCGGGAATAGGCGTCGACTAGGGCGTTGTAAGCGAAATCTTCTTCGGGGGATAGAATGGTCGGCATCATGGATGACGGAGAACGTGTTGCAGATATATCGGAGAGAAGCTTCAGGCCATATTGGAGATGTGCACACCCCATCTGATACTGCCCGCGCATGTATTCTAGAGTGATAAAGAGCATGCATGTAATCAGCGCTATCCGGAGAGAATAGCTATTGTTGGTTGTATTGGTGCGTAGATGTTGAATTGCCTTGTTATATTGCTGCAGAGTGAAACGCTCCACATCATATTTATTTAGCCCGGTGACATATCGCTGCTGGAACCGATGCGTAGACGCCAAGGCAATGACAGCATGGCGCACGGCGGGTTCCTGTGCGCTAGCTTGGAAAATTAAGGACTCCCAGAAGTCGGACGGAAATAAACCAGCGAACTTCCTTGCAGTTCGTTTGATTAGCCAGTCGAAGCACAGCTGTTCCTCGTGGCCGAGGTTGCCGGCTGGAACCGGTGTGCAGTAGACTGATAGAGCCTTGTTGCTCTGTGGCTGCCCGTATGGAGTTCCACCTCCTCCCCAAATACCATAGCCGTCGCAGACTCGTCTGGTTGATACACAGCGTCGGCAAGCTGGTCGGCCTTCATCACATTTGACCCGGCGGATTCTTGACCCAATTAGGTAGAGCTTAAATGAGGATGGGCAAATACTTACTTGCAGGTTTTGCAGCCTGTTTTGGACTTTTTGCGGACGAATGGGATTTGTCCGTGCATATCTGCTGTTGAGGAATAAGGCAACATTGGAATCTCGGCTGGCTGAAACACAACGCAGGTGGAGTCAGCTACAAACGAGAAATACAACATAATAAACTGTGGATAACCTTGGAACTATGCCAAACGTACCAATAGGCGTTGGTGTGCTTGGCATGGATCGGGTTAGACGGAGTGGAACTGATCGGAGTTAATCCTTAACTACGCCAATATAAGATTGGTGTGCTCGCTTTTAATTTATTTTGATTGGCTGGGAGTTATTAAATGGCTCCGCCTGAGCATACAAGGTATGTATATCGCTTCAGGGATGTGAATGGCGTCCTTTCTAATGGACTCAGTGGATAGACTCAATGATCATTGGAAGTTAGGATTGAAAAGAGACTTTTCGGGTTACGTGTACGAATATAAAAAGCCCCGTTGATTCCTGTTATGGGGGGTATTATCTTTTTCACTACAATATTACAATATTCCAATTATATTGTTCACATCTTCTCATCTGGGTTCTCTTTAATATTATTCCAGCCATGTCTCTTCCAACTCGATCTCTTGGCCGCAACGGCCCTCAAGTCCCCGCAATTGGTCTTGGACTCATGAGCCTCGGCAGTTTCTATGGATTTGCCGGTTCCCTCGAAGACAAGGTAGCTTTCCTCGAGCATGCCCATTCGATCGGTGCGCGATTCTGGGATACAGCCGACATGTACTTTGACAGTGAGGATGCAGTGGGAGAGTGGGTGAAGAGGTCAGGAAACCGCGATGACATCTTCCTGGCTACCAAGTTTGCCATCCAATACGACGCCGCCGCAGGTGGTCTAACAGTCCGCTCTGACCCCGAGTATGTCAAGGCTGCTTGTGAGAATAGCCTGAAGAAACTCGGGGTTGAGACCATTGATCTTTACTACTGTCATCGGGTAGATGGCGTGACACCCATTGAGAAGACTATCGAGGCTATGGTTGAGTTGAAGAAGTAAGTCACACCCCTTCGGTTTAAGAGGCTCTAAAACTGATAAACTATCAGCCAAGGAAAAATCAAACATCTTGGATTATCTGAATGTTCGGCTGCAACTTTGCGCCGTGCCCATGCCGTTCACCCCATTGCCGCGTACCAGGTAGAATACAGTGCGTTCGCCTTGGACATTGAATCGTCCTCCGCCGATCTTTTGGCTACCTGCCGTGAACTTGGTATCACTGTCGTTGCATACAGCCCCGTTGGCCGAGGTCTCTTGACTGGACAAATTCAATCGTTCTCCGATATCCCCGAAAATGATTTCCGCCGCAACTTCCCCAAGTACGCACAGGAACACTTCCCGAAGATTCTTGAACTCGTTCAGGGGCTGAAAGATATTGCCAATAACCACGGCAGTACTCCTGCCCAGGTTGCTATCGCGTGGCTTCTTGCTCAGGGCTCTGACATCATCCCTATTCCCGGAACAAGATCTATCAAGAATCTTGATGAGAATACCCAGTCCGTCTTTCTTAATTTGACAGATACGGAGCTGCAAGATATTCGGGCATTGATCTCGCGGACTGAGATCCCTGGATTGCGGTATCCCGCTATGTGAGTTTGTCCTTGTAATCCACGTGGACATGTTGCTAATATTATTTCAGCATGATGGACAACGTGTTTGGTGATACTCCGCCACTCTAGGTCTAGCAGAGTCTCTTCTAATTTATATTGATCTACGATGTAGTGTTTTTGTTTAGTATAGCATATATTTATCTATGAAAAACATGCTATACCATTGAAAGATTTATTTATACCAAGTAAATTTTTATTTAGATTGTACCTGATATATACATACCCACCTAGGCACTCTCGCGTGGCTTCCTGATATTACCGATTGTTGGTTACTTTGAGTAACTACTTTACATAGTTAGCCTGCACTTAGTTTTCTATGAGCTCATAGTTTAGGTCACTCGCCGTTGATTGGTCAATTTGAGAACACATTGGCGTTCGATTCGGAAGAGGACTCAACGGATTACCTAGGTATTTACCATGTGGTTAATTAATTGGTCAAGGAAGCACAAAGAGTGATTTACGAGTGTCTAAGAGCCCCAGAGGCTTCAACGCGTTGTGTATCTACTATGAAGTGGAGTGGATATTGCATAAAATCGCGTTTAGAACTAAACCGATTTCGCTCTTTTTAGAGAGATTGGGCGCTGTACCTAGCCCGAGCCGACTAATAATTGGCCATTTTGAGTACACCTGTCTTTCGTTCTGATTGGTCACTATGCGTTCACTTTTATTTCCTATCACTGATTGGACACATCCAGGACATACTGGAAAGGTATATTATGCTTTATTTGTTTCTTTACGTCCTCTTCAATCAAATTCTTGCTCATTGCCTCTGTCGTCATTCCTGTGGAAGACATAGAAAATCACCTACCAAACCTTGCAAAGGTCGCAATTTACTGGTATCAAACAATCGCCCTCTCCCTTTCATATTTACAGATGATTCCAAGACTTGAAAAATGAAGCTCCCAGAGACGATAGCGCCAAGGTCCGAGCACAGTTCATCCACGATGGATGCTTTGGACGCCCCGTATAAAAAGGAGACTCTCACTGGCAACCAGTACTCTTCTACTTCCGATGTTGAAAAACCATCGCCGCATCTCCCCGCAACAGGCGACCTAGAACCTCTCAACATCGAGATCACTTATCCCGAGGGTGGTCGTGATGCCTGGTTGGTGGTATTGGGTGCATGGTGTGGCTTAACCTCATCACTGGGTATCTACAACACATCTGGTGTGTTCGAGGTCGTTATATCCAAAGTGATATTACCGGAGGCTTCTTCGTCTACTCTTGGCTGGATATTCTCAGTCTATGCCTTCGTGAACTGGGTCTGCGGAGTACAAATCGGACCGACCTTTGATGCCATGGGCCCGCGTGCACTGATGGTTGCCGGGACTATTTGCACGCTAGTTGGGATTTTTACACTCAGTGTCTCCACAGGTAAGATCGGTTCTCATTTAATACCACATGCAATCGTTCATGCTCATACACTCTGCTGATATACATGTTCCATTGCTAATGATGCTATAGAATATTACCAGATCTTCTTGTCATTCTCCATTATGACCGGCATCGGCTCATCCCTTCTCCTGACCCCATCGATGGGCTCCGTTGCTCATTGGTTCATGGAACGTCGTGGCCTTGCCAGTGGTATAGCATTCATAGGAGGCGGTTTTGGTGGTGTTCTCTTTCCCCTGATGATACAATCACTCCTCCCTCAAGTTGGCTGGGGATGGTCGATCCGAATCCTCGGATTTGTGCTTCTTGTACTCTGCGCTATCAGCGTAGCATGTTGCCGAAGCAGAATCCCTCCCCGAAAAGGAGCTGAAACAACTTGGCGAGACACATTGCCAGATTATAAAATCTTCCTGGATGGAACAGGAGCCATGGCACTCACAACCTCCGGAGTCCTTTTGACGGATTTGGCATACTTCATCCCGATTACTTACATACCACGTTACTATATCGATCGACAGCATCTGTCTGACGAGGAGGCCCTGACGGGATCGTCGGCGTTTGCATACCAGCTTCTCGCGATTCTCAATGCTGCTTCATGCGTTGGCCGATACGTGGCGGGCGACATGGCGGATCGATTTGGCAGATACAACACCATGATTGTCTCATTGCTTTTCTGCACAGTATCAGTTTTAGGTTTCTGGTTACCAGATATCCTCGCACCAGACCTCGATTCCTACTCACTACTGGTAGTCTTTATCCTACTATTTGGGTTCTGCAGCGGTTCAAATGTTAGCTTGACTCCAATATGCCTGGGCCAGCTTTGTGAAACTCAAGAATATGGACGATATTATGCGAGCTGTTTTACGGTAGTATCCTTTGGGGTACTGGCAAGTATCCCCATTGCCGGGGGTCTTTTAGATGCGGTGGGGGGCACAGGGAAAGAAAAGTATTGGGGAGTCGCTCTTTTTGCTGGACTCAGCTATGTGGGCGCTTTTTTGTCTTTTCTATGGGTCAGGATCAAAGTGAAGGGGAGAGATTGGAGGATAAAGTGGTAAAACACCAGGTTTTCGCGGGTTCAAAGACCATAAAAGGCTCGCAACAAGGTATTAGATCAGCCCCGACTCTCATATACCAGGACTGATAATGTTTCAATGCAACATATTTCCGAGACTGTTTCACTTGATCATCCTGATGGACCCTATCTTGTCAATATTCCATCGAGACTTCTATATAATCGGTAATCCGTATTGATAATCTCAGGAGAGACCGGGTTTTCCCCGGGCGGTGAGTCTCCCTAACAAACTTTGGGATGCGGTGGAGCTTCCCGAGGTCCCGGAGAGTTAACCTTCGAAGTAATTCCAAGGGACAAAACCTACTAGTAACCTCATCCTATGTCCCTACATTCCAATGTAAAAAAAAAATAGTCCTCTCACCATGCAAGCACAACCTTCGACATCGATCGGTTCCGATCAGTTCCAAACTTCCCACGCTCGTTGGCGCGCCCTCACACACCGCACTCCTTCCTCCCACTCTTCCTTTCTCTACGGCGTCAAATCCACCAAGATCTACTGCCGCCCAACCTGTCCCGCTCGCCTTGCTCGAAGAGCCAATGTTGTCTTTTACGACACAGAAGATCAAGCGCGACGCGATGGCCACCGGCCGTGCAAGAGATGTCAACCGGATAATGCGAGCTTCGTTGGAGAGAGGGAGGAGGTTGTTACAAGGGTTCTAGCGCTTTTGCGGACTAAGCGGGATGATCATGATCTGACAGTGAAGCGAGGCTTGAAAGAGTTAGCACAAGAGGTCGGTGTAACGCCGAGTTATCTTTGCCGTGTGTTCAAGAGGACGATGGGGCTTACACTAGGAGCGTACATGAGAGAGTTTGAGAGGGAGGTAAGCGATAGCAAGACAGAGAGGGAGGTTCAGTATCCCATCACAGTTGGGTCTGGTATAGGTGCTGCGGCGACGGGACTCTGGACGCCAGAAACAACGGCAGGGAGTCCCATGGCACCCGTTGAGGGTCCGAAGGAAGAGATGGCAGAGCAGCAAGTGGGCAATGTTGCAGAGGCTCTGGACTTGAACTTCGATTTTGACGAGTGGTTCTGGACTGGAGGCTTCGTTCAAGAAGGCTTCTGGGATGAAGGCGCCTTGAATGATAACTTGAACGCAGAGGCTCTGAATCATGGCGTGTACAGATGGGATATATAAGGGGGTTGATATCGTTTGGGTACATACATGCTTGCAACAAGTGTGCATATTTGGTACATACTTAACTTTTACTATTCGTGTACTTTCTTGTATACTTGAAAGTTTTTGTATCTAGCGTCTTCCTACCCTCATCGACTAACATGACCCTATTTTGGTCTTTTTTAGGTACTTTCATTGGTATTTAATCAGTAACCTCGGGAACGTCTAATTACCGCGTATAACAAGCATCGAATAAGCACCTGGGCATATAATAAGCACCCACCAAGCATTTCAATAAGGCTATTCTACATGTGATCAGCCGTTCTAAATCTGAATCTGTGCTAACATCTATAAATGGAAAGTTGTATAAAACTGCGAATCTATAACATAGTCTCAGCCTCGGCCTATAAAAATAGACCGAGAAACTCCTAACGAAAGTACAGTATCTCGTATACAATATTATTGTAACCCCTCACATCGAAAGAAACACGGCAAGTGGGTCATATTATAATACCCTGTGGACGAATTGTTGATCTTCTTTACAATAAATTCAGCCGACTATTACACTTGGCCCACTTGGCACCCCCCTTGGGGGGCCACAACCGGGGCGCGGAAACCAGCCTCCAATAAATTAGGGGAAACCCCGCGCCACTAAAAAAAAATAAAACACGTCACGGTCCGTGTGTTTTCTTCTTCCCATACAACATATCAGATCTTCCCAATGAGGTCATGTCCTCACTCAGCAATTCCAGCCCAGGGAACTGGATCACCGGCAGCTACACGGGCAACAGTATTGGTGTCCGCATCACGATCGCAACATTTGTCGGAGTCGCATGGTACAACGTGATCGAGCTAGTCGTGCTCATCTTCCTAACCTTCAAACGCTATGAAGGCCCCTATTTCTGGAGTATGCTGGTAGCCAGCGTTGGAATCCTGCCGTATTCGGTCGGCTACTTGATCAAATTCTTTGGTCTGACAACTGCAACTTGGGTCCCCGTCACGCTGTTAACAATCGGCTGGTGGACCATGGTAACCGGCCAGTCGTTCGTGCTGTATTCGCGCCTCCACCTGGTGATCCAGAACTTGCGCGTACTGCGCATGGTGAGAACTATGATCATCTCGAACATTTTCCTGCTGCATATACCCACAACCGTGCTCACATACGCGGCCAACTTCTCCAGTTCTGCTGCCTCGGTTGCGGGGTACGATGTCATGGAGAAGCTACAGCTGACGGGCTTCTGTGTGCAGGAGGTTATCATCTCTGGGTTGTACATGTGGGAGACGAATCGCATGCTGCGCTTGAATCAGGACCATGTTAGTCGCAAGACTATCTTGCAGCTGCTCGCCGTCAACGTGGCTTGTATCCTCATGGATATCGCGTTGATGATCATCGAGTTTAGGAACTACTATATCTACCAAACGACCCTCAAGGCCACGCTATACAGCATCAAACTGAAGCTCGAGATTGCAGTCCTCGGCAAGCTGGTCAATATCGCCCACCAGCACATGTGGAGATCCTCGTCTTTCACTACCGGTGGCGGGCAGTACCCGTCTTTCGTTGACCCGAGCCGTGCCTTGCACGATTTCAGCCATGCAGACTCTTTGGCTACCAGCTCGGGATCCAAAGGCCGCACATCCGGAACTGAGGCTATCGACAGCGACGTTCCATGAGCTTGGGTGTATTTCTACCTCTCTCAAAGTCCTCTACCAAGCCAAATGACCAACTTGGTCCATCCCACAGTATTGCAATATCACCTTGCTGTGCGTGAGGCGATCATCACCCGAAGTGGTCCCACTCCACCGTCGCCAACAACGACGCAACGGCCAGCATTCGCTTCGCGCCTGTCGCTCAAACTTTGACCTCCCCTCTGAGGCTGAGGCTTAGCTAAATCGGTAATCATCCATGGAATACCCCGCGCTGCCCCGCCTACATTGAGTCATTCATCCGAATGACCGAGAGCGAACAAATTGGCTGCATGGAAAGCGAATGTATTTTCGAGCATGCTGGAATGCCCCCCGCGCAAGCCCGGGAGAGACTAGTATTTATCTTCATCCGGCAGAGATAGACATATCGGAATGCCATAATCTCATCGCTCTGAAGCTACTTTTGGGAACACGTCGAGCCTTCTGGTAAAAATAAATTTCTACGACTTGGGAACAATCACCGCTGAGTGTAAATGTTTGGGGAGATACATTCTGGCATATACAAGACTGTTCGTCTTTCTGTAGGGCCCGGGCCACTTGTGCACTACATAAATTCATAATAGGTTGGCCTAGGAATTTGTCGCTACAGAGTATACTGTAAGATAGGAAAGTACTGGAAATGGGCTAATGACCTTCGAATATATGTTATTTTCAGCCAATAAATTAGGCCTTTTTACTTCGTTATGCAAATATAGACGACTATGTGTTAAGAAAGGCGATAGTTTGTAGTTCCGAGGTCTAATCGTCCAGGGACAAGTAACTTGAAATGTTTCTCCAAGGTCCTTTTAACCTGATTTCCACACACACCTTTTCAACACACACCATTTTACGCCATAAAGTGAGATCGGCTGTATAGTTCCAACCGAAATGACCGCCTTCTAGGCGGGCGATGTACAATGATATCTCCAGTCCGATATTAACCAACTCAGCCCCGATAACGTCATTTTCATATTCCAACCGAAAAAATCCCGAAGAAAAAAAAAAGTCGAACGAAAAAGTCCAAAATTCTCTTTTGTGTCCTTTGCCGATCCGAGGTGAAGCGCCTACAACCGGCCCGGTGATGTCGGGAGTGGGGGAGATAGCGGATAAGGCACACACAAGATGTTGAACATTTGAAGTGAAAAGAAAAAAAGAAAGGGTATATTTGTCTATGTATCTGTATCTGTAGCTGTATCTGTATATTTATAATTTATAAGTCCAAGGAAACCTCAAGATCCCTTCCGACCACCAACTTGATCATGCAAGTAAAGCCGGCCTTCTGTATTGACGAACCCGCCAATTCCGAAAGCGGGAATAATACGACACATGCGCAGCAGTGACGCGCCAATCCAGTCGCGACTGACACGGCTGATCCGGTCTTTGGTCGGCATCACCTGTGGCCGGTTATATAGATCCAGGCCGAGTAGGTGGATTGGCGTGCTGATGAGTTGGATAGAGGCTGGGATAGCGAGCTGCGCAATCAGGATCTTGAGGTATTCTTGGGAGGCGATGGAGTCCGGGATCGATGCTGAGACCATGGCGGGGAGGCTGAAGGAGCCAAAGATTGTGAGAGCATCCCGGACGAGGAAGGCGGAGTATGTTGCTACTGGGATTCGAGTGCGGCCGATTGAGCGGGCCGTTTTAGGAGGTGAGGTTGTGTTGGAGGTAGAAGTAGAGGCAGAGGCAGAGGTGGAGGTGGGAGTTGGAGTTGGGCTTGGTGGGGTTGTGTTGTTTGTGGTTGGCACGGAGGTGTTGCTGTGGCCGAATAATTGGGCGAATTTCACGTCCTTCCAGATGCCCACGGAGGAGTTGACTATGAATGTTGAAGCGAAGGTCGTCATGCCAGCGATAGCATGGTCGATCTTCGGGTACCACTTGCTCAGGATGGTCTCTGAGGCATTGGCTGTGGCGAAGGTTGCGGTGTAAAGGGACCAGACAAGGAGACTGGGTCGTGATGTTAAGAAAGTTGCAGGTTGTGTGAGTGAGAACCAGAGGTGTCTGCGGAATGCCGGGAAGAGAGGTTGGTTATAGAATGATTTCTCAACGACGAGTCTAGACGATACTAGTCAGTATATGTTGATAAGATGGGATCTGACTTGGCTTACCTGTCAAAGATCATCACCGCAGGCGTGATCAATGTTGCTGAACCTGCAGCAACAACTACATCGGCCGCCAATAGTTCCGCCATCCGGCTTTTGGTGTGCTGGATACCGAATGGCATGGCCTGCTCTTGGATTTGCTGTGTCATGGCTTATAATGTATGGTTTAAGCAGGCAATGCTATCATAATCTGTTCATAACCGTCTGGCAGTCTGTTGAATTTGTGATGTAGAGACACGTCCAGGAAAGGTTCGGTAAAGCTGCAATCTGACCGGACTGGCACTGTTAAATCAAATAAATCCAACGCGGGGCATTCCACGAGACAACTTACTGTGGATCAAATGTTGATCAATGGAACGGGTTAGGGTTGTGCGACTTGGGGTGCACTGAAAATGAAAGGAGGGAGAGGAAGAGAGTGAATGGAATAAGAAACCCCCTCCGTAGATATATACCCAGCACTCTTTCTATAATGTAATGCCAACATCTTATCGAGAAATCAAGCACCCTCGACATTTATAGATCGCCGGCTCAAAAAGAGAACGCGTCGGCCAAGCGAACCAATCACAGTGCCAACCGGGCCGGCGGCCGGTGCTTGATACGGGCCGGTGATTGGTGCGGTCGCCGCGCCGTGATCGACCTGATTAACTCAGGGACGAGATTCTAGAAGTTTGAGTTGTGTACTCTGTACTCCCTAAGGCAATAGGATGTCCCGGACAACGCGTACGCTTGCTTTAAACGGACTGATGTATGGTTATTCCCCGCATTCCCCCGATCTCAACATTATTTCCTTACTCTATTTTATTTGATGAGTTTTTCCCCCTTCTTTTCACCGACTTCTGCAGAGTGGGGTTACGATTCGCCTTCAAAATCAAACAGTAAAAAGAGATATGGTTTCCGATCTGCATCCCGGCCTGTCCCTCACTAGTACAACTTCACTAATACGAGTAATGTACATGACTATGGGGAGAGATAGAAGAAAGAAGGTTGATTGGCTATGAAAACAAGCGGGCATGTCTCCATTTCTATGTACTGTACTTAAAAAGGGTCAAATTGCAACTCAAAAATGTATGAAAAGCAGCCCTGGAGATACTGACTGCATGAAGGCTTAACAATACCCCGACAAAAGCTTCGTCCATGTTTCTCCAATAGCCGTACACCGATAGATAAGAACCCCAAGGAATATGCGCGGCCATACATTTTCACTTGTGCATAGGCCCTTTCACTTCATGGTATTATGATTGACTATAAGCGTTACATTCCATGTTGCCCAGACCATACCCACGGATAGTATGATACACCAAATATTGTCGGGATACAAGTCAAGATTTGGGCATTAAAGATCGATTTCAAGTGACATTTCTGTGTGGTGACCACTGGGCACCAATACACCAGCAAGTGGATCCAATAGGAATTCCTCAACAGTTCCACTTTAGGAGTACCGACACCGCGGGGTTTGGAGTGATGTCTCACTGGGTTTCTGACTCATAGCCAGCCCGTTTCTACTAGTTACAATATACGTTGTATACCTAACTCGAGTTGAGAGCAGTGCATCTCTTACTAAGACATTTGGTTGGCGTCGTTTTTAGTTATCAGACACTCGTTTTGCTTACCCACGGGTATAGGACCGGCATTCTACTAGAAGTAGAGAAGCGATTGAAGATAGTGGGACAGCTAGGAAATCACCCATGTTTATTTTACCCAACCAAAATAATCTAAACTCATTCGGTGTTGCTTGTCTAAGTACCGCAATATACGGTTCCAGTACCAGCCTCCGGAGCACTCTGAGGTGGCATCGAACTTCATTAAGATTAACTCGACACAGCTCTAGGTTAGAATCTCGGGTGACCTAGGTTTAGATCTGCAATAAATCTTTTGACGCTCAGGTTGAACCAGAAAATAATGCTTTGATGTGATGTCCAAGCAAACTCTCTCCCAGAAGTCTGCGGTAAAATCTATTACCACTACCTGACGTTGACCCTATTTCCTATACCTTAATTCTCACCTTAGTATAGCATATGAAGTTGAGTTAATCCAGCCTTTGGGGATATCATGAGCGGTTCGAGAAACTTATTATGACTTTGGACTGTAAGAAATTACCTGGTCAACAATGGATAGGAAAGGTTAGATGTGACTACTCATTAGAAATACTCTCCTAGGGAATGCATTTCCTGTGGGTTATACCAGACAGACCAAGGACTTCAGAACATTGTTTGGGATCATCAGCAAAAGAAATGGTAGTGTGGTACCCATAGCCTAGTTTCTATGATTTTACTGACTGATATGCCTTTGACAGCTATATCATTGATTGGAAAAGGTGGTGCCCCGTTGAGAAGGTTCCGCAAAGAAATTGGGTGGGAAGACTGGGTGTATGCCCTTTGGAATTTGGCATTTTCCAACAGCAAAGATTTGAATGATATATCCACATGTGAACTTTGACACACACATAGAGTGATTGCAAGCCAAGAAACCCATTTGAGATTTTCTTCACCTGCTTCAGCTGCTGCCAGGTTATCTGTGATCGTAGAGCTGTATAAATTTGTGTTCAGGAGCCCTATGGAACTTGGTTGGTGTTGATATCTCACTATGTTATACTAGTGTCCTTGAAATGTCTCCCGTAGTTCATCAGCCGTGACATATCCATAATATCTCTCGCCACCGGACAAGTAATTATAGGTACATGTACCTATTCCACAGCAGTTTCCGTTGTAGAACCATGGATGCGTCCATGGCTCATCCCGTAGGTGAACTAACTCCGAACGCTAACTCCGCATTTAGATAAGCCCAGAACCTTCTCCACATTAGTCACATGGCGATTGTTACCAGCGCGTTCTATGCGCATACTCGAATCTCTAATTTATTTCACGCATTCTGCTTTTCCTGTGCCATACCCCTTAAGTCCAAAGAGCACAATTATGCCCCCTATAACCGTGTCCAAAGGGCGCAGCCCCTCCCGCGACCCAAACGAAACCTTCACGCAAATGGCCGACACAGACCTAGAATCCCTAGGTCGGCACTGCCAATACGAGTACTGCGGACAACTAGATTTCCTCCCCTTCCGCTGTGAATCCTGCCGCAGCACATACTGTCTAGACCACCGAACCGAAACCGCGCACCAGTGTCCCCGCGAAGGCGAATGGGCCCGGCGCCGCAACGGAACAAACAACACCAGCCAGGAAAACCGCACCGCCCCCGAAAAGCCATCCATCTACAATGCCGACCAATGCGCCCATACCCAGTGCAAAACCCTCATAAACACCCTCAAAGACCCCGCCGTGCGCTGCCCGCAGTGCAACCACCAATACTGCCTGAAACACCGTCTCCGCGAGGAACACGAATGCGCCAAGATTACCCCGCTGGGCGCACGCCAGCGCAATGCCGCCTCGCCAAATGATACAATCAAGTCTATGTTCGCGCGCATGCGCACCTGGGGCCGCGATAAGCAGAACGCCGCTGCCAATGGGACCCTACTACCGGCTCTACCCAAGTTGAAACCCAAGCCGAATAGCCCGGCTGCGCGTGCGGTTGCTGTTAACGGCCTCAAGCGATCGGCTAAGGGGGATGCTTCGATTCCTGCGGATAAGAGGCTATATTTACATACTGTTGGTACGGCAGAAACGCAGGCTGCGGAGCCGCCGGCTGGGGATTTCTTTTTTGATTCGAGGTGGAAGGTTGGGCGTGTACTTGACGATGCGGCGAAGAAGTTGCGGGTTCAGAATTTGAATAATCGGGTTGATGGGGAGGACTCGAAGTTGCGGGTCTTTCATGTTGAGTCTGGAGAGTTCCTCGAGTTCTCCGAGGCTATTGGTGCTGGGAAGGTAAAGCAAGGTGACACGATTGTGTTGCTACGCGGCGCTGGGGCTGTTCTTGGGAGCGCATGATGCATTTATTTGCTCTCCGTTTAAAAAAAAAAAATTTCTCTTTGCTTTTTGCTTTTCGAAGCATATACACAGCCTGACACACCTGGGAGCATGTTTTGCTTCAATGCATAGGTTGATTTTCTGTACATCTAGACTCGGAGTTTGAATGCATTGCTGTTTTTTGTCTCAAAATGTAAGGTCTGTGTCATACATCACAGAATAGTTAATTGGTATCATACAAACATCGTAACTCGGACAGTGCCCGCAAACCAGAAACCAGAAATCTATATAATTCAAACGCTCATCTTCATTTTGATGATCTTGTGAGGCTTGTATCCAATGACCTCAAACTCATCCTCCTTCCAGCCATCAACGACCGCGCTGCCCCGGTCATCACGCTTAATGCGCAGCTCAGGGAACTCTGTTGGTTCGCGAAGAAGCTGCTCATTAAGCGCATCGATGTGATCAAGATAGACATGGGCATCACCCATAGTGTGAATGAGAGTTCCGGGATGAAGATCCGCAGCATGTGCAAGGATATGAGTCAGGAGAGCATAGGACGCGATATTGAAGGGCACGCCGAGACCCATATCACAAGAGCGCTGGTACAGCACGCAGGATAGGGTACCCTTCTCTGATGGACGGCCAGTCTTTTTATCAAGCTTCATGCCAGGGGGGAACGAGACGTAAAACTGAGCGAACATATGGCACGGGGGCAGAGCCATCTTTTTCAGATCAGCGGGGTTCCACGCACTCATGATAATGCGGCGATCGAAGGGGTTGTGAATGAGCTTGTGCACAACATCTTTGAGCTGGTCGACACCCTGGCCGGTGTAATCCGTCTTGGCATCGACGTACTCGGCGCCAAAGTGCCGCCACTGGAATCCATACACGGGTCCTAGGTCACCTTCTTCGCGGTGGCCGAGGCCAGATTTATCTAGGAACTCGCGGCTTCCATTTCCGTCCCAAATTTTAATCCCAGCTTCGGAGAGTGGGAGAGAGGAGGTGCAACCAGAGATGAACCAAAGTAATTCGGCGAGCACGGCGCGTAGGAAGACTCGCTTCGTGGTGAGCAGGGGCAAGACGGGGATTGGCTCGCCGCCTTCTGGGTTGGGCTTCGAGAGAGAGAAGCGTAATTGCGGTGGTGCAAAAATTGATTGCGTGCCAGTACCAGTGCGGTCGGGTCTGTGCTCGCCTTCGGAGAGGATTGTGCGTATCAAGCTGAGGTATTGGTGCTCTTCGTGCGAGGCGTCATGTGGCGGCGAGGATGCCACGGGGGCTGCCGCGACTTGGTCTTGAGTCATAGTGTAGAGTGGACTAACAAGGAAAGGGGATATCAGGCTTTCTATTGACACTGGACGGTAGAGAGCCACTCAGTGTGTCAAGTGGACGACGGAGAGGGGGATCTTGGAGATCGGTGGATCGCGTCGACGCGACACGTGGTCACGTGTCGATCTCGTATTTTATAGTGCTCCAATCAACTTGTTCAAGGAAATTAGTTATCCAATCAACTTTTAGTTTCGCTGTTATAGACCTTAACATGCGCTGGATTACTTGGTACACAATATTTGTACGGAATAATAATATTCTTCCCTAAAGTATTCACTTTGATACTACCTAACATACAGAAGAACCTTTTCGAAACCCACATATAAAATTTCAACAGACCACTACAGATGCTGTAGTATTTCCAACATTACTTTTGGATGTAGGTTGTTGCAACAACAATAATAGTTCAGGAATAGATAACTCATACCTTATTTTCAGTAAATATTTGATAGGACGCACTCTATTCAGTCAACTTAACGCCGCTGGAATGGATGCACACGCTTTTCTGTATCATGAAGTAAAATTCTCGTTATTTTTTCTCTCTTCAAGACACTTCTCATTTGATCAAACAGTGATCACGGCGTCATGAGTCTGCCAACAAGTCCACTCCAACTCCCCGCAGAGCACCTACCGCCCACTCGGGGAACTTCGATTTATCGCCTCCATAGATATCGGAGAAGAACTTGCGAAGAAAAGCAGGGTATTGGTCTTCAATAATGGCCTGTCGAATTTTGCCCATCAAAGTCAACATATAATGGACATTGTGGATGGTCAAACTGTAGAAGTATTAGAACCGAAACAAGATATTGTGGCCAGTCCACACTTACAGATGAGCGCCGACGGTCTCTTTGGCTGTAATGTGGTGCATGTATGCTCGCGTGAGCCCAAGACCACCTTGGTCAGTTGGACGACAGCAAGTGCAGGTACAGCCCTCCTCAACTGGACCGAAGTCATCGGCGAACGATTTGTGGCTTAGTTTCAGTGTTCCAGAGGAGACGATAGCATCGCCGAAGCGCTAGCTTGGGTCAGTGCAAGAACGAAACTGGAGGGTTTGTTGAGTCTTACCGCTGTCCGTGTCGGCCAAACACAATCAAACATATCTGCACCGAGAGCCACTGCTACAACAATATCCTCGGGGTATCCCTAATTTTTGTGATTAGCCAAGGCGAAAAAAACCAATTCAGTAAGACATACCACGCCCATAACATATCTGGGTTTATGTTCCGGGAGAATTCCAGTGCATGTATCCACTCTTTGGTCTGTCAGTTTATTTAGTCTTTTTTTTGTGGCAAAGTAGAAGCACATACACTTTGCAGAACTCCTCCTTCGCCTCACCACCAGATAGACCTCCAATGGCAATTCCTGGAGTATCTCGCGCTACCATCTCTTCACAGCACTGCTTTCGCAATTCGAGATCCAGACCACCTTGGATGATACAAAAGAGGTTTTGTCGCTCGGGATATTTATGCTCCTCAATGCACCGATCTAGCCATCGTACAGACCGATCCATAGCCTCTTTGATGCGAGCATGATCTGGCGAAGTGGTTGCAATCACATCGTCTAATTGCATAATAATATCAGATCCGATAGAATTTTGGAGAGAAATAGAGTGTTCGGGAGTCAGTAACCTGGTAAAAGTCAACATTTCGGATGCTCAGCTACAAGGTTTATGGCGAAGCCACCTACATTGGGGAGCCATCGTGCGGGCTAAGGAATCGCACTCCTTCCTCTGTGACCGTCGCCAACTCAAGAAGCGACACCATCTGGAAACTGAGTGACAAACATACCCGGTTAGTAACATACTATCGATGTGCGACAGGAGAATAGTATATCTTACCCCCCACTATCGGTCAAGAGATTCCGATCCCAGCCTTGTAACTTATGCGCTCCGCCGACTGCATCTAGTACTGCCTGACCAGGCTTCAGACCCAAGTGATATGTATTATTCAAGCACAGCATGCATCCCGTCTCTCGCAGCTGGTCGTATGTTAAGCCCTTGAGAGATGCCTGTGTCGCGACGGGCATGAAGATCGGCAGAGGCACGGAGCCATGGGGCAGGTGGAGGGTACTCGCACGGGCCTTGGTTGTCTATTGATGCCATAACACATAACACGCATCAGATATCTGTTACAGTACGTTTTAAATGGATATCATGCCACCAGGACATACCGAGCATTTGGCGTGACGATCGAAGGTTAATGCGGATGGCATCGATTTGTGGGCGGGAGCGGTAGTGGTCGACATAGTTGCGATTGATATGGACGGAGTTGAATATGATGTTTTACCGAGGCGCCTGGCTAGCAAACGGTGGCATAGCATGGGGAGGGGTGATTTGAGTGTTTGCGATGCGATCAGGAACACTTTTATCTGATAAGCTGTTTGCCTGGTTTGCACTCTGAGGCTCAGTTTTGCTTTTATACAACACCTGGGCGCGCCCTCCATAAATCCATAATTTAATTTGGATATCTTTGAACTTATTTGTGTATATGAAGTCCTTGAATGCTCGATGATTTCAAGTCGAGGATATTTTTGCCTTAGTTGAGACTCAATATTACCAGTGAATCATCTTGCTCCCCAACAAAACTAACCCATACCTGCAAACTACTTGCAAAAAAAAGATTATTCAATATTTGAAATGCTAATGATATCCTTGTCGTTACCAATACTCTTTGTGTTGACTCATTTTGACATCCTAGATGTTCTTGGGATCTAGATGTGGTGATTCGGAGAACCCCCGATTCAGGGGAAAACAAGAGACGGCAACCAAATCCTACCTAAATATGTACGAAGTAAAGGTTTAGATCGGGAGACCAACACATTTCAAACTCCAGATCTAGTCACGGAATCGGATATCCCCAATACCCCCAATGCCGATGAGGCGTCGGAGGAATACCGAGTCGCCCTAGTGCGGGGGACAAAGCCCGGGGAAGCTAAATCACACAGGGGGGGGAAAAAAGAAAGCGAAAAAAAAGGACTGTGATCTTTTCTGCTTTTCTTGTTCCTGACACAACTCTTTTGTGTACTTCCAAGGTTTCTTGGCAAAATCTTGTAAATATGGCAACGGAAAAATACATGCAAGATGTTGAACAAGCTTCAGAGGTATCTTTCTCCCCTTCCGCCTTGTTATAAAACCTAATGGTGTTGCGGTGTGCGAGCTTAAGAGGACTGACAGTAGCGCAGCTTGCCAGCCCCAATGTTGTCGACGATGCTCTCAGCGCACGCGAAAAGGCCTTGGTCTGGAAACAAGATCTACGCATCATTCCCTTGTGCGCTGCAATTTACTTGCTTTGTTACCTCGATCGCTCTAACATCGGTATGTTTCCCGCCCCCAATGTCGAATAGACTTGAAGCTAAATCATCTAGGCAATGCCAAAATTTTGAATTCGGATACTCACAATGATCTTCTCTCGGAGACTAATATGACTTCGTATCAGTACACGTGAGTCGCAGCCATTAATTAACCACGACGATCCAAAGCGCTGATTTACAAAAGGATTGCACTCATGGTATTCCTGATCGCATATGCACTGTTCGAAGTCCCATCGAACTACTTCCTGAAGAAGCTCCGTCCTAGTGTACGTCTAACCAATCCATTCACATCCATTCCCAATCATTACAATTCCACTAACAAACACCAGCGCTGGATCGCCTTCCTCATGCTCTCCTGGGGTGCAACAACAATGGGTCTCGGCGGCGTCCACAACTACGCTCAAGTAACAGGACTCCGATTCCTCCTCGGCGTAATGGAAGCTGGCCTCTTCCCCGGCTTCGTATACTACCTTACATTCTGGTATCGCAACTCCGAGCGGTCGATTCGTGTGGCCTTGATTCTCGCCTCGGCAACACTAGCTGGCGCATTTGGCGGTGCTATTGCCTTTGCTGTGGGGCATATGAATGGCGCTCATGGACTTTCTGCTTGGAGGTGGCTGTTTATCATTGAGGGCGCCCCATCGTGCGCATCTGCCGTTTTGGTCTGGTTCGTGTTGCCAGATTACCCGGAGACTGCTAACTGGCTTACTGCTGAGGAGAAGGAGCTTGCTGCGCAGAGGTTGATTTTGGAAGGATCTAAGGGTTCTGCTCAAGCTATGTCTTGGGAGGATGCTAAGGCTACGCTGACGGATTGGAGATTGTATGCTCATTATGCGGTATGTTTTCTGTGCCTCTTTCTCCTGTCAATTTCTGGAAGACTAATTGGCCAAAAGGTATACTTCGGCATCTCAACGCCATTCTCGAGTCTTTCTCTTTTCACGCCTGCCATCACCGCTGGTCTGGGATACTCTGATCTCCGTGCTCAGTTGATGACCGTGCCTCCGTATGCGGTGGCCTATGTCGTGACTATAGCAGTGGCCTGGTCTGCGGACTACTTCAACAGGTAAATTGTCTTGTATTTAGAAGCATACCCAATCACTAACCTGAAACCATCAATTTTAAGCCGTGGTCTCCATTCAGCTATATTCTCTTTCATCGGGGCAATGGGCTTCCTTGCATCCGCTGTTCTCCCCGCCAGCGCATATCTAGTAAGTTGCCCAATCATCGCAAGCCCGCATCAAGCCAATGAGCGTCATCATCTAATCCAACCCCCAGAGCCGCTACGGATGCCTCATAGTCGCGGCCAGTGGTGCCTTCGCCTGTATCCCACCCCTACTAGGCTGGCTATCCTCCAATATTAGCTCAACAGCCGGCGCAGGACTCGCGATCGCACTCAACGTCTCATTCGGTGCCCCAGGCCAGATCGTCGGTGTCTGGATCTACAAGAGTGACGAAGCAAAGGTCGGATACCCAACCGGCCATTGGACAAATGCAGCATTGCTTCTCTTTGTGACAGCCGGCTGCATTCTATTGAGGCTCTACTACGGGTGGCGTAATCGCCGTGGAGACGGGGCAAGAGATGGAAAGAGTTTCGCGTATTAGATCGGTAGGGCTGGAGTGTCGTGGTGAAAGTCGATAGGACTCGGGTTACGAGCTGCAGGGTGGACACGTCGTATATGAAGTTGGGACATGCATCTGCGTCATAAAACAGATAGATACCTGAAGTACCTAGGTAATTAATTTTAATGACAAATTATGAATTCTCGATCATTTTTACTAAGTATACAGTACGCACAGCAAATAGATAACTTCAGCTCCACATGTGCACTATCTACATAAATAATACACGGAGTGAAGTGTAAGGTTTAGACCTGTATTGTACATGTCGGCGGAGTCTCTAGTGTCCCCTTGCCTAGAATTTCAAATTTAAATCATATTCCAGATCCGCATGATCCCTATATATCATTTAATCAATAAATTGCAGCTAATCAATTGACAAAAAAACTCCACGCCCCTCCAGATCTAGCCGCACCCGCCACCATCTCCACCTCCTCCTCCTCCTCCTCCTCCTCCTCCTCCTCCACTATGTCCTCCTCCCCCATACCCTCCTCCACCATCCCCACCTCCAGCAATAGCAGTACCGTTTTGACATGCGCGACGCTCCCTTTGTCTTTTAGATGCTTTGTAGTCCTTGTTATGTGTGTGATGGCTGGAGGCGTCATGGCCGTAGGATACGGGCCGTGGGGGCGGGGAGTCATATGCCTCTCTGCGCGATGAGCCAAAACACATAGTGGTATTTAAGTGGAAGGGCCCGTTCTGGAGTATAACAGATAACAGTTTTGTTTTAGATTTCTCAGATATTTTAGAAAGTGCTTGGTTTGAGGTAGGTTGTCGTCGGGATGGCTATCGTGATGGAATAATTAATTTATATAGTCTTCCAATACCAAACCTTCGGCTTCTGCCTGACATTGAAAAGATATGGCGTCTTAAGTGGCTTGGTTCTCACTTGCTGTCTCGTATAAATCGATCGACATAGCCACCGCCCGAAAAAGGCTGAGTATAAATATGTGACCATATCAAGCAGTCTTGGCGATCACACTTCGGGCGAGGGTTCGTATAATGTACAATTCTAAGTGATGATATACCGAACATAATTCTAGCCCTAATTACCGAGAAGATCTATTCTTGGATGTTTTTCTAGCACTTTGAGGTCATCCGAGGCCAGTAATGGGTTGGTTAAAATAGACAATTAAAGTTGTTAGTTATTAGAGTTCAGCGTTCCATGGTTCACTCCAAAGTAACTGACCAACATCCAACGTCGAGTCTACAAAGTACTTTTGTAGAAATACATACTTTGCAATGCCAAGTAATATTAATAATCGGGTTTTTAGTACGATGTATTTGATTCATTTTAATATCGGTCATTTGGAATGCTGCCCAACTCGGCCGCTATGCATCGGAAATTAATGTTTGGCTACTCCGTAGACACATGGCCAACGCTGTGCTACCCGCGGATGTGTAAGTTCAGGCGGGAGGCCAATGCGGCAAGAACCCGATGATCAACAGTACCTCCAAATGAGGGTAAACATGTACAACGCCTTTTTCTAGAAAGGGGCGAGTTTTTTTTCCAGCCGGTACTCATGGATCATAGATTCATTGGTATGCCCGTCATTATTAAAAAATAAATAAATAAAGGGAAAGAAAGAATTCACACATAAAAGCTCTGTCGATAGATATTCTGTAATCGTATATAAGAAACAAAGGAGAACAATCTGATAGAAACCAAACCCCGACCATTACAGTCCCAAGCCCAGTACCATCATATATGATACCAATATAATAGATAACCCGGACCTGTTCCGTGTCCGAACTTCCAAAACCCAACACAGCTTAACAAAGAACAACAGATACCAAAGGAACTCCCTCTATCAGGTACATACACCCGATCTGAACCAAGGAAAAGACAAAACAACACAAAACATATCGAATAATGTAAATCAAATCAAAATCAAAATTCGAGACAGGTAGATGCCCGGAAAATGGAGGTCTTTGTCCCGCCTTAATCCTGTAACTCCCCCTTGTGACCTTTTGCTCCAAATCGCTTCCATCGCCACGTTTGCCATATCGCATCGCGCTTGAGATTAGGACAATTCAGTTTGCATCCGCGGTGACACAGACACACACACGCATTTGTCCATAGCTCCAGGGGGATCGAAGCAGCAGGGGGTAGCATATATTGCAAATGCCACCTTAGACTTGTCGACGAGGCCACAAGATATAATTACCATATAAACCACACAGCAGGGAGTAACGATTGGAAATTGTCCCGGGTAGGACATCGAACCCGCTCGAGCATGACAAGTCATATGTCCTCGAAGAGACAAACAGCAGTCACTTGACACGATGCATGAGACCCGAGCCCCTCGCCTCTCATCAAGTGGGAGTAAGCACCCGGCCTAATTTCCGGTTTTGTCTCAAGGCAGACAGCGCAAGGCAGAGACAAATCAAATGCCAAAGACGACCTGTATGAACCCAAATCGGGGGAGATAAAAGCAATAATTGGTTCCGGGGAAAACGTATGTGGGATGTTTTTCTAAAGGAATACGTAGATGTACTCTCAGAAGACACGCATGTGGGAGGGGAAGAGGCGCTGAAAAGAGCCAAAACGGAGTCTGGTTCTTGATGCATCACACGAGGCCTGACGACATCCAGACACCGTATCATGTACTTGAGCCGTCGGGATCTCGGTGTGGTGTGTCACGACTGATGCTGAGGTTCCACAAATGCGAAACAAGGTAGTGACCTGCATTTTTCTTTTTTATTATTATTTGTCCGTCATTCTGGTGCCGGGAATCATCCCCCCAGAGCCCATGACATGGACTCTGTATTGTAGTGAGCCATTGTGGGCCAGACTTGCGAAAACTGGGAAGCTGTGGTTGTCGACAAGGGATAGTGCATGCATCAGCAGGACTCGGGGAGAAAGGGTGTCGACATGAGAAAGAGGTGGGAGGGAAGGAGTGCGGTGAAGGGTGTATGTTTTTTTTTCCTGCAGTCAAAAACGCAAGTGAGAGAGCAAAGCGACAACAAAGAGTATGGGTTTTTGTATCGGATAGGACTTGTGGATCCCTGGGGGCCCTTCACAGCAGGTGGAAAACAAACCAGAACAAGCACCCACCACACCAGGAAATGAAGTGAAACAGAGTTCAGGATCAACATCAGAATCAAGAACCAAAAAATTTGATAAAAACACAAGAAGGGAAGAGAATGCCACCCAAGACTAGTAGGAAATATTGGAAATGAAGAATACGATCAGAACCCGCCGGCTCCGCGACCATAGCCGGACGACGTTGCCTGTGGGAACAGTTGACCCTGGTAGACAGTAGCAGCCCGGGGCTGCTGATTCAGGGTCTTAAGGGCAACCTCGGCGGCGTCCTCTTTGGCATTGTTGATAAACTGACCGTCATACCAGTAACGAGCGGCAATATTCTGGCCCTGGACGGTGACGGTACTGGACCAGGCGGTACGACCTCCTGCGATTCCGAGATAAAAGTAATTAGCTTTCTGTTGCCAAAGGCTCGGAAACTAAAAGTCGGTGTACGAGTGAAAGGGGGGGGGGGGATTTTTCTGTGTCTTTTTCTGCAAGACTCCACTCCTTCCTGCAATGCCCACACACGAGACACATAGGGGTGGATAGAGTCAGGCTGTGTACGTAGGTATTGGACCGGGGAATAAGAGGGGAAACAAAATTATCTGGTTCTGCAGCGTGGGAAGACGGTGGATAAAGACTGAGGGGGAGGAGAGGAGGAGGATTGGAAATCGGGTAAGTACCTCGCCGATCGGAGACAATGTTGAAGACAGGAGGAGACACTTTGGTGCGTGTGCAATGATCTGGATATGGTTAGCCGGGTATTATTGTCATTTAGGAGAAAGTTTGGGGCTGCTGATGCTTGTCCACGCATTCCAATGGCTTACCCTGGAGCTGGTCCTGCCAGCTAGGCCGGCTGCCAACACTATTCCCTTGAGGACTAGTAGTATACGACATTGTTGCTTCGTAGAGAGATGGGGTATCGGGGGGAGCGGTTAAGCTTTGCAATTGAGGTGGTATGAAGTGGGATTGAAGATGGGGAGGATATCAGTCCACGATGTTTGTTAATAACCCAATTGATGATGAAGATCAAAAGAGAAAAAGAAGGCAAACTTCAAAGGGAATCCACAAGATATAAAAGAAAGAACAGAATCAGACGAACTCAATTGGACCCGTTTAGAATCTCTAGAGATCTTCTTAAATGTAATTTTTTTTTTTTTCAATGACCTTCAACGACATGGGGAGCGGGGAGTCATATAAACAGTGGGCCATATCTTCAAGGCCAGGAAAGAAACCCCCGTCATTTTTTTCCTTTCTTCTTTTTTTTTCTGTATTTTTTTATTTATTTATTTTGGTATTTCTTTTTTTCTATAATTTTGAGTATTTTATTTACCCCCTGGGAACAAACAGGAGCCTAACCGTCAAACCTAACGAAGGAGGGGGGCTTATGCATGTCGATGTGGACATGACACAGCGTCAGCCAAATCCCCCCCTCCATTATCCACCAGTCAAGGCCCGTAGGCGAAGAGTATGCGGATCATTTTGAGGCTGCAACCTGGAACGGCCCGGCGCACGCCGACTAAGCAAAAAACAGCCCTTGAAGAAACGCTAGACAGCACGTAAGGGTAATGGAAGAGGGGCAAACCGGATGTTCCCAAGCTAGTTCCCACTCTATGACAGACAGGGAGATATTGCCTAGTTTCTCCTAGGATCCAGAATAAATGCCACCTTCTTCGGAAGAAGGTTGAACGCGGATTGGATGGAAAAAGTGAACAACTCAGAGAACCCCACGTTGGTTTTTTTTGGGGGATTTGCATGCGATTTTCATTTTGGATTTTTCTTTCATTTTTCATTTTTTTCCCTCTCTCGCCTCACTTGAACAGAAGTACCTTAGGGTTAGGGGAAAAAAAGGAAACGGAAAACATTATAATGTCCCGAGATTAGTTTGCGCATGGACTTGAACCGTATCGGCGGAACGGCGGGCTTCTGGAATAACCATGAGGGACTGCATGAGGGGTTAGAGAGCTGTGGGTGATCTCTGCCCAAAAAGCGGAGCCTGTGGCCACAGCGTCAATGTCATAGCTTTTATTGTTTCAATTGTTTTTCGGGTGTGGAGGATGCCCGAAATGTAGATTCAACCGAGTTGGGCATCGGAGAAGCGTTGCCAGCTCATCATGATGGATGATATCATGATTATTTTAGAGAAGTCGACTCTCACACATTGTTGACATCGGGAGTTGCTGGGCACCTTCAAAGCCACAGACCGGGCCGCCCTGCATGAACAGTTTCTGTCGGGCCCAGCATCAACAGAAGAGGGATTTTTTTTTTTAAAAAAAAGAGACATAGCGATGGAATGAGGCAAGATGAGTGGCATTACCGGAGAAACGTCAGAAAGCCATCAGGAGGGTGTTGCAGAGATCTGGAACAAAGATACGGCCAAGAACCCCCTGGTTCATTTTCATGTTGTCGGCTAGTCCCGTCGGGTTAACCGCCTGATGTGCAGAGACCCCCATAGAAGGAAATTCATCGACAGTTCATTTGTTATTCACAGAGATAAATTTTGAACACCCCAGTCAGAGCGAATGGGGTGTTCGCATTGGCAGAGAAGTGTTGGGCATTCATGCAGAGTTGACAATATCCTCAACCATGGTTCTCAGTAATGCGGCTAACATCGAGTATGCACGAAACACGTAGAGCAACAGCCGATGGTCGACAGGGGACTAGGCCAGCACATTATAGGGCGTCTAAAATATTGGGGGAGAAAAAAAAAGACAAAGAGAATGAATGAGGGGCTTGCCCCGCACAAAATCTTGAAGTACATCTATACATGTATGCTGCGCAGTAGACTACATAAGTACCACGTACAATGTTGGTACCTACAGTAGTAGACGTAGTAGACCGGTATACTCGCATGTTAAAATTATATACTGGGTATCATATTGGCTATTTCTTGAATTTCCATAAGGCAGCAAGGCCAGGGGTGATCTTTGGGCTGTTACTCACGCTAAGAACAAAAGATTCATCCAGAACCAATCGATCATGAGCCCTAAACAATAGTACTAATATTTCTTCATATGGTACTCCTGTACATTAGTTTATTTTTGGTCTCTGCATTCCGAGGAAAGTCTTAGGTGAGTAGGGTGTACATGCATTTGGATCAGGTCAATAAGTCAATAGATCCAAGATCAATAGGTCAAGAGAGCACGAGACATCTAGCTTGAGAATCGAACCATGGTTCGCAGAGTAGACTAGCCCTAGCTCAAAAATAGTAACCATGGTTCAACTTTCAGCGGTCAGACCCGTGGACTCTTAACATGCAACGCCAGCATAGCACTTTGGAACCCCTTGGGAATGTGACATCAAATTGTAAGCTATCATGCTAGGCTCCCGGTGCAATATGAAAAATGCCCAAATCTGTAAGCCTGCTTGGTTCCCTGTCAAATCCGTATTAGAGGATCGCCCGGAATTAGGCTCGAGTCCCCGGAATCCCGTTAAAGATGATTCGTGTCAATGAACAACAAACATATGGCAAGAATAATTCACAAGAAGAAGAAGCTAAACTAGAACAAGAACAACGAAACGTTCATATCCCGTGTTATTCACATCATTAAGTCATTAAAGGCAGCATCAAGCCCCGTGCGCCACAAATATCTCGACTAATGCAGGACCAACTCACCCATCTAGTTCATCTCATCATAAACCATCGTTGTCTGCTCATAAAGTCGAGGGCCCCTGTCTCGCTTAGGCGGATCCTCTCCGCTGTAGTACCTGACCGATCAGGCGCCGAGGGCCCATGCGCTCCAGGCTCTTTACTAGCGAGTGCTGAGCAGGCAGGATCCAAGATGGACGCCGCTCGTGATGCCAGCGACGACGAATGCAGTCGTCAACTAGCGCGACTATCCCTGTTGCAACAATCACACTGAAAAAAAAGCGAATCGATTCATCAGCCTCATGCCTCATCATCACTTTGTGCAGGGGTACCATGAGTGCATTGCGCGTGGTGCATGCGGTGCATGCGTTGGTGCATTGTACACGAACCACACACCCCCTCATACGAACCACAGAAAAAGAAAAGTGAGACCAAAAAGGGGAAAGGTAAAACAAAACAAGAAGCAAATAGACTCAAGGCCAGATCCACCCAGAGCTGGACCCAGAGCCAAGCAGAGAATGAAAAAGAAAGAAAAAAACTAGCCAGGTGGTTGAGGGGTAGAACCGGGATTCAGAATAACTTACTCGGCAACATCAGGCATCGTCTTGTAAACCTCGGGATCACTAATCCACAATGAAGAAGGTGGCACCCAACCCCCCTTGCTTTCCTCTTCAACAACCTCCAGCGGCGCCAGCGTATCCGGTACCAAATGAGCAATAGTCTTGGAAGTGCGCGTGTCAACCAAGAAATAAGACACTTCATGCAGATCACCCTCTTTGCGGACCTCCCTCCGCCACTGGTACTTCGTGGACCAATACTCGAACTCGTATTTCTTAGTCGAGCCAGGCCCTTTGCGGCGCAGCTCGACATGCGCATAATTGGAGAATTCGAGCAAAATCGACTCACCCAGTATCGGCAAAGCGCCCAGCCCTTCCTTCTCCTTCTCCAACTCATCCTCCTCAACCATCCCCTTTTTTACCTCTTCTCTCGTATCATAGTCATTTTCATGTCCATGTCCATATCTATAACCAGCCTCAAGCCTTGAATGCTGCCTCTTAAGCTCCCCATTCGGCGGACAGTGACCGGCGGCTGAACCAGGCCTAAATCCAGCAAAAACATTACTCCATGAGGTGCGCAGCGCAGGCCTTCGCTCATGAGCAGGCACGACCTCCCGTCTTGCAGAATTACACACCTCGCGCCCCGAGTCCCGACAGTACCGCCGGAAAGAGAACTTACGCGAGAAGAGGTCATACATGCGCAAGTGGAAGAGGATGACGTCGCGCTGGGAGCCGTCACGGAGGTGGACGGGCGTGTCGACGCGCAAGTTCATGTTGCCGTCAATAGTTGCATCGTCGTGGCGGATGAGCAGTCGCCGCGAGGAGGGGAAGAGCGGCGCAAAGGATGAAGGCGTTGAGGGGATTGCATCAAGTGGGTAGAATTCTTGCCGCTCGTTTACACAATAGCGGCCTTCGTGGGGGTTTGCGGGCTCGATTGGTTGGGGTTCCTGGTCGAGCTCAGCTGCGGAGTATGTTGTTGAGGCGTAGGTTGAGGTTGAGGAGCGGGGATGTGGCTCGCGGCACTCGTACGTGACTTCAGCTTCGGCTTCGGATCTGGAGGTGTGTTTTTGGTTGACTGAGTTGGCGGCACAGTCACTTGTGTGTGGTTTGGGGGCTGTTCGGTCGCTGTGAATTGTTGCCGCGGTGCTCTTTGAGGATGAGCTGTCTGTTGAGCTGTAACTGCCGGCTTGGCAGGATTTATAGGAGCCCATGGTATTTGTGAAATTGGCTTGGGATATAGGTTGTGATGTTGATTTGGATTATAGGTGTGTATGTGATCCACTGATCTATAGTGAAGTAGGCGAAGAAGGGTAGAAGAAGTGGATATAAGCCAGGAGTAACATCAAAATCAGCCGTAAGTAAGCCGCAGGTGGTGTGGTTGACCAAATAAGGTATATCAGAGCAAAAGCGATCACACCCGGCGTTTGGACCTGTAGATATTCCGGTTGATTCCGTCCACGGGTAGTTTGAGGAGGGGTCAGATTCTCATAACATGGGTCACCAAAGAAGAATAGCAGTGGCAAGGGACATTAGGATAATATCTCCGGGGTTATTATCAGGGATAATACAAGTGAAGGCAAGAAAAAAAAAATCATATGATCGAGAGCGAAAAGAGAGAAAAGGAAAAGGGCAGGGGTGGGGGATTTCCTGTTTGAGAAGGCAAAATATATAGAATAAAAGATCGGGGGGGAATTGGGGAGAATGTAAAAGAGATGAGGAAAAAAAGCAAATAGAAAAAGGAGTTCGAATCCCCAAAAGCCAGAAATCAGGTCAGAGAGAGAATGTGAAAGGACTGTCACAATGTGGGAAGTATTTAGAACATTCGGAGGGGAAAATATGGAAGAATGCTCAAACTCGTCATTTTTGGGTACCCGACTCTTTGTTCTACACACTATCAATTTATTTACGAGAGCCACACGGTTGCACCTAATTATCGCCTGTAACACAAATAGAAAGGAAACCGAAAATCAGCCACACATCCTGGGCTATGAACAAAATCTACCTATAAGGGGTGATAGAACTCCTCTCTAGCGTATTATGTGCTGTGTGACGGTCCCTGTGTTTCGTCTTCATTCGTGGCTTTGCCCTTTTGCTTTTTTGTTTCCCAACGTGAGAACCAGTCAGATTGCGGGGGCCTGCATCAATTAGGTCTGGACACGAGATTCCCTGTACTCCGTATTCTGTACTCCGTACCTAGAGAGATGAGTACTTAGATGTTAGGGCTCGGGCCCTCTAGGTCCAAGCATGGAATTCTTATACACTATGCAACCTACATCATAGTAGGGAATATATAACTTCTTTGGAGGCATCCCTTTATACACCCTTTCAAGGTTGGGCATACCTCGGACGTCATGAGAACCTTGGAAACCGTGGGCCCCACGGTCCGTTCCGATTGTGTGGTGGAGACAGTAATAGCCGACTGTAGATTATACCTAAGATATTATATATATATATATATAACTATACCGAGGTAGGATATCTAGGTTATCATGCCATATTAAAGAACACCTGTTCCTGAGTTCACCATAATTAGAGAGTTGATACATTCGGATCGTACGATCTATTTAACTTTCTTAACGGTGTCTTGGGGGCATGACGACATAGGATCGGCTAGTTTCAGCGCACAGACTTGAGACCTATCATCGAACGAAGAGGTGATCTATGATCCCACTCAAATTCCTCACTCCGATCCGATCGAACACAAACACGATGAACTCATAGTCCCCACTAACCATAGCCACGTCGATAATTGATCAACACTGCATCAATGCTACGAGAAAACATCCCTTGGCCTGAACTGCGACCGAGAAAATATGTCCCATAAAATCTATATATGACCACCCGTAGCCGAGAGACCACATCCGGGTTCATACCGAGATGATTACAATATCCATGAACGTTACCCTGAATGGAAATCAGAACATATGTCCAATCTGGAAGACAGAAGAGAAAGAAAGAAGAACTGGCAACGGTCTACACCTGCGCATGGAGAGGCCGAGGAAGGTCCTCACCGGGCTTAATCAAGGTCTCTGAATGGCAAGTTGGGTGGGAAACAAGCCCGGCATGGCTTCCTGGGACCGGGGGTCGGAAGCCTACATAGGCTTCTCGTCGGTCTTCTACTGTGACGGACCAAGTGTGCAATCCATAGTAGGATGCAATAGAATGGACCAACCAGCGACTGAGAAGTGTCAGCGAACTGGACAGTTTCGTTATGGTGGGAGAAAAGGCTTAAAACATACCCGAATCCAGCGGCACGATCATTAGCCAAAGTCTCAAGCACCATCTTCTCACCATCCCGCTCGCTGTGAGAGCTGATCTCCTCGCGGAGCAAGCGGAGCCTCTCCTTTCGCTCGGGAGAGTCGTGCATCTGCCCATTACGACCGACAAAGACGATCTCATCTTCCGAGTCGTCACTAGCGAAGTTCTCGGGAGCATCCCGCAACCCCTCTTTCTCAAGCAGAAGCTCCCTCTCGTTCCACTTCTGAATAAACGTACGGACCTCTTCTTCCAGATCTCGGAGCATGCCATGCGCAGCACGCGCATGCTTCAGCTTTGACCTCAGCTCTTTCGGGATGTGATGCTTCTCATTAGCTCTCTCAGCAGCCTTCACGGCCGACTGGTGATCCGCCACATGGGAATAGTGAACATCCCACAGGGGCGCAAGATAGTAAGGCATCGGGTCATGCCGAGTATAGGTAGGTTGGACATCCCAGTCCTTGGATGATGGCGGTTCCGCCCAGGGATTGTGCAACAGACGATCTTGGTGTCTGGTCAGCATTTGCCTACCAAACCTGCGCCAAAGGCAAAAAAAAAGGTACAGGCCGGCATTCACCGCGACCTATCTAGTGCATATACGTACCATTCTCCCAGCGCTGTCTCCGACGGCTACCGTCTTTGCCCTTGAGCAGAGCCTCCCGGGTCTTAAGGCCATCCCGTCGTAGAGGCTCCCGACGTCGGAAGCTGACTGTCGGGGGGCGGGACTCGACCTTGACTCGTTGGGATGGGATCGATTCGTCGTCGAGAGGGATCGACAGTAAAACGGTGGCTCCACGCAGACCCGAACGCGTCGGGGTTGGTGTGGAGGGTGTACTCGCTGCGGGGGCTGAGTCCGTCAGGGACATGTTCTGCAGGGAGGCTGCTGCATGTTGCTCTGTCCATGCGGATATGGCTAGGGCCTGCTGCGGCGACAGGTGCCCTTGCGAACCCTCTGAGGGCAAGCGTGGGTGGATAGCCATAATGTATGCAATGCGATCAAATGAAGGCAACAGTTCTAGGGAGAAAGAGGGATAAGGATAGGATAAGAATGGGCAAGATAAGAGACCTAGGAGAGATGATACGCAAGGTTGTCTGCACGGGACAACTCGCTGGACGCTGATTGGTGGGGGAGTGGGTACCTGATAGCCCTAGCCCTGGTTTCCTAGTTTGGAAGGTGACTGGGAAATTGAGAAACTACCGGAGGAAGGTGGATCAAATATCGAGGCTGTATACACTAGCTCAAGGCTGTATAGTTAGGCAGTCAAGCCTTATAACTAACAATTTTCACTAGGCTACTCCATAAAGAGAGATATGAATCCTTATCTCCGCAGGGCTGTGAGTCATGGCGCAGTCATAGTGGAGTTTTTTCCCTTCATTCTTCATTCTCCACCTTCAATCCCCAGACTCGAGTACGCGTTTGGTTTGCCAGTACCTTGGATTTTAGTTAACTTGAACATCTATGGATGACTTTGTGAATATAAACCGGAGTCCGTATTCAGAGTTTTTAAGGACCGGATATACCGGAAGTCCGTTCTAAGAATAAGATATGTAATATGATACAGAGCCTCGGTGTTTTAGCGCGCGGGGTCCAAAAATGGCTTGGCACAGGGCGCGTGCCCAATACCTCTTCCTCGAAGCTTTTAAAAAGGAACCTTAGACCACCCTTCTGCTTATTCTGCTTATTCTGCTTAATTTTTTTTTATCCTTATTTTCATCCCCATCATGAAATTCCTCACTCTTGCGCCTCTTGCGCTGAGCGCAACGGCAACTGCCATGATCTTAGTCAACCCAGAGCAACAACCTCTAGCGCCTTCAATTGTTCAAAACCCTCAGTCCAAGTCTCTAATCGAACTGGCCCCATACCAGACCCGATGGGTAACCGAAGAAGAAAAATGGTCGCTCAAGCTGGTAAGCCAAAATTTTGATTCGAATTTAATTATGACATAGTACTAATGCTCAACCAGGACGGAGTGAACTTCATCGATGTTACCGATGAATACCAATCAGGCTCCTACGGAACCCTCCACACCACACGGGTTGTCCACTACCCCGGGGTGATGGAGCACTCACATGATATTCTCCCATTGTCCAAAACCCTCGACAAGAGTAACATGAGAAGCAACCTGGAACACTTCACATCCTTCCACACCCGCTACTACAAGTCGCAAACGGGAATCGAGTCGGCAACCTGGCTATTCGACCAAGTGACTGCCGCAGTGCAAGAGTCTGGTGCCAGCGACCACGGCGCAACCGTTAAGCGCTTCGACCACCCCTGGGGTCAATTCAGTATTATCGCCCGCATTCCCGGTCAGACGGATAACACGGTCGTCCTCGGTTCCCACCAGGATAGCATCAACCTGTTCCTGCCTTCAATTCTGGCTGCGCCCGGTGCGGACGACGATGGCAGTGGAACAGTTACTATTCTCGAAGCTCTTCGCGCCCTGCTGCGGTCGGAGACTATCGCCCACGGAAAGGCCCGCAACACTATCGAGTTCCACTGGTACTCTGCCGAGGAAGGTGGTTTGCTCGGATCGCAGGCTGTCTATGCTAGTTACAAGAAGAACCAGCGGAACGTCAAGGCCATGCTCCAGCAGGACATGACTGGGTATGTTCAGGGTACTCTGGATGCTGGTGAAAAGGAGTCTGTGGGTGTTATCATCGACTACGTCGATCCGGGCCTTACTTCGTTCATCAAGGAGGTTATCACTACCTACTGCGATGTGCCTTACGTCGAGACAAAGTGTGGCTATGCATGCTCTGATCACGCTTCTGCTAGTCGGTACGGATACCCCTCGGCATTTGTCATCGAGTCTCAGTTTGAGAACTCCGATAAGAGGATTCACACTACCGAGGACAAGATCGAGTATTTGAGCTTCGATCACATGCTGCAGCATGCGAAGATGAGCTTGGCTTTTGCTTACGAGCTGGCTTTTGCTCCCTTCTGATTTTGTCACACTGGTTTACATGATGGTTCGGCGTTTTATGTGATATACCTCTGAGCTGGGTTCCCTCGTTGAGAGTACATTGAGGTTCAACCTGAAGCTGTTTTTAGTTTTTTCGGCCTTGGGGGCTTATACCCTACATTCCCTTAATTGAATGAATGATTATGATTTGTTAAACTTTCTATCCTAGTAATTTAGAATCGTGATGTTTACCTCTTTAACAAGCACAACATAGTTATAACTGCCCATACTAGACGCCAACCTGAGAGCACTCATGCTCTGTGATCGGGGGCATATGGATCGTAGTTGAAATACCAGGTACCCACCAGAATTAGTACAGCCGCAAAGGAAGTTTAGTCTCCTCCTTACAGATTAGCAAATAGCACGCGATTCTTGATAAACTGCAAGAATGTCCTAGGGACGGGTCACGGCTCTCCATCCGAAATTTCTCCACCGGGCGATGCACCCGGCTGTTCCCCTCATGCGGGCAGATCAGCACGGGGAATTTCCCCCTCATTGGGACAAAGCACGCAGGACCCTCGCCATATCCCGGGAGTGCGTCCGAGTTATAGTAACCTAGTACTATTAGAGTGTATATTAGTTAGTCGATACCTCGTTCCTAAGTATGTCCCAATTCTATCTCTATCTATCAAAGAAATATAGCAACAGTGAGTTACTCCTGGCAACCTCCACAACAAATCATTCAGAGTCGCTAATACTGGAATTCATTATGGAAAGTGTCCAGCAACATTGTTCCCCTTACCGTCATTAAAGGCGCCGGCCACGAGTTCATCCCCCTCCCCAAGGGCGAGAACGCAACCACTGCCGACTTCCACTTTATCCGCACCAAGACTGAATCTCCTGCGCACTTCACTTCAGGATTCTATAAGATTGAGGCAGGACCTGAAAGACCCGCGAGCTACACTTTTGAGGAGACGAAGTATGTCCTCAATGGTCAGATCGATATTTTGGTATGTCCTCCATTATATATATATTAAGAGCTACCTCTTCAATGTTTTGCTTATACTAGCAATTGTGATCCTAAATAGGATGAGGCTACTGGAATCACCCACCACCTAGTTCCGGGAGACTTTGCTTTTTTCCATGTTGGATCTAAGGTCAAGGTTTGTCATAACCCTCCTATATATCCATGGATGGTACCCGAGATATTAGCTGACAGCTCTAATTTCTCCCCGATATAGTTCTCAACTAAGTCCCAAGGACTTGCCTTCTACGCCGTTACTCGACCCGTTCGATCTCCCCACCCTAATCTTGTAGGTCGGGAGGAAGGCAAGGCTAGGTTGTAAGGACCTTGGGAGTCGATCTATGAAAATATATTCATGACCTTAATATGGATTATCTCCCAAACAAAGCCCCATGCACTAGATTTGAAACCGGCATGGTGTGGTGAGATTATGAGAAAAGTACCTACATATGTATGTTGTGGGTACATAGAGTGAAAAGAAAGCATTTATCATACGATTTTGTGTCTCGCAGATCCACCTGGCCGAGTATAGGGCTAGATCCAGATATGACGTAGCGATACTCACCGGTGTTTCGCACGTGATGCCCCTCTATCCTGTCCAAAAAAATAAACTCACCGTTTTCATACTTGTCGCTTCCAATTGTCATCTCTACATCCGGTCAATCAAATCTCCCTCGTTGGGATCAATCATCCCAACACCCTCTACATAAACCACCCCCCAAACAGCCCACCATGACTACTTCAACCCCCTACGCCAAAGAGCTCCAGCTTGCCAGCCTAGCCGTACAACGAGCAGCCATCCTAACGAAAGAGCTACTCTCTGCCGTCGACAAAGGCGCCCTTGACAAGAGCGACTCCTCCCCCGTAACAATCGCCGACTTCGCCGCCCAAGCCTCAATAATTGCAGCCATCCACAACGTCTTCCCAGACGACGACATCGTCGGCGAAGAAGACGCCACAGCCCTCCGCTTAAACCCAGACCTCCTCGCAAGAACCTGGGACCTAGCAACCAGCATCCACCTCAATGACCCAGAAAGCGAAGCCCTTCTCCACACCCCAAGTACCACCTCCGAACTCCTCGATCTTATCGACCTCGGCGCAAAAGGCGCCTGCACCCCAACTAGCCGAACCTGGACTCTAGATCCTGTAGATGGAACAGCAACCTTCATCCGCGGCGAGCAGTACGCAGTCTGTCTCTCGCTAGTCGAAAACGGGGTCCAGAAAATCGGCGTCCTCGGCTGTCCCAACCTTCTGGAGTCAGGACCCGTCGCTGAACAGCGCGTCGACCGCGACGGTCTCGGTCAAATGATCTCGGCCGTTGTCGGGCAGGGCGCGACCATCAGACCTATGGGTCTGGGGGCTTTGCTGCCGGCGCGCCCGCTTGAAATTGTCCCGCAGGTTGGGGCTTCCGACGTGCAGTTCATTGATACGCGTGCGGCGAAGACGCAGGATCTTGAGGCTCATGCACGTGTGGCGGCAGATCTTGGCTGTCCGTGGCCGAACCCGGTGGATTTGTGGTCGGCGCAGATGCGTTATGTTGCTATTGCCGTGCAGGGAGGGTGCAATGCTTTCGTGAAGGTGCCGCTGAGTCCGGAGTATCGCTCGAAGATCTGGGATCATGCGGGTGGTATGCTTATTGTGCAGGAATTGGGTTGTCTTGTCACGGACCTTGAGGGAAAACCGGTTGATTGTTCGCTGGGTCGTACTTTGGCTGGGTGTCATGGTATGGTTGTTGGACCGGCTTCGGTTCATGGGAGGATTTTGGAGGCCGTGAAGGAGGCGCGGGGGTTGTGATTTTTTTTTTCTCCTTCCTTTATGTATGTTGTCTTTTTTTTTTTTTTTACATCTTGTTGTCTTTTGCATATCGGTTTTGATACCCTAGATAATCATATCATTGGCATGGTTACTATTGATATTAGTACTATATACATCATGTGTATAATGTAGACTCTTACTTCTACCGGCAGGCGTGAGCACTGGCCCCTTTCCCCGCGTTACCCAGATTCCCAAGTAAGAAATCCTGGCTGTGATAATAGAAAGGTACTTTGTGCCTGTGTTTCATACTACTACTATTTCCAAGGTTATTTTTAGGCTCAATTGCGGGTCTCATTTTTCCTTGATTTCCGTCTTCCAAGGTCCTACGCTTAGCATAATGTCTCGAGTATTTTTGAGTTAGTTTGTCCACTGCTACCTTGTGCATTTCCATATACCTAGATTTCAGGTTGATTTTTGTATCGAATAGGACTGTGCACGATGATCTACACTTGGCAGAAATTGAGCCAGGTTATAGTTTGCTCTCACTGGGGTAGACTGGGATGGCGCCTAGTCTATGTTTCACGAGAAACACCAGTATTTCTAGTAGAAATTAAAAAGATATGAATACTATTTGGCTAGGATTAATGATGATTTCTTCACATTTCGAGAGAATCAAGTACATATGTAGTTCGAAGTAACCCTAAGTATATCAGATAAAAGCGTTGATGTCATCACCATAGAATTGACCTCACATTATTTCCCACTTCCCGGTTCTTCCTGCGATGGTCTGATTTCATTGGATTGAAATTGAATAATGGTCTGATGACCCTATGCGGGGAATCCCTTCTTTAATATTTTGGTTATAACCTTGACTCCCCTCTTCTAGACTTTCGGTTCCTTTTTTAATTATACTCAGCTTCAACTTGGGTAATATATCCATCATGGCATTATTCAACCCATTCGCTAGACGCGAAACTCATAGCGCCAACTCGCTGAATACCTACCGGGTCCTTGTACCCCTCACCTGGGCTCTGGTCGTGGTGGTCGGCATCTACCACTCTGTTCACTCGCCCGACGACACCAAGAAGGGCAAGAAGATTTGGAAGCAGGCTGATAAGCATAATACTCCATTCAGCCAGAACACTACGGTGACTGGCGTTTTCTGGTTAGTTAGCCTAAGTCGCACACCCGTGCCTATATTGGAGATCATTATGCTTTTGAATATCCACAACCTAACATCCATCCAGGATCATCCTCCTCCTCTCTCAGCTCAGCTATGTCTGGCACCTCTTTTCCAAGAACGATGTCCTCGTCACGGCAGCTGCCAATGTAGCCACCCACTTCATTCTGAACAACCTCTTCCTCGTCGCTTGGATCCTCCTCTGGACCCGCAACCACTTCTGGGGCGCAGAGATCATCCTCATCGCCCACTTAATCAACCAGACAGTCACCTACTGGCGCCACCGCGGGCTGCCGGCATTCGTGCATTTACCTGCCGTTGCCGGTCCCTATGCCTGGACACTGACGGCGCTGTTTTGGAACGGCGCGGTCGCTGTCCACAGTCACAACTTGCCTGGCCGTATTGTTGCTAATATCTTTATCTGGGTTATTCTCGCCATTGGACTGTTTGATATCGTCCTCTGGGAGGATTATATCCTTGGGTATTGTTTGAGTTGGTTGACATTGTGTAAGTTTTGCCTTTTTTTTTTTAAATCACTGTTTCGAGTGCTTCGCTAATATACATACTTCTAGCAATCGCCCTCAGACAAATCGCTATCAAGATCATTGCTCTGCAGTGGATCTTTGCCTTTACCGTCTTTGCCGTGTTCTTGGTCGTCTCTCTTTATATCTCTACGACCAAGTACACTGGCCGCGACAGCCTCTTCCGTCGCGTTGCCCACCCCGAGTCGGTGGACCGGGAGAGAGAGCCGCTGCTCAACGAGGGGGTGTGAGCGTGTCGTCATGCCAGCATTAAGGACCCACTGCCTAACTAGTCGGTCGTTGGGGCACACTTTTAAGATCGGACTGGGCACCCGAGAACGAGATACGGTGAAAGTATGGAGGTTGGAGAGATCTGCAAGGCAAGTCTTATTTTGGCCGAATTATGCACTCTTTTGTGATACCACCTGGAATAATGTAGTTTTTCTGTTTAAGTGGCGCACTAATTTGAAAATGCGTCGACCCACTTGGGACTGGGGAAGGTCGTATGTATCGAAGACATGTTGAATACTTTGGTAATTTGATATTGGTAAACGGAATAAAAACGGATCATGAAGTTACATACGGAGTGTACTATTCTATTTTAATAATTGTTTGATTATTGTTTCCATGGCTTTTCCCCCCGTGCTGATGCAGACTGACATCCGAGTCTAGCGTTGCCCTGACAACCACCTGCACCTCCACCTTTGTTGATGCAAAGCGGCGGATATGAACGGGCTGGACGTGTCTGCCTAGTCGATCCTTTTTAACTATTTTATTGTCTCTTTCTCTTCATCTTGCTTGTGTGTCGTGCTTTGATATTGATATTGTACTCGCATTCCTCCGTTCCTCAAAACCTCAACTATTCTTAAATCAGACCGGTCCACACCCACTCTGACTTATCGAGAGACGGGGATTGATTCTGATCGTTGTCTCATTGATACCCACCTCAGGTACCATACTATGAGGCTGTGAGTTCAAAAAGAGACACCCACATTCCACGATTATGAATCGTCATCCACCATCCAATTACGGCGACGCGCCGCCAGCATACCTCAACCACGACACGGGTTCCTATCTGTCTGATCCCGAGTCTCCAACTAATGCCTCACGTCTTAATGGAGGAACGATGCGCTTGTTGCCAAGTGGCGATGGCGCTGATGACTTAGCTAGTAGCCATAGGGCTCCTTCGCCTTCCCATTATGACCCTGATTATGATCACACTCCGTATGTATACCCCAACTACCTCTGATACAACCTTGCCCGTTTTCACATTCCAATGGTTTCCCTCGCGACGGAACCATGTGCACCACAAGTCCAACTCCTTCATTGACGTGATGGAGAGGCTGGGAGGAACTTGTGCCTTGGGCAATTGCCCGCCAATGGGCATTGCTACTACTGGTCTCGAGCCAACTCCTTCCTGCTGTTTGGTCGATCTTCCTCCCCTTGAACATCAAACATTTGGTACTCTAGTACATTGTTTACCGTTTCAGCGCCTACTCCACCTCCACATTGGCCTCTTCCTGCCAGCTTCAAGGCAAAATGGAACGTCTTCCAAAACCAAGGTCTAACATCAGGGGGCGAAATTTTAGGACCGGACAAGACCAACGTTATGATAATTATTACGAGGTGCCCAGCATCTCTTCGCCTTCGCGTCCACCATCCAGCTTGGCTAGCGGACCCGGTATCCCGCCTCTGACAGCAAGCCTCGCAGACACTTCCGTCTACCCTTCGATTCCCCCACGCACAGGATCTCCAATTCGTCCATGGAGCCCCTCACACATCCGACCACCGTCCGTGTCAAGTGTGGGATATGAACGCGCCGATCTGAACGGTAGCCCGCGGCCCGGTACACCCAGCTCAAGATATGGGGGTAGCCCCCGTCGACCATTGCCTCCTGCGCCTTTGTTCTCTGGACCAAAATCAACAGTAGATACAAGCATTGATATTGGTGATGCCCATAGTGACGATCCATTCGGCGGTGACGGCCGCACAATCCACCACACTTCGCGCGGCAGCGTCCGATCATTCATGAGCGAATCCACAATGTTGGGAGATGAGAAGGATGGCATGTCAAAAGTCGACCTCGATGATGACTATGACGACGAATCCCACGTTCTGGATCCCAACCTTCACTATGGTCCAGCACCGGACAAGCAGGGGCGTCGTGGTGTCCGATCCAAGCAGGTCGCCAAAAAGGAAGTTCAGCTGGTCAACGGCGAGCTTATTTTGGAGTGCAAAATCCCCACCATTCTTCACAGTTTCCTACCTCGCCGTGACGAGCGCGAATTTACGCACATGCGATATACCGCTGTCACATCCGATCCGGACGATTACGGCGAACGGGGATATAAGCTTCGCCAGCAGATTGGCACCACCACTCGTGAAACTGAGCTGTTTATTTGTATCACCATGTACAACGAAGACGAGATCGGTTTCACCCGTACCATGCACGGTGTCATGCAGAATATCAGCCACTTCTGCTCGCGAACCAAGTCGCGTACTTGGGGCCGTGATGGATGGAAGAAGATTGTCGTTTGCATCGTCGCTGATGGACGTAAAAAGGTCCACCCGCGTACGCTCAATGCGTTGGCCGCCCTGGGTGTTTACCAGGAGGGTATTGCGAAGAACATTGTCAACCAGAAGGAAGTTCAGGCACACGTGTACGAGTACACTACGCAGGTCTCCCTCGATGATGATCTGAAGTTCAAGGGTGCCGAGAAGGGAATAGTCCCGTGTCAGGTTATCTTCTGTTTGAAGGAACATAACAAGAAGAAGCTGAACTCTCACCGATGGTTCTTCAATGCCTTCGGTCGTGCCCTTCAGCCCAACATTTGTATTTTGCTCGATGTCGGAACTCGGCCGGAGCCGACGGCACTCTACCACTTATGGAAGGCATTCGACCAGGACTCCAACGTTGCCGGCGCTGCTGGTGAGATCAAGGCTGCTAAGGGTAAGAACCTGCTCGGTCTGCTCAACCCTCTCGTGGCAAGTCAGAACTTCGAATACAAAATGTCCAACATTCTCGACAAGCCTCTGGAATCGGTCTTCGGTTACATTACTGTGTTGCCTGGTGCGCTCAGCGCTTATCGATTCTTTGCCCTGCAAAACGACGCAGATGGCCATGGGCCCCTCAACCAATATTTCAAGGGTGAAACACTCCACGGTCAAGATGCAGATGTCTTCACTGCCAACATGTACCTGGCCGAAGATCGTATTCTTTGCTGGGAGTTGGTTGCCAAGCGAGAAGAGAGATGGGTGTTGAAGTTTGTGAAGAACGCCGTGGGAGAGACTGATGTGCCGGACACGGTTCCTGAGTTTATATCCCAGCGTCGAAGATGGCTGAACGGTGCTTTCTTTGCGGCTGTGTACTCGATTTTCAATGCCAAGCAGATCTGGAAGACGGATCATACTCTTGCTCGGAAGATCTTGCTTCACGTCGAGTTCTTTTATCAATTCCTTAATCTGCTGTTCACCTACTTTGGTCTTGTGAGTTTCGCGCGCTCTTTTCCCTTTGAACTCGTACACTGACTTAATCTAGGCTAATTTCTACCTCGCTTTCTACTTCATTGCTGGCTCTTTGACTGATGAGAAGCTTGATCCGTTCGGTCACCATATGGGCAAATACATCTTCATTGTTTTGCGCTATGCTTGTGTTCTGGTTATGTGTTTGCAGTTCATTATCTCATTGGGTAATCGGCCGCAAGGGTGAGTCCACAGTTCTTCATCACACATTGGACTTGACTGACATTTGTTTTTAGTGCCAAAAATCTCTATCTCTCTGGTATCATCGTGTACGCCATTATCATGTTTTACACCGTCTTCTGCGCCCTTTACTTGGTGGTCAAGGAGTTACTCGCACGTGCTGGAATTGGAAGCGATGATATGGAAGTCGGGGACGGCCTAATGATGAACATCGTGATTTCCATGTTGTCAACTGTCGGCCTTTACTTCTACGCCTCATTCCTCTACCTGGACCCATGGCATATGTTTACCTCTTCGATTCAATACTTCCTCCTCATGCCCAGCTACATCTGCATCCTCCAAGTCTACGCCTTCTGCAACACCCACGACGTAACCTGGGGAACCAAAGGTGACAACGTGATCAACACCGATCTCGGCGCAGCAAAGACCATCAACGGCTCGACCGTTGTCATCGAAATGCCCTCCGAACAACTCGACATTGACTCCGGCTACGACGCGGCCCTCCGCAACCTCCGCGATCGCCTTGAGGTTCCAGAGCCCCCGCCATCAGAATCCCAGTTGCAGGAGGACTACTACCGCGCCGTCCGTACTTACATGGTCTCCATCTGGATGGTCGCCAACGTAATCCTCGGCATGGCTGTGTCCGAAATCTACGGTATTGACCAAGGTGGTACAAACATCTACCTCGCTATCATCTTATGGTCTGTCGCTGTCCTTGCTGCTATTCGTGCTATTGGCTCTACTGCCTATGCCATCTTGAACGTCGTTCAGATGATCGTTGAAGGAAAGACGAAGTTCGATGCCGGTAATATGTCAAACTTCGCCCCAAGCTCTTTCGGTGGTTCGAGTGCGGCTGCTACCTCCGAGTCTGGGAAGTCCTCCGCTCGTCCTGTGCGCTATGGCGGCGGTGCGTCCTTCAAAGATAAAATTGCCGAGGTTCGCTGGAGTGCTGGTAGGGCCGTTGGAAAAGCCATGTTCTGGCGCAAGTAGATGCTTGACATGATTTCTTTTTGCGGTTTCTTTTTTTTTCCTTTTCGGGATTGCCCTTCTACCTTGGCTTTCCTGGGTCTCGTGGAGTTCCTCTGATTTGGGTTTTCTTTTGAGATATCAAGTGTTTAATCTTCCTCTTCTCTTTTATGATGGAAATATTGTCACGATAGTGCTCTTTTTTGCTTTTAATGCTCGTTGCTCTCACTTTCCAGAGACCTGGACATGTGTATTGATGGATGATGTACTTATGTGCTCTCTTTTGGGGGTTGGAATTAATGCACTGGATGATGATTCAAAAAATATCTTGCAAATTTAATTCCAAGCCTTCAATTTAAGTCGGCGGTAATTTATGTGGAAGTAATCAGTGATGATATAGGTCTTGGTTCACTATTGGCAACTGGGATTATCAATTTGATCCCGTCCAATTTATTTCAATTATACGCTATGACATATGTACAGATCTATAAGAGAAGCAAAGCCTAGACCTTCTCCTTCATAAGTCCAAGCTCCTCTTCGTATGTGCCATCACGCCGGTACCTCAATTGCACCAGTGGCGCCAATCGACGAACAACAGGATAGCAAAAGTACCCAATTGTACTTGCTACAAAGCCCATAAACAGCCCGGCAAATGCCCCAGATCTAACTGGCAATTGGATGGGCTCTTCACCGTAGACAGCATCAGGATCATCCGGGACCAGCCCGCTAACTGACCCAGGCCAATACTCAGGTGGCTCTGTCCTTGACACTCCCGAAGCGCCAAGAATATTACCCTCGGAGTCCAACGCCTGAACAGAGACCCAATCCATAAAACCGCGGGCAATGAATGAACTCTCAAACCCATTCTTTGCAACCTCCCCAATCTCTCTGTCCACCGCAGTTGGATTCGCCCGCGCAAAAAATCGCCACCGTTGCACATCCGTAGCCCCATTCCAGCTAACATGGAACACAGTTGATAGAGCTGACCCATTCACCCCGTAACACGACGAAAGAAGCGTAGGCGCGTATGCAGGCCGACTACGCCAGGGAAACTTATAAGCTCGGTAAGTACTGAACCGCTCGCTGGTGAAGCTGGCGTCCATCAGGAGCTGACCGTCATGCGTGAACTCGCTCATATACCCGTAATAGCTCCACGAGACGAGCACGTTTGTATTCGGTAGTGTCTGCATGTTTCCTCGAGCGGGATTCCTGCCCCCGTCGGGCCTCATGTACCGATTTAGGACTCTGGCTTTCATGGTGAGTAGATCTAGCTCTACGTACATGGCCGAGGAGGTCGGTTCGTTTACGGCGATGAAGGTGGCGCCGTTGTCCAGGAATGAAATTATGATGTGTGTGTTATTCTGGGATACGAATCGTGCGCTGTGTTGGCCTGTGAATTGGAAGTCCATTTCAAAGTTGCTTTTTTTACCGCCTAGTCGCCAGATTACTTGTCCGTCTTGGCTGGAGATTAGGTAGATCGCGTTTGTGTGGCGGGCCGAGATGAGGTAGTCTCCGTTTGCGCTTTTGTCGACTGAATTCATGTGTAGATAGTCCACATCTGGGAACCGGTCGTTTGGATTTAGGATAAATGATTCGTCGAGAGTTATGTGGTCGCCAGAGAACCACTCAAAGAGGTATTTGCCTGTGTTGATGTCAAGCTCGATGAATCCATTTGTTCGGATGCCGAGTTGTCGCTCTGGGTGGCCGAAGTCGGCTAGAGTCATGTCTTCGTTTTTATGAGTGATGAGAAGGGCGTTGGGTGGTTTCTTTAGGTAGAATTCGTGGTTATCGATTGCTGCTCCTGGCCGGGGGACTGAGTGGACGAGTTTGTATTCATTGTTGTATATTATGGCGGACCCGTCGCTTTCACGATTGGCAAAATTCTCTTGAACGAGCATAGTAAGATAGGGCTTTTCATCGATCGTGTCTACCACTTGGAAATCATAGACGTTTTGGTTGTTGAATTCGCATGATCCAGCCCAAACAAGGTCCTTTACAGTCTGTAAGCGGATACATTCGAAATACAGACGGCCTAGAAAATACATACCCCTTTGTAATCGAAGATATAAGGACCGATCTGGCAAGGTGTCCATCGATTCGTTTTAGGCTCACCCTGATTGAGATGGTAGGGCGCAACGAACCAATAACCCGGAGCAATTTCCAAACCGGGCCGATCATAGTAGGTGACATTCCATTTCAAGACCCGGTGTTGAGGGAGCTGGGGTAATTGTAAATCAGAATTTACCTTCACATGAATGCCCGTTTGTGGAACTTACAGTAATGTATGTTATCATATCATCATCCTTAGATGTGTCGAGTGCTATCACAGAACAAAGGAAAAGATACCAGAGCAATAGTGACATATCCGTGCGACTTTGAAAGTATAGCTCGACAAACTACAGGCACCTGACAGAGTAACAAGGTAAAGTGAAAGTGTAATATAGCTAAGGGCTGGGAATTTCCTTTTAAGAGGAGAAATATCACAGAAAATAAAAACACGAGTCAGAATTGTAACTTCCTATTTTCTTCTACAATTTCTAATTGGAAGCCTCAAATAATTTACGCTTTGGAACAACGTGTAACCAGAGAACGGTAAAGTCAAAAATGAAGTCAAAACACCATTCGTCGATGAGATCTACCTAAAATCGTAGGTAGTCCTAACCCGGGGATTTATTAGCCGCCAGATCAATGACAACTCAGTCGATGGAATTTCCAAGGTTTAGCGCAAAAGCCACGGTCCGAGCCCCAAGGTGTAGCGGTGTAGGGCATTGGCTCGCGGCCTTATTTACCGAAGTTAGATTATCATACAGCAAATCATGATCAGTAGGTGGCTCTGAACTAAAAATATCCTCCACATTTTTAAGGAACCCCTGTCTTCGTCGAGCGTCTTCGTGGGCTGTAGGGAAACATACTCCGTAAACGATAATCCTTTTCTGGTTAGTTCCCACTCCACGAAGCCGCTATTCTAAATTAGGACAACCGAAGGATGAGCAAGCCCTAATATGATTGGTTGAAGTGATCTATGACCTGTGTACCTGGATACCTAGGTGTATTGAAGTGCTCAAGTCAGAGATTCGTATATGATAGTGAGTCTGGATTGGAACACACTTTAAAGTTTCTGAGCTGAGAACGCCAATACATTAGCTGGCGGTTAGATGCCATAAGCGCGAGCTTGATTACCAGTATTGGTAAACAAAGGAAAAGTGAGAGGTCATGTCCGACCCCTGCTGCGATCCTTTGTAAATCACACCTAGTAACATGTCCTAGATCCGAATTCTCAAATCTTTTCCTCTATTTTATAAAGTCATTAGATCTTAGCTACTTTCTTCTTGGAAAAGTCCTCGCGTGCCTCTTCGTTCTGGCGATCGGCGTCTCTCTTTCGTTTCTTTTGTGGGTGGTTATCTTTGGTGGAGTTCACTCTATGGATTCTTTTGTCGCTATCTGCCTTTTGCTTGTCCGTGATCTTCTCGTAATATCATAATCGCCTTCATCTTGTGAATAGCCAGCCATGTCTGCCTTGGCCAGCAGCGCTTTTATAGCCATGGCTTCGTCTAAGGTTACATATTATAGAGAATATCTGAATATCTGAATATCTGAAGAAGGGGAAATAAACATATCTTTTGGTGATGTTCACGTTGGGTTCCTGGCAGATGGCTAGTTGTTACTTGTTGTTATACTGTACTGAATATTCTGAAGTATTCAAGGTCTACACCGTACACCAATCAAGATATTCTTCATGTATAATTCTAGCGAGCCCACGATATGATTTGACCATTGCTCACTATGTTACAAAATATCGGTTGATAGATTCTAGCCGAGGTAAACTATCGCACCTTTCCGCTATTATCTCGCCTAATTTCACTTCAATGGCGCAACTCAATCCTGATAAACGTGATATTTCCATAGTGATAACAATTATGAGTAGATTATTAGTAGCCTAAGACTTCCAAATTTTATCTAGGACTGACTCCAAATAGTGATGCTTCAAAATGCGTGATAGGTTGTTACCCCGAAGACCCTCGCCCCGCATCACCGGTAAACACGGCAGTGTCGCATACAATACAGGGCCAATATATTGACTGACTAATACCTTTGAGGGGTCCTAACCTTTGGTTGATTTCTTGGAATCCTGGTTTCAGTCTTGATAATATATTTGAACGTATTCGAGGCTATTAAACATGTTCTCAGAAAAGGGCAAGACGGCGCCCGCTGATCTCGAGGCCACAGATCTAGCACATATCACGGAAGATGAAGAGCCATCCGAAGTACCATCTACTTTTGCTGTAAAAGGTAAATTGCACGGATGTCTCCAAGTTCTCGGTGCTTTCTTTATATTCTTCAATGTCTGGTCTGTCAACAACCTTCCGAGTTACAATTGAATATCAAAACTAACATCCTTCTAGGGGCCTAAATCTCTCATTTGGAACATTACAAAGCTTCTATGCACTCACCTACATCCCGTCATCAACATCATCCGACATCGCCTGGATTGGAACAATCCAATCCTGGCTCCTGATCGTCGGCGGTCTACTATCCGGCCCACTCTTCGACCTCGGCTACAACCAGACCATGATTATGGTTGGAAGTATTCTAGGTGTAACCGGCATGATGATGCTCAGTCTTGCACACGAGTACTACGCCATATTCCTAAGCCAGGGAGTCTGCGTGGGTCTCGGATTCGGACTGCTTTATGTCCCCGCCATTGCATTGGTTAGCCGCTCTTTCACAACAAGAAGGGCTGTTGCGCTAGGTGTTTCGAGTAGCGGTGCGCCTGTCGGAGGCATTATCTACACTACCATGTTCAACCAGATTCTACCAAAAGTGGGGTTCCCCTGGACTGTTCGCCTTGTGGCGTTCGTGATGCTGGCGCTGTTCATCGCGGCTGCTCTTATGCTTTTGTGGCCAGAGAGACATTCAGTGAGGGTTAAAGCAACCCAACGTAGGAGCTTGATTGATTTGCGCGCTTTCAAGGATCTGCCTTTTTGGAGCTTTGCTATTGGGAATTTTTTCCTTTACCTTGGCTATATCACGCCTTTCTATTACATTCCCACTTATGCGGAGACAAAATTGGGCACGTCGAGCGCAATGGCATCTAATGTCTTAATGATTTCCCAGGCTTCTTCAGTTGTTGGCCGTGTTGTCTTGACTTTATTTGCTCATTACTACGGGTCCATGGTTGCTTGGATCATCTGCGGTGTGCTCTCAGGCGTTCTGTGTATTTGTTGGATCAGTGCAGATAGCCTGGTACGGTTTATCCTTTTTGCAGCCTTCTATGGTAAGTGAAATTCTTTTGCCTGGGTCGTCGGTGCTCTAATTTTGACACAAATCATAGGCGGTATCTCCGGGGCCTTGATTCCTCTACCGCCGAGCGTTTTCACTCACGTTTGTCCCGATCCCAGGAGTCTTGGGACTTGGCTTGGGATGGCGCAGAGCTTGAGTAGCTTTGCGACTCTTGTGGGGCCACCAATAGCAGGTGCGCTCGCTTCAATTGGTGCTGATGGTAGTGCGGACTTGAACTACCTAGGTATTCAATTGTTTAGTGGGATAGTCATGTGTTTTGGTGCATTTCAACTGATCTTTTTGTGGTATTTGCTATACAAAAAGAGGGGCAAAACTGGTTTATTTTAAAAGGAAAAGGAGTATATAGTCCACATATAATTAATTGCTACCTAGGTCCTATTCGGAGCTTACGAAATTGACCCCACTATTGAGCTAATAACTAGTATGTAGCTAGTTACTTCCTTTTTGTTCACATCACTCTCAAATAATCCCTGCTATCTTTCGAGTTGAATCATATAGTTCGGTGAACCAACCTATCATATCCTTTACAAAGTTTAGAGTCACGGGATCTCGGGGTTGACAACAAATCACACTAGCGTGAGTCACACAGTCACTAGCTGATCGCATCCAGAGAATAAATAAAATAAAAAAGAATACTATATATAATCCCGTCTCCCTCTCAATTATCAACTAGCAGTAACTCGAACAAGAAAGCTCAAACATGGCATCACTACGCCGAAAAGGCCCACTGGTCCCCTTCACTCCAGCTCTACTACCAACAAGCCAAACAATCCCAGGGCGAACCATTCTCCTCGAGAAACTCTCCCCAAAGCACGCCGACGACCTCTTCGCCCTAACCGGTGGGCTTGAACAACAAAAAGAAGCTCTATGGGACTACATGTTAGAGGGGCCGTACTCAGACGCCGAAGCCTTCAAAACCAGCATTGCATCGAAATCCATTTCAACAGATCCATTCTTCTACGCAATCATCGACAAGCGCAACGATATCCCCACTTTCGGAAAAGCAATTGGCTATATCTCTCTGATGCGTATGATTCCCGACCACCTGGGCATCGAAATCGGGCATGTGATGTACTCGCCTACGCTCCAGCGCACAACTGGCGCGACAGAGGCTATCTATCTCCTTGCTCAACATGCTTTCCACGATCTTGGGTATCGGAGATTGGAGTGGAAATGCAATTCGCTGAATGAACCTTCGCGGCGTGCGGCTCTGCGCTTAGGATTCTCGTTTGAGGGGATCTTTCGGCAGCACCTGATTGTCAAGGGGAGGAATAGGGATACAGCTTGGTTTTCCATCTTGAGGGATGAGTGGGATGCTTCGCTAAAGGCTTCCATGGATAAATGGCTGGATCCTGGGAACTTTGGAGAGGATGGTGGTCAGATTAGGTCACTGCAGGATTTGAGAGCTGAGTTGGGTTGAAATGTATGTTGGGACTAGAAAGTGATTGTCCGTATTTAGATGGTTGCACCTAGACAGTCATCCCTGCTTACCTATAGAGAGCATATAGAAAAAGAAAACAGCTATCTTTATTGATTTCGTTTTGATGTTCACAAAAGCCCTTTATCCTTTATAGAATAGCGTTAATGCGCTATTGAAGATCACCGACAGTGGTAACTCCACAACTCCACCTGCCCCGCAGAGCTCGGGGGAGTTGGAGTAGACGAACTCGAGTATAGCTGCATTATGTGTAAGATAAGGGTAATACTATGGATATCAAGAAGAAAACCCATATAGACTATGTCAAATAGCTATGTGATGGATCTTGATGTGACAAGATCTACAAAAATGAAAACCGAGATCCGAGATCCGAGATCGACTTGACCGATGTTCTCCGAGATCTCCAAGAGATCTTATCGGACTTCTCCATCAGAACCTCTATGATTGGAAGATGTTCACATTCCCAAAGTTTAACGAATAGACGCAGTGCGGTTCATCAATCCCAATCCTTTAGCGGGTCTGCTTTTCAGCTGAGAGAGATAACTCCCTCGTTCCTACTAACTTGTGTGCAGCCCTGCAATGACAAATAAAGAAATGATATCCATTTACAAGGACAACATTGGCAACATATAAATACCCTCCAATTGCCCCAGTACATCATCTATTCGTTAAATCATTACCTCCTGATCATTCAGCCCATTTCCCAAATGTCCACATCAACAATGTCACCCAACGAAACTGCGCCCACCAGAGAATATGGCTTCAACCCCAACCAAGGCGTAAACTGGGCCGACTACCTCACCTTCCGCCCAATCTACCCATCCTCCTTTTTTGAAAAAGTCTTCGCCTACCACTCCCAAAAACCCCATTCCGCCTGGTCTCTCGCCCAAGACATCGGTGCCGGCTGCGGAATCGTCTCATCGAGTCTTGCGCCCCGCTTCAACAAAGTGATTGTCTCAGACCCTAACGAGGGATACACCGCACTCGCTCGTAGAGTCCTCGTCGAGGAATCTCGACTGCCCGAATCTAGGTTCCGGTTCCTGAAGGAAAGTGCCGAAAGGAGCTCTGTGGAATCTGTCTCAGTCGATCTGATCATGGCGTGTGAATGTATTCACTGGACAAGGCCGGAAATTGCAATTGCGGAGTTTGCACGGGAATTACGTGCCGGTGGAACGCTTGTCATTACGCATTATAATTATCCGCGCATTGTTGGGAATGAGAGGGCCCAGAAGGCATGGGCGGCTGTTTGTACATTTTATGCGGGCGAGGTTCATGATCCGATGCTTGATCATGCGTTGAGGATCTTGAACTCTGGGACTGGGGCTCTGGGATTCCCTGTGGAGGATTGGGAAGGGGTGAAGCGGTTATATATTAACGCTCGGGGGAGTATCGAGGCTTTTAGGATTAATGATCGAATTGGTGAGAGTCAGGTTAGGGATGGGGAGGAGACTGTTTGGGAGGAGGATGATACAGACTGGATGGATGAGCAGGACTGTGACTGGTTTAAAGGCTATGCATCTACCTGGACAACGCCGAGTGTATCCGAGTCGGACATTAATCCGCTTTGGGATGACATGGAGAGGGCTTTTGAGGGGAAGAAAGTGAAGACTGCCACGCCAGTTGCTATGGTCTTTGCTACGAAGAGACATAGCTGAGGAGTGAATATGTGTTGAAAGTAAAACTAATCTAAGCAATTGATCTCCATTCCCAAGTCAAACCTTCAAGTGCTTCTTCTCCCTAATAATCTCCTCGACAACCTTCGCCGCTGCTAGGGTCTCTTCGTCCTTGAACCGTCTGCCAGCAATCTGCAGTCCCACCGATGCGCCCTCATACCTCTCCGGGTCCTCGTACTTACGCCACTCCCTCTCATCGACCTCATCCCGGGGAACATACTTCTTATCCTGCTCTGTCAACACGTCTACCTTTGGATCCACAGTGATTCCAGATGGGAACACTACAGAAGGTAGGTCTACTAAGTTCCAAATAGCAGTATAGTTCCAATACTGTGACTCGCCCATCACTGCCGCGGCAGCAGGATATGTCGGGGAGAGAATAAAATCGACACCACGACGCTTAAGAAGAGCGTGGTACTCGTCTCTGTAGATATCGCGTTGCTCCTGCAGGGCCCATGCCTCGGGGTGAGAAAGAGGCGTGCTTCGGCTGTAGGAAAGAGCCCAGTCGGTTAGTGGGCGTAATGGCTCGCCTGATTGCGCAATAACCTCGCGTTGCTTGCTGGAAGCATCAGGGTAGTATAGAGCGGACTGAGCCATGTTAGCGTTCTAGCGTGCATGACCAACGCAGATTCAGCACTCACAATAACCTCCCAACCATGCTGGTGCTTATACGGCTCCCAGTCTACGACTTTCACACCTGCTGCTACCAGCTTCTCCTTGGCAAGTCTCAAAGTGCGAGTGATAGGTGGATGGGGGCGGACGCAGCTAGGAAATGGATTAGCACACTGACAGCAAACATATGTCTGGATCATGACACACCCATCATCCCACATAATAGCCACAGTCATATCCCGTGTCGGAGTAACCGTCTTCCATGGCACAGGCACCAGCGACGTCTCAATATCCCAAGGCTCCTGCTCCAATACAGCTCTCTGGAACAACTCTAAATCCTCAATCGAGCAACTAGCCAACGGACCCACCACGCCGCGGATAGTCTCCTGGCCGGAAGCAGCCACTTTGAGTCCTGTTACAGGGTTCCGCAGTGAGGAAGGACGGAAGCCGTACACACCGCAAAACGCTGCGGGGCAGCGAATTGATCCGCCGATATCAGTTCCGATCCCTAGTGGCGCGCACCGGAAGCCCATTGATGCACCCTCGCCGCCAGAGGACCCGCCTGGGCTTAGAGTGCGGTTGAGTGGGTTTAATGTTGTGCCAGTGATGTTGTTGCTGCAGCATAGGTGCTAGATGGCGTTAGTTATGAGATACACCGGTAATGTAGAATTTATGGACATACCATCAATGACTGGGGCTGGTTAGTCCGGACATGAAAGATGGCGCCGGCTTTGGATAGGATTTGGAGGAGAAGGGCATCTTCCATGCTGACTTTATCAACCCTTTTGCTTGTCAGTAATATTGGTTTGTCGTGGTAGAGTTCTACTCACCAAGCTACGTATCCCGTGTTGCATGTCCTGTTCTTCATAGATATGTGCTCTTTTACACTGATTGGTATGCCATGCTGTGGTTGTTTCATTAGAATCTTGCCGGTATAAACTTTAGGCATGTATATGAGCTTACCAGAGGCCCGACCAGTTTCCCTGTGCGTTTGTAGTACTCATCATGTTCTTTGGCGCGAGTGATTGCCTCGTCTGCCATGAACTCTGTGGCGAAATTGAGCTGATAAGAATGTCAACGCTGGAACTACAACGGCCGAGTCTCCTAATCTCACCAGTTGGTGGCCCAACACAGCCCTCTTCAAGAACGCAACTACCACTTCTTCCGCACTCAGTTTTCCATTGCCCATTTCCGTTACCAGTGCAGTGGCCGACATCTCAGTAATAAGGAGCTCGCGCTCATTCAACAACCCGCTTTGCTTGGGGAAATCAACCACACTCTTCTGGGAGACTGGCGGCAGCCTATCGACGGGGGAAAGCCATTGCTTTGGAATGGAATTGTTTAAGATATCTTTGCCTTTTTGGGCTTGGCTCTCCCAGTTACGAGTCATGTTGAGTGATAATTGAAATTGAATATGGGGGTATACCGGTGGGTTTGGAGGGTAAACTTGGATATGAGAGGAAAGAAGAAAGATAAAGACACTCGTCCTACGCACCCCGCACACAATCTGTGTAACATGGCTATCTCGGAATCGGAACTTGTTAGACCATTCCCTTTCCTAACGCATCCCCGCATGGCAGATTGGAGATCTCTTATCTGCGGGACGTCTTGCCAATTAACGAATGGGTGCGGAGTAATTCCGTTCTGGGTTTGTTGATACGATATCCCTCTAATATTGATAAAATGATAAAATTAAGAGGGAAAAGACTATAAACATTAATGGGTTACCTACATATCTAGGTAGGGTTCACCCCCGGTATATGTATGTTCATAGCTATATCTACGCGTCATAGTCACCTCCCCCCCCCAATAGGGGAACCATCTAAATATACAGGTCCCTTGTTTTCTTTCTTTCTTATTTAAAGACACGGAAAATCTAGATAACATCAAAAATTACATCATGTCGGGGGTTGGTGCACGATACTGACAAAAGCGCGCTATTGCAAAAGCTGGTTCCAGTTATGAGTTATGTATGGCTGTACACTAATATCTCGAAGTTATGATAGATGTTACATGCACAAAGTCTAAGGCTATTATTCACATTAGGGTTTTACTTATAGACTTGCTTGGCTCTGGTTCGGCATCAAATCTAGCAAGGTTAACTTGAGCTTTGAATATCAACAAGACTGATTGGATAACTTGCCCGTAATCGTGATTACAACTCTCGGAGAAGGAAGTTGGTATATTTGATTCGACGTTAGTGAGTAATGTTCATTCGGATGAAGCGTTATAAAGGTAGGGGGTAGAGATAGGACACACAATGCGGCGTACCAGAACCAGGAGGGTCCTTTGTCCATCCTTTCAGTCTTTCTATTTAACTACCAAGATATCGTATTTCAGTATACTAAATCAGCTCTCAAAGTGAGTGCTCCATAGATCACCGTGCATTAGCTAGACTATGTTTCATTCTAGCGAGTATCATTTAACTATTGTGCTTCTTAGTGGCGGCCGCCGTCGGCCGCCACTTTAAGCCCCACCATACCGGAATAGAAAGCCCTAATCCATTACAGTCAGCACTTTGTCCCTGGAAGAATGACCTCTAGGGATGCATATATTTATAAATAGTCGATGAAACCCTAGAAAATACAGTCACTCATCTATCTCCTAATTCACTTCAATAATCGGCTAGTTAAAATGACATCTGCAGTTGACTCGAGCGCAATTTTCCGTGTTGACGGCATCGTAGCCGTCATTACCGGAGGAGGCAGTGGTCAGTATAGTTTACTATCATTGTCACCGAAGGAATTTACTAAGCTTTTTGTGCCAAATGCCAGGTATCGGCCTTACTATGTCACGAGCTCTTGCAGCCAACGGCGCGCGGAAGGTCTATATTCTGGGACGCCGACTGGAAGTACTGGAGAAGGCCGCTGAGGAGTACACCAGCATAGTTGCAGTTCAAGCCGATGTGACATCCAAGGCTGATCTCCAAGCTGCTGTGTATCGCATCAAGAATGAAGTGGGCTATGTCAACCTCGTTGTCGCCAATTCGGGCAACATCGGGCCTGCGGTGCGCTTTAGTCCCAGTGCTTCGATTTCCGAGCTGCGCGAGACCCTCTTTACCAACTTTTCCCCCGATGAAATGAACAACGCCCTGGCCCTCAATATTACCGCGGCTTTCTTTACCATGACAGCTTTTCTAGAGCTGCTGGACGCTGGTACCCAGAATGCCCTGCAAGGCGGCTTCGGCAAGCCCGCTAAGGAGGGCACCGACGTGCCATCGATCCAGAGCCAGGTCATCTTCACAACTAGTGTTTCAGCCTTCAGTCGACACTGGTCGTCGTCGCCTCCTTATCTGACTAGCAAGGTCGCTATCATGCAGGTAGCTAAACATGCCAGTACCCAGTTGGCCAGGTTTGGCATTCGTGTCAATGCCATCGCCCCCGGGGGTAAGTTTAACCTGTCGTCATGTGTACATCCACTACACTTGTCAGAAGACTGACATGTTTATACAGTCTACCCATCCGAGCTGGCTTCCGCGCTCATCGGGAACCGTAAACCGGAAGAAGAAGAATTCGAGGACCAGCGGTTCATCCCCGCTAGACGGTTTGGTGGAGACGAGGAAATGGCTGGTGCCATTCTGTACCTGACCAGCCGTGCCGGAAGTTACTCCAACGGATCTATTCTTCTCACTGATGGTGGTCGACTGTCTGTAATGACAGGCACGTACTAGGATTACCTGAAGGCCAAGAAGGATGGTTGCTCCAAGACCATGGGCGCTAAATATGTAGTATTATCAACTTGTTCTACACCTGTTTATGTTTGCTTCTCTAAAATAGCGAATGTCCGTAAGTTTCTGGGAAATAGTATGTAGGAATCGTGACAAGATCCTTGGTTGCTTTCTTATGCTCATGCTCAATCCTAAATTTGAAACTGCTCTCTATATCTACATGTTCTTCGGGAATTGGTTGACATGACCTAGTGATACGCGAAGCTGGTCTTCTGTACTCCGTAGCACACTGTCATCTTTCCAATCCGGCTTGGCATATATGTGCTCTAGCGCAGCTCTAATGGCATATGAGTAGCTGGGAGGCACCAGGTCCGAGCTTCCGTGGGTTTCGACGATATCTAGAACCATTCTTGTGGCAGTGTCTAGCACTGTGTGCGATCGATTCCGCCAGTCCTCAAGCGACTGATACTTGGGCTCGAGTATTTGGGAGGTTTGCCTGGGGATATGCCAGTGCATTACGAACAACGCACTTGTGGGGGGAGATTGTTAGAAGAAGGGGCGAACCCTCTGGGGTGGACTGACTGACCGGATGGTCAAAGCAATTGCCTGGCAAAACTCGGTCGGCCTCTCTTTGGTATAGCATTGCTGCAGGAGCACACCCAGGAAGGTCTGGATCGTGGTATCTAGATCTTGAAGCTGGGTGAGCCTGGAATGCAAGCCTGGGATCTCTAGTGTCTTGAAGACCTGGTCCAGAAGCCAAGCGGCTTGGGCAGCGCGACCGAAACCCCCGATGTCGAGAGAATCGATGCAGGAAACAGGTATGTAAGCTCCATGGATTGGCATGACATCCTGACGCACACAGTCACCCGGTCGTAGGGTTTCGGGCTCCGTCGGCAACAGGACACCCCCGTCAGGGATAGTGGTTACTAGCGGTTGCTCGGGCACAGCCACTTCACAGAAGAAGGCCCTGACCGCAGTCCCGATTTAGTACAATGGATGGGACGGTACCGCCCAGGGGTGGCATTACCGCTCACAGATGATGATCCCCCACCAGGTATTGGCCGCTTCTGTCGCTTGCAGCGGGCCATCCAGCCCCGAGCGTGCTTTGATATTGGCACTAGAGGTTATAGTGTCTTTTCGACACGCAGGAAGGAAGTGGAGATGAATGCGGGTGGCATAGGCCATGCGGGCACACCCCGCAATGGCCTGGAATGCGTCCTCCGGCCGCCCGTGGGTGTAGTCGTAGATGGCCAGTAAGAGACGCGATTGGATTAGCGGGATGGAGGTGGGATAGGACTCCTGCACGAGGGCAATGAGGCGGTTGGTGGTGCGTCGGAGGGATTGCTGATCGGCATGAGCAGCAGACACAGTTAGACAGATGGTCAATAAAAGAATCGAAAATTCGGCGGAGGGAATGGCCCCTAGCGTAATGAGGTTACTATAAAAGTACGGGCGGGAGCAGACCGGGAGATGACGGTGCGACCCCTGGAAATAGCGAGCGCTGAGATCGTCGACGAGCTGCCCCGTTTGATGAATCAGTTGGAGGACCTGACGATACAAGCTGGCATCTGCTACAGCCGGCTCCGATGGGATTGACTGCGACGCGAGCAAGACGGTAGACGATGTTGATTGGTGTTTGTCATGTTGAAATCGCGGGTCCTTGTTTGCGTATACACACGTTAAGCTTTTCCTGAAACATCTCTTCGTCAGAAACAGTGAATAGATTGGCGACGTGGTAACCTTGCCTGATACAATATCCACATTTGGGCAGCAGCTTATCACACTTCTTCTTGCGGGCTTTGCAGGTGGCGCAGACCTGTGGAGCATGAGATGCTTTGGAGTGGCCGCTGTCGGCCGCCATGACCTTTCAATTCCCACGATGCCTTCGGTGATAGAGGAAAAGGAAAAAGCAGTGGGAATGGACAAAGGGTTCTCCGCACTTCTTATACGGCGGCCGCCGCTAAACCCGTTGGAGAATAGCCTTGCAGCTTAGGAGGCTCCAAGGTAAATATCGTGACCGACCAAGGTGTTTGAAAGGTTGGATTTCAAAGCAATATACATCATATCCGGAGTACTCCGTACATGTCAATTCACTAGTAAACGAAATAGCTTTTTGCTAGAATAACAGGTCAAATACAATTATTAAACTTTCTAATACTCAAGGTATATCAGTATTGATATGCCATGGCCCAAAGTTGCCATGGCACTGATAGTGACGTTCTAGAAATGAACCAATCAATACTAGAAACAGGCATTTTAAATATATTAATATTAACTCAATAATTTTATATTAAAAAAACACAAAAAGAAGATAAAAAAAGAAATCTCTCCCTCGGGGAATCGAACCCCGGTCTCCCGCGCTTATCGGTATTAATGACAAGCGGAAATCATCACCACTAGACCAAGGAAGATGCGATGACCGAGTTACTGCTCGACCACTTGGCTGGTTGATGGAAGAAAATGACCATCTTGACATCATGCACATGTTCTTATTCTATCCACAACAAGTCAACTGCTCGCACACCGTCCCGCAGATAACCTGGCACCGAGATTCATGCAACACCTCATCAACTTCCTCCGATAGCTCGGGCTGCAGTGTAATTGAGTGGATTCCATAGGCGTGGAAACACTCATTGATCACGCGCGCTGTCTTCATAAAGTCCTCGACTGAGTCCTCAGACACGACGACGTGCACTGAGGCGAGGGTTTTTTGTTGGTTGAGGCGCCAGATGTGGAGTTCGTGGACTGAGTTGACGCCCTTGATCTGGTGGTTGTTAGGGATGAAATAGATCGAATGATGAAGGTGGAGGTGGAGGAGGGATTACCTTCTCTAAGTCGTGTTGAACATCGCACATGTCAACCCCCGTAGGCACACTCTCTAGCAAGATCATCCCGGCCCGGCGCACTGAATTGTGTCAGCTTTGTTTCTCTTGACCCTCTTCTGTTGAAAAGACTTACTCAGAGGGAAAGACGATAGAATAATGAGGATGGCAATGAACATGCTCACACCGGGATCGGCATAGTATCGGCCGGCATGGGGTGCAGCGAGCCAGATAATCAGACCCGCGGCCATGACGCCCAGGTTATTGATTGCATCGCCGATAACGTGGATCATCACTCCCATCATACCCAGATCACCGTGGTCGTGGCCGCCATGACCATGACTATGGCCGCCTGAGTCTGCGCAGTGATGTTTTTCGAAATGAAGATGTTTGTGATCGTGATGCTAAGCTGTGTCAGTTGCTCTCCATTAATTGCGTTCCTCAAATTGTTGCAGCTTACTTTGGTGCTGGAATCATGGAATTCTTCGCCAAGATGAAGAACTGGTGTCTCAATTGTGGGTGATGGGCTATGGTCATGACTGTGTTCATGTTCATGTCCATGTTCTGGGCACCGTTAGCGTGATACTTAACGACCCCATTAACCGTACCATGAAGGAAGACTGCACTAATAATATTCAGGCCCAATCCGATACACCCAATGATGAACATCAGCTTGGGGTTATGAACATCTAGATGCACCGTCAGTCTGGGCGATGGCAGCGACTTTGTATAGCAATGAATCGCTCAATGGACTGCAAAAATATACTAATACCCAGTCCAAACAGAAGAACACCATTGAAAAAGGCACCGAGCAGCTGAGCTCGCTGCCAACCAAAAGTAAGCTCCTTAGGCGACTCACTGCGCTCAGGTTTCTATACTTTACATCAGCACCACCACGCATCCAAAGGCCAAACCACACAGTACCTTCAATGCAACAAGGGCAATAATAAACCCAACTAAATCATTCAACTACAATATATATTAGCCAACAAAATTCCCAACTCCACACCCGAAAACGCTTACATAGTGGAAAGCATCGGCAATCAGAGAAATAGAGTGGGTATGTATATAAGCCGACTAGCCCGGTATCAGCACATCAATTCCATACCAAAATCACTACCATCACAAGCAAGAAAGGGCAACCGACCCGAAATCTCAACCAGAAAGAAACATGTCGATATTCCAATCACAGCGCTCAACCGTGTTGAGCGTGATAGATGAAGAACCATGACTGCGGAGATCCAATAACAGAAGAATTAAAACGGAACAAAAATCCAGGAACGTAGCTTGCCATTGACAAAAGGGACATTTTTCGCTGCGAGATAGTGAATACTTCTGCCTTCCACTCTGGTTCAAAAAGCAATGGCTGGTGCGCTATTCCTGCCGTGTAACTCTTCGCCTTGAAATGTGGCCGGTGGCTCCGGTAAGGTATGTAAAGGACATGGTATGCGGGATCTTGAGGATTAAGGAGAAGTTGGGTGATTTATTGGACTTAACTGCTTCAGTGTCTCTGTAATGGTGGTATATCATTGTTAATGGCGGTTGGGGTATGTTATATGGGAAGGGTTAGGGTTAGGCACAAGTACGAAGGGATAGAGCTACATGGGTCCAAAAGGATCTGCCAAAAGACACTGACAGCGAAATTTTCCAGGAACATATTTTCCCCAGCCCTACAGGAGCTTGTGGATTGGGTTTGTGTATTTTGCAGATCAGCCGATGAAGAATGCAGACTTGCCTACGCAGTGTATCACAACATCTGAATGTGAGAATCAACCACAACCTTGAATTCGTAATGAGTCTTAAAAGAGGTTGAATATTAGATGAAATGACTCAACTCATTGTTAAAAAATAAACAATCTTCATACAATTTTCATGGTCACATCCAATTCGTTTCACACAAGCACCAACTCAAGCAGCAATCTGGTCAGAAAGTCCATCCAGCTCACGCGCCCAGTTACGATGTCGAGAAATATGCCAAATAAACTGTTCAGCCAAACCCTTCGCATCAGGCCCAACCGTGCCAACCTTCAACAATGAAACCGCATCCCCATAGCCCGTAATAACACCATACGACTCCTTGAGCGGAGAACCACTCTTCGCAACCTCGACCTCAGAAAGCCCGATCTGCCTCTCAATAAACGGCACAGCCTCATTCGCACCAGCAATAGCCTTAAGATGAGCAAAAGCCTCGGAGATCCAGTGCTTGAAAACGCCATTCTTCAACAGCGCCTGGATATGCTTTCCGCCAGGCACGTAAACGGCATCGAACAGCGTCGACCGCGCCCCAGAATAGAAGTGATCGGGGATAACCTTCTGCCCAGACTCGGCAGTCACACCCTGGCGCTGCGCGCCGATCGTGAAGACAAATGCTCCGCGCTCGCTAAGCACTTCTTTCATCGTGGTATACTGGTTGAAGTCGAAGCCGTCGGCAAGCAGGATGGCGATGCGGCGCGTCGTGATGATGGGTTTCTCCGGCATGAATTCAAGCTGGCTCAGACCCTTGGCTTTGATACCCTTGTTTTCCTTTAGGGATTTGACGGGTGTGTCGCCGCCGACGTTCTTCGCGACGGTCTTGGCTAAGTCTAGATCAATTGCTGATAGACGCTCTGTCATGCGCTTGTAGACGACGGGGTCATCGCAGTGGTCTAGCTCGAAGGAGAATGCCTTCGTCACGTGCAGCTTTTCAATCGGTGAGAGCGAGTTGTAGAATACCTGCGCCTGGTTGAAGTGCTCCTTGAACTTATCTGACAGTGCGCGCTTCTTTGCGCCCTGCTGCTTCTGCGGGTAGGTGACGAAGCCGCCCTGCTCTGCTGTCGCGGGTGGGTTGGCTTCGAACCGGTTCGGCCAGTAGTTCACCTTGCCCTTTGTGATGCGGTGTCTTCCCTGGCCGTCGCGATTGACTAGACTCATGTATGGACATACTGGCCGATTGATAGGAAGTTCCTCCCAATTCGGTCCGAGTCGCGAGATCTGCGTGTCGAAGTATGAGAAGTTACGACCTTGAAGCAGCGGGTCATCGGAGAAGTCGATCCCAGGTACGATGTGGCTCGTGCAGAATGCGACCTGCTCGGTCTGAGGGAAAAATTCGTCGATGTTGCGGTTGAGTTCCATCTCGCCGATGTAGCGGATGGGAACTAACTCCTCGGGCCAGACCTTCGTGGCGTCAAGAGGGTCGAACTCGAAGTTGTCGGCGTTTTCTTCGGGGATGAGCTGCAGGCCGAACTTCCATCGTGGGAAGTGTCCTGCCTCGATCGCCTCCATTAGGTCTTTCCGGTGGAAATCGGGATCCTGGCCGCTGATCTTCAACGCTTCATCCCAAACGAGCGAGTGTACGCCAAGCTCTGGGGTGAAGTGGAATTTGACAAAATGGCGCTTGCCAGCCTTGTTAATCAAGGAATAAGTATTCACGCCGAATCCCTGCATCATCCGGAACGACCGCGGAATAGCTCTATCAGACATAATCTACCATGAACCGCGTCAGCAACCACAACCCAAACAGGAAATAGAAATACTAACCCACTGATTCATATGCGTAACCTCCGAATGCATATACTGAAAGTCCCAGAAATTATTATGCGCAGACTGACCCTGCGGCACTTCATTATGCGGCTCGGGCTTAACAGAATGAATAACATCAGGGAACTTGATCGAGTCCTGAATGAAGAAAACAGGAATATTGTTCCCGACAATATCCCAATTGCCTTCCGCGGTATACATCTTGATGGCGAACCCGCGCACATCGCGCACCGTATCCGCACTGCCCTTACTACCCTGCACAGTTGAGAACCGCAGGAACAGCGGCGTCTCCCGGTTGGTGTCGGTCAGGATTCCAGCAGTTGTTACGTCTGCAGCGCTCTCGTATAACTTGAATTTACCGAAAGCGCCTGTTCCACGTGCGTGCACTACTCGCTCTGGGATGCGTTCGTGATCGAAGCGCATTATCTGTTGTTGGTTAGTTTGTTTGTTCGGATATATATCGGTGTATGTGTGTACGGATATGGATGTGTAGGTTTACCTTCTCGCGGGCGATTTGGTCTTCCAGAAGCGAAGGCCCAGTCTTCTTTTCGTCTACGATGCGGAGCCATTGATCTGGGTTGGAGATTTTGACGCCATGGTCGGTTGTCATGTGTTGCTTGTCGTGGACATCGACGGTGTCCTTTTGTAGATCGGCATGTTTGCCGTCTGCAGCCTTGGAGTTTGGATTTGCTGCCATAGTGTGTGTGGTTGATATTAATGATGCCAGAGAAGAAGAAGAAAAAAAAAAACAGTAGGTGAAGTGTGTGTTGAATTTCTCACTTTCCCACTTTATATATAAAAACTAACCTGATCCCTGTGTAATCCCCTAAATGCGACGTCAATGATGTAATCCCTCCAGTTACGAGGTCGCATTTACCAACGAAATAAAATCATACAATTACAAAGCCCATAGTCGATTACCATGGGGTCTAGCCAGGGTGGAATAACCGCATTGCAAGAATGATCATGTTATGACCTACCACCTAACGGCGGGCACCTTACCAACCAATGCCGACAAGAAAACCTGTAATAGAGCAAAGCAAACAAGAACCATTACGAATTCCTGCATTTTCATTCGCGCGGCTTTCCTGCAATCCACCTAAAGGGAGCTATAGCTCGGTAGCTTTTGCCTGTGTTGTCTACGTGGTCGATCATGGGGAGTTCCACTGGCAACCTTGGAATACAAGGCATTGACATTGGTATGGTGGGTCATGCCGATTGCAGGTGGCCGATGACGTGAACTTATTCCTGGAAGCTTCCTATTTATTGGACGTCCTGCCCAAGCGAATTATCCTGGAGAACTTGAAGTGTGACGTCACCATATCAGTGGAAATCATGCCCGAGCTAACACAATGTATATAGAGACTATGGGGAACTAAGCTGGGAATTAAATAGGGTATATCTACTTTATAAATAAATATACTTTAGGTAACTCAAGGGGAATCTAAGATAATTCATTCTAAGAAATGCTATGCTATATACACCAAACTCGATCTATGTGCACAGGTATCTCTCTATAGCACAATGTAGCGTCTGAACGAAAACAAAGGCAGGACAAGCAGAATCTACATATTATCCTCACTCCAATGACTCCGCGTCTTCTGCCAAGCGTCCCGTTCCTCCTTGGTCTGCGCGGGGCTGTTTCCAAGCCCCAACCCACGCTCCACCCACTCCTTACTCCCCATCTCAGAAAGACGGGAAAGCGCACGCGCAAACGCAAATCGCTCCTCATCACCACTGAAAATAGACGTGTTCTTCAGCGCCTGCACGGACATGCCGAGGTCGTCCATTAGGTTGCGCATTGCGTCGGAAAGATCTGAGTGGTCGCCGCCGTCGCCTTTGAGTGTTTTCTTTACGTCGGTTTCGGAGATGAAGAGGTTTGTTAGGGGGACTTCGGTCGTGAGGACTAGTTTGGCCTGTTGATGGGGGTTGTTAGCTGGCTGCACAATAAAACAGTGAACAAGTTCGTTGCTCATAACTCACCCTGCTCTCATATACTGCATCGATAAAGGTAATAAAGCGTCGAGCCAGATCACGCTGGGTATGGTTCATGCTCGGCACGTCCGTGACAATGAACGCATCGTAATGCCGGACGAGCTCGAGGTAGTCGGCTGCACCTGTGGCCGTGCCGATGAGCTCCTGGAAGGTGAACTGCGCAGCCTTGCCGCTAGCACGGGGAACCTTGATTTTGCGGCCCCAGACAACCTGCGATTCTGTGTGTGGGGGGTCATTTATAGGGTCACCCAGGAACTCGAACCACTTCTGCGCGTGCTGCTGTGCCTCCTCGCCCAGCGGGTACTGGTAGACGGCAGCCGGGGGCCGGGGAATTTTGCGGTAATCTGTTGGGGAGTTGAGGTTGATGACGCTCAGATCAGTCTTGAGGAGGTTGATGCATGGAATGAAGGATTCGCGCTGGATGCCATTTTTGTACAGGTCATCTGGATGACGGTTGGATGTGGTGACAAGGACGACACCGTGTGACATAAGGATCTCGAGAAGCCTGGGTGGTGAACTGTCAGCTGGGCTTTTAATAGGCCCCCGTCTGCGGAGAGAAAACATACCGTCGCAGGATCATTGCATCGGCTACATCCGTACATTGGAACTCGTCAAAGCAAAGCACGCCCGCGAGCTCGGCAATATCGGCCGCAACCATCGGAAGCGCATCGAAGTCATTTCCATACTTCATCTTCACTACGTGCATGCGCTTATGTACGTCCTGCATGAAGTTATGGAAGTGAATGCGCGTCTTGTTCTTGATATTCGGCGGCAGCGTATCGAAGAATAGATCCATCAACATCGTCTTGCCGCACCCGACATCACCATACATGTACAGTCCCTTCGGGAGGTTATCGGGAATAGCAGACTTTTCCTTCTTCGCGCCACCGCCGAACAGAGACCCGAAGAAGGACGACTTTTGCTGGGGGTCCAGAGACTCGGGCTTAGGGTGAACAACTTTGGGCGGGTTGTAATCTTTCAGGGCTTCAAAGAGGTCCTGTAGATTTTGAATAATCCCTATGAAAATCGGCGCATGTCAGCTTGGAACTGTGCTCCGCGGGAGTTGGTCACAACCTACCTCGCTGGTACTCATCATCCCTCAGCCTCCCCTCCTGCACACGCACATCATATTCCCTCATGGGCCCATCCTGCGGCGGAGCGGTGGTGTTCTTCTCGGCGTCCGAGACTGTAGCCAGACCCCGCCCCTTCGATAATTGGACAGCCAGCTGGGGGCAGATCCTCCCTGAAGACACGCATACCAACGGAGTTCGATTCGGCCGCCGTAGTGTATTGAGTGCCCTCTGTTCCGTGACATAGGATCTACGAGTGGCGCTCCGCAACGTCGTAGGGCGGAGGCCCCGAGGCGCCCGCAGCGCGTTCGGGAAGCACTCCGCGCATAGCTTTGCCGATGGGCGGCTCATTTGCTTTTTTGGACGTTGTATTTGGAGGTGTGTTGCGAGGGGAGATTCGAGGTCGGGTTTAGCTGGCGGAGAGCGGTTGCAATGCGAAGGCGTTAACCGAGGTATTGGATTGTAGGCAAGGATTTGTGTTTCGGAGAGCGGCGGGTCCTCGTAAGCTAAGGTAAGGCCCAGGCTGTAGATATCAAATTACAACGGGCGCACAATATATATACATATATATACAGCTCCTGTAGCTCCTGGACTAATGATCAAAATCTCTAGTGGACAACCGTTAGGTTCCATTCCTTGGAAAGAACAGTCGGAAACTATGATATCACGTGACTCGATATCATTGTAGCATATATCTATCTCTAAACACGTATGATTCTAACTTATATCAAGATTTATATTTGGTACAAAAAGATCCGAGACACCACAGTTAAGCCTCTCTTAGAAAGGCCTTCCAGGTATATGCACGAGAAGTAAAAAAAAATATGTACACAACACAGAAGTAGGCAGATCGGGGTATGATCCTGAATAGGATGAGATATAGATCTGATGCGAAATGGACGCAGAAATAAAAATGAAAAAGCCCATAATGCGACATTGCAGAAACAATAAAATCAAGAAAGGAAAAAAAAAACCCTTGCAGATAGAAAGAAAACCATGCCGTACATCTCGCATCAGATTCGTTAAATCGCGATCTCGTCCTCATGGACCATGTGAAATCGCTCAAAGAACTGATGACCAGTTTGAAAAAAGAAGAAAACAAATCAGAATCATGCGTCACCCAAAAACTCCAATGCACCAACCTTACTCGTGGCAAACATTAATATGAGGTTGACGATAACCTCATCGATGAAATCAAGGGCAAGTCTATCGTTGACCGCAACACCAGGAAAGAAACGAGTGCTTTTTATGCGACATTGACGAAGAGGGTCAGCTTGGTGTTCCGCTGCATGGCGTTCTCCAGATCCTGATCTGTATAGAGATCGATATAGGAGCCGGAGGATTCGTCACGGTACTGCACAACGATATCATCCTGGATCTTCAACCGGTCGCATAGCTTGTCCTTGAGGTGCTGCATGCTCACGCCGGATGGGATGCGAATCGCAATCAGGTCATCTTGGAAGAACACCTTGACCTTCATCGCGCTGTTGGTCGATGCGCCCGAGGCTTGGGTAATGGAGCTGGGTTGGCGGTTCATGGGCGGGGGGCCACCATTGGCGTAGGGCGTGGGTGCTGGGGCACGCTGCTGGGATACCCGCTCGGTGGACGCATTGATTTGCTGCTGCGAAGACTGGCGCGACACGGTTTGCTGGGGATCCACGCCACCGGAGTGTTGAGATCCACCCGAGAACCGGGCATCCTCGCCGAACGCATTGGGGTCGATTTCGAAGTCGCCTTCTCGGGGCGAGAAGAGTTCGCACACGAGTTGACAACGCGAAATATGCGGGGGCATAGACAGGAGCTTCTTGATGTATTCGTCCAGGTTTTGTCGTCGGCCGTTGGAAATCGCGTCCGTGACGTGGGTGACAGGACCCGGCATGAAAGGGAGGGTTCGCCCACGACCACGGTTGCCAGCTTCGTCTTCAAATTGAGTCAGAAGGGCGATTTGGAAGTCGTAGAAATCGTGGTAATAACGCGACAGCTCCCAGCAGCGACCGTCTTCCATCTTCGCCTCGATGATGTACCAATACTTGTCGTTATCGAAACAGTAGCGCGGGATGTAGGCGGAGACGGGGATGAGAAGTTGGTAGCTCTGTTGCGACATGGGCACCTGTGACAAAGTTCCCTTGCTAGCGTTGCGTTGGTGCTCCTGCTCAAACGCATCGTTAGTAAATGGAATCGCAAATGGGAGTCAGAAAAATCGCCTACATTAACATTGCTACTTTGACTCATTTGACTCTGGTGGCCCATGGACATGTTTTCCATGCCCGAGTTGACAGCCATCATGTTGCCACCGCCGTGACCAGCCTCGATTTTGCCCAGTGTGATACTGCTGTTTTTGTATTCCGCCGTCATTTTCTTCCACTCCTCAACCTTGGGAACACCGGCGCGTCGCACGGCGTCAAGCGGGTCGGTCACAGCCTGTCCGCTCTGCATATCACGCAACTCGATGAAAGAAACGGGAATCAGGCCTGGGCCGCCGAGACGACCGATTGGTTTGGCGACAAACCACTCCGGGTTAGATTGAGCGATGACGATAATGGCTTCGCCCGCCTTCGCGTCCAATTCATCGGGTCGCTCGGCCTGAAAATCGTACTGGACAATTCCATAGACCATGGCGCCTTGACCCTTGAGTGCAGACATCCTGAATGCGCCGTTTTTGGTGATGGGAGAATCTTGGGAAAGACCGCGGTCGGAGAGTCCTGAGTCGTGGTCCTTGGACAGGTCGCCGGAACCCCCACTATCCCTCTCGTTTTTGCCGATAACCTCAAAAAAGGAGACGGGCACAAGCCCCCTAGCACTAGGGATCAGCGGATTGCACGCTTCGTACCAATCCGAATCGTCCTCCCTGCTGATAACGTGAAAGAAATCTCCCTTGCTGAATGCCAATTCCTGTGAGGTCCCCGGCTCTGGTTGGTAGTCGTAGAGCGCTTTAATTACCTGGGAAATGCGGTCAGCCACCGCCAAGAACGAGTTCGGAAGTGGGACGAGGGGCGAATACAACCCAACTGGCGAATTTTGCGCAAGGAACTCACTTTTTTCGGGGGTAAGATGGCAATAGCGGACTTGGGTGTAATAGAGATATGGTGATGTTTGGGATCTTTCTCCCCCTTTAGAGATCGCCTAAAGGCCTTTTTTTTCCCCGACGGATTAATTAAACAGATACTAGGTAAGATTTCCGAGGGAAACTCACCTTCATGGTTAAAAAGAGGTTTAAAAAAAGGGTTTAAGGAGAGAGAAAGAGGAGGAAAGGAGGAGCAGCTTCTTTTTAGCATGTATACCTTGACCAGCGTAATCCGTATTGCGGTTCCAACCACCCAGCTTGGATGATTGTCAGGGCCCGCTTTTTGCTTTTTTTGGGATTTCTTTGTGATCTTAGTTGAGTACGTAGATACGGAGTAGACACAGTATATAGAAAATTCATTTAACTAGGAATATCCCGTACTAATCTTTGATCTTATATCTAGGACAATGAATCTTTTTATGATTGGTATGGTCATGTCAATACAGGATGACGCCAGCCTCTACAAAGTAGAACCTTGGAACCTTCCCAGGTTGAGCCTCGGGATATACATCTACTTCAACACACTAGATGTCTTACTTGAGGGTCGAAGCCCGGCTCTAGAACAATAAATCTTAAAAAAAACCCCCATTGGAATGTATTTGAACACGCCTTCCAACTCTGAAATTGCCATAGATTGTCAAGATTACAAGCCGTATTACTTGTTGCCGCCGTTGGGCAGACAAATGATAATCCACCGGCGGCTAGTGCAACAGAATCACACCCTACTAGACTAAATGCGACTCTGTCCGAGTCTATCCACTTACCCTCTATGTACCTTAATATATTTGATAGACATACATTACTAGTACTATGTACTAATATTGTTGCATGTTACTAAGGTACCTAGGTACCTAGGTACGGTACATGAAAAAAGGTACAAAGAAGGAAAAAGAAGAAAAAGAAGGATCTTTGCCCCTCACTTTCCCCACTTGTAACCATGAATTGACCATACCTAAACCGCGGATTCTGACGTCGCCTCAAAGCCGGGTCTGTCAAGGTTTCTCTTTTAGTCATTTTTTAAGTAATCTTTTGGGGAAAATTAATTTAGTATGTATTACTATGTACGGAGTATGGACTATATATACTCGGGGAATCCCCACACAAAGAAAAATGGTATCAAAAACAAAGGGCCTAGAATTGAGGACCGAATCGGATGGGGAGAATTAATCCGTTAAATATTAAATAATTTTTTTTTCTTTTCGAAATTAAAATTCTAGGGCTGACCACAAATGCGCGGCTCCTGCAATCTGCCGTACATATGTATGCAGAGGAAATTTCACCAATTTTATGAAATTTTAGCAAAGTTAAAAAAATAATAATAAGGCACTTGCAAGCTGAAGAAACTCTGTTTAATGTCGATCATCGGCCACATTTCTACCTTACTCTGTACCTAAGGCATGAATTGTGCCGCTTCCAAGGTTGGTCTGGGTCTCGACCAGATTTGCTAACATCGCCTCACATGGACACATATACCTCGCCTCCTGGTACCCAAAATTGGGCTTGGTTACCACGTGGCGACTGTTGATCTACGAAGCCAAAGAACTCTGCATATGGGATAAGTGGTGGATAGATTGGATGTAAGTATTTACTATGCCAATGTGCAATCGTCTCTCCCTCAGACCGAGTCACAGAGCAGATGTTTCGCCCCCTGGTGCTCCAAAAAAATCGACCAACTCCAGAATCAGACGCCGCCGGGGGGTTGTTAGTATCGTCGCAATTTCACTGGCAATCCTGTGAAAAGAAATCCGGAGGATGCCGAGGAGAACGAGAATGAAAAAGCAACGAAAAAAAAAGAAAATGTAGGAACCCTCGAAAGGATACGTTATATCCATGTGTGGGCGTATGTGGTGAACGCCTGCCGCTTTTGAAAATACGCCAAAAAAAAAAAAAAAAGATAAGATGCCTTTGACTGAGATCCAATGGTTTATGATCCTCGGCTCATGGAAGGGATGGAAAATGAAAACTGGGTTAGATCTGGCCTTTGATATCGACGACACGGTGGGCGGCTGCTTTGGCTTGATCGAACAACGAGCCTGCTTTGCCCGTCAACAGCCGTACAGCCCCGTTCCTCTCCTCCAGTAGTTCTTCGGAGGAGTTGTCTAGAACAAAACGGGCGGTCTGCTCGTCAGACTCGAATCCAAGTTCTTCTGTGATAAATCGAATGTTGACATCTGGTTTGTATCTACGATAAAAAGGTCAGCCAGAATGCTTGGACAGAAGAGGGGGGCATAAAAACACTTACGCTCTACACATTGTTGCAAGAGCACTCAACCGCTCACGATCGACAAACATGTCCATAAGGTAGGCTCCCATATTCGGCGTATCAAGGTACAGCTGGAAGAAACGATGGTAGTTCCCGAGTGCAAGGGCAGAGCGGACATCCAGGGCATGCTTCACGGCCAGGTCTTTCTTATCTTCTGCAGTCACGTCGGCTAGTGCGTCGTTCATCGCCGTCCAGTTCCGTGTGTAAATGAAATAGAGAATACGATAGGCCTTGAATTCTGTCGGGTGTCCTCCAAGTTGTTGCGCATAGAGCACTCGTAGCTGGGTCTGGCACTGGTTGTACTCACCAAGATCCCCTTTCTCCAAGGCGATGCGCGCGTGGATTTCGTAGACAACGACAGTGAATTCATTTCGGATGCGCTGGACCGTTAGGTCTTGACGCAAGGACTTGAACTGGTCACAGATGTAACCGTAGTTGCCATCGTGCTTCCATTTTCTCTTCAATAGATCCAGGGCCTTTTGCAAAACCGGCAGAGGACGAACACTGTCCGGGTTGGGAGCAGAGGTCAATCGGAAGTAGTTCTTCTCCAATGTTTGGCATCGCCCGACAACAGGGCCTTGATCCGCGTCGGCAGCACGCATCGGCGATCCTGCAGGAGAAGAGGGAGAGGTTCCGCTGCCCCCAACTCCCTCAAAACGCTTCCTCCTCATCTCCAAATTAGCTTTGGACTTACTAGACTGGTCCAGTGTTATGCGTGGTTTCTTCTCTGTGGTAGGGTGAGTAACTCGATCTTCAAAACGATTGCGGTTAGCATTTCTCCATGGTGGCGATCCAGTTTCCGAATGATGACCATCAGTTGACTTTCGCTTCCGTGTAGCATCCCCCGGAGAAACCGGGTGACCGGACGCCCAGTTTGAAGAGCTGGGATTGGCCAGAATTTTGTTGCGTTCATTTTGCACCATAGTTTGGGGCAAAGGTAGCCTTTCCCAGTCGATCAATCCCAACTTGTCATTCTGGGCCGCCTCCGTAATAACGTGCCTCAACTTCTCCTGCATTTCAGGAATGCTCACGCTTGCAACCTGGTTTTCGGGAGCAAAGCAGCGTTGCACATACGAGCGTACGGGTGGTGGGAACTCCACTCGTGTCCGGGCTTCCGTATCCGGTGATGTCGACTGCGTGGGTTGGGGAGGAACGGTTCCGTTCGTTGTCTTGGTATGATGGGCGAGACTACGACGCGCTTGGACTGGAGTGTATGCTGGAGCCGCTGTCGGGTTATTAGCCTCCTGACACGAGACCAACGAGACTCGAGTCGAATTATTTTTCTTACCAGCTGGAGCAAATCCACTAGACATTGTGCCTGGGGCGGTAGAGCGCCAAGGTGGTACGCTGGAACTCATCGTAGATGCAAGATTTGGAAAAAAACAAAAGAAACAGGATGAAAGGAAGTAAAGAGCTACGAAGGGGCAAGACTCGAGGAACGGCTGGAAGAGTCAAGTTTTGAGCTTACTCCTCGGCTGGCACTGATTTTGAGATGAGAGAAAAGATGATGAACGTTTATTTTCCAGATGAGATGGTCACGAGCCGGGGGAGAGTGAGAGTGAAGTGCACACAGACTCGACCCGTGACGGTGAGCGATACTCGCTTACTCACCGGACCTTTGTTTATCCGACCATCCCGCGTTATCGCGTTATCGCAATCGCCTTGCCTTGGATGACATACCTCTATCTCTTTATGGATCTCCTTGATGTTGGGAGCTGGTTGAACCTACTAGATGTTCTTCAAGTCGCTGGATCTGACTACTGCGCTCAGACCATTGTTATTGCCCGATGAGATCCTTCTCTTTGTCCAGGACGCGGTGGGGTTGTATGAAGGGTAAGTAGCTCATGATCATGCTCCTGATGCGGGGTGCTGATTAGAGGCAAAGGAAATACAAAATCCAGAATTACCAAAATGGCCATGCCTATCTCACATCCCACAGAGTGTGCTATGTTGCGGCCGAGGACCCGCGGAAGTACTCAGTGGCTATTGATCTGAAAGAAATCGATCGAGTAGAGTCTCAGGTGCGACATGCATACATCTTCCTTTCGAACCTTTTACTCTCGACCGATCACTAACAGACCCACGGATTTAAGGCTGGGTTCCTGAAATCATCTCCGAAACTCACCATATACCCGAAACCCCAGAAGAAGAAGACCGATAAGTCGAGGAGCGCAACAGCCAGCCCGGCTCTGGCCCAGCAATCGGCCCTTCATCCGACGCAGTCACTTTCTCACCTCCCACAAACCCACCTCCCACAGAGCTTACCATCTCCAAAGCCAATTAATGCCACCTGGATATGTCCCATATGCTCCTTCTCCAATCCAGTTCCGTCCAATTTCGACCCCGCAACGGCCAATGCGGCTACAAATTTACCTCCTTGTCTAGCATGTGGCATCAAACCACCATTTACGACCGTTCTCAAAGCAGCGATTAGTGCTGTAACAAGCCGGGAGTCTCAATTGCCGAGTTCAGTTGGATCACCGGCCATTGCACAAGATACCAGCCAACCAAATGCCAATGCGTCTCTATCACCTTTTGGGCCCGGGGGAACTGTATCTTGCCCGCGATGTACCTTTGTGAACCATCCATCCCTCGTGGAATGCGAGATTTGTGGAGCGCCTCTATCTACTGGCTCCTCGGCGAATGCCAATCGTGTAGACTCTCCTGCGCCGTTATTTGAGCAATCGCATATCGCGAATACGGAAGTTAGTGAGAGCATTAAACTTTCATTTCGTGCAGGTGGCGATAAGACGTTCCATGAAAGACTTAAGGGGGCATTGGTTCAAAGAAAATGGCTTTTGCAAAATGCGCCTCCAGTGCCTTCGCCGTCGCAAGGTGCCTCCTTGCCGGGTTTGCCTTCCCCCGCCGCTAGCATTGAAACTCCTTTACCCTCAGCACCCCGACTTCCCGGGGTTGGTATCGCGGGATTAGAACGTCGAGGGCTGGAAGCCCGGAGGAAAAATGAACTCGTCATAGGGAATGCCTTTGAAGACCTGGAGGCTTTAATGGCCTCTGCCAAGCAGATAGTTGCGCTAGCCGAGACTCTAGCGCGTGAGTCTGGCATGACTACTAATGAAGGCTCTCCAGAAACAAGTGCGGTTCTATCTGAGTCCGCCGCGGCCCTCGGGATGGTGACAACCAAAGACATGCTTAGTTCCGGATCTGAAAGTCTATATCTATCAGAACTTGCGCGCGACCTGGCCGAGTATCTCACTGATGACCGCAAAGGAATTTTGCAGCGGGAAGGTGGAATTATGAGTCTAATTGATCTCTGGGCTGTCTTCAATCGGTCCCGTAATGGAGTAGAATTGGCCAGTCCTTCAGATTTCCAGAAAGCAGCGGAGCTGTGGGAAAAGCTCAAATTGCCAGTTCGTCTACGACGATTCAAAAGTGGCCTTCTTGTGGTACAGCGATATGACTGGAGCGACGAGAAGACCATTGAAAAACTTCAGGCCTGGATGGAGGAGCTCCGGCGAATTCCCCCGACGATCCGGTTCCCTGGGATTGGTCCCTATTTGGCCGGGCTGTTACTGCTCAAGAAGCTGCGCATCGGTTCAAATGGAGTGTTGGGGTGGCTGCCGAAGAGCTCGAGATGGCTGAAGATCGGGGGGTTCTCTGTCGAGAAGAAGGTATTGAGGGTCTGCGTTTTTGGCACAATTATATCTCGTCCCGTGAGTATGATGACTTCTCCCGCCTTGTTATTTAAGGTGGGTGATGTCATATGAATGTATATACAAAGTTGCATACACCCCCCATTGATACGAGGTGGCTGTGATCCTGCCCACGCCGAGCATAATAAAATGATGCACAGAACATATTTGGGGTCGGATTATGAGGCTGAGGGACCTTTTGCCACCCCCACTATGAACTAGTGATCCTAGCTAAACACTGTGTATCCATGTAGGCCTTCGATGCACCAGGACTAAAGCATATTGCCAAGATCCCGTGAATGATGTTATTACATACTAGACCTACAACCATCAATGCATCTACCTACTTATGGTGGTTTGATGACACAACCAAGTGGTGGATGGCGCATTGCATGCCATTTAAAGGAAACAGAAACATTGGAGAATCAAATTCATCCAATAGATAACCAAGCCACAGATCCTAGATACGGTGGAGATTATCTATTAACCTATTCCGGTATGTCCTACAATTATCAATTGCGTATAACTATTGTCAACCTATGCATGTGTGGTGTTGAGCACTCACGTATAGCCCTAGGTAACCTTCCAAGGTTAGAATGATTTACACTCACTGGCCCCAAGGTTTGCGAAGTATGCACAACCGAATTTATCACAAACCATACACAACATGGAATAGTGGAGCAATTGGACTAGCAATTTATTCTCATAATTTTCATTTATCCATGTACAGTTGCCTGATATGCACAACCGCGCATATACGGCGGAAGGTTTATAGTCCATCAATATCATCTCCCTTAGAATTTGAGTTGGATGCTCATTTCTGATAAATAAATAAAGAACTGGCCAGTCAGGCTCGTTGTAAGTTCACACTCAGGAATCCGAGGTCAAGCAGAAATTCTGTGATTGATATAGCCTCTACGATATCGACCTGATATCCAACCCAACCCGCTCATAGTTCGGCTCAGGAAACCCCCATGTAGCTGACGTAATCATATAAAATCGGCCTCAAGCCGGGGTTGACCTCACTGATCTTCTGAAGATCCACAACCAAAGTCCAATTGCTTCTTGTTCAATCTCACGTCAATGCCCGATTGCTCTTACATGGTTAACCTCATGTCGAATATTGCCCCTAGTTGTACAACCTGAGTATCCGCCACCACACCTTTCAAGGTTGAGTAGTGTCCGCTGATGATCCCTTCTTAAAGACTAGATGGTCTGCCCATCCGTGTTAATCGCTCAGCCCATGCTTTTTTGTTTCTCATTACTAAACTACAATTTTAATAATCCATGAATGCTTCGGTGATCCACCGAGGAATCTGATTCCGACTCTCCATCCATGGAGTTTGCGCAAGAGCGTCCGAAGCCTCGATCCAGCACTATGAGTAAGAAAGAGAACTCCCATCCCTCCGGGCGATTGGCCTGTGATGTTTGCCGGGAGCGCAAGTGCTTGTCAATTCAATCCCCTCTTTCCACCCCACAATAACAGACGACTGAAGTGAAAATTCTAGGCAAGGTTGGGTGTGATCCGGCAGACCCAAAGCGTGGTCGTTGCACGCGCCTTGGCTACGACTGCAGCTACCAAGGCCGGAGACAACACCCCGCCGCCCAGGCGGATCTGCCACGTCAACTATCCGAACTGCAAGATCGATTAGGTACTTACCCATCTCTCAGTGTATGTTACTGATCCTAAGATCCCTCCTAATTTCGGCATGTATCACAGCACAAGCCGAGGCAATGCTTCAAATTTCTGCAGCTTCCATTACTCCAGTAACATTCCCTTCGGAGAGCGAACTGTTCTGACCCCAGATTCTACCACCAGAGCCACCCGGAGACCACGAGAGGTTAGTACAGCGTCTCCTAAACCATGCAACTCCAATAGACCGCGGCTTCGAGGAGTTCGACTTGTTGACCAACCTTGCGGAAGGTATTCCTGGCTTTGGGGAAACTGTCGATCTAGCTTTGACGCCAGGAATTCTTCCGCTTCTCTATGAGGACACGCCACCACTACCACTTTCGCTGGGGAGTAATTATGCCCTAGGCCCTAAACAAGGAAGATGCAGTAATTGCATCTGGAACAGATTCACCAACAGACTTCAGCCATGAGATTGGTGGTGTGGTGACCCGTGTTGGGGCTGCGACGATAGGATACGCTCTAGGCGATCGGGTTATCGAGTTTAGCCTTGACAAATTCGCTACTATCCAACGCATTCACAAGAGCCTTCTGCAGAAACTCCAACCGGGCGAGACTCTGCCAGAGATGGCGTCTCTCCCCATGGCATACACAACAGCTCTCTATGGCTTAAAAAATCTTGCGCATTTGCAAGAAAGTGAGACAATTCTCATCTTGCCAAGCTCTGGTCTGGCCGGTGCTGCAGCGATTGGAATATCCAGGGCATTTGGTGGCTATCCATACGTTATTGCTACCAGTGCGACTGAAGCCGAGTTTATCCGATCACACTTCGAGCTAGATTCTAGCCAGGTGATTTTGACTTCGGAGGTTTCCAAGCTGAGAGATATGAACGGTCAATACAAGGTTGATGTCATCTTTGCCTCGCCAAAGCGGCACAGGAAGCAGATGACGATGTTGACAGTTTTTGGGCCTCGGATGTGCGATTTAACCACACTGTTTGGGCTATGAAGCCTGGGAGTGAGAATTCATCTGCTGGCGGTGGGGGTCAGAGTATTCTGTCTTCATTGCAAGGTTTGGAATTCATCGAGGCAGTTCAGGCTGTGCGTGAACACTTTGTTGCGAAGCTTGCTTGTATATTGATGCTCGACATGGATGGGTTGAAGAAAGAACCCGGTCTATTTCCAGCTATGGGATTGATAGTATGATTGGTGCTGAGTTGCGGAATTGGATCTTCGAGGAGTTGGGTCTGGATATCTCTTTCCAACAGCTGTTGGGTCCGAGTTTCACGATCACCAAGTTTGCAGAGGATGTTTGTGCAAAGCATGGGAGTACAAGGGTGATATAATGGGACAGCACTGTGAATCTGTACACAAAGGAAATTGCAAGAAAAAAGGAAGAGCAAGCTAATAGTAGTGTCCCAACAGCAGGTGACCAAATGGTAACAGATTGCACCTATGTACTACGAGGGAGTACCGAGGATCTTCCACCTGGACTGTTTCCAGATACTCTAAGACAATCCAGTTTGATATTTGCTACTTCTGTTTCCTTTCTGTTTTCCTTGGTATAGCCAAATCACATGTGCATGATATAAGCTCATGCTCATTTGCCATTTCCCTTTCCCCTTTCCTACTGACCTTCACTTCTCAACCTTAAGACTTCTTCTTTATTGCTTAATACTACTAATGGGTCCCCTGAGATTACTCTGGGCAAGCAACGCTAAATTTTATATTGGTGCCGAATCTAAACCCAAAGCTCAAATCTGGCCTTGAAAGTGAGATAATACTGGTGGTTTTCTAGCAGTTACCCTGATACCAAGTTACTGCATAGTAGCGGAGCTAATTTCTGCAATCCGGACGATCATGATTCCACAAACTCGCCATGTCGATTGGACGACGACCTATAGCTAGTAACTGTGGGTAGGATACACGGATTTGTACGGAAGGAAAAAGAAAACAAAGGCTTATCAAACCTGCGTGACAATTTCCTATTCTAGAACTCAAACGCTAACGACTGACTTGCCATAATCGCAAAATGGAACCTAAAACCGCCGCCGTTGCAGCCTACTCTCGGCGACGTCGATCTGACTCAAACACAGTGAACCCATCAATTCCCCGCCCATCATTTCCGCCGGTGCGGAAGAACTCGGCCATGACCCCGATGGCGTAACACGTTGATGTAGTGGCTGTACCTGCGATGAGCATTCTGCGAACTGTTTTACGAAACGAAGACTCGGATTTTGTGATGGTTGGTTTGGGCTCGGGACTAGAGGATTCGGTTGCTGAAGGAGGCTAAGTCGACCTGTTAGGAAGCCACTTGAATAGACAGTTCTACTGTCTACTCACCTCACTGGTGGATTGCCAGGGGGCTCCGGCGTATGTGGCAGCGGAGTCCATTGAGTCGTGGCGAAGATGTTGGGCAATTTCGGCGTGCATTGCTGGCTCTTCTTCTCTTGCGGTATTCGAGGAGGTGTGACGAGGGGTGCTTTGGGTCTTTCGGAATACAAGGATGTTGCCTCCACCAGTTGCAATTTCATAACCATCTTCTTGCATCTTCTCGAAATAGGGCAGGAATTTGGCAGGGTTATGCAGTCGAGACAGAATTTCACTTGGTCGACTATCTTCATTGACACCGAAGAATGAGTCTGCGTGTGCAACTGAGACTTGTGACGTCGACGTATCAAAAGCCAGAATATGGAATTTAGGGGAAGGGGTTTGGGAGGCTGCTGGTTGCTCTCCTTTTTTAGTGGCTAGGTTCTGGCTTTTGAGAATGAAGTCACCAACGCGGTCTTCGGAAGCATCGAAATCCAGCGGATTGGCTTGCACCTTTGATTCCAAAGGAGCATAACGAGAGCGAATTTCACTAGCATCCAGGGCGCTCAGGTCCTCATTCTCATTGGGACCCTCAGCATTCACCATATCAGAAATGAATTTTGCCTCTAACTCATTCCCCGGTATACAATCGACAACATTGTTGGTTATCCTGGATGTATCAAGGCCAGTGGGTACTTCTGGCTGTGATTGATTTTCCTCAATTGAAGCTGCGTTGGAGATAAACTCGGCCTCTAGCTCGCTCCCAGGAGGGCAATAAACAGAGGTTTGGGCTTCCGATTGGGTAATGTCCTGGCTGGCTGATTCTGACTCTGATAAAATATGTGCCTCAATCTCACTACCTGGAGGGCACTCAAAGCTTTCTTGAACGCTTGTCATGGCGGCGATGTCAGTCGTTCGATGAACAGGACCGTCAGGCTCAAATCTGAGACTACGGAGATCAGAAGAAAGCTTTGCATCCACCTCGTTGTCTGGTGGGCAATCAATTGAAATGCCAGTTTGTTTGTTCAGGGATTGTGTCTCCAATCCAGACGGAGAACTCTTGACAGAGCCGCTAGGAGAATCGCAGATGAATTTGGCCTCCAGCTCACTTCCCGGGGAGCACTCCACGTTGGTGCCCGCGGTCAAACCGGCATCCAAATTCAGTCTATTGGTGTTTCCGTTGACCTTTGTGTCCGGCTGAGGCTGTGCAGAAGGAATAGATTCAGAAACAAACAATGTTTCCAATTCACTTCCAGGAGGGCAATCGATGTTTACAGAGGGCTTTCGTTTGGTTTCCCGAGAAACTTGAAGTCTGCCCTGCGCATCCTGAGAGGTGAGGGTTGAGGTAATGTGTGCATCTAGCTCACTGCCTGGAGGACAATCAATGGTTGACTGTGTGCTTGACGGGGCTTCGGGGCTTAGATCCGTGTTTCCGGGCTGGAACTGTCCATCCTCGGCCAAACTGGGGTTGTGAGCGAATTTTGCGTCGACTTCAGTACCTGGGGGGCAGTCAACCACTCTATGGGAGTTGATTTCTGCTTCCGGCTTGCTGGATTCAAGTAAAGTGGGCGGTGGTATAGGCGCCATGCGTCCACTAATAGGGTCGTACTGCAGTCCAACATGATTGGTGTCACTTCTCGTTTGCCGCTTGTCTACTCCCGGTCTAACATCGCGTGGCTTTTCTAAACTGGTAAGTGATTGGAGAAAACCATTTAATGAAGTGTCGTTCTTGCCGAAATTCTGAAACGGGTTCAATCGGCGCCCAAAGACGGCTCTGTAAGGGTCTGCCTCTATGTACTTTTTCAGCAACTCCATGCGTTTGTGTATCTGCCCTAAATCAGAATTCCATGGCCTTCTTTCTCGGTCAGCCGGGAGGTCGGAGAAACTTGATTGAGAAAGCCAAGCTGTCCAGCTCGAGGCTGAGTGTGTATCGTTGGGGGTAGCATTGCTGTCGCGGCAAGTTTCGGGCTTTCGCTGATTGTATAGAGGGTATCGCTGATATCTGTCGAAACGTCGTGAAATACGTTCTGTCTTGTCTCCCTGGCTGTTTCGTGCACACCGCCATATACTCCGATTTGAAGTCTGTGTGGCCACCAATTGGGAAGATGGTGGGCGAATGACTCGAGGCCCCGAATTTCTGATTGACATTGCAGCTGAGGAACTCATGATGAATCCTCGAGCTTATATGGTGAAAACTCAAGGTGCTGTTTATTTCTGACAACTTATTCTAGCACTATTGAAGGTCTGGTGACTGTCGCAGTAGTCAATGGCTCTGTCGATCGGATCCACTTATGGGGTACACTGATAAGAGGAGTACTGATCCTGGCCGAGTCTGTCCTGCAGAGGCCTTTCAACAACAAAAACGATTGGAATATATGGGACAATAAGATTGATGTCCGATATTCTCGGTCACAGTTGAGGAATGAATGAAAAGGAATGAGGATGAAGGATGAAGTGAAGGGAAGAAGGACCAGTGGGCTCCGGATCAGCAACAGGGTACAGCCAATCGGCGACCGCAGCTCGATTTCCCCGCAAAGTTACGTCAGCATGATTGACGTCACACTTGGATATCCCAGTTTCATCGGTGCTGAGATCACTCCTTGCGTTAACAAGTCAAGTATGAGGTGTGAAGTATAAAGTAGCACTGTATGGAGATACATATGCATTAGCCTGTGGCATTACTTCGCTTCAAATGGCGGATGTAAGGCTGGGACAATGAGATGCTCTGCCCCTCAGGCAACAACATCGAGCCAGGTAATGCATGCCTCGCATCCCAGGCAAGATCCACAAAAGCGTAGAAGTAAAACACAAGAGTAACCCAACAAACAAAGGCCAATGTTACTGTACCTCTTCATTCCCATGCCAGCGCGGACAGCTGCGCTGCCTCCCAGGGTGCAGTTGGGGGTTACCTGAAGTAACACATGAAAATTCTCGATTCGAAACTTATGAATTGCGTTGCCTGCCATCCTGCCATTATAGTTCGCCCGAGGCATCAGTTGTTAAAACTTCTTTGAGAGAGATATCGTCTGCGTTTTGATGTAAGCGCCCAGAAGTCGTGGTTTGTGGCTACATATTTCTTGGTTGAGACAGTTGCTGGTGCAGTACATCGATTTACTATGATTCTCCTGGGAATGACTGGCTGCGATAAACATATTGCCTTTCTTATAAACCGGCATAATCGGGTTCGCGTATCCTCCGGGAGTAAATAAGTCAACGGGGGTCCTGGAAAGCAACAAATGCTACCATTTGGCAGCCAGGCCGTCAGGAACCACCTTGAAAAACTCTAGGGGGATGGTTAAAAGAAGCCCATGGTCCTTACTTAACCCACATCTGAAGGCCGAGATGACAAGAAAGAAGCATGCTCATGACGCTGAAAAAGAAATGTTGTTTGTCAATATATATATCATGAGTACCAACATACATATACCTCCAGTACTTCTCTATACTCCCCAATTATAAATTACAAGAATAGTCAGCCACTTATGCGGTATTTCTAGATGTGATGCTCTTTTAAGATGTCTTTGTAGGTGTATATGAAGGCGGTAAAAAAAAGCATACCTTGTGCAAGAGACTTTTCTATGTATAACCTTTAAATCATGCTTTCATTCTAAACACGTACCTTGAAAATAAAAATATTTATAGCCTCGCTATCACATCGTTGTAGAGTGCTCCGACCTCGGGAGGTAGTCAATGTGGGGATTTCTAATCGATAACCTCCTCCAGGGCTTATCCCCACAGAATCCCCGGCCAAATAAATTGAGCGACTCTCGACAAATTCTTCTCGATCCCATTCTGCCTCAAATAATTCCGACTCAAATCCTACAAAATGTCTAAGCCAACACGTACCCCCGTCAGCACTAAAGGCGCACCCGTCCCACCCCCAATCCTCTCCCAAGGTATGGTCGTGGGTAACATGGTCTACTGCTCTGGCCAGTTGGGAGTAGACCCGACCACGGGTAAAATGGTGGAGGGAACCGTCCAAGACCGAACAGTACGAGAAACGCGAGGTCTAATTTGTGATATATTTTCTGATATGCGAACAGCGACAAATCCTACGCAACCTTAACGCCGTCCTAGAGGCTGGAGGGTCGAGTCTCCAAGACGCAATCAAGGTCAACATCTTCCTCACCGATATGGCTGATTTCTCGGCTGTGAACGAGGTCTACGCTACTTTCTTCTCGGATCCTAAGCCGGTAAGAATTCTGTGGCCAAAAGGACGAGATTCGAATTCCACAGGGAATAAATATGATCCAGTCTGGAATTCGTCCCTCTTCCTCTCATGTTCCTGAAAAAAAAAGTGGACCATTTCTCACTATCATCGGGCCTGGCCCTTCTAGGTGCGTACTTGCATTGCCGTAAAGTCCCTCCCTCAGGGATCGGATGTCGAAATCGAGTGTTCTGGCCTGGTTACCAAGGCTGGCAATGGACGCAGTTCTAGACTCTGAACAGGACTGCAGGGATGACGATGACGTGGGGAATGAATAGGGCAGATAACTCCACCTGAATTGTTTAATGGCTCTTTTTGATGGTCCAACTTGCGTCACTCTCCACCGGAGGCGAAGAATCAAATGTGCGAGAAACACAGCCACGTGAGTGGTGTATAGTTTACAGGCTGGCTCGAAATATTACGAAACATTTGGCCTTTATTACATGTAATTTTGGTTTAGTACTTTTCAATAAATACGGGCTGAAACCAAGGATGAAGGGTGGAGACTAGAGCTGTAGCGCTCAGGAACAGGGTTAGCGTCTGCACTTGTCCGTGGTACGGTTTATGAGCCCCTGGAAGTTTATTGTATAAAAGGCTCTTAAATACCGGGAGCATCCATGAACGCTTGATAGTTATTGTTGTCTTGAAGGAAGAGAGTCAAAATTCGAGCTTACCTGGAGTCCTAGGTCAAACAAAGGGAATGTGGCTGAGTCAACTATAATTAACCCCGTGGAGCATCCATGGCTCTCGCATAAGCTTGTATGCTTGGTTCTTTGTTCCTGCATTTCTGAAGGCTTTTCGATCTCGAGGATCCATGCAGCATGCAGCCACAATCCCTTGAACAAAGCTAAAGAGGCAAGACCTTGGAGTAATAGAAGAAGAAAATTCAAATTTAGCGAAGATGATGAGACCGGGGTTTCTCGGCTTAATCGATTTTACACTATTTGGCATTGGTTGACACAATCTCAAACACACTAGGAATGCTGAGCATCTGAAAATGACGACAAGAATGAGGGGAAACCGCAACTGCCAACTCCTCCATTCCGATCGGGGGGCACGTGGTGTATTTTTATCATCTTTTAAACATGAAAGCTCAATCAGCTTCAGATCCAGGTTTTTATGTTGTAGAATACACTATGAGCAGGTGTTCGTGTCAGATTAATTTTTATTAATCTATTATTCTGGAGATGAAACCTAAAGTTTCGATAGAGTGTGAAACATTCTTGATAACTGCCGGTTTTTAATGACCCAATTTTAGGCCAGGGCTCATCCCCTACTTCCATAGTGTATTGAACTAGTGATATCGCACGGCATATGACTCGCAAGCCAACTAATATAGGTGCATATGTCTCATGAGACTCCAAAATGGAAGAACCAACTTATAGCTTTCACAGAATGCCGGACAACTCTCTTACCAAGCGAGAAGCACTCAACAGGGGCTAGTCAGACCTATGCTGATTCTATTTCCAATGTTCTTTGTTGATCTTAAGCCCGAAGGAGCTAAGTGTGTAAGACGGCCGAGCTTAGCCACTAATGATAATTATGGTAACATGAGCCTGTCTGGCGAAAAAAAAAAGGCCAAAAAAGCCTGTGTATCGCACACTTTGAGGTGGTAAAGAGGCCCAGGAGCCGTAATTGGGGCCACGCACTTTAGGGGATTCCCGACACGCTCAGGTACGCGTGTGGGAAGGACCCACTTAGTTTGACGCCTCCGGGCTAGACCTTGCAACGGACTAAACTTTGCTGGGAATTGTCTTTGGACTTGCGCTTTTCTTTCCTCTTTTTTCCTTTTTTTATATTGTGATCCGCGGCTTGGGTGGGTTTAGCCCCGACCCCATTCTGGAATTTGTTTTCTCTTTTCGATGGTCTCCGGGGCTATTGATCGGCTTAATTGAAAAACGCTTTTTAGACCCTAACATGGATTTTTTTGGCAAGTTTTTTTTTTTTGGAGAAGTTTCCGAAATTAAGTAACTGCCATCATTGTGTTACATTGCTCAAAAACACAATTCTCATTCTAGCACAGGGTTTTATATATCTATACTCCATAGGATTGTAATACATATGTGCAATATTGTAGGTTATGAGTTGAGTACCTGCTCAAGTCAGATTTGAATGTTGATTTACAATCTCGTCGTGATCGTTGATTGTCGATCCTGATATTCGTAATGGCTGGATTGTGTTCTAGATATTATTGTTGCACAGACAAACGGCGTAGTGGGAAAAGAAAAGGCACATATCATCCAAGTATCTGTACATCGGCCTCTATACTGTATATGCCGAAGAGGGCTCCAGTCGGATGTACCGATACATACAAAGCGATCGTGGACCTATAGGGAACAGGCTCATTCTTTCCCCGATAGACATTCATTATCCATTCCGGTTTGCTGCATGGCATGACCCATCATTGCCGTTATGTACAAAGTACTGGCTAGACTGCCTAACTGCCTTGTCTCGGCAATAGCGTGCAGGTTAGTGTTTAGGGTACCTTTAGCTACATCGTTTCAGATAAGGGCTTTGGGATACCTTGACTTGGAAGGTGCTAAACAAGCTACCAGTATTATGGTACAGACAATATAAATTTCTAAATAGATCAGGATATCCATGGTATTTAAACACACAACATTGTAACCAGGTAGGAATAAGATCAAATGCAAAATCAGCAGATATCACAAGCTAATAACTAAACGCTCAGGGGCAACGGAAGTGCGTGGCCACATCCCACGCACCTGTCAAACGCCCGGACCGGCTTATTAAATACACTAAAATACACTAAAATACACTAAAATCTGTAATTTACTGTAAATTACCCTTGTTGACGCTGCCACAACGTGTGCCGCCCCCCCCATTCCACCTTTCTCCTCCCCCCCCTAATGATGGAGTGATCCTCCTCTTCTTCTTGAATCCTCGACTTCATTCACTCATTTACTCCTTTCTATCTCTCCCTTGTCTGTTTTTTTTTTTTTGGCTGTGCTCGCCTGTTACCCCTCAACGGTGTTTTTGCCCTGGGCCAATCTCCCCTTGCATCGGTCGCCGGCATTGCCTGTTTTCCCTTTCTTTGATCTCGTTGCCCGGACGGTTCTACAGAAAGTCGTCGTTCACTCCTTACAGCTTTTCTAAGCCCACACTCGTTTTTTCGCCTTTTTGGGGGTCGTTTCAGATTTATCGACATCCCCCTTTCCATTCGTTTATCGTCGGATTATTGTTTGCGCCTATTCGGTCTCATCGGTTGCCATCGAGACATTGGATACTCTTGAGAATAATCTTGAAATTGTGAATTTATCACAATTGTCCGAAGTCTAGTTGTGTTGGAAACTCGAATATTCCAGGCGATCTACCTATTGTCACGCCCCCTGGTCTTTCATGAGGTGTTGACAGACAGTGTTTATCGCATTTTTGTACACTGACCTTGGACTCGCTCTGAGCTATCACGTACAGAATTGTTCAATATGCGTCCCGACGCCGTCTCCGTTCTCGCAGCCTTCCTCGCTGTAGGCGGTTTCCAGCTCGTCGCAGCTCAAGATGCCCCCGAAGCGCACGCTCAACGGCCCCGATGGTACTTCCCGCAGGACGTCAAGCGAACGATTCGCAGAAGCGCTGAGCCCGACCCTGGCTCCATCCTCGACGGTGTATTCGACAACTTGAGTCCTACCCAGGTTATTTCATCCACGGCTACTCCCGCCCCCGAAACCTCCGCCCCGGCTCAGCCCCAGAAGGGACAGGAAGTCGTTGTTGTGACCATCTCAGTCGACCCCAAGAACCCCGAGATCACCCACCGTATTACTGGTACTACGACCATTGCCGGTGAACCGACTGGCACCACTACCACGACTACGCAAAAAACGGAGGGTTCGAGCACCGAGAACACTACCCAGAAGAGCTCCGAGGTCGCATCTACTGAGAGCGCCACTAAGAAGAGCTCCGAGGCTGCATCTACTGATGGGGAAACCACAAGCAAGCAGGGATCGGTGATCGACTCATCAGCCAAGGCTTCGACTACAACCTCTAGCGCCGGCCTGCTTAGTGATTTGACCTCGGGTGTGGGCAACCTCCTCGGAGGTGATTCCACATCCTCAACTGTGACTACACCTTCGACTGCGACCGCATCCTCGACTACAACCTCTAGCGCCGGCCTGCTTAGTGATTTGACCTCGGGTGTGGGCAACCTCCTCGGAGGTGATTCCACATCCTCAACTGTGACTACACCTTCGACTGCGACCGCATCCTCGACTGCGACCTCTAGCGCCGGCCTGCTTAGTGATTTGACCTCGGGTGTGGGCAACCTCCTCGGAGGTGATTCCACATCCTCAACTGTGACTATACCTTCGACTGCAACCGCATCTTCGACTGGGACCACATCCTCGACTGCGACTGCTACCTCCGACTCATCGGCCAAGGTAACTTCGCCTGCTTCTTCTACTCCTACCGCATCCTCTAGCGATAGTCTCCTTGGTGACTTGACCTCAGGATTGGCCGGCGTTTTGGGCGAATCAACAACCAACAGCTCCATCTCCGCGACACCCACTGGCACCTCTAGCGCGAACAAGATCAGCAGCGCGGCCTCAAGCATGACAAGCTCGGGGTCGGATCTCGCTGATCTTTTGGGACTGGGTGACAAGTCTTCCACTGGCACCTCTAGCGCGAGCAAGATCAGCAGCGCGGCCTCAAGCATGACAAGCTCGGGGTCGGATCTCGCTGGTCTTTTGGGACTGGGTGACAAGTCTTCCACTGGCAACAGCACAAGTGCTACTGTGTCCTCGGATGCTTTGAGTTCACCTACCATCCCAGTCAGCGTGCCTGCTTCCGCTACTAGCTTACCGTTAACCACCCCCACCTCCTCTGGAACTACAACTTCTGGTGATTTCGTCAGTAGTCTCGTGTCAGGCGTGGATTCGCTGCTCGGTGTCACCTCTACTGCCACTGGTAGCACTGCCTTGATTCCGACTGCGTCTATGCCAAATGGGAGTCTTTTGCCGCCCAAGTCGACTGGTCTCATTCCTGGCCAGGCAGGTACTAACACTGGTGCCATCCCCACCCCGACCAAGACCCTGGGATCAGTTCCCGTCCCACACTCGCCCGGCTCTGAGCCTACCTCAACTTCCGGATCTGAAACTGTCTCTGGTTCTAGCACCACCTCGGCTCCTTTGCTGGGCACTACCACCGCCGCCTCTATTCCCGGCAGTGGTTCTCACGAGAGCTCCAAGGTTCCTATTCCCACCTCTCACCCAGCCTCCACTCCCCTTCCCTTGTCGACTTCGTCGACTTCGTTGACTTCGACGACTTCGACGAGCCAAGAAGTGAGCACGGCCAAGACCACCGTGGAGCCTCAGACTCCGGCAGAGACACCTACGCCCTCCACCTCCAACGACAACGACTGGATGCCATCGACCATCCTTATCGTGCCTACCATCACCGCCACGGAGAGCTCGACCTCCGGTGAAACCGCGAAGCCCACAGCACCACCGTCGCTCCCTGGTTCTATCACCCCGTCGAACGAGGTCACCGAGGCTCCGTCTGACTCCATCTTGCTCCAGCTTGGTTTCAACAGCCAGCTGCCCTGGTCGTTTGTTGCAACCACTCCCTTGTCGTCGTCGCAGATCTTCAACTACACCCCTCAGGCTATTGAGAACGCTTTGCCAGCCCTCGCTGCCAAGGACGGCCCAGTTATGTTCGCCATTGAGCCTTACTACAACTGGCAGTCCACGGGCTATAACGCCACCCTTGCTATCTTCTATTTCCCTCGTGACAAGGTCGATGCTCTGAAAGCGCTTAAGGTTAACCCCAACTCTGCTCTCTACAACCAGGCTAGCGAATCCATCCAGTCATTGATGACGATGGTTGACCCTACAATCCCCCTCGAGTTCTCTGGAAACTACCCTAGTGGTACTAGCGACTCGACTGGCGGTAGCAGCAATGGTGGTGGTGGTGATGGTGGCCCGGACAGCGGTAACAACGAAAACACTGATGGCTCTGCCGGCAGCTCCAAGGCTAAGGCTAGCTCTGTTGGAATCGGAGTCGGTGTTGTGGCCGGTGCTGCCGCTTACGGTGCGGGTATGTTCTGGGTTGCCCGCCGCTACCGCAAGAGAAAGCAGCTGCACCAGCGCTCTAGCTCGACCGTTGAGCAGATGAGCCAGGGGGGTTCCGCCGCTGGTTCGATGTTCGCTGCTGGTGGCCGGGCCCCCAGCCATGGTAGCCGTGGAACTGCTCGTTCGCAGATGATCAGCGCTCCCGTTATGGCAGAGAACTCGTTGGGATGGAACTAGACATGCTTTTGACAATACGACGTATAAACACCTCCTTCCATCACGCCCCCCCTTCTTTTGGACCCTAAGACGACAATCAGAGGGCACCATGGCTTTGAAGACCCTTATTTCTTCTGAGATAATTGCTCTTTTGAATGCGCCCATGCTCTCCCCACTCTCCAACGGAGGCAGGGACAGAGACTGCACAAAACTTCATTTTCATTGTCCATTATCCGCCAAGGATTTACATGTCACATATCACGTATCTCTTCTTTCTGTGCAACTTTTGACCGGCCACTTTTCTTTCTCAACATGATACTCTGAGCGACGTTTGGTCGTCGCTGCGTGTGTCGCGTTATCATTTTTTTTTCTTTCTTGACATATTCCCCCTTTTGTTCACCAAATATTTCTTTTTTTTATCCCTTTACTCCTTTCAATGGCACTGGGACAACCAAATTTGGGACGAAATCTTTTCTCTACTTTTGGCTTCCACTTGAAAGCTCTCTCTTATGAACTATTGGCCATTCAGTCTTTGGACTTGCACATTAATAATGGATTTAGGTGGCATCTTTTTGACAGCCAATGGCTTCCCCCCCCTGGCCCTTATTTCCTCTCTCTCCTTACCTTTCTCTCTCCCACCACCCCTGTCTCTCTGTGTTGTATCTCAATTGTGCTTCATTTTTGTTTTTGCGTTTCTGCGTTTCTGTACAGATGTATGAAATGTGTCCAAGTGCCGTGTGGCCTTGTAGATGTGGACGTGAGCCTGTCAATGAGACAAGTAGATCTCCTTTTTCTTCAAACCTATCTTATGAAAGTAAATTGTAGTGTAGGCTTGCTATGTTCAATTTCGGACGTTTCACTTCCAGTAGACTCAGTGTCATGAGATACACTGTCAACTGACCGCTTTCATAGATCAATCGATTTAGTGTAAACATTTGGCTAATACATCGAGTTGGATGAGAGCGGATTGATGTCGAGGTCGCAGAATGTCACTTATCCTCCGCAGAGCTGTATCCTTTTGCCTCCCTCTCACATAGAAGCTTAACCACTTCAAGATGGCCCCTGCTCTCTCGCCAGCTCAACTGCACACCGAGTTCGAGGTGTAGGCCTATGGTGGGACACGTTCTTCTGTATTGGAGCATTGACATCAACCTTGTCGTGGTCCATCAAAAAGTTGACCAATGATAGACAGTCCTTTTTCGCTGCTTGGATAAGATATGTGCTGCTCCTGACCTCGAATCTGTATTCTTCGAGAAGTTCAAACATCTTGAGATCACCTAGGAAATCTTAACCACACCACAATGACCATTGCCTATCGCAAGCTGCAAGGGCCAGAAAACTTTGTCCTGCAGATGAATCTCAACATTATGACACTCTCATCTAATAGGAATCGAACACTATGAGCGTGGCCAGATTTTGATGCGCAGGTGAGGGCTGACTCAACATAGCACGTCAACTCAGCCTTGATATTAGCGCCTCGGTCTACGAGGAGTCGCATGACATCGAGATGACCCTCTCCCGCCGCAAGTATGAAAGCTGTCTTTTTGCTGGAGCTATATCAGTCTGTCGTGGCTGCTATCTCTTTGGTATTATATCCTATACATTAGATGAAGGTTGATAGATTCATATAACTACATTCATCGAACCTTAATGTGATGAACAACACAATGTTTCTGTTGGAATAATGGAATTATACAGAGAGAAAGGACACACTCTTCTGTTGGATTGCCAAAAGTGCTAACTTGTCCAAGTCCAAGTCAGATAGCTCTTGATCAATCTGTGCCTTAATAACCAAGTTTTGCCCATAACAGTGCTCAAAATTAACACGGGTATCCCAATCGAAGAGTGACGATCTCTCACGGAAGAAATATGGTTGACCATCCTTCTTAATGAGGTCAAACTTCTGCCGATGTGTAGATTGGTGAGCTGTTATGAATTCACCTGTAGTTGTCACTGCGATACTACAGTGCCAAGGACTCATGGAAAACGAGTTCTTCTGGGGGATAAGGGGACAAGACAGCTTCGTCTGCCCCGATGACGGATGAATAGAGAGACGCAGTGAGTCGGGATAAATTTGGCGTACTAGCTCCGCATATTCCTATATCCTATGAGATTAGCCACCTTGTCGCTTTATATGCGCTCGGAATGACTTACCACTCCGCGGACAATCATGGCTTTTGCAATAATCTTGATCCTCTTCTTATATTGTTTGGGACCAGCGCAATCACTGGTCACCGGGCTGAATTTTAAATCAACTTTCATGAACTTGTCGTATCCTGAATTAAATCAGCCATGAGACATTGATTCAACTCAAAAGACATACACTTACCATTATAAGTCCTCAGATAATCCTCATCACTTTTCAAAAACTTATCGACATCAAAGCCTGGCCGTCCACACCGTCGATGAAGTTCGGCCCTCGATAACCCACAGAGCTTCACATAATCTGATTTGGAAATCTGGGCACCAGTATAAAGACCCAGCATATTCATAATACGATGGAACTGAATACAAGCATATCCCTTCTCAACCGCGATCTTCCGCAGTCGATTCCCATATTCCCAGACCTCTTCATCAGAAATTCCCGTAAGATCTAAAATCCAGCAATCAAATTAGTGCCCGACCCTGTATCTGACATCCAGATTAATAGGAGCCTTTAATCTCACCATTATAGCAAATCCCATCCGTAACAATAACCACAACCGCACCAGGCGGGTAAACAGCCTTAATATCACGACAGAGATTCACCAACCGCGCCAACCCAAGCTCATCCCCCAAATCCGGAAGGGAACCTAGCACCTTGTCCATACGGTTATTACTCTTCATTGGAAAAGCAGGTAAAACCATAGGAATTGCCCTATTGGCTGCGACGTGTGTTTGCACGCGCGGCGTGAACGATGACCGGCCCAGCCATTCTCCGGCTGCGGTTGTGCGCTCATGAGAACCATAGCGCCCAATGATATTGATTATTTCCTCCGCTTTCAGTCGGGTTAATGTAGGACATATTTCCGGTGCATCTGGATGGGTGTCGGTGGTGACTTCAGGTTTGGGGGGGACTGGGCGTGGTTTGGGGAGAAAGGACACTCGTGTCTTTGGAGTGGTGGTGATGCAGTCCAAAGGGATTATGTTTAGGTGAGCAGAGACTTCGACTATTGCTGTCGCTAGCATTTTGATATAGCTCATGATAGACGGGAGCAGGGAGGTCGGAGTTAGGGATTGGGAAGGAGTAGATTCGGTATTCGAATGTACTCGTGATTTATAGGGGTGATGTTCTCGTGTCTTGTCTTGGAATTTAGTGGCTTTCTATCGCCACTTTGCTCTCTATGTATTCACCGTCCAAACTTCCATGTGCCCGCCCCCTTCCCCCTTTGCATTCTTCCCCGGTCTTTTCTACTTCTGGTAACTTCTCTTCGGTGAATTCTTCAATGGAAACTATGTTATTGGACAAAAAGCTAAAACGGCATTGTCTGACTACACGTGTGCGTGACTTGAAATATTATTGTTTTCATATGTCCGGATTAGGCATTTGATTGAAGAGCCCTGGAGAACAACAATATGAGTACTATAAGTGGATATCAGGTGTTACAGGCAAATCTACTATTTGAACAGTCAAAGATGCGGCCCCAAAAAAGAATTCTATAGGTATTCAACGGACTGTTCATGCATGATTTGACGCAAGCCATTTCCCAATTAGGCTAGATTTAGGAGAAGATTACACGAGAGGTCGGGACAGAGGGGAACCAATTAATGTCTGAGGTAAAAGATTCCGGGAATAAATGTAACACGTCGATGTAATATTTCATTGTTTTCATGACTGAAGGCTAATACATCACGAAAACTCAAGAAGGCCCAGGATTTCTAGAGGGGAGCTCGACGCTAGACTGGCCGATCAAGTACCCGCTGCTCTCTGTACAAACTATAGCGTGTACTAGTAACACGAATCACTACAGCTGTTGGGGATGACATGTCGCGTGTTTAAAATTGCTCTAGCTTCATGGGCTGACTATATTCATGCCAAGGCCGGTGAGTATTTCCATCCCCCAAACCTCCGTCGTTCACATCGAGTATTATGTCCGAAGCCTTGATCAAAAGATTGAGCTCATCTGTAACTCTGAAAACCTCTTTCAGGCAACCCCATTCATTCACAAGAAGTATGAAGCTTCCTTTTCTCGCTCCCAGCGATACTCCATCCGCTTCGCGGTCTCCATCCCGACTTCGATACCACCGTAATGCGCCGAGATAAACTCCAACATTACATCAATCCCTGCAGTAATTCCAGCAGATGACCATATCTCAATCCTAGGTAGCAACGACAGGCCGTCAGGCACCTTATTCTCGGGAACAACATCACGCAGCCACCGTTTGTTACGCTGCCAATTCACGTCGCCCGTTTGTTTAGTGACATCATCGTAGCGAGCTGAATTGGTTGTTACCTGGCGTCCATCTAGAAGCCCAGTCTGCGAGAGGACATGGCTGCCCGTGCAAATAGTAATGATGCTGTGGCGGACATAAGGCGCAACAGCTGTCAGAAAGTCCTGAACTTCCTGCGTGTTGGAGACTTTGACGTCATCGAATGCAGCATCAGTGTTGTAAATACGGTTTAGACGTGTCCCGGGGCCACCTGGAATGATCAACACATCGATGGGTTTGAATTCACCACTGCCATCGTCGGCAACTTTCCCCGCTTTCAGGGAAGAGATCACGTCAGCAAATGTACATTGTGGCAACATTTGCTGGTTGCAAGCTGTATTGATGTTTGAAGCGGGTAGATCAAATCGCCATTTTGCCTTGGCAGGTGGGATTGGTTTCACTGAGACTGGGTCGAGAGTCGCGGCTGATACAGTCAGGGTGATGGCTGATGTGTCAGGGTACTGCGTACGGATGTTGAGAATGTCCAGTGGGGCCGCCACATCAAGCAGTTGGAACCCTGGGAACAATGGAAGGTGGTAATGGAGAGGTCTGACGGCCATTCTGTGTAATCCTCTGTTGGTGGACGAAAAGGCCCGTAAGGAAATGAGTTTGAGGAAGCGTGGTAGCAAGGAGGTCATTCCGAAACAGAGCGGGTCACACCCTTTTTGTTGATCTAGAGTATTCCAAGGTCTATTGATGCAATTATCCAAGGGGGAATGTATTCATATTCATGTTCATATTCATGTGCGGGCAAAAGAAAATCGGGTAACACGCTAAACAACAAGTAAACTGTGTTATGTGGCTTAAGGGTGATATCTAATTTAGTGCTTGATATTCGTCATCGGGTAAGACAATTAGATACACGGAATAAGTCTCTATGGAAATATAATCATGCATATACAGTAATTTTAAGCCCCCGAGAAGTGAGACCCGACTACAAACAACGCTCCAGTCAAAATGCAAATACCCCCGAATAATTGCGCGTACAGGTAATCACCTCCCCGTAACGCGATCAGCTGTCCTGCTATGTATGGTCCAGTCAATAGTGGAATGCTATTGATCGTGGTGATCATGCCAACACGTGTGCCAGATTTTTCCGGGTCTTTGGATCCAAAGTACGCATTGGCAGCGGGCAATTGGCTCTGCGCACAATTGACCAGTAACCCATAGACTGTAGCCCAAATGAACATGCCAGCATGAGTGTGTACACCAATCCATCCTAGAATGGCGACGCCGCAAGGGATGGAGACTGCAATGCAAGTCCTTACCGCGCCCAGCCACCTGTCCGCCACGAATGCAGATGCAATGCGAGATGGAACACCAACGCCGTTCATAAGAATTAGAAGGAGGAGCGAGTCAGATGCCGTGAAACCTGTGTGAGCCTGGGCGAATTGTCTAAGCTGTAGACGTTGTTAGTTGCTGTGCCGCCAACCCAATGTGAAACAAAACAAAACTTACATAAATGTATGCAAAGTAAATACCTTCGAAGATCAAGAATGAGCCGATCGAAAAAAGGAGGTAAGGTCGTTCACGGAACGCACTAAGATCCACCCAGGGAGGAGAACCCCGAGGTATAATCCGAGACCTGGTAAACTTAACAATTATAACGCTGTTAAACAGGATAATGGCCGCCATAACCCGGACGGTCCATGCGAAACCAATATTGTTCAAACACTTATAAGCGACCACTGGGAAAACCATGCCCCCAGTCGCTGCCCCGCAAGAAGCCAGCGAGACGGCCATCACTCGCTTAGAGTTGAAATAGGTCGCATACAGCGAGATCATGGGGCTAAAGACGAGTCCGTGGCCAATTCCACTGACTATACCTTGCGCCAGCCAAAAATGCCATAACTTTGTGCCGAATGAGGTCGCCAATGCTCCGCCAACCTGGAAGAGACACCCAATAGCGATACATTGTCTCAAATAACCCGCGTCCATTGCTCGACCTGAGAAAGTAGCCAGGAAATGGACTAGGAACATCTGCACCGCTCCGATCCAAGATGCATTCGCTGGGCTGACTTGGAGAGTTTTGACGTAGTATTCCTGGAAAAAGCCGTATCTATATCGTGTCAATTGTTGCAGTTGACATCGGATGTGACAGGGCTCCCTTACGATGTAATATAGCCCCATACATTGAACACAACTAGGTGTCCGGTTAGAACCTGGGTCCAGGCCACGAGACCTCCATCGGGAATTTCATTATTCTCGGCTTTGCGGTCTTCATCTTGTAGGCGGGGATCTGGGCAAACAAATAGCTGGGATTCCTCGGTAAGAGTAGTATAGGTAGTGGGCGACGTTGTGTAGGACGAACCGGCGGCCGTCGAGGATGCTCCGGCGACGTGACTCTGTGATATGTTTGGCTGGCCCATGTTGTTTGGGAGGGCTTCACAGAGCGAAAAGAAAATATATCCCAAGATTTGGAAAACAAAGTGGGCGGTAGGCAGTATATGAGAGTTGAATTCTAAAATGTGACCCCTACATTAGGTGCTACGTACATTGTTCAGTCGATGTGTACCCGCTCCCTGTATATGTTCTAGTTTTGTACGAATTACAGGTATTTCTGCAGGTAAGAATACATATATAGTGTGTAGTTGGCTTAATAAAATACCGTAAACTATATGTCACTGCAGTCGAATGTTGATTTTGACGCGGAGGGATTACAATAATATCCGAACACTCCCACATTTTGTTGCACACATCCGCCATTTCCTCTACATTCCATTAACAATGAAATTTGAATACTCTCCAGATGAAGTGCCTCAAAAGGTTGTCGAGGTGTTAAAGCGGTTTTGCTTGCATTCGAGCAAAGATGGCCATCAGAAAGACGTCGGAAGGGTGTTCGAGTCCGTGCCTGAGAAGCTGAAGGTCAATATCACCGCAAATCAGCGGATAACTATGGTCTTACCTGCGTTTCCATGGAAGAGTCCAAACCAGGACAAAGTCCTAGGATATGGAGCTGATCTAGGAGAAGAAATGGGTCTGGCGAAGTTGAACCACCTGTGCGAGGAGATCTCAAAGGTCTACCCTTACGGCGCACGCCTAATCCTCATTTGTGACGGACCAGTATATAATGGTATGTCATTTCTTATCTCAATTCAGCAGTGATACAACTACCGGGAATGAAAATAAATAGACTGACGGTGTAGACTTGGTCGGTGTTCCTGACGACGAATACTACGATTATGGTATTGAGCTGCGCAAAATCGCCCAAAAGAAGCATTTTTCTTGTATCCAGTTCACCCGGCTGATGAACTTGCTGGGGGTAGGAGATGGCGAGAAAATTTCCAAGGCAGATTACCTGCGTCTCGTCTCCACCTGCAGGGAGAAATTGATGTCACCCACATACTTCGATCCGACATTTGACATTGACCATGAGCTGAGGACCAATCCAGATACCAAAACAACATACCAGAGCTATTTTAGTCGAATCTCAGAGGATCTCAAATGGGCCAAAGGGTTTGATCCTCTTGTCGCGGCCGACCCGACGCTCTACGCAACTGAGGTGTCCAAGATGGCGAAAACCATGATCAACCGGCTCATTGTAAGTTTCATTGCCATGATAGTCATGATATACTTGGTTTTTGGTTTTTCTAAAATATGACTCCCTGGCTCACTGTTTTCTTAGGCATATGAAGCTGTCATCAACGCCACACTTGGAAAATACATCCGTCTCTCCATTCACCCTTCATTGGGGCGGAACAAGATCTCTATTCCCCTACTGCGGCAAGGTGACATGTTTGGTGATATGCCGTGGCATGCAAGTGTGGTGGTACTTTCAAATGGAGGGATTAAGACCGGAAGGTCCCGAGAATTTCGCGAACTGTACGAGGTTGTTATGAAGCATGGCCGGCCTTATTACTTCAGAGAGCGGAGCCCGGCATATGAATGGGAGGCAGAGGTGGAGTTTCAGCATGACTATGATGGGCTAACTGTCAAGAATCCTTGTCAGAGGGTTCAGACACTTGGTAGAGATGATCGCTTGAAGTTGGCTCGCTTGATTGTGCAGTATCAGACCAAGTCGGTTCGGGTGGAGGGCTTTGTGGTGCCGAATGACGCGTGAAAGGTTTGATTTCATTTGCTCACTTGTGTTAATAATGTATGCTGCTGGAAAATGAATACAGAATCCAGTGACAGAGCACCTTACGAGGATAATAACGAGTGATGTAAGATTGAAGAGAAAAAGAAAGTTGCTCCTTCCAAATTAGGAAGGTGGGTTTACCACAAGTTCCTCTATTTGGAACCATGGGTCCTCGCGACAGACTAAACTGACTCTATTTCGATGTCAATTCTGTTGTTTGGACACTGCAGAGTTGGCTTGGTCAATAAGGCAAACCTTTCATTGATGATGTGCGAGCTTCAAAATTCTGAGTCCAACTCTCAAATATCGACGCAAGGCCAATGAAAGCTATCAAGTTTGCCGTAGGAAATCGTCGTTTATAGCTTCAAGTAATTGAGCTTTCTGCATATAAGCTTGATCCGATTTTTTTGCCCTTGAATCAAATTCGATGTTAATTCGATTGTCACACGATGGGAAACATCTCACTAATCCCAATGTGGTGGTATTTCCTTGCTGCTGGGACAATCAGCATAATCTGTGCTATTGACGATGTCAAGGCCATTAAACGCCCTCCCGCTACATAAATTGAGCCTCAGGCATTCGACACCAACAACTTGGCCATCACCCACGGATTGGATTGCACATTTCGAAGAAGTCGAGGAAGAGGTTATCCTAAAGCTGGTGACTCCGTCGCAAACTCCAATATGCCCATACAAGTCCTATATTGATGTATAACCAAGCTCCGATAGGCCTAAGAAACTACAGAGGGTCTTCACTATACCCATGGTAAATAAAACGTTCATGCGGACGTCGGATGCCACAATGTGATTCTGGATAGCCCCGCTATATCAAGATTATTGATTTCGCCAGGTCTAGCTTCACCGGGGAAGATGCCTTGGTTTGTTACGAATTGTGTAGCTGTCAACCGGGTGATGATGATCAGGCTATTGGGCGTAGTTGGGGATTTATTTTCTAGGAGATGCTCTTGGCTACGAATGTATCACCACATTGCGCAACAACTGCTCTTTGTGAGAACCACCGGCTATGTTGTTGGTCTTCTTGAGCCAAAGATATAATATGTCGCCAAGACAGTCTTCACTAGCCACATCTATGACGATAGAAATTGAAAAAGTGTCCTTACTACCTTCGAGGTAGATGAATAATATGACCATATCAAAAAGAATGAAGGATAATGATGTAGATTTTGTTCAGAAATGTTGGGTGTAAGTGCATAAGCAAACCCAGTGGATATCAGTAGGAATAGGAGATCAGAGAGTGGGAAATGATGTGTACAATAAGTGGTAGGGGAGATGCGCCCATACGCAAGAGACAGAAGCAGCCAAAGAAGACACTTCAGCCAAAACGATGAAAATAGAAGTTGGTGTATTCACCTCATTCCTTCTTCTTCTTATCCGACTCCGAGTTAGACTTTCCAAACCAGCTCGTCAGCGATGCAATTCCACCACTGCCGGCGTTCTCACTTGACTGCCGACGGAGCTCACGCGCTCGTTCCCGCTCAGCCTTGTACTCGTCCCAGGAGAGATTTGCCGCCGCAGCAGCACGAACTTCCTCTTCTTCCCGGGGAGGGAGGCTCTTGCCTGGCAGTGGGCGGACGGCTGCTTCGCCGCCGTAAGCACGAAGGCCAGTGCGGAAGGCCCATTCAACGGCCTCGTCGACGGGATGATCGAAAATATAGGGAAGGAAGGGAACAACGGCAAGACCAAGCTATAAGGAATAGTCGTTAGTATCGTATTTGCCGATTTACGTTCTCGACCGGAAGGAAACGGTACATACCCCGATCGGCATCCAGGTACGAATAAACGCAACCTTGACACCCTTCACCATCTGCCCAGAGTAGCGGACAACACTGTGGATTGTGAATGCGGGCAATCCCATACTCGCGATACTCTGAAACACAGCGCGCTTGGCCATGACCATGCGGTAGTCCTCTGCAAGCGGGATCTTGGCGGTCGGCCAGTCTGAAATCCCATCCTTGGACTCGGCTTTGTTGCCAATCGTCATATTTCCCGTTGCCATGCCCTTGATAATCTGGTTCTGCGAAGGCTGGCTGGCATCCTTGTATGCCTCGCCGGTGGGAGCCAGTGCCTTCCAGTTCCGGAGATAGGCCTTGTAGCCTTCGTGACCAACATCGCCTAGTAGGTATGTCCAGGAAATAGTGTAGGCAGAGCGCACGAGCCACGGGTGTGCAATTGGACGGAAGGACTCGCCAATGTCTGAAGTGTATGCGACATAGCGATGGGCAGATAGAAGGATCGTGCGGATACGGTTGGCGTACGCGGCATAGCGGAACCCTGTGTCTGTGGAGTTGACCGAGCTGCCATCAATCGAGGTGCCCATCGTTAGTTTCTGGTTTTTTCTGGTTTTTTTTTTTTTGTCTTTGCTTGCTTTTGGCGTTGGGTTGATTTGCTCAAGGTGAGTTTGCAGAGTAGTATGTCATCGACTCAAGCTGGGAAGTAACCGTTGGTTGGCCTTCTTTTTCAGGCTCTCTTCTCCCCTCCGCCTCTCTGAGCATGCGACAACAATTTGCTTGGGACCAAAACATAATATAGAAAAACTAGAATTTCACATACTATTGGGAATAAAGGTCATCGTAGAATTCGTCCTCGCGATCAACCAACTGTTGCAATTTTGCGGGGAGCTTCTCTCGGACTACAGGCTTATCCAACAACTCCTGCGGGGGAGACTGGGGTTCATCCTGTTGACGACCGCCCCAGACCATTGCAAATATAGTATGGTATGGTCGGTGATGATTTATGTAGTTGTTTTGAACAAATCAATGCTTATTTGCGTGCCAAATGAGGGGAAATCAAGTCAAAGGGGGTATATAATATGAAGAAAGTAAAGGAGAAGAATGAGGGAAAGCTATGCGAGGGAGGAAACAAGTTATTATTAGCAGATTCTCATATTAACCGCAGTCTACAGCCGAAGACACAGCCATAGCCGGGATATACAGCATTAGCTGTGGGATGATTCCCTCCGAAGTACCGTTGGTCTTCCGGCTCGGGATCTGGGGTAGAAGTAATATAAGGCATGATGTCTCAGGGCCGAACTCGACATTTATTGTTCATTGTCGAAGCTTTTCAATCCAGCTTTAGCTTGTCTGGACTTTGTGCCTCATTGGGTTCCAACAAACATTTTCGGTGTTTTCGTGTTGAAATTGATCTTCTATGCCAATGCACCTGGTGACGTTGGTTCCGGGGAGGTCACATGATATCGGATGCAGCCGGGTGGCCGAGTGTCCTTACCTAATCATCCACAGTTCCGAAGTCATGTGAATTGTCTAGCCAAATAAGGAAAGGCGGTATCCGTGCCGACCTCGTCGTTCGGTCCAAGCCTGAGGATTCCGTCCACATCGCTGCCAATTGAACCTCTCGCTGTACCTCAATTCCAACCCTACAAAATGGTTGTCTACTACCAGATCGCCGGCAAGAAGGTCGGCTCCCACGTTGTAAGTTTACACTACCCTGGAAACGCCACTGCACGCTCGCTATCCCTTTCTCCTCGCGCTTCGTGCGGGTACTTGTGAAACATGAAAGTTGACCGTGTTCCCTCCACCCCTCAATAGCTCGCCATGGCCACCCTCGGCAGTATGTTCGCCGGTTCCTGGCTCGCCGTTTCCGGTGGTGAGAAGCCCAAGACCGCTCAGGGTCCTCCCATCAACGCCTCCTCCAAGGATGAGGAGAACTTCGTCCAGTATGTCCCACACCATCGCAGAGAACCGAGAATCTCGACCATCAATCGGATCTCGATAGCAGCCCCCGAGCGTTTTACTGACTACATATCTCACAGGAACTTCATGAAGGAGGTCGATGGCGGCGAGAAGAAGCCCGCCGCTGGTCACTAAACCACCCGTCGATACGGTTTATATTGATGGAGCGGTCGAACATGAGCAGCTAGGATTCTGAATTCAAATAAACTGCCTCCGCTCTCGTGCCATTTTTAGCGCGCAATGACGTGTATCCGCCCTTCCGCAGCGATTATTGTGACCACGGTTTTTTCGAGAAGCTACACGGACTGATTTTGGGATGTCGGCGGATGGGGTTGATTGATCTGTACATAGGAGGCGTGTACGCTGCATAGAAAATTATCCTCTTGACACCCGCTTTTCAGGTCTGTTCTTTCCCTTGCCATTGAGCATGATCAATCAGGCGAGTAGTACGATTGCTTCAACGCAATTCCGAGCCGGGTGGCTTGGAGTATGTGCTTGACAAGTCCTCTCTGTGGACTTGTACCCTGGCATGAATATTGCTCTCTGCGGCTCCGATCAGCTTGCTTGTCTGGCCAGTGGGAGCGATTTAGCAACGAGGGACCGTAGAGCAAAACGAGAAGATGTAGATGTAAACCGCATAGAACAAGCATGCTCTGAAACAACTCTAATAGTCACACGCGACATCCATACACGATCAATGACCTTCCAATGAGTTCATCTGCTACTCAAACCAATCTCGAAAAGCTTAACGGCTAACCCGAGGTCTCCAGGACCTCCGCCGCAACTCTCCTACCTACCACTTCACCCTCACAACAACTCCCCAAACACCCCAACCAACAACCAGAAAACCCAAAATGAAACTCCTCCCCTTCCCATTTCCCCTGAACATTGGCACAGACATAGTTCACATCCCACGGATAACCCGCCTCCTCACCCGACCCAACTACCTTCCACGATTCACGCGCCGCATCCTTTGCGACCAAGAACAACACGACTTCCACACGCGCTTCAGCGAAGTCCTCAAAGCGCGCCCCGCATACCACCAGCAGCCTCCACCAATGCCGGTGGACATAACACGCTGGCTGGCGGGACGCTTCGCGGCGAAGGAGGCGGCGCGCAAAGCGGCGCCGTCTGGTGCGGCTTCGATTGGCTGGAAAGATGTCATGGTCCGGATACAGGAGGATGGGGGAAGGTTTGGTGAGGGTGTGAGTCGGAGGCCTGAGATTGTTTATCTTGGGAATGCGCGGGATGGGGATGTGGGTGAGGGGAGGGTTGCGAAGTTGTCGATCTCGCATGATGGGGAGTATGTTGTGGCTACTGTTTTGGCTGCTGGGTGAATTGTTGGGCTCATCAGACTCTGCTTTGTTGATTGAATCTCATTGCAACTGTTGTGGCTGGTGCACTTCGTCTCTGGGACTGCAGCTGGCCGAGCACCGGACGGCGAAATTATTTGCCTGGTACACATGCTGTGATGGTTCTAGTGCGCAACTACTGGGTAACTACTGGGGATTCATCCTCTTCTAGGGAGTGGCTTTAGAGAAAGTCAAGGCTTTGACATGATTTGCCATCTGGTTCAAAGGATCTGGCTCAATGCTTGCAATTGAGTCATACCGGTCGAGACACGTCCACAACTCGAATGACAGTGTGCTTCACTGGAGGAGGTCATCATTTATGTCTGATATAAATGTACCATGTACGCCTGTGGTTAGTGATACCTGGGTAACTAGATGGCGGGGACGGCTGGAAGTAACAATTCATTGGGCTATACCAAACAGATAAATTGTGAAAGCAAAGATCTAAGGGCCAATTAAGAAATTGTATATTGTAATGTTCAGTATAATATCCATGAATATATGCATCCATATATACAGTTGTTACTTGATGTCTGCCAAGTTACCCTGACCAAGCGGCACAGAAATCCTTATCGTCTATCAACGTTGGACCTGACTCCCCGACTCCCCGAGTAGACGTAACCGGCAGATTCCATATTCCTCGGTAGAACGTCCTAAAAAGGCAAATGTGAGTATGGAACGTGTTCACTGTTCAATGCAGCTACATACTCCTGTCTCTGTCCATCTAACTCGGCCTTCACTTCGGATATTATGCTAACCACGAGTCGCAGTGGATCGATAAAATATGCCATTCTCGCATCATAGTCATTCGGGCCAATTCTGCCCTGGCCATGCCCAGAATTCTTTGGAAGATGTGATTCAAACTGCCATTAGCAAGAAGATGCAAGTCTTCTGTCTGACTGAACATATGCCCCGCCATAAAGAAGATTTCTACCCCGAGGAAGTGCGTAAGGAACACCCACCGCAGAATCCTGAATTAACCAATCATCCAGGTCGAATCTGGCGATACAGAAGAAAGCCATGTAGAAAACGAAACCGCTTATTGGAAGGAAGCAGTCACTCTCCGCGAGAAGTATGCCTCCCAGATCAAGATCATCATCGGCTTCGAGATTGACTGGATCCGACCCGCCTCCAAAGATTTGATCGAACGCTCACTTTCACGGTTTCCCTTTGAATTCTTCATTGGCTCGATTCACCACATGCACACCGTGCCCATCGACTATGACCGGCCTATGTACGAGGAGGCTCGAGAGAAAGCCGGCGGAACAGATGAGCGACTATTTGAGGACTACTTTGACGCACAGCTAGATATGTTGGAGCAGCTCAAACCGCTCGTTGTGGGCCATTTTGATTTGATTCGTTTGAAGAGTGATGATATGGAGCGCAGCTTTACTACTTGGCCTGGTGTCTGGAGTAAGATTCTACGGAACTTGGACTTTATTGCCTCGTACGGCGGTATGCTGGAGCTCAATTCTGCTGCATTACGCAAGGGAATGACTGAACCGTATCCTAAAGCGGAGATTTGCAAGGTAAGAACGCAGTCTTTTGTTATATATCTTACGACTAAATTGATGGTTTTAGGAATTTGTGGCGCGCAAGGGTCGCTTCTGCTTGTCTGACGATAGCCACGGTGTTGAACAGGTTGCTTTGAACTTCCGTCCCGTGCTTGATTTCTTGGATCGCGCTGGTATTTCAACCCTGCATTATCTACAACTGGAAGCGTCGGTGTCATCTCCTGTGCCCGATGCTCGGTTCCCTAAGACGCAAATTGTGGAGATATCAGTGGAGGATGTGAGAAAGATGGCATTTTGGTCATGATTTTACAATCTATGCTGTATATTCTACTATTATACCCGGGTCAATGTCAGAGAACAGTTTCGGGGTTATCGCGGGGATGTTTCCCCCGCCATTACCCCTCCGCGGGGCATTGAGGGAACAAATATGATGATCCTTTCTCAAGTCTGAGTGAAAGGGCTCCCAGTGGTCTGATCTTGTACATCATAAGAGATTCCAACCATTCCATGTTCCATGTGGCACTCATAAAACCCACGAATTTCTCCGTCTTACGCAGATCATATCCCTGTAGGTTGTAGTTTATGCCTTGGTGTTACTTCCGAGCTATTTTCAGTTATTCCCAGCTGTTTCCAAGCAAGCCAAGCAACCGTATCTGGAATGGATCCCAGTTTGAAAGGAGTTCTCGGAGTATTGTACTCCTGAAACTTCACCAGAAGTTGCTATTGAGTAGATAGATAGACTGCAAGTAAGAATAATGACCTAATAACTAACCAATACATACCCCGACTAACAATGTCCAAAGAGTGAAGTTCATTACGTCGTGTCCCGCCCAGGCAAAAAAGTGGATAATCTGCCCCTCCCGAGCTTCCCCCCGTCTTCTTTTTTTTGTTTTCTTCTCTTCACATCTCTCTCATATTCATCTACATATCTATATTACATCATGGGCGTTGAAAAGAAGACTCTGGTTGAGGGCAACGGTGTTGACTACCCTAAGAAGGGTGAGCACGTTGCCATCCACTACACCGGCTGCTTGTATGACGCCGAGAAGGCCGACAACCACTTCATGGGCAGCCTGTAAGCCAAATCTCCATGTCACGCTGAGGCGACCCAATCGCTAATATACCAACAGATTCGACACCTCCCACAAGCCCGGCCGTGGTCCCCTTGCCACCCCCATCGGCGTTGGTCGTCTCATCCGCGGTGCGTTTCAATATATCCCAACTGAATCTTCTGTGAGACATAGTTTCTTTCAGCTTACTAACTTGGCAAATAGGCTGGGACGAGGGTGTTCCCCAGATGTCCCTCGGCGAGAAGGCCATCCTGACCATCAGCTCGTGAGTTGCCGTTTTGAACTTTCCTTTTGCGCTTTTGCGCCGATCTACTGAACAATGTGCTAATCTTCGATTCTCGATAGTGACTTCGGCTATGGCGACCGGTACGTACCAACCAACCAAATCCGATGCTGAATCAACAATCTGTGATTTTCGCGTTACTTCCAATCCCTCACAACTCCAACTTGCGCCTTACTTCTCCCTGTGAGATTTGTGCTGATATCAAATTATTTAGTGGCTTCCCCGGCCTCATCCCCGCCAACTCTAAGCTTGTCTTGTGAGTAACCCTTCTATTTTTTTTAAAAAAAACTTCATACTACGAAGCCATAAAGAACAATTAAACTAACTGTTCACAGCGAGGTCGAGCTCCTCAAGGTCGGCACCAAGAGCGTTTAAATCAGCCGCTATTCCCGACTTTCCGGCCAGATATAAGATGTGCAAATACCAAACAAGAAAAAAGAACCACTTGAATCATTCCTGCTCGTCTCATATGGTCGACAGGCTATTTGGATAGCAAAATCAAACATTGCTCTCTTCGCTGTCCATTGATTTGACCCGTTACCCAACGAAGAAAGTCAACTGGACTAGCACATGTCTGCCATCTGTTTCCCGTGTTCATGCACACACACTGTAGATGCTCTAGCCTAGCTCGCCTTCGCCTCCACATCACCGCGCGATGCTATTGATATAATCAATCCCGTCGACACGGTACGTGTCGGCCTCGATATAACTCTCATTCCGGGGTAAGCGGAGAACAAAGTTCGTGGCGCGGGACGAATACTTGGGCCATTTGGCAATATCAGACACTAGAAGGCAGTCAGCTTCCACGCAATAGAATCTAGCCGCACGCGTATGCTACTAACCACCATGTCCATTGGGATCTAGGTCTGCCACAAATGATGTCCACATCCGCGCTGCCATCTGTCCCAGTTCCAAGCGCGCAGGGTCGGATCCAAGCGGTGTGATGGTCTGCACTGGATTTGCAAAGACGAAAGGGATCTTTAAGCCGGATACAAGCGTCAGTTCATCTTGCAGGCTAGGAACTTGGGTGGTATCCAAGACAAGGTGGATTACTACAGGATTTTACTACATACCTCTGCAAAGTGTTGCACCCCAATCGTAGTTGAGCTATTCAACGCCGCCACATCCCATCTGTATGAATATACATTGTCGAGCCAGCCGGCCATCCGTTGTGCTAGCAAGCGCCGTGGCGCGACCATGGTCACATCCCCAGCCATGGACGCATAGCGCTTGTACATCACTCCTAGCGAGGGCCAGGTGGTATTTCCCCAACCATAGGGGCAGCCGATGGCGGGGATATTGGGGTAATAGGATAGCAGCCGGGTAGCCTGGGAACGATCGAGGACCCAGCGCTTGGATGCTGTGATGCTCGCTTAGCACGTCATCATAATATGTGACGGTAAACATGATATGCAATATCACTTACTAGTCAATTGATTGATGCAGTCCTCATCGGTGTTTGTGCCTGTCGTCCCAAAACTGGTGCCCTCGTCGGTATTCGTCCCTATCAAGATAGGCACCCGGGCCAATTTGCCTTGTCTATAGCTGATTTGCGGATACTGGGCTATGAATGAGCCGTCGACAGTAGCAAACCATTCTAGACCCTCGTTTGCAGTATTGTATAAGGTCGCGTAGGGTAGTTCACGGAGACATTTTAGGGTATTCGTTGAATTGGTGCATCTGGGGATAATATATTAGTGCTTGTGGATAAGACTTGTTCGACATAGACTTACCCGGCTCTCTCGACGATTCGGTTATACATTGGCTGGTGCCATTCTGTTCCGTTGTATGGGGGCCCAACGGCATTTCCAGAATCCATGATTGCTAGTCGAGCTTAGTCTGGTGTTATAAAAAATGGTAGGAGTGGACTATACCAGCTCTAAAAAGACCTTCATTCTCGCCATTGTTGGTTACCAGATGGGCTCCGACGCTATACGCACCACTGTTTATTCGAGAATAAGCATTTGATATACTGAAAATATATTTCCAGAGACTCACGCGGACTCGCCCCAGATAGTGATCTTACTAGGATCACCACCGAACGCTTTGATATTCTTCTTCACCCAACGCATAGCCGTGCGCTGGTCACGCAATGCTAGATTAGTGTTTCCTTCGGCCTAGAGTCCAAGTTAGTATTGATAATCTGCCACATCCAAGTCTGTATGCAGCGGTCTTACCCTTACTTCCTCCGAGTCAAGGAATCCGAATGCCGCCAGGCGGTAGTTGATAGAAACACCAAGGACTGGCTTGCCGTTCAATGCACTCTGTTCAACGATATAGCTCATATTATATCTGTAGACAGTGTAGCATAAGGTTAGCCACAACCATCGAGCATTCCCGGGTATATCCTCGACCAACATAACATACCTCGGATCCGCAGTAGCGCCCTGTGTCCACCCACCACCGAAAATCCAGATCATAACTGGAAGCAATTCGTGATTTCCGTCTGCGTTGGGCCGTATTATATTCAAGTTAAAGCAGTCTTCATTCAATGTGATAAGGCCGTTGTTAACCATGTTGGTGGTATCAGATCCATACGCAGGACAGTCATAGCCGTACTCCGTAGCATTGTAGTATACCGACTTGGAAGTAGGACTGAGTCCTGATTGAGATAGGTTATAAGCTCCAGAATTACTATCCTTAGATGCATAGGCGCTCTTGAGCTCGGCTGGTGTGAAGCGGATTGGCTCGTCGGCATACTTGATGCCCAGGAAGAGGTCCTGGTTGAACTCTGGAAGGGAGCGGCCCACAAATATTGTCTCTGGGCTTTCGTTACTTGTTGATAGGGTTGCTGTTGGGGGATTTGCTGTAGTATCTGTTATTTTGGATGAGAGGGGTTTGGCTATTGCCCCGCATATTATATAGAAGAACGAGGTGGAAAGGAGCATGGAGGTGCTTGCTATCGACCGCATCTTCGAAGTTTTAGAGGTCAAGCTGGGCGAGTCAAAAGGTAGCGGTTAATTCACTCTTATATAGTTCGTTTCCTACTAACTTGGCTACAAAATAGATCCTCCAATCCAGGCCATGGAGAATTAGACATCCTCTTGTCCGGGAAATTGGACCACAATCGAAGTAACCCCACTATCGACAATTTGTTTATATTGGGGATGAGCTGTGATATTTGGTGCAAGGCGTGCTCATAGGTGGGAAAATAAAGGAGAAACCTCGGGCCAAGCGAGGGAGGAAAGCAATTGATCTTGTTAGCGTCTGAACTATACTCCTATAGAAGTAGTCAGAAGTAAGATTGTTGTAATACTACGGTAAACAAAACGAAACGAAGCTCGACGCATCACTGAGCAAGTAGTCTATTTGGAAGATGAAAAAAAAAAAAAAAGAAAAGAAAAGAAAATGTTCTAGATGGTGGAACATCAGCCTGTAAGCCCGTGACATAGAAAAAAAAAAAAAAAGCGTTGAAGATATTGTACATCCAACATGCCAAAGAAAAGAGATTATAAGGGGTATGCTTCCATTCAGTCCAAAGCAACACCAATCCGTCACACAACAGCCTGGCTATTTGAGAACATTGGCCGAATATTCAATCGGGTCAATGAGCTGTACGCAAATGGCAAGGTAGAGTCTAATATCCTGTCCTATCCAAACTTCTTATACACGCGATGCTCCAATGCCAAATATTGATGTAGCCTGACATTAGAAAATGGCAACGCCCAAGTAGGAACAAAGCACCAAGCCGCTCAGGGAAAAGAAAAAAATGTGGAAGAAAAGAAATGCAAGACACTTGAACTCCGAAGAATACACACACGCGGAGACTCTTATTATGTACGCTTGGAAATTCAAACATGTTAATCATCCTTAACTCGCTCGCCATATGTGGATGAACCAGAGCCCGAACCAAATCCAGTCGCACGAGACCTGCTCGCTGCCACCGCCGAAGGGCTATTGTATCGATTAGATGAGGATGAGGATGAGGTGGCTTGTAACTCAGACCTCCGCGATGCACCCTTGAGCGGACTGGGGGAGTTCCGGCCACCCACCATCCCATCATCGAGCTCAATTAGGTCGTCCATCCGCCACATATTGCGACCCCTGCTGCTACCCTGCTGGGTGGATGGTCCCTGCTGCAGCTCATTGATGCCGGCCTTAGCGCGCGTTGCTACCTTTCGAACCCACCCCTCAAAAGCCCCGCCAATGTTCTCAAGGCCAGTCGATGCATTGGATGGGACAGTGGATGTGGAGTCAAAAGAAGTTGTCCGGGAGTTTTCTGGAGGGTGTGCCGGTGTGAGATTCGGCATGTGCTGTGCGAAGAATCGGGTGAACCCATCTAACGCAGGCCCTGGACCAGTCGAGGTGGGGTCAAGGGTTCCCACCCCAGTGGCAGACAGCTGGATACTACTGCGCTGGCGGCGATGCTGAGGACGAGTGGGGTGTGTGGGTCTGGGTTTGGGCTGGTCGCCATTCGGTCGAGTTCGTGGCAGTATGCCAAAGGACGAAGGGGGAGGTGGTGACCCGGTAGGAGACGGAGGAGTGACTGTTTCTCGGTAAAAATCGGGAGGTTCTGCATCCGAATAAGATATAGATTTTCGACGCGTACGCGGAAAGAATCCCAATGCTCTTCGAGGAACACGGCCAATTTGCACTGGTCCGGGAAACCCATCCATGTGTACCCACGATTCATGTTTCCAAGCATGATTGCCATCGGCCCCAGGCGCGGTTGCGGGCGTATCCTGTTCAGCTGAGGTATCATCGATGGAGGCAGCTGTGGGGGCTATCGAGCTGTCACTGGGGTCTTCGTCATTGTCACTCAAAAGATCAACAGGCGCTCTGGGAACGGGCCGGCCTTTCACAGAGCACGCATCGACTGGTAAGAGAACAGTATTTCTGCTCTGAATGTTGTCGTTGGGCCAGAAACCGTTCGCCTTCCGAAACACTGCAGGGTGGCAGCTATATTTGATCGTCACGCCGGTGATGGTGTCTGTGGGTAGCACTTTGTGGATATAGGCCAGAGCGTCTTCATCGTGCTCCGGCCCAAACGCTTGATATGAAATGTCGCCAGAGTCGCGTCTTTTGTGAGGGAGCGTACGGTTTGCGATCGGGTCACTATCAGCGAGGAGCAGCGCTTCTCTCTTTTTGGCCTGCACCAAAGCCTGTCGTTCCTCCTTTGTCCCGGTTCCGAACTGCGGAGCGGTCGGTGCCGATGGACCCCAGGTCGACCTGGGGGCACTCTTGATATATACGTCAGACCGAGATGGTTTCCTTCGCGTGTGTGTCTTTGTCACATTATTTGGAGTGGCTTGCCCGGCATCACTCCCGAGTACTGAAGACGCCAGGCTTTGAAGAGAGGACCACGAGGAGTCCAGAAAGTCCGCAGCACCTCCCGACGACGAGGCCTTTGATGACCCACCCCAAGGAAACGATGTCGGCCCACTGCGAGTACCACGATTGATCGATTCGGTCGCGCGTGATAGGTGCTTGATTGGAAGTGGTGACGTTCCACGGGATGACAATGGCGAGGGAGTCGCTCCGCGGGACCGAGTCGTTCCACCCTCGGAGGGCGCAAGAGTCGTTGACAACCCCGAGGAAAAGGGTTGGGCATCGTCCTGGTAGGAGTAGTTCGTAACATTATTGCTGTCGTCTTCGTCGTCCATGAATGAAACTAAGCGGCGAGGACGCGATCGAACCGTAGAGGTTGAAGTCGTGCTTGCGCTGAGTGTGTTGGAGCTTGGGGAAGCATTGACAAAGCTATTTTGAGAACTCATTCCTGTGAGTCCAGCAAATGGGTCTAAAGATGCAAAATAAAAGCCCCCTTAGAAGTTTGTACCGCCAAGGCACCAGTTGCCATCAGAGTTGATCTAGGAGAAACCCATTCGTCATCCACCCCCGGACTCGCATTCGTGGCCTTTTGACTAGGATCACGACAGGATATGTTCGATCATATATTTAGGTATTCATCCAAAATATAAAGCAAAGAGTTTCAACAACAAACAAAACCTTTGGAAGGTATGGAAAACAAGAGAGTGAGGTGAGGGAGGATAGGCGATAGGAGGCCAAGGAGACGTGACGATAACGACCCGCACCTTTTGAACGTGGAGTAATAAAAGAGCAGAACAAATTGTCCACGAGAATTACAAGAATTAGAATAATTGAGAGAATTTAAGGGACAGGACTGGTTGTTGTTTTTTTTTATATTCGTCTTTACAGACGGAGTTATTAGAATCTGAGGAACTAGAATGCTCAAAAGCTGCAATGTAGCAAGTTCTGGTGACAGGTGACTTCGCCGCTCGGCAAAGTAGCGGTACATGACGTTGCCCGGCCAAGGCCACCTATTCGTGTGTACCCGGGTACTTTGTCGGCCCCGAGCCTTCTCCACATATAAATTGCGATCAAATAGGAACAATATAAGATCACAATAAGATCACAAGTAGAGAGTAATTAGAGAGCAAAATTTGTATTAGATTGTTGTATCCGAACCCATTGTACATATGACATCCGAAATTCTATCAACAAGCCGGCCATACTAGAACAAAAGATCCATAAATCAAATAACAAGAAAGCCATTCACTAATCCAGAGTCTGGTATTTCCGGTAGATTACGCCAAGTCTTCGCGCTGCGGGACAAGGGGGAGAATAAATATCAACAAGGTGACCGAAAGTACCTCACATTTACTCTGGCGGCTCAGCCATCACAGAGGGTCGAGTCTCGGCTTCTGATGTGGCTTCAGACGCAGTACTCCAGTCTCCATCTCCCTTCTCGGAGACTTTGTCGGTTGGGGTGGATAATGGAGCAGGCTGAGGAATGACCTTGATACCACCGGCGCGAGAGAAGAAATCTTCCGTGCGAAGACCACGAACTTCTTGGGGATCCATTGCATCCATTTGCATTCCACTAGCCTTTTTGGCTCGAATAAGCTCTCGTACAGGAACCATCGCCGCGTCTCGGCATGCTTCCTTGATATCGCTACCAGACATACCAGCCATAGTCTTGACAAGATAGTGCAGGTCGAAATTATCGCGATCAACTTTCGTGTCTTTGAGAATCAAGCTGAGAATGCGAAGGCGCTGGGCAATCGGAGGAAGGGTCACGGGGAACTTCTTGGGCATTCTTCGGAGAATGGCCTCATCAATGTCTTGAATGCGGTTGGTTGCTCCTAGGACAACAATCCGCTGGGGCTCTCCCGTCGAATTTGCCGACGTAAGACCATCCCAATGGGTCATAAACTCTGCTTTCACCATACCACTTGCCTCATGCTCACCACTTCGCCGGGTTCCAAGAACAGCATCTATTTCATCAATGAAGACGATCGCAGGTTGTAATTTGCGCGCAAGTGAGAACACTGCATTGACCAATTTATTGGAGTCGCCATACCACTTCTCTGTCAACGTTGAGATGTGCAAGTTGATGAAGCATGCTCCACTCTCTGATGCTAGAGCTTTGGCAAGCATGGTCTTTCCGCAGCCAGGCGGACCATATAAGAGGACCCCAGAAGGCGCGGTCAACAAGGACGACGTGGAAGCGTAGAGATGAGGCATCGTCAGTGGATAAATGACAGATTCCTTCAATTCCTCGATGATTTCATCAAGTCCGCCGATATCTTCAAATGACACTGGGATATCCTCTGGCGCAACAACATCCATCGCAATCGCTTGTTCGTATTGGTTCAAGGTGAGCTCTTTCTTTCGTTGCCCTTTCTCCCGTTTGGCAACTTTCCGCGCTGTGTCATCATCTGATTCATTTCCGCCTTCCAATCGGCGTATGATGGCGGCGGACTTCTGTCGTTGTTCCTCCTTCTTCTGGCTATCTGGGTCGAAATCAAGGCGCGAGAGAAGGTAGCGAATAAGGAAATATGCGGACGCAGACTATAATAGTGTTAGAAGCATTCAGTCTGATCTGTAATAGGAACGGTCTCACAGTGCCTGCAACCATCACCATTTCTTGGAAGAACTGCTGCCATCTTCGGCCACCGGCTGAAGCCATGGCGATAAGGGAATGACTAGATAGAGTGCGATGATGGCGCAAATAAGGACCTCTCAAGTAAAAGAAAAAAAATTAAAGATGAACAAAAGTGAATTGAAGTTCACCAGGATCAAGACAAGACAACCGAGTCGCCGAAGATCATTCGGGCAGCTGGTGGCGCGGGACTGGGGGGGATGCCAGTCACATGTCGTAAGGCGGAGAAGGCGGTGTTGGGGTGCCCAGGTGTTGTTGTCGGTGCGCGTCCCGCGAGTATGCTATTGTCATCAAACAATTATACTTAGATACACCTGCACAATGCCCAAACGGAAAGCTCCTCCCAAACTTTCTGGTCTATTGGGCTCTGATGATGAAGACATCATGCAAGTTGAAGCGACAGAAACACAAGAAACTCACGAGCCTCCCGCCAAAAAACGGAGAGGCAGACCGCGTACCTCAAACGAGAATGTGACCGAGACCAAACCTACCAAACCTGCTACTCGAACAAGAAAGCAGCAAGCAGCTGTAGCTGCAGCTGAGCCGGAACCCCCTGCAAACAAAAAGCCCGCTCGCCGAGGACGACCTAAAGGAAACAGCCGTGCAGCGCAAGACGCTGAAACATCTGCACAGGCAACCGAGATGGAGGATATGGTATCAGAACAGGAGGAAGCAGACAACCAGGAGAATGAAGACCCGCTTGTCTCAAGGAACACAAAGAAGCAGCCGTCCAAGGCGGCAAAGCCTGGCCCAGCACGCAGTCGAGGACGACCCCGTGCAGTCAGCACACAACTCCACACAGATGGTGAATTTCAGTTTACCCCGAGTGGTTCTCGACACGTTAGTTTCCAGGATCCCCACACAGAACAAGCCGAGACGAGCCTGGAAGGAAAGGAACCTGAGGTTGAATATTCTCAACAGAACGAGCAACCTGCAGCGGAGGTTGTAGATGAGACTATCATTCACGAGGAACCGGCCTATAATCGCAAATCGATGTCCCCCGTGAAGAACGCTCGCTCTCGGCTATCCATATTACGCAACTCGCAAGATCCTTCTCCTCGTAAACGCAAGCTTGGAGGCACCGACTCCGAGCAGGGCGGAGACCCAGAGCTGAGACGCAGGCTGGGTGAACTGACCAAGAAGCATGATGCCTTGGAGAGCAAATATCGCAATCTACGGGAGATTGGGATTGTCGAAGCCAACACCAACATGGAGAAACTGCGAAAGCAGAGTGAGACTGTTACTAAAGGTATGCTCTTCTGTTGTATTATAGCCGGTAGGGTATATGAATTGATACATCCTCAGCATCGAATGAATTGGTCGCTTCGCTCAAGGCCGAAATCGATACTCAGCGAAAGCTAGGACTGCAAAGCCGTGGACTCCAGAAGCAACTCAAAGACCGTGATGATGAATTGGCTCGACTCAAATCTAGCGCCGACGAGGCCCAAGAACAGCTTGCATCTGCCCAGTCTGAAGTCAAAGCCTTACAGACCAAGCTCGCTGCGGCGCGGAACACAGCTGCCAGTCTCGAGGGGGCAGCAAAGGTCCCTGGCAGTGCCATCAAGGGCGGCGCCGCCAACCGGGCTAATGCAGCTGCAACCGCCGAAGCGGCGCAGGCTTCCCAGCTCGCCCAATTAAAAGAAGATTTATACAGCGATTTAACAGGATTAATCGTTCGTGATGTCAAGAACAGAGAGTCAGATTACCTATACGATTGTATCCAGACTGGAATCAACGGAAGTAAGTTGCTCGATTTCCTAGTGATTGAGGGCATTTTTCTAACCTCCTTGCAGCCCTTCACTTCCATCTTGTTGTGCCAAAGGCCTCGGCTGATTATGACAAAACTGAGTTCCAATACCTGCCTCACTTGGACCCTAATCGCGATCGTGACCTGGTCAACTTGCTGCCAGACTTTTTGACCGTGGACATCACCTTCGTCCGCGGACAAGCAGCCAAGTTTTATACGCGAGTCATTGATGCCCTCACAAAGCGGCGGTCTCTTCCAGCGCAATAGCGGCGCTGATACTAAATATCAGTCTTCTGTGTTTTATTTTATTTTATGAGTCTGTTCATTTTCATGGAGTTTGTTCGGGACTAGGGATGTCATGTTGTTTCGATCATCAATAACATCAATGTTAACAACTCCACCTTCCAATGACGTTAATTGATCCCTTGTGTCCTTGTATACCTACGTTGTACGTAGGAAACGTCAGCCAGTGGGCCCTTCGTGAAACATGCTTCGCAAGGTCCTCCAACAAATTGCAAGGCACCTCAAGTTCTCGCCTCGCTGCCACTCATATTCTCGAGAGTATCATTTCATAGGCCACTAGATTAACACTCGGGTTTGAATTGAGATGTTCACCGGCTAGATACTATCTTCTTACTATGATATGCCACTCAGAGGGATAAACCCCCACACCTACTATATAAGCACTACATATCTTTCTACATCACTATATTCGATAGTTGATGTCAATGTGCATTTTTCCAGTTTGATAAATACGACACAAAGCTTCGATCGGGAATTAAATGCCAATTGGAAAATACCACTATTTTAGATGTAGAGTAAACAAAAGGAGGCCTGTGATTGGCTCTCACCGCCAAGTTCCCCAATGCGTCTCAAAAGTTGACGGGTTGACGTGTTGTGTCTTTGACCTTCATATCTCCTTTTTTTTTGTGAATTTTCCTACCTTTTCTTGTGGCAGTGGACCACTTCCATTCTTTTAACACTTGAGTATCTAGGAGACATAGATCATGGCGCGTCTCGGCCGTGTTGGGTTTCTTGCCCTCGCAGTGGTCTTCCACTTGATCTATACATACTCAATCTTTGATATCTACTTCGTCAGTCCAATTGTTAGTGGAATGCGATCATATGGTGTCGAGCGACCACCCGGAGCCCCTGCACCTGCCAAACGTCTCGTCCTCTTTGTCGCCGACGGCCTACGGGCCGACAAGGCCTTCCAAGCTTTCCCTGACCCGTCCCCCGACGCCGATCCAGAAAACAACGAGTTGATTCGCCTGTCCCCCTTTATCCGCTCGAAAGTCCTCTCCCACGGAACATTCGGTGTCTCGCACACCCGCGTCCCCACCGAATCACGACCAGGTCATGTTGCGCTTATCGCAGGTCTCTATGAGGATGTGTCTTCAGTCACCACGGGGTGGAAGATGAACCCGGTGAACTTTGACAGTGTGTTCAACCAGAGCCGACACACTTGGAGCTGGGGTAGCCCCGATATCCTGCCAATGTTCAAGGAGGGCGCCGTGCCGGGCAGGGTCGATGCGGAGATGTATAGTGAAGAAGCGGAGGACTTCACTGTCGATGCGACGCATCTGGATACTTGGGTCTTCTCCAAAGTCCATGACCTCTTCGAATCGGCAAAGACCGACCCGGAATTGGACCGGAAACTGCGGGACGACAAATTGGTGTTCTTCCTCCACCTGCTTGGACTGGATACCACTGGCCACTCTTTCCGGCCCTACTCGAACGAATACCTACACAACATCAAGGTGGTGGATCAAGGAGTCCAGGCCGTCGCAAAGTTAGTAGAAGATTTCTACGGAGATGATAAAACGGCGTTCGTGTTCACCGCAGACCATGGCATGAGTGACACGGGCAGCCATGGTGACGGTCATCCAGATAACACGCGGACACCGTTGGTTGTCTGGGGATCTGGCGTCGCGCCGCCCCAGCTCTCCGCTACCGGGATTGCCGCGGGTCACGAAGATGGTTTCTCGGCGGATTGGGGATTCGACCAGGTCCGTCGACACGATGTAGCACAGGCCGATGTTGCCGCGCTCATGGCCTATCTGGTCGGACTTGACTTCCCCGTCAACTCCGTTGGTCAATTGCCGCTGGACTATCTCAATGCGAGCCCCAAGGAAAAGGCGTTGGCCGCTCTCGCCAACACACGGGCGGTTTTGGAGATGTACCACGTCAAAGAAGATCAAAAGAGAGACGCTGTGATCCGGTATGTGCCTTATGAGCCTCTATCGGGCTACCACGAGAATTCGATTGAAGGCAGACTGGCAAGGATTGAGGCACTCATCTCCAGTGGTGATCACGAGGAGGCTATTGTGGTGTCTGTCGAGCTTCTTCGTGTTGCTCTCGAGGGTCTGCGCTACCTACAAACCTATGACTGGCTATTCTTGCGGACCATTGTCTCTATTGGATACCTGGGTTGGATTGCGTATGCGCTGACCACGGTGATTGATTTGCACGTCTTGCATGGGACATCAGACTCCCACCGGACGACGGCGAGTATCTCATTCTTCTCGTCGACCCTGGTCGCCCTGTTCTCAGTGTTCCTCTACCAGGGCTCATCCTGGCGCTACTACTTCTATGCATTCTTCCCGGTTTATTTCTGGGAAGAGGTTTTCGCACGCCGTAAGGCTCTGATTGCCGGTCGTCAGATTGTATTGGGCCATGTGCACTCTTTCACTGGGTACTTCAAGTTTGGACTCCAGCTACTGGCATTCCTCGGTGTGATGGAGGCGATGGTACAATCGTATTTCCATCGCGAAATCTTCACCGTCTGCTTTACCTTGGGAGCGTTGTGGCCTGTTATCCATGGCCTTAGCTTCATTCGTAGCCATGTGTTATTGTCTACGACTTGGGCTCTTGGTTGCGGTTTGATGAGTTCGTTCACTCTTCTCCCAGTAATTAAGGTTGAAAACGTTGATACAATGTAAGTTGCCTTTCTACGACAACTATCTTCATGTGGCTAATTTGTGTGCAGCACATATGGCGGTTTGCTCATGTTCCTCACTGGTATCTTATATTTGCTGTTCGAGGATGCTATCATCGGACATCGTGATCCGGAATCCAAAGAACCAAATGCTATTGGTCGTGTCGGCTCGCGGATCATCATGGGAGTTCAGCTTGGCATGGTTCTGCTTGCTGTCATCGTCACTAGATCATCCGTGCTCTCTCTCCAGGCCCGCCAAGGCCTGCCTTTTGGAAATATTGTAGTTGGATGGGTTGTGCTAGGTATGTTCACACAGCTGTGTGCCCTAGGACCGCAAAATGCACCTTCACCGAGAAATACTAACCAAATTCCAGTGGCTTCCCTCACGCTCCCATTCTTCCACCGTCTATATCCGAATAGCCACTATCTGCACCGGCTCATGATCATCTTCTTAACCTTCTCGCCAACATTTATCATTCTCACAATCTCGTGGGAAGGGCTGTTCTACTTTGTATTCTGCATGACCATTGTGACATGGGTTCGCCTGGAACATGCCATTTACGTCCATACGGCAGGCGCCTTGGAGAAACCCAAGAATCCCGGGGTGACGACCGTCGACGGTGAAACTTTCTACTACCGTGCCCTTACTCTCTCCGATGTCCGCGTGGCACTCTTCTTCTTTTTCCTCCTGCAATCGGCTTTCTTCAGCACTGGAAATGTGGCTTCCATTTCGACCTTCTCCCTCGACAGCGTTCGCCGCCTTATCCCCGTCTTCGACCCCTTTGCCCAAGGCGCGCTCTTGATTCTCCAAATCCTTATCCCCTTCGCCATTATCAGTGCCAACCTAGGTATTCTGAACCGCCGGCTGGAGGTACCCCCCAGCGCGCTCTTCATGGTTGTTATGGCGATATCAGACATCATGACCCTCAACTTCTTCTTCATGGTGCGCGATGAGGGCTCGTGGCTCGACATTGGCATGACCATCAGCCATTTCTGTATTGCAAGCGCCCTCTGCACCTTCGTGGCGGGTCTCGAATTCCTCAGCGAGCTATTTGTCAGCGGTGTGGACTTTGCCCCCACTGTGACAGCCGTTGGGGCTGCCGTGGTCCAAACTATCGAAGAAGTCACAGAGTGTGGCCACGAGGACCGCAAGGAGCTGAAGAAAGTCCAGTCCAATGGGACCAAACAGTCCAAATCCAAGTCCAAGGGTAAGGGCAAGGGCAAATCAGGAAAGAACGGGTGGTCATAGTTGGGATATGAAACTAGTATAATGCACACATAGGGACCCCTGCCCACGGTATCACTTGCATAGGGCTATATTCATATTTAATTGGTCTTTTCCATGTATTTTATTTATTATGATCCGGCCGACTATAAATGGCACTAATTTAAAGACCTCTTAAAGATTTGATTTATACTACTATTTCACTTTACAACATACAACATAACCCGTCTCACGGACTTCCATTTACTCCCGATCCGCAATCCTACAAATGTGATCCCAAGGCACAACCATTTCACCCCGGGGATCTCCGGCGAACGGGCCTAGTAAAAGAGAGAAAGAAAAAAAAACACCTGGTGCCTGACAATGTGTTCTTTACGTGCATCCTTTGGCAACAGTGGCGTCAACGGAAATAGACTAACGGGGCACTTTTCTTTTCATTGGTCGAAGCTCAAAGTTGCCGAGGCATCACAAGCTAGCGCTCATTCCAGGTTTTCCCTATTGTCCTACATCACTGAAGAATCTATATCGATGGTATGGAGTAGCTCATTGAGATTTCCCCCGCAACTTTTCCCCTGATCATTTTCGTCCCCGGGGTTTCTTTTCTCCCCGCAATTCTACCGTTTGTCTTTGATGCTGAGTTCGAGGGCATCAGTTATGATCTACAGCTACACACACGCGGAGTGAGTACGGAGTACCTTTTAGATTAATATATCTAAAACAGTTTGAATACTTGCACATGTCATGGGGGAAAAAAAAATCCCCCACGTCTACTAGTTTACTAGTTTGCCCTAGAAAAAACCCCTATACACGTATACATTAAGCGGTGGCCAGTGGGCAGGAGCAGGTCACACAGCATATACATCCACACATCCCGCTAATATGGCCCGTGACCGAATATTGTCTCCGAGTTCAGTCCTGGGAGAAATCCCCGACATGAAAGTATACGTCGATTCCCCCTTCCACACCTCCGCATCCACCCGTGTGGCGGTAGGCTCTGGCCGTGGTCATTTTACCCATCGAAGGCGTAAAGCTAATGCAGGATCTGGGGACCTTTCACGTCATGGCCAAATGGCCAACTACCCAAAAACCAATCTTTCAGTCGGGACGATCCCCCCGAGCCCGAACGAGGCTGAAGCAATGGTATTTCCACGCAGTGGGCCGGTTTAGCGTCTGGGGTCTCAAAATGATTGGCAATGGGATTGGGAATTGGCACTTCAAGAGTTATATTGTACAATATGTACTCCGTAGTACTTTGTAGATTATTGTATATTATTGTACTCCTCCCGGGCTTGCTGATACGTAGAATATATAGTAGTTCCTATGTCCCATAAAGAAGCATTCCACCAAATGCTACCTTCATCGGTCTTCCACCCCCATCCGTCGATCTCTCCATGTTTTTTGTGGTCCCCGTTCCAACAGGTTCCAACAGTGCATATTTGATGGCTTTTTTTTTTTTTTTTTTCATTATTATTCTGTACTCGAGTTAGCGTAGTCAATGAGGGTTCGGTGTAAACCCCTGCGCCATATGGTACTGGGTTCTTAGGGTTACCTTTTTGCCCCTTTTCGTTCTTTTTTACTTTATAGACGTAAAGAGCAGGGAATAGAAGGGAATAATATAGAGAATATCTGATATCATTATATATCATAATATATCATAATATTATAAGAATAAACTATAGTTAGTCACATAGTTATACATAACTACCCTGAGGTAACGTAGGTAAATAAATGCTGACCAAATAGAAACTCCACCAGGAACTTGATATTGCCACAACTTCACCCCAACTTTTGATATTCTCTCTTTCCTCCCCCCTCCCCCGGTACTTTTTCTTATTTGATTGTTCTGTTTTTCTTGATCGCGTGGCGTCTTTTGCTGAGTTCAAGATCCTTCTTATCCTCTTATCCTCTTATCCTCTTTATACCCCGTACCCCGTACTCCCGCCTGGCAGACTTTATATCATATCGCTTTCCCTTCCCCTCCGAGCGCATCCCCCCAATTCTCCGACTTGATCAAGCCTGCATTCCTGGATGGAGAGACTGTGTGGCAATGAGTACCACTGAATTCCATACCGACCAGCTATCGGACAATCACACCAGCCCGGCTCCGAGCAACGCGGGCTCGACGGGGACTTCGGGCATTACGGTGCGCAATGGTCCACAAGGCCAACCGCTGAGTTTCAGAAGGTAAGCCGGTTCTTTCTGGTACCTGTTTAGTTTTCCTTTTTGTGGATATTGGCGACACAGTGTTCTGGTCTGATAAACGGATTGTCGCGGGGGAGTGTGCGGGCGCAAAGCATGAGGGACAGGGTTTTCACTTCCCTGGTACCTGAAGGGAAAATTTACAAATTAAAGATTTTTGTGCGCTTGCTAATTCGTTTTATCTAATCCTAGACAACGTGCATCACGCGCGTGCGAGGTACGTCTGGGTTTTTAGGGAGACGCGACTCTGGGGCCGAGGTTCTCAACGCACCTCGGCTCGGTTCCTTATCGCGATACATTCTCTCTCTCCCCTTCTTGGATTTGGAAAAATGTGGCTGATGTTTCTCTTTTTGATTTAATTAGACTTGTCATGCCCGCAAGGTGAGTTTGTCCTCGGTCTTGTCTCATTTTTTTTTTTTTTTTTTTTTCGTTTCCACGCTCTAACCGTTCCCGTCGCCCCAGGTTCGATGTGATGCAGCCAGTCTCGGGGTACCCTGCACCAATTGTGTCGCTTTCTCTATCGAGTGCAAGATCCCGTCTACGAAACGAAAGAAGAACAATCAGAACAAGAGCAAGGAAGATACTCAGTATGATGACAGTCCTCCGCAAACTGCCTCGGTCGTCGACGCTGCAGCTTCTCACTTCCGACCCACGAGCACCGAGGACCCAGCCGATTCAGTATCTGGCTCTGTCTCTGCATCCAGGGAAAAGGAGAAAAATTCGGACTCGGACGAAAAGAACAATGCCTTTGGATACCGGAACAACCTGATGGGCGTCGACGGCATGCCCAATACTGCCCTTTCCGAGGCCGAAGCCGCCCAACAAGCTTCGGCCAATAACGCCTATGCCCAATTCATGAAGCCGAAGTTTGCCCGCGCTCCGATAAAAGACGCTGGCCGGGTGGCGTACTTGGGCGAATCGTCGAATCTGTCTCTTCTGGTTCAAGACCGTCATGGAACAGCAGATGTCGTACACTACCCGCTCCCACCGAATATCAGAGGATCCCGCGCCCGGTTGACAGACTTGGACAACTTGGAAATTGATATTCTGCACCAGCGGGGCGCATTCCTGCTTCCGCCAAAACCGCTGTGTGATGAGTTGGTCGACGCCTACTTCAAATGGGTAGCCCCCGTTGTGCCGATTATCAATAAGAGTCGCTTCATGCGTCACTACCGTGACCCCAAGAACCCGCCGTCGTTGCTACTGCTGCAGGCGATTCTGCTGGCAGGATCGAGAGTCTGCACTAACCAGCAGCTTATGGATGCGAATGGCTCAACCACCCCTGCGGCTATGACCTTTTATAAGCGTGCCAAGGCGCTTTATGATGCTAACTACGAGGATGACCGTGTCACTATCGTGCAGGCATTAGTGCTTTTGGGTTGGTACTGGGAGGGACCGGAAGGTGAGTTTGCAATCTATACTAGTCTATCTTAGTGGCTTTTCTGACTAGTTACAGACGTCACTAAGAACGTCTTCTACTGGACACGGGTCGCTATGGTGGTAGCTCAGGGCTCTGGAATGCACCGCAGCGTCGAAATGTCACAGCTTAACAAACCAGACAAAAGACTCTGGAAGAGAATCTGGTGGACCTTGTTCACTCGGGATCGATCTGTCGCTGTCGCACTGGGACGACCGATTGGAATCAATACAGATGACTCGGATGTTGAGATGGTGACGGAGGACGATTTCATCGAGGATGAGCTCGACATTGTCGCCGAATACCCAGCAGATCCTGTTCATGTCCAGTTCTTCCTGCAGTATGTCAAGCTGTGCGAAATCATGGGCTTGGTTCTGTCGCAGCAGTATTCTGTGGCTTCTAAGTCACGGCGTATGAATGCAATGGATCTCACCCACTCGGATATGGCGCTCGCCGATTGGCTACAGAACTGTCCTAAAGAAGTATGCTGGCAACGCTCTCGGCATCATTTCTGGGCGGCTCTCTTGCACTCTAATTACTACACTACGCTCTGTCTCCTTCATAGGGCTCATATGCCGCCTGCCTCGTCCGCACCCAATAACTACAGGGTCGAAGAAATGGCTTATCCATCGCGAACAATTGCCTTCCAAGCCGCAGGCATGATTACGTCTATTGTTGAGAACCTACAGGCGCACGGGGAGATTCGATATACGCCTGCCTTTATTGTCTACAGTCTATTCTCAGCCTTGATTATGCACGTTTACCAAATGCGCTCCTCAGTTCCTTCAATCGTGGCCACCTGCCAGGAAAGAATCAACGTCTGCATGCTAGCCCTCAAGGACGTATCAAAGGTCTGGCTGGTGGCGAAGATGGTGAACACCTTGTTCGAGTCTATTCTCGGAAACAAGGCGTTGGAAGAACGACTGCAGAAAGCTGCAGGCCGGAGGCATCAGCGCACGCGGCACGGAGAATCATCTTCCTCCAAGAGGCCCGACCCGCCGAAACGCAAATTCGACGATATGGATATCGGCATGCCAAATGGTGGCGGGCCTACACCCCCCGTGTCATACGAGCGCTCCCGGCCCCAGACACCCGCTGTCACGCCCTCCCGGGAACTGAACCAACCCCCTCCCGGCGGCCAACAATCACCAAACACTCACCGCGGTCCTCACGATCCAATGACCGGCACGGGTAATTCCCGAGCCAACACCAGGCCTACAACCCCGTTCAACGGCCAATTCTCTCTACCCGCCACACCCCCCGACTTCTTCTTAGTAACCCGCACCTCGCCCAACCTCTCCCCCTCCCTCTGGGAGAACTTCCAACCCGACCAACTCTTCCCAGACGGCACCGCCTTCTTCCCGGAGCTGACATCGCCACCCCAGCCCGCTACAGTCGACCCATCCCTCCAGATCCCATCACAAATGCCCCCGGGCATGGCCCCACGCCCCAGCCCCATGATGAACAACCAGCCGCAGACCGTCTCGGGCCGTAGCATGTCTATCTCACATGGTAGCCCGCCGATAATGTCTGGACTGCCAGGCGCGATGGGAATGCATCCCAACCCACCGCAGCAGATGTTCGGCATGGAAGGCCAGCATCAGCAAGCTTGGCCGCCTATGCATGGTCTCGATGGCACTATGAGTGGAGCCGCGATGGACGCTGCTAGCCAGGACAATGATACCTGGAGTAGTAGTTCCCGTAGCGGGCCGACTGCGCCAACGACGCTGAATGTCGAGGACTGGTATGTCTCCCGAGAACTTGTGATTCTAGCGTCTTTTTTGTTTTTCTTTATTTTTTTTTTTGGACATTCTCTTGCTAACATTGAACAGGTTCCAATTCTTCGGCATCAACGGCGGTTTCGGCGATCTGGCGGCATGAACAATCACGATCTGGAATATGTTGCGCTTCATGTTTATGTTGTTCCGTCACTTTACCTGTCGAGAGTGTACTCGGGGTTCCCTTTGCAGACTCTAATATAATTGCTCTGCTGGTATATACTGTCATCTTTTGGAGCTTTCCTTTCTTTTTCTGGTATCAAAACGGAGTGCTTTCGGGGCGAGGTGGGTTCGGCTGCGGCGTTGTGGGGTTCTTTCGTCTGTTCTGTCTTTAGGGACGGTCTGGTTTATGAATGTCTGGATGAGGTTGGTAGTGTTTCTTTGTTATTTTCTTGTATCTTCTGTTCTCTGATTTGGGTCATGTTGGGAAACGTCATGGACTAGCATGCAGAGGGAGTTCGAAATTTTAATTGCTTATCTTTATATACCTATTTATATCATTCTACCGACAATAGTTATGTTGTAGAGTAAAATAAGTCAGCTTCTGATCGGCCTTGATGTATCTGAAATGACCCCGGGGCCGGACCAGCGACGCGTCAAGTCGCGTCGCCCGTATCCATCCGAAAGAATCCACTCAACTTATTTCAATTCAAACCCACTTGGTCTCCTTTTCTTCTATTCAATTTACTTAATTTACTCAATTTCACAATCTTCCATTATGCCTCCCAAGAGAAAACCAACCGACTCCGCCGCTAGTGGCGCAAAGAAGTCCAAAGGCCCAGCAACCAATCCTGAAGTAGACATGGAAACTGAGCGCGCACTAGATAAGCGATGGGCCCCTGTCTCTGTATCCCGTAACGCAGACTCGGAGTTCAGATTGCGAACCCGCGACCCAGTCAAGGCTTTTACTTATATTTGTCTGGGATGCGCGCCTTGGAAGACGGAACAAAGAGAGGATGAGTCCGAGGATGAAGACGAGGAAGATGAGGAGTCTATAGAGCAGAAGAAGAAAGACGATGCAGTTAGTGACTTACTATTGAGGAGAGAAATAGTGCGGGCGATAGCTGATTCGATATCAGGAGGCGGACGATGCCACTACCCTCGAGCCTGCTTCTGAGCATCCAGGAGAGAAATGGATCTTCACGAACGCCGGCGTGGCCAAGTGGATCGCGCTGAAGCAGGGTACTACCGTGCGCGACCCGGATAACTTTCAGATGTATGTCTACAATGACTTCTTTGGATATGCCGTTATGGAGCTGGTGGAGAACCTGCTCATGGATTTTGATGAGGCTGCTGGTGACTGGAAGATGCAGTGGGCCATCTGTGAAGCGACGGGGCTGTATTTCCAAATGGATGCTATCATGCCGATGGTTGGGTTTGTCTCACTGGCTCCCAGCAGAATATTGAGTGTTGACAGAACGCTAACGAGTGGGATATAGCTGTGATGACGGAGATACCGTGAATGCGATGTTTATCGCCTTCGCCACAATGTTCCTTACTATGCTTGCTACTCTGGAGCGAAATGATCTCTTCAAGTCGGACTCTGAAGTTAAGAACATCGGGGCCATTATCGGTCTGTTCATCCGTTTCATTGTTGATATCGAAGCGTACGGGATCGACTGGGATGGCCAGGATGCGAATCTCAAGGCTTATGCCGCTAAGCACGATATCACAATTCATGGTTTGAACCACCCGCACTACGAAGAGTCGTCTGGTGAGACGGTTGAGCTTCCCGAGGCTACGGCTAATTCCAATGATCCTTGGGGCTGGAAAAAGACATTGGCAAAACTGAAGAAGAACAATGATGGGCGTATGGGCGGTGATTCGAAGGACATCACGTCCTGGGCTCCCGTGGAACGCAAGAAGGCGGCTTTCAACAAGAAGGATCCTATTTCCCGGAGCGCCATGACTCATATCAAGAATGGTCGGATCATGGAGATGGGTGGCTGAACGGATGTGTTTGTGTGTACATTAGGATCATAAGATCATTGCTATCGGGATGAGTATTGTTATTGTATCAATGTAATCGTTTTTGGGCTTCAATATAGCATGGTCATCGCTCACTGTATCCGAGATAACTAAATGCCCCAAACTCCCAAAGGATCAGACCCCATATCGCCCTTTAACTGTTGCAGCTTCTTTACACGTTTAACTAGAGTCCCGACCAAGATCGGACCGATCAATGTGCAGAGCGAGATTGCCCAGATGACCACTAGATATATCTCAGATGGTCCTTCTGAAGATTCACTGGAGAATATTCCTTGGCTTTCGGCAATTGAAGCAATGAGATATCCCACTTCGCCTCGGGAGACCATTGCCAATCCCAGGATAGAAGGCGGGTACAGGGACTTTGGTTTTGGGGGGAGGGAGATGTGAGAATCGGGGCGGGAAGTGGATGCAGGGGGTCTGTTCGTGGATTGAGGCTCGTTTTTGGCATTATCGGGTGTTAAAACATTTGCACTGTCATCTTGAGTCGCTGGCCTTTGTGGGGCTTTCTTTTTTTGATTCGACTTTCTGCTGATGCTCCGAGGACTCGCACAGTACGAGCGGGCATGTATAAATGGTTTCTTGACGATAGAGATTAGACCGGACACAGGGCTCGGAGAGAACCGAACGAGCCATAGGCCTGTGATCATTTTTCCAATTGCCATCAGCATGGCGTAGATAATCCCACGCCATACAACCTGACCTGAGAACATTTTGGTTATGGGGATTGCGAATCCGATCGATGCCTACTGATGTTAGTACGCCCCTTCTTAAATCAAATAAAAGGACTCACGAAGAAAAGAGGGAGAAGGATCCGGTTGACCGGCTCTTTATAATATCTGCTGTAGATCAGTTCACCTGTAGGTGTATCATTATCGGTTATTTCTGCCTCTCGGGGATGTTGCGTAGGCGAAGAGGGTGTCTCTTCAGTACGCCGGTTCTTACTATTCTGCGTGCTTCCTTGGTGGTTGGAAGTCTGCACATGAGATGCACCAGCATGCAAGGCAGGAATTGGTGCTTTCGCTTCAGCTACCAGCCCATCAAACCAAGAAACAATTACTCCAGCAAGGTAGGCAGCAAAGAGACTCGAAGTTCCAGCATACGTTGCACCAGCCACGATTCCAACTAACACACACGTCTGCGCAATAAAAGCAAATTGTGCGGTTCCTACAAAAGCTGGGAACTTGGCTTTGCAAGCAAGCAATTTTTTTAATCCGGGCTGTAAACAGAATGCACACAGCAATAGAAGACCAACAGCGAACCCGATAGAAACAAAAACAGGTCGAATGACAGTCACGGCACTGAATGAGGCGGCACTTCCGCCTAGATTTGAGATAATTTGAACCATGACCAGTCCAACCACATCATCTAGCATTGCAGCACTAGTGGTGACTGTGCCGAGCCTTGTAGTTGTCAGCTGCGTGGTTGAGAGGATGGTAAAGGTGGTGCCGAGACTAGTTGCGCTCAAGGCTGCACCGGCAGCGAAAGACTGAAGAGATGTTGCTGACACGAGTTCCTTGAGAATGAATGACAAGCCCATTGGGCCACAGATTCCAGTGATGGCAACGGTTGTCGATAGAAGGATGTTTGCCTTCAAGGACTTGATTGAAGTTGACAGACCACCTGTTTACTGTAAGAACTTATATCCAGCAAGCAGAGAAGAAATTGCACACACTTACCTTCGTAAATCAAGAGTATCAGGCCTAAATACCCAATCTGCTGGATCACTCTTTCTATCTCTAGATCGAACCATTGTGCCCCGGGTGTACCCCACAGGACACCGAGGAAGAGTTGGCCAATTAATCCACAGTAGAGTAGCTTGTCCAGGAAGGTATTGACTATGTTTAGAGACAAAAGAAACCCGGTGTAGTTGAGAACTGTTTCGATTGATGGTTCGTGATAGGCGAATGCCGCTTCCGATTCCGATGTCATTTTTGTTGCTCCTCTGTAGATAAGGTGTTTGAGAACCTTGTATATATATATTTTTTATTTTTGAGATTCCAGACTCTGAAGGGGGTATGTGCAATTGGATATGCAGACAGAGGGAAGTAAAAATGTTGGCAGTGCTGCCTGCCGACCTACAACATACCTAGGGAGTCAGGTTGATGACTAACGATAAGTCATTCTCTTAGTATGGATATAACTATATTGTAAAAGAGCAGTAGATGGCTTTTAATTGACTTTCAATTGATATATTTTTTTTGCTAGAGATATACAAAAGACCGAAATTCGTTTTAACAAAGACGCCACTTTTGAGATGGCTAGACAAGCTATATACATACGTACTAGCATTGATATCAAATGTCTATAGTTTCCATATTGATAACTATTAAGCCTTCCCTCTCTATGTTGTAAATATATATACCAAACTCCTATAAATGTTGAATCTAAATATAATCTTAATATCATCAATATAAAAACACCTTAATTCCTTAATCAACGTAGATGTTGACTCATAAAATCTCCACATACCTGCATGCCTAATTGGGACTAGCGGATGACGAGATCGCAATGGCCGTGGCTCAACGAATCAGCGCCGACTCGGGACGAGTCAGCTTGTCCGGGGGGGATTGTGAACTGCTTGGGTTTCTTTTTCTTTTTCCAATTTTTATTTCTATTCTCCTTTTTACTTCTGACATATTCGCATCATTTGACTTGTTTGCTTTCAATTAACCTCAATTATCCTCTACACGCACATACATACTGTCCCTCCTTCTGCCCCGCTACAGCGATGTCGGCCTCAGGATCCGGAATTCCCAATGCTGCTTCAGGGTCATCTAGCGGTGTGAAGAAGAGTTTCCCTCAGGTTGACCTGTCAGGCAATGACCTTCCACCTTCCCCTGCCCCGTCCAGCCCTCATACCGGTCGCCGGTACAATATTGCCACCGAGCTGGTTTTCACCGAGGGCAGTGACCAATACAATGCCAGCAGCGTTCCTATCTATCAGGTACAGATTCACCCCTGGTGACACAGTGGTGCTTTGATTTGGACATAAGTACTAATCATATTGAAATTACATAGAGTGCTACGTTCAAACAAACCTCCAACGCCGGCGGTGGAGAGTATGACTATACACGGTCCGGTAACCCCACTCGCACACATCTTGAGCGTCACTTGGCCAAGATCATGTCGGCACAGCGCGCCCTGGTGGTGACCTCCGGCATGGCAGCCTTGGATGTGATTACAAGACTTCTCCGCCCCGGTGACGAGGTGGTCACTGGTGACGACCTCTACGGTGGCACCAACCGTCTGCTTAAGTATCTCTCGACCAACGGCGGAATCATCGTGCACCACGTCGACACCACAGATCCCGAGAAGGTCCAGGAGGTACTGAGCTCAAAGACAACCATGGTGCTGCTCGAGACCCCCACAAACCCCCTGATCAAGATCGTCGATATTGGAAAAATTGCTACCGCCGCTCACGAAGCCAACCCCGCCTGCATTGTCTCTGTGGACAACACCATGATGTCTCCCCTTCTCCTAAACCCGCTAGATTTCGGCGCCGATGTCGTTTACGAGAGTGGCACCAAATACCTCTCCGGTCACCACGATCTGATGGCCGGTGTCATTGCCGTGAACGACCTGCAGCTCGGAGAACGCCTATACTTCCCGATCAACGCATCAGGATGCGGCCTGTCGCCGTTTGACTCTTGGCTGCTACTGCGCGGTGTGAAGACCTTGAAGGTCCGCATGGACCAGCAGCAGAGCAATACCCAGCGCATTGCCGAGTTCCTTGAGTCGCATGGGTTCAAGGTGCGCTACCCAGGTTTGCGGTCCCACCCGCAATACGAACTCCACAATTCCATGGCGCGGGGCGCCGGTGCTGTGCTCTCGTTCGAGACCGGTGACACGGCCATTAGCGAGCGCATTGTGGAGAGTGCCAAGATTTTTGCTATCAGTGTCAGCTTTGGCTGTGTCAACAGTCTGATCAGTATGCCGTGCCGTATGAGTCACGCTAGCATTGACGCGAAGACGCGGGCGGAACGCGCTTTCCCTGAAGACTTGATCCGCTTGTGTATTGGTATTGAGGATGTCGATGACTTGATTGACGACTTGCAACGAGCGGTATGTATCATGTGTGTCCCTTGCATAATTTGGATTTTTGCTAATCTTTTTTTTTTCTTTCAGTTGGTGCAAGCTGGTGCGGTCAATGTCACTATGGATGGTATTGAAGCTCGTTAGATATGTAGTTAAGATATTAGTATTTGGCGTTAGGGGATTTCAAAATAAGAATAAGAGTATAATGAAACAAAGCTATACTCCATTGTGGTTGTATATCATAAATGTCCTATCTCGACTATGTAGACCAAAACAATATAAAACCTTAGAACAGTGTTTAGCCGATAAGCTTATCGGGCCGGCATCGGAGAGCCGGCGCCGGGTCGCGCCCGGGTCATTCTCGTCCGAAGCTGGGGGAGATCAATAAATATAATACTCTCTCAGATCTTGCATTTGTAATTCATTTTGTCTCATTTGACCTTATCTTGTGTACCCTTTTACTCAATGCATAACCTCTCTCTCGTCCATACGATATGAGCATGAATCGGAATGCTGTTGCGCGAGATACAATATTTACAATGGCGACAGTAAAGCAGGAACAGGGCCAGGAACGTCAAGGACAGACCCCCAGCAAACACTCCACAACTTCAACATGGAATACCAAGGATCTAGGCAAACGACTCGGCGTCGATGTCGCTAGCGCCGCAACAGCCGGTGCGCTGACCTGCCCATTGATCACCATCATTGATCGGTAAGTGGCTATCACAGCTCTTAGGTGCTATTATCGAATGCAAGGCTAATCCTTCCAGTGCTATCATGGAAAAAGCCTCGAAGGGCTTCCCAATCAGCCAAACAATAAAAAACTGCCTCCGATCGATGGTCGCTCGACCCAGCGGCTTCTTCTTCAGCACTCCATTCATCCTCATCTACACCCTATACACCTCGACCTACCTCACAGCAAACGCAATTGACACCCTCAGATCAACAACACACAACCAGCCCTACAACGCCATCGACACAGGCCTCCCCAAATTCTTCGCAACAACAATAGTCAACATGACGATCTGTGTCTACAAAGACGCGCGCTTTGCCAAAATGTTCGGCGCCTCTCCTCCCTCCGAATCGCCCGCTAGAAACAGCCCCATAAACACGAACCCAGTTGCACGGAAGTATAGTTCCAGCCTCCGCGCACCACTCCCTCCCTCCACACCCACAGTACCAACCCTCCAAATACCAAAAGTCTCCTATGCCCTCTTCTGTCTCCGCGACAGCATCACAATCTGGGCTTCTTTCAATATCCCCGCCCTCATCGCGCCCTCAGTGCCAGACTTCCTCGCTTCAAGCCCAACCATGAAATCTAGCATCGCACAATTCGCCTGTCCCGCCGCTATGCAGTTCGCTAGTACGCCCATGCACCTCCTCGGCTTAGATCTGTATAACCGACAGCCGGCCGGTGGTCTGCATTGGACGGAACGTGCGGCGCGGATTCGTCGCGATTATGTGCCTAGTTGCTTTGCGCGCATGGGGAAGATTGTTCCTGCATACGGTGTTGGTGGTGTGGTCAATGTGCGGATGAGGGATTCTTTGATGAAGAGAGTCGAGAGGGGAGAGTGATTTGGATTTGATTTGATATCAAATGAAGGAAAGATAATGATGTGAAGTGTGAAAGGTAGGGTTTCGGTGGGCTAATGACCTGATGATCTCTTCATTTTGTTCTCATTTAATGTTTAGATTTGCATTTCGTGGTTGATCTTTTGATCTCACGTTTCTTTCTCATCTCTCCACTCAGCCTTATGGGATTAATGCTCGGCGTTTTTGTTTTTCAGGCTTTGGCCTCGGTGTTTCATATCCCCAGACTTTGTTTCATATTTGGCCGGTGATTGTTTCGGGTGTCTCTTTCTGTACTATTTATTCATACTTAGATTGCTGTGTATTCACCTGTGATTTAGTACAGACTTGGGCTTTAGACTGGTTTAGAGGGTCTTGGCCGTTAATAACTTGGATTTTCTTTGGATATTGCTCCTTTTTATGAAGTAATTATGCGATTCTTTTTTGGTTGTCGCAAATAATAGGTCTTAAGATTGAAGCATACGTACTCGGGAACAACAAATAGGTACTTTGATAGAAGAGAAGAGAAAGAGAGTAAGATCAATCCAGCAGATGGTACTCCATATCAAAAAGCACTCACCACCTATAAAAACCAGTTAGCCAATCAGCCATAATATAGTAAGGAAACCAAAGACTTACACAAAAGGCTCGGAATGCAAATACAGCTCCTCAACCTCACCCCCAAACACCCTGGCCTGCGCCAAAGCTGCCGCATTCCGAGTATCATGCAGCATAGAAGCAGGGCCACAAACCAGAACCCCAACCCGCTGCTTTTTCTGGAGATGCGTCCCTTGAACATGTGCCATGGCAACAGTACGCGCAACCAGACCAGGAAGATCAGGTCGAGCATTGCGGTGAACATTCAAACTGAAACTCCCCGTGGTAGTAATCTCAGCCGGTGGCACCTTACCAGCTGTGCCCTTAAAATCGTCAGACTCTGAAGCCGATGAAATACCCGATCCCCGCTGGTCAGTGACGTGCACAGACACCGAAGTCTCGAATCCGTTCTCCGAGCCGGCAGATAACATGGTCGATTCCGAAAGCCGTGATTCGATTTCCTCGATGTACCAATCGGCCATGGCGTGATCCCGCGTCGAGAAGATGACTTGGAGGTTCCGTCTAGAGGTTGCTCGTTTCTCGCTTGCCGGTGCGTTCATCCCCGTCAGCCGAAGCGCTTCGTCTACCATGGCTAATGAGAACCCGCCTCCTGAGCCGCCGGCTATCACCAGGATCGTGTCGAATTGAGCCATGTGGGGCTCGCTGACGCCGCCGTACGGCCCCTCTATCAGTATCTTCTTCGTGCAGCCTGGATTCTTGGCTGCCATTGCTCTGAGGCGTCCGGTAACGCCACTGCGCGGCTTGATGTAGAATACTAGTTCTGAGGCTTTGCCTATTTCGTCTGGATTGCGACATGCGGAGGAGATGGTGAAGGGATGGGCAGTGAGTAAGTGTAGGTCTGACGTAAGGAAGCGCACGAATACATGCTGGCCTGGGGTCCATTTGATAATGGATGGGACTGCAACGCGGACAAGACCGCCAGGGAGAAGTTCGAGGGTTGCGTTGTGGATGCCGTGCATTAGATAGGTGCGGATGTGGCTGGCTATCAGGCTTAGAAAGTAGATTACACCTGAGGCTATGAAGTAGTCCCTAATATATGTTAATGAAAGGTCAGCACGGGACTCATGAGAGTGGAACATACCAGGAAGAGAGTCGGAAATCGCAATGAAGGAAGAAAAACACGACAAATACTACCGCCACGAAGATGTGCGTGGCTTTGAAGAATTCGTAGAATCGATTGCTGTGGAAGAGGTAAGAGTTTGTCTCCCAGTAGGTAGGTTCAGTGTGAGCTTACCGAATGAATGGTAAAGACATGAGGGTTAGATATGTCTGTGAGATGAGAGCAGCAACCCCTGTCCAGTAGACAACACTGGTCTTCCACTGATACATCATATCCCCCTTCCCGATATGATATATGATGTAAGGAAATGTGTGGATCAAGGCCAACACAAACATCGCATAGCTAGTCCAGTGGTGGAATACTTGAAGTTTCTCATGAGGAATACCAGTCACACCAGATATCATGTTGGCTTTAGTACTCAGTGCCCTAAAAGGAGGTCAGCCACCGAATTGCATACTCGGAACCCTACACTCACAGTACAAATGGAAGCAGCGCAAGAGCCATCCAGCCAGATCGAGTCGCAATTGGAGGACTACTTCCATAAGAAGCATCTGTCGGCCAGTAATACGGTTGTGGACCGAGTGTCATCGCTATAAAGGGGTCAACCACCATTTATGTCACACTTTTGCAAGTCCAAACCACCCACCGAAGAAGAAGACAGCGCCTATAGCGCCCAGAATCCCCACGCCTAACGCTGGAGACCAATATCCCCGCGCAGGCAATCGATATCCACGATACGACAAGTATCTCGAGGCTGAAGTGAACATGCGCCATGGCCTAGTCCGTTTCACTCTATCCGGTGCGAATCGTACAAGCAAGTTCGAGATAGCGAATACTCCAATCACCGCACACATGAAGTAGACGGTGTTCAATGCGTAAACATGGTCGGCTTGGTACCTAGAACATATTTCCGATAAGCACATCTACATGTAGGTAACTCGGAGGAAGGCACATACCAGTATCGCCAGTGATAGTTGCGATAGAGACATTGAGCTTCAGTTAGTTTGCATTTGTCGGCGCGAGACGAATGAAGCATCACCGGCTGATCGAGCCAGGGCGTGCCCTGGGTCATCTTCATGTCCATCATCCTGTGCGACAGAAAAGAATTGATACCAATACCTACAACGTATTGTCAAGGGAATTCAGATATCATGGAATATACATGAGGTATGATCGGCAAGTCTGGGATAAGTTTGTCTTTGGATGGTTGCGGAACCGAAAACGGGATATCTCCTTTATTCTCCTTTGTACCTATCGAAGGAGCCATGGATGGTCATTCCAGTCATTTCAGTTATTATCGCCGATCACCCGAGGGGATCTGCTCACAATTGAGCACATTTCATGGGGAGATGGGTCTGCAATCATTCGAAGCCTTGTGGTTGGTTGAAATATCAAAGGCTAAGTGAACTAAGAGCACATTTGCGCTCGATTCAAATTGGATCTGACATCTGACGTGGTTTGGGTAAGTACCCCTCGGAAAATATCATACATGCATATATATCTTGCACGTCATCCGAATATTCCGGGATTCCCTCAAATACGAGCTATTCAACGCATGCGGAGCACTCGAGGCTCGAGCCATAGTGGACACAGTGGTCTCTTACGTGTGGGAAGATGTGGAAAGAAGTCGAAACAATAATATTCCCATTGAAAGGGTCATAGGGTAGTATATGCCAAACAATAAACTGAACTGATGAAGTAATCGAAATCAATACCAAGAAAAGAAGAAAAGAAGGACAAAAAAAAAAAAAAAGAAATCGAGGCTCAATATGTCTGCATCGGGACTAGCGCCTCACATGGCAGATCCAACCCTACATTCCGCATTTTCGCAGTCGATTGCGCTATGATCCTGGGTTTCAGGTTCTCTGTTCAAGGGGAACCGCTGCAACAGAAATGGTGGCCGTGATAGGCCCCTTAACAGTGGAGATCGGTCTTTCACTCCCGATTTCATACATTCTCAGCGCACGGTGGCCTCCACGCACGCTGTCTGCTTCGAGACCCTTCGCCCGAAGAACGCTGGTAGCCACGCGTGCCGAATCCCCGTCGTAGCATACCACGAGAACACGATGCCGTCCCAGATCTGAGACCAAGACGTCATCCTTGAAGATCTTCTCCAGCTCCACCCATTGCGCCTCCAGAACACCTGGGTCCGAAAACGGTGATGGGCTCTGAGGCCCAACGCTAGACAATGGCAGATTCATCGAGTCGGGAAGGTGCCACGCAGAGAAATCATCCGGCTGGCGCAGGTCCAGAACCCGGTTCTGCGGCTTGAGGACAATCTCGCCCAATAGGCTTTGCGCAAGGGATCGCGGTGATCCATAAAATTGGGGCAGGACCTCCAATGCATCACGCTCCCAGCTCTCGTCATATCGGTGCAGGTCAACTTTCGTCAGGCGCTGAAGAATAGTGGAAACATTAGCTTTTCTTTTTCCTCCTATGGTGGACTTGTTAAGCGCCAAGACGTCATGTCATGGATATGATATTTACCTCGTTTCGGATTGGGTGGAACTGCTGCTCGCCCAGCTTTTGGAAGTATTCATCAATATACTGGTATGGTAGGTCGCAGCAGAGGAACACGCAGTGTGTTGTGCCGTCTGGCCCTGCGATCTCAGGTAGCGTTCCTGTAGTCTTGCGCTTTGCCAGCATCTGGAAGAGCCCTTGGAGGTTGAATCCGGATGATGGACCACACACCAATCCCTCTCGGCATAGGTTCAGGGAGTGAGTGTATGACTCGGCCGACCCAACTTCTTCGATGGTATCTACTGCTGCTTTCCAGGGAAACTCAACAGGACGCATTAGAGCATATGACCTAGGACCAGGTACCCGGTCACCAGCGGCTGTGCAAACACCAAGTCGATAAACAGATGGCTTCACATCTTTGAAATAGGTCCCCAGACCGGTCATGGTACCAGACGTGCCCATACCAGCACAGAGGACGGTTATTTCGGGTAGCTGCTTAAAGATCTGGGGTCCGGTCCATCGGATATGGGACTGCCAGTTGTTGTTGTTTTCATATTGATTGGGATTCACAATCGTTTCTGACTCCAAGGCCATTCTTCGGGCATTTTGAATGCCGCCTCGTTCGTCTAATGGCTCTGGCTGAGAGGGCCCACCAAACAAGGTGATATCGAGACCGAAGAATTGCATCAGCTTCAGTTTTGCATCGCTGGTTTTGTTGCTCAGGAAAGCCCGGGTGTCATTTACTCCGTGCATGACTCGGGCGACCATGGACATTGAAATCACTGTTGATCCGGAGCTGTATTCGATGATTCGGTCTGTCTCCCCGGGGACAACACTAGATTCTAGCATGTTCAATGCTGGCCTCTTGTTAGCTTGGAATTGGCGTTTAGTGCTTTTTCAGGGATTCCCATACCTGGCATTGCCTTGACATTATTTGCCGGATGCATGGTCATCATTTTGGCATATATTCGAACCCCATCTTGATGGTAAGGGTTCAAATGAGGTGGCAGCTCTACAAGGGGTAGAGGAGGCTGACAGTCTGGGTCGAAGTATTTTTTCAGCGAGTCAGTGCCGAAGTATACATTGTGCTCGTTCACGTTGGTCAGTTTCTTGGAAGAATTGATCATCTTGTTGAGACTCTCTTAGTGCAAGATATAGATGTCGATAGTCAAGTAGCAGACAATCTCTACTGCACGAGTTTGGAGAGCAACCTTCTCGAGTGATGAAAGCCGGTATGAGAGAAGAAAATCCCGGGTCACTCTAGGCAATTATACAGAATGAATTTCTATAGCGGCCATCACATGCCCCTCCATCCTGTTGCGTCTTTCTTGGCACCCAAGAGGTAAGAAAGTAAGATCTACTCTTACTCCACTAGTGAGTATTCCACCACACGACTCAATATGAGGGCTAAGTGCCATAAGTAGACGCCGTAAGCCCTGGAAATTTGCTACTACGATGAACAAGGAAATCGCGTGGAGCGATCTCGGGGACATCGACTGGGTCCAAGTGTAGATCAGACCTTGTAAGACAAGCCTCTTTGTCAGAGTAATTGGATATAGAACGGTTGAAAACGGAATATTTCGCACCCGCAGCTGCGTCATGCTCTGGTATTCTTGAGGTCGTACCTTGCAATGTTCTAGAATGGAATTATGCATGTCACATAGTTTGACAAGGTCCTCAGGAATGGAATCAATAACCCCATAGGTCCTCACATTAAATTTTCTAATAGCTGAAGATATTGTCCTAAGGGGGCGGGTACCTTGAGGGTGTTTGAGAAGTTTTATCTTGGACATGAAGATCTTCTGTCAAGGTGCTCAGACTAAACGCCGATCAATGCACTCAAGAGATGAGATTGATTATTCCGCTTTGACCTCTTGACTGAGTTCCTTTTTTTTATATCTCTTTTTCTCTTTTTCTCTTTCTGTCGCGTTTTCGGATCCTGAGTATCTGTCTGTTTACGTTGTATCCCTTCATATTCAAAACGCCATGACAGGGGTACTCGAAAATTCGAAACCAACAGAGGATGTCGCGGTTGAGAAGAATGGGACTAATGTCACTTTCAACGAACAAACTAATTATGTGCCTAAGCGTACTATTATCACGGTTAGTGGATGCGGTAACAAGCAATATATGACCCAGCTAATGTCACCCACTCCTAGATCTTCCTGGCATGTTCCAGCGTTGATCTACTGGCATTGATGGACCAGACGACCCTGGCGGCCAGTTTGTCTATCATAGGAAATGCATTAGGAGCCAGCGACCAAACTTCCTGGATTTCCGGCGGTTATTTCGTGTGAGTGTTCTTTTCTCTTGTATTCATGATACTACTCAGTCAAACTAACATTCGTGGCATAGAACATCAACATGTTTCCAATTACTATATGGAAAACTATCCGATATCTGGTCTCGCAAGCTTGTTCTCTTCGTCGGCCTAGCCATTTTCTTCTTCGGGTCATTGGCGGCTTCCCTTGCGCAGACAGCCACGCAGTTGATTGTCTTCCGTGCTTTCACCGGAGTTGGTGGCGGCGGTCTCATGACAGTCGCACAGATGATCGTCAGCGACGTTGTCCCTCTCCGTGAACGAGGCAAATATCAAGGTATTCTAGGTGCTGTCGTTGCTATCGCCAATGGCATTGGTCCCGTCATCGGAGGTGCACTAGCTTCCATTTCAGAAGACTCCTGGCGATGGATCTTCCGCTTGAACCTACCGCTCACTGCATTAACCACGTTGGCTGTTTTGTTCTTTATGCCCCTTCGGAAAGTTACGGGCGACTGGAAAGTCAAACTGAAGGCAATTGATTTCTTTGGTGCGCTTCTGGCTCTCGGGGGGACTTCGGTCTTTCTACTTGGTTTGACTTGGGGCGGCGGCGAGTATGCATGGAACTCGGCGCATGTTATTGCGACTCTGGTCGCTGGGTTCACCATCTCTGTTGCTTTTATTGCATGGCAGTGGAAGGGCACGTCTACACCGCTGGTTCCGATGCATATCTTCCAGGGTCGAATTGTGAATGGCGCGTGCTTGACCATGTTCATCAACGGGTGGAACTTTCTGGTGCAAGTCTACTATATTCCCACTTTCTATCAGCTAGTATTTGGATATTCTACGGTAAAAGCGGCTGCAATGCTCCTCCCTATTACCCTCATGCAAAGTACGGATCCTCTTATTCTTGGTTGTGTTGCCGCGCTGACTTCCTTCACAGCTATCAGCAGTACAGGCTCCGGTCTTGTTGTACACTGGATAGGTCGCTACCGTGAATGTATCCTTTTCGGATGGATTGTCTGGGCTGTTGGTCTTGGTCTTTTCTCGACACTTGATCAGCATTCGGGATTGGGAAAGCAGATTGGGTATGGCATTCTGACTGGTGTCGGGGTTGGAAATACTCTGCAGCCGTACGTGGTCCCCTATCCTGGTCCAATAAATTATGCTAACCTCCTGTAGCTCTCTTATTGCAGTTCAAGCCGGTGTTGAAAGACGGGATATGGCCGTGGTAACTTCATTCAGGAAGTGAGTGACGCCCACAGTGATACAAACCATTTTATGCAACTAACAATAAGCAGCTTCGTACGAAACCTCGGCGGCACTCTCGGGCTCGCTATTGCTGGCACTATAATGTAAGAATTCTTACAAATCTGTTGACTTGTTCTCTTATTAATCAATGCAGAAATAATATTGTCTCGTCGTCCATCTCAGTCCTCAATCTCGACGAATCTCAGTCCCGCTCTCTGCTCTCGAGTCCACAAAGTTATCTTTCAAAGTTATCTACAGAGGATGCCGAGCATGTCCGTGATGTGCTGACACCGGCATATCAAAAGGGATTCCGTATCATCTTCATTGTCGGTGCATCCCTTGCGACATTTGCTTTCTTTTTGGCTGTTTGGTTGATGCCACAGGTTGGTTTGAACCGAGCGGACGATCAAGCTCTGAAGGAAGAAGGAAAAAAGCGGCTCAATGGAGAGTTGGACGAAGAAAAAAGAGAGAACTAGATTTAATCGACTCTGACCAAAAGAACCCAAGCACCACTCTATGGGCGACTTTGGCTCATAAAAGCATATAGACCATTTTTTTCAAAATATTTCCTTGTATTTTAATAGAAATGATAGATATCCAAGTCCAGCCTGTAACACCGTGCTCAGCGTGCTGATTCCCTGTGCTATACGATGCTGATGATGATGCCTAACATATAGAATCGATCGATCATGACACGATCCCAACTACGGGCTGTACTGACCCTAATGAATCTCTCAAGGAGAGAATATATTGAATGGCCATTATTTCTCATTGGAACATAGCGGAACATATTTGGTAAAAAAATAAATCACATTTAATCTCGTTCACACCATCAAACGTTTATTTTTGTTTAGCAGACTATCCACTTTAGTATCTTCGTATGATCAAGTCAAGGCATTGGAATTACTTACTGCCAATCACGCCGTTCACTGGAATGTCGATGGAAGTGGTGTAGCTGGCGGCCTCGCTCAGAAGGTACACATAGGCACCACCAAGCTCCTGGACCTCGGCCAGTCGAGGGAAGCCACCATAGTACTTGAGCTGCTGCTCCCAGTCCGGTTGTTGGGGTACCCAGTATGTCATGGCGGTGTTTACTAGGCCAGGGGACACGCTATTGACACGGATGCCGTACTGTGCCCATTCCATGGCCAAAGTGTGGGTCATGTTGCGAACACCGGCCTTCGAGGCACCGTAGGGAGCGGATGGAACGCGCTGATGGTGGTATTTAGTATTGAGTAGATAAGAGTCTAAGTAGACAGAAACATACTTTGTTAGGACGGTAAGAAGCCATAGAAGCTGTAAAAACCACGGAACCCTTGATTCCCTGTTTGATAAATGCGCGGGCAGCGGCACGTGCGGTATAAAAGGCACCGAAGAGGTTGACATTGAACAGAGTCTCAATATCCTCCTTGGTGAAGTCAAGGGCAGCCTTGTGGTGGGTACGTCCGGCATTGACCACCATTCCGTGTAGAGCACCAGCCTGTTCGATGATCTTATCAACTGCAGCGGTGATAGTGGCCTCCTCAGTCACATTGGCAATGACGGCAAAGAGCTTATTGGGGTATTTATTTGATACAGCAGCGAAATCTTCTCCAGTCTCACCAATGTCAATCGAGTAGACTTGAGCTGCACCGTTATCAAGGCAGCACTCAGCAATGCCCAACCCTATTCCACGGTTGGCACCAGTAACTAAAGAATTATCCTGTTAGCTAACCACTCTCTCGACCTTCACCTTTTAAAACACTTACTAGCAATCACCTTTCCATTCAGAGTGACTTGCGTCTGAGGGACAGGAGTTTCATTGGAGGCCATGATAGATGATGTGAAGATGTGTTTTGAGTAAAAAAAAGGTACAGATGATTGACTGGGGAAAGACCTAAAGATGTGTTCTTTATAAATCTAGGAAAGATTGGCAAGGCTCCCATGTGCCCGCAAAACACCTCATAACCCAAATCATCGCCCATACTCCTAGAGTGATGACTCGAGACGGGTGTTAGGAGAAGCGCGGGGATACGTGGGGGATAAAGTGGATGTGTCCCCGAGACGGCGCTATAATCCAAAGCGTCCGCGATTCCCCAAGAAAGCTGAGGGCTTGGAATTCAAATCTCATTTTGTCTCAACACATAATAAATTTAAATCTTCTCTATCGGTGTTTGTGTCTTTCCACTTTCCCCCTACTCAATTTGCACAATGGCTGCGCTGCCCGCTTGGAACCTGCTCAAAGGCAAGACCGCCGCCGTAACTGGTGGTACCACTGGAATCGGTCGCGCGATTGTTCTGGCATATATTACTCAAGGATGCAATGTCGCAGTGAATCACTTGGGTCTGGCCAAGGACGAAAATCTTCGTCACAGTCTGCTGGAGGAAGTCAAGGCAATCGAAAACACAGGCATCAAGGCGGGCAAGATCCTCGAGCTACCCGGGGACGTGACCAAACCGGAGACAAGCACCGATTTAATCCAGGAGGCGGTCTCGCAATGGGGGAAATTGGATATTTTTGTCGCCAATGCGGGTGTATTTAAACCAGCCGAGCTTTTGAAGTAAGTCAAATGGCTGTACCTCGGTGATTTCGAGTTCTGTGGTTTATATTTCGCTCATCAAAGCCGATATGCTAAAGAAGAAGAAAAAAATAGGATTGAACCGTCTCTTTTAGACCATACTGTCGACGTCAATATCAAAGGCACTTTCTACTCTTGCCAAGCTGCCGCTCATCAAATGGTGAAACAAGGGCACGGTGGTTCAATCATCGGTGTTTCTTCCGTTAGCGCTTTGCTCGGTGGTGGGTTCCAAACTCACTATACTCCTACCAAGGCTGGGATTCTCTCCATGATGCAGTCAATGGCCATTGCACTTGGCAAAGATAAGATCCGGTGCAATGCCCTGATGCCTGGCACTATCGGAACCTCGCTAGCTGCCCATGATATGAAGGACCCTGCTAAGATGGCCGCCCTTGAGGAGCGTATTCCTCTTGGTCGAATCGGAGATCCGAATGATATGGCAGGCCCGGCAGTTTTCTTGGCTTGTGAAGAGATGAGTCGTTATGTGAACGCAACGGGGTTGCTGGCAGACGGTGGAATGTACAGTAAATTGCAGTGAATATTGCAGTACAAATAAACGAATCAACTTAATTTATTATCAAGAATACACAGTGCTTCCATGCCAAATTTGTTAAGATATCTGGTGTAAGATTACTCAAGTCAGTATTCAACCAAGCGTTTCTTCCAATTTCTTCCAATTTCTTCCGATTTATTTACAAATTCATTTTATTAAAGAAAATAGCAACCAAAACCACATTCAACTTTTACATACTTCATGCCTTACCGGCGGAGCCGCAAATTTCCATCCACTTGACGGTCAGATCGGCCACCTTCTGAATACCCTCCTCGATCAGTTGAGTGTGCGTCATCTTATTCACGTTCGTGCGAAGATGGTCGTAGTAGTCGTCTAAGACGAGTCGGTTGACATTGATCTTGCTGACACCCGCAGCCACGCAGCGCTTTATTAACTCAGGCGCAACCCCGTTGGTACCATGTAGAGCTAACCTGACTCTACCATTTGCCTGGTTGCGGACATTCTTGAATCTAAATAGCTATTAGTAGTAAATGGGATTAATAAGATCTCGTCTGACTTGCCTTTCAAAATCTAATTGTGGCCCCTGCGGGCCATACTCGCCGTGGACATTCCCAAACGCCGGAGCAAGCACGTCCACGCCCGTGCTGACGAACTCATCCACTTCGTCGGCTGTTGTCATACACGCTTCCAATCCCGCGGTATCCATTACACCATCCTCTCCACCTTCAATGCGACCTGGTTCGGCCTCGGTAGCCTTCTGGCGCTCATTGCAATACCGCACCAGTTCGCGGGTCTTCTCCAAGTTGACTTCCTTCTCGTAGTGAGACATGTCAACCATGATACTGTCAAAGGGTAGCTCCGCTGCTCGCTTGATTATTGTCTCGGATTGCGCATGGTCCAGGTGGATGCTAATCGGTACACTCGCACGCTTCGCGGCGTCTGCGGCGGTGCGCACGAGCAGCCCACCAGTGGCCTCGATAGCCCAGGGAAAGAATTGGATGATGAGTGGTGAGCAAGCTGTCTCAGCGGCCCGGACTAGACCTAGCACATGCTCAATGTTATAGGCGATGGCGGCGATAACTCCATACTGTCCGGTTTCCGCATTCCGCAAGATGGTGAAATGAGGATTGGATTCTTTCCAGGACATTTTGGGAAGCTGAGATAATCACGCTTTTGCAGGAGTCAAGGTTATACCTAGTATAGTGAATGTGAATGTGAATGTGAATTGAAATTGGATTTGAATACAAACATTGTGACTGGGCTGATCGAGTTGGTTTATACATATAGAGATACACGGAGAGTCGTGGGAAATGACCCCGAGACGAGGCGAGACCCCACCCTCGCGTTTCTCCGTGGAGAAGGGCGAAGCTGGAGATGAAAGCTCCCGCATAAACCTTGCTTATTCGAAGAAGCCAAACTTCAGTTTTCTCATCTTGCTCCAAAACATATGCCAGTCTGTGTGTCTTCATCGTGCGGGCACGCTCCATCACTATCTCACAAGATGTCCAACAACGCCATTTCTTTCACGACCCATGACCAACGATTCGTGGCTATCGTTGGTCTGTCTCCGACAGCAGAGCTTCTCGCAGAAAACAAAGACTATCCGTTTGCTCACGAGGCCGGGGTCTTTTTTCCTGGCACCAATAACCTCTTCGTTACCAGCAACCGGTGCATTGGCCCAAACGGACAACAAAAAGTGCACATTACTCGGGTCGATCTGAGTAAAACGCCAATCACCTGTCAGGAGATTGCTACTGAAATTCCTATGGGTAATGGAGGTATCAATTATGATAAAGACTACGTTCTCTTTTGTGCACAAGGGACTATGACCGAGCCAAGCGGACTTTACCGGATGTCTACAATTGCTCCGTACAAGTCGGAACTATTGAAAGGTGATTTCCACGGCCGACCATTCAACTCTGTCAATGACGTGGTGGTACATACGGATGGTTCAATCTGGTTCACCGATCCCATATATGGCTCTGAGCAGGGTTATCGCCCTCCGCCACGTCTACCTAACCAGGTATACCGGTGGTGTCCAAATACTGGAGCTATTCGCGCAGTGGCCGATGGTTTTGGGAGACCAAATGGTATCTGCTTCTCTCCGGATGAGCAGGTTGTTTATATCACCGATACGGACCGGATACATGGAGACGGCAGCATCGATGACCAACGAGTATCCTCCATGTTAGTTAAATGCGATCTCCTTGGGTGATTGAAGTTGAATTCAAAGAGCTGATGCTGCAATTTTACCTAGTTATGCTTTCGACGTGTGCACCATTCACGGGGAGCCATTTCTCACAAACCGGCGGCTCTTCGCCATGGCAGACCAGGGCATTCCAGATGGAATCAAGTGCGATTTAGAAGGACATGTTTACAGTGGCTGTGGGGATGGAATCAATGTTTGGTCCCCAGGAGGTGTGCTCTTAGGTCGGATCCTTGTTGATGGAGGCGTGTCGAACTTCTGCTTCGGCAGAAACGGGGAAATCTTTGCCCTCAATGAACATCAACTGTGGCGAGTCCAGTTGGGAGCAGGAGTAAAGGGGGCATTGCTTCGATTATAAACTGTTTTGAGATGTTACTATGTCAAGAAACAGACAACAAATTACAAATATTCACAAGAACACCGGTCCATGAGGAAAGACATGAAAAGACACGAACAATGCGAGGGCACCTGCAGCCAGCCTAAAAGGACTTTTGCATCTCCCAAATCTGCTGCAGCTCAACTCCCAGAGATTTGACTGGCCAGCCACTTCGTTCTCGACAAGCCTCCAAGAGCTCTAGAATCGCGCTTCTAACATGGGGTTCTTGTGTAAATGTTCCCGCTGTATCTGCGTAAGCCCTGCTTCTGCCAATTGTAAAATAGTACATACCTATAAACAAAGCCTGTGAAGACATTATGCTAGAAGCATTGTCCTTCAACGTCATACCAATAGAACATATTTCCTCCACGCAGCGCGTTGTTGTACTTTGTCGCTCAAGATGTCGCTTCAACCCGCCTAAGCTTGGTTCATGAGATACCAAGAGAAGACACGATACGTTGAAAAATTGGACCGCGACGGCTGCATGACCAAATTAGTTTAGTTCCACCGGCCACAACACGGAGTCCATGTAGAATAACATACCAAACGCAGGTGGACTAATCCATACAGGTTGAAAGCATGATGAGGCCTCGCGTGACCTAATCGGTAAGGGGGAGAACTCAACGGTCAAATGCCGTTGCCAGTCTTCCAGCATGCTCCGAAGTCGCATTGCCTCATTAATTTGATGCTGGATGTTTTCTTGGGTTGTTTCAGTGGCGCAGTAACTGACCACCTTTGCGGCGATATAGATGGAGCGCGTGGCGAGCTCGTGCGGTAATAACACAGAGAGAGGCTTTTGTGGAACCCAAAACGTAAGGGTCTTGCGTTTCTCACGGAAAGCAGCCCAGATATCCTGGCACAGCCATGCCCACCAGACGGCCGACTTGAGCCCTCCAGTTTCTCCGTGTATCGTTTGAGATCTTTGAATCAAGAAGACCCCTTCTAGGTGACGCTCCCAGTCATCTGTAGAATTGTCAAGCATTTCGTAAGTGGAAATTATCAGGGCGGTTGAAAGCAGCTCCAGGCTAATCTTGTAAGCACTAGATTGCATCGCCCTTCCCACGTAATGAAGAGTTTGGTAGTAATATTGAAGAGCCTCTTCCGGCTTGCTTGTGATGTTTTGATCATCTAGACTAAGGTTTAAAGCCAGGTGCCGAAAGGAAAGAGCTAGTACGGCGTTTAGAAGCCCAGCATTGCGCAACTAAATCCCAAGTCAGTTTTCAAACGAAAAAAAGACCTCTGTTTAGTAGGACTCAACTTGCCGCTAGGTGCACAACTAATGTAGAGAATTTGTTTGTCGGGTCAAAAAGATCGATCTGCGAGAGAAGGTTATCAGACGAGGGTACACCAGTCAGGAATATAGTGCTATGACCAACCAAGGGGCTAACTTGATGTACAAAATGTTCGAACAATGTTTGTTCTGCTGGTAAGAGATCTATTGGCTTCTGTGACTGCCAACCCTGCCCCTCCGTCAACGCACTGCTTTCAGTGAAACGGCCATCCGTCACGTCTTGACTGGCCGACCTGCCACCAGAAGGGCCATCCAAAACCTGAGGCGCTCGCTGTAGCGAGCTGGGCTGTGTCGGGCCATCGCCACTCTGGTATCCAAGCGAAAGGCTTTGGTTCTCCCAGGAATCAGAGAGAGTCGATAGCTGCGGGCCATCGCTGGGAAAACCACTTGCTAGTAAGCCTAACCATCGTACCGCCGCCAATGATGTGGTGGATGGCGAAAAGTAATCCCCATGCATGCCTCCTGGACTCTGGCTCGGAATCCCCTCGTTCTCCAGTCGATATTCCAGCATGGCCGGCGGAGAAGGATTAAGGTCCGCTTCCGAAGCAGTCCTGGCATGATCAGAGGCTCCATGCGGCTGGTAGTGCACTTCGCCTGGGTTGTGCTCACTTGGTACATGATCAATATTCTGCTCCAGAGGCGGTGTTTGCTGTGTGGTTGATAAAATGGAGAAGCTCTCAGGAACGACCTTGTTGGTCGCCGCAGAGTCGACGTTGTGTCGGTTCGAGTTGGCGTAATCACAGATCTTATCCTTTTTGGTACAGGGACCGCATTCCGGCTTGATTTCATCACACTTCATGTGCCGCTTCCGACATGTGAGGCTAAATAGGCTGCGTCAAGCAAGGCACGACACATTTTGAATACAAAGGACCTTACCATCCGTCCTTGGTCCGCAGCCCGCGCCCTCGGGACTTTCGCTTGCGCTGCCATCTAGCAGGCAAAGTTGGACTAACCATTGAGTCATTACTCCATGTATTACATATACCCTCTGGGTTGGGAGTCCAATCCATTCTGAATCATGCCGTTTGCTAGTGTCCTCGTCTCGGGGAACTTATGAAATATGGCATGTGATCTCCCCCACACTCGGCTCCGGGCCCGGGGTTCCTAAGTGATTACATAAGAGCATTTCCCCCCGGGGTCAAAAGATCGGAATATCAATCGGAATGTCCGATTGTCGCTGTAGCGGTTCTGGGACAAGATGACCTTCTACATTAAACTATCAAGTATCGACTTTATCCTATCATTTACATCGTAATAAGCTTATAAGCATGGTAGAAATAACTTCGACCCGCAGCTACTTGGCAGGTACGCGCCCAAGGAATTCCCACATGTTATATGACGAATCTCAGCCAAAATCACGTATCTAATTGTGAGCAACAGTTTCTTCGTGCTCTGTGTCGATATAATGTCAGCCATTCTCGACTTCAAAAACGGAGTGACGCTGATGAGCGCGGCCGATATCTGGATGTTCTGCAATGAGTGTCTTGAATTTCGCTTCGGCTGCCCAAGTAAATGGTGACTTTGCAGCGAAAAGCATATCAATTTCTTCAAGTGTTCGCTGACTAGATTCAGGATAGAAAGCCCATACTAAAACCCGTTAACCGGGTCCCGTCGCATTCGAATAGGGGTTAGTCTTCTCACTAATTGGTATGCTGATGAGATTTACAGCGCCAAATACATGCAGCGTATTTTCCCCAATGGCTTCAAAAATGTATGGGAGGGCTAGAGTCAATGATCTAATGCCTGTCAGTATATTCCCACTAGAAACGGATTCGAAAAACAAACCCATTTCCCAAACTCCAGCCAACAACACCCCAAGCATTACCCTTGGCTCGAACCTTGAGCGGGAAGATCTCTGGCGGATAAAGCCATGGAACGGTGAGCTAGGTAGCACCAAAGACGAATGTATACAAATAGACCATCAATGTTGCTGCAACGCCCATGGCCCCTGGTTCTCTGGGTTATTAATTCCACCACGAGCCAGACCACCTGCGAGGAACATGGTAACTGCTTGCCCTGCTACTCCCCACCATAGGGTCCAACGGCGACCAATCCGATCAATAGTGACGACACAAATGAGGAATGCAGATGCGTAGAATATATTGCTCAGCCCTGAGATCCACATTGTTTTCTCAGAATCGAACCCGGCGATTTGAAAGATAGCTGCGAGGGTGTTAGGAGGTCACTTTGAATGCGTATAGTTCCCCTACTCACGCGTCTACTAAAGGATTAAGACTATGTCTTCTGTTGGGCAGAAGTAATCTCTGAATAGAATTTCCTTGGGTGAATTTCATTTTATACTCTACCGCAGATATTCGTTTATCTATCAAATCCCGATACTCACGCTGTTTGAAACACATGCCCAAGAACACCTCATATTTGGCCTGGAGGAGTCTTTGCTCATCCGCATCAGCCGTGGGGTCCAAAGGTCGGCCAGGCTTGCTCATTTGGGTCATGATACTCCACAGATCCTTCGATTTCTCTCCCGATCCCTGACTGGCGGCCATAGCTGCCAGCATAGCAGCACCATGACAAACAGCCGCATGCACATATTCCGGAATAATTACTGGCATTTTGCAGCAAGAAGCAATCAAGTGAATCAGGAGGTCGTTGAGTGTTTGTAACCCGGACATGAAAATCGTTGAGATCTGATACCCACGTTCGTTCATGGTATCCACAATCTGACGTGTTTGCAACGCTATAAACTCCAAGGCCCCGTAGTAATGGAGAGCGAGGTTTCTGATTGAGGTATCACTTCTCAACCTGATGACTGCGCCGCTCATTTGCGCGTCAGCAATAGGTGAGCGGTTGCTCTATAAGTCACTGTAGAAAAAGAAATGTTTAGCTAACTCGGACACATGAGCACACTCGCTCTCCTTTGCCTGCTCACACAGGTAGTCATTCAGAAAATCGTAAAGTGATATGCCGGCATTCTTCGCTTCTGTGGCTGTTTTTGAGTATGCAGGATGGCTTTCAACGACATGCCGGATGAGTTCACCGGTTGCCGACTGGCCTCCTTCGGCAACGTACGCCCCAGAGGAAAAGACATCCCGATACGGGCCTTAAGACCTCGGCAACGAACAACTCATCATTCGTCATCGCCAGGTGACAAGTGGATGTTCCAGCAACTAATGCCAATCGGTGCGAAAGATGTTCTCTATGGTCGGTCGGACCATCCAGTCCAAGGTCAACTTTGGCACCGACTGTGCCTATCCAGCCTGCATAGGCGTCAATGACCCCGCTACCGACGGCGATACCGGGTGAGAGCCCTAACTCCACAGCCGCCTTTTCGCTCAAAGGTCCGACGCGCTCGCCAGCACTAGGATACCGGCCGTTCTATCAAAGTTAGATGGTGAGCTTCGGTTTGAGCGTAGAAATTTTTAACACCTACCTTGCCGTTGATACCACCAATTTGAGCATAGTCATCCATGGCAAGATCCTCAAGGCCAATCTGATTCAGAAACTCCAGCTGCCAGCCTTCTTTGCCGTAGTCTGTGCCGGCTGCGAGATAGCCCTGCTTGCAAATTACGCTGCAGTAGCTTCGAGTCTTTTCTCCAGTCGCTAAATGGGTGAGGGCATCTGCAAGATCGTAGAACTCGCAATCCTGAAACTTGCTCGGATCCATATGATTCTTCAGCCAGAGGATCTTGGGTATCTCCATTTCGACTGACATGCCGCCCCCTACATACTGGAGCACAGGGTGACCAGTCGCATTCATGGTCTTAGTCTCTGTCACTGCGCGGTGGTCCAGCCATAGAATCACGTTCTGGTCATTACTGCCTTTCGGGCCACCCACAGAGACTGGATTGTTGGTCTCTTTGCTGAAAACAGCCAGAGAGCATGTGGCATCGAAAGCAAGACCTCGGATACTGGATGGCTGTAAATCTGCTTCCTGGATAGCTTGCTTGACTGCCGTGCAGATGCTATTCCAGATGTCTTTAGTTGATTGCTCATAGAATTCCGGATTTGGTTACCATGTTTTGATGCTCTGGGAAGCGAGACCAACAATATTGCCCTGATGATTAATGACACAGGCACGCTCACTGCCCGTACCTACATCGATCCCAATGTAGTGAAACTCAGCATTGCCAGCCATGCTGAGTGATGGGTATGAAACTCTTCCGGGATGAGGAGCTGTTTACATGTTTGCGCAAATCTAATACAAACAGGATTCTATTGCGCCAAAATTGCAAAAGTCTCCAAGTTGGAAACTGACAAAGCACATCAATGTACATTTTTGTGTACATTTAGATCTCGCCTGTTGGGATTTTCTCTGGTACAGAACCCCCAGGAAGGTATGGTGGGGTGGCCCCCGAGTCGAGGATCATCGAGACGAAGGACATCCACGAGACGGTGGTAATTGCCGTACCCCAGGCTCCATTGTCCCTGGCCCCGTGGTGACCCCGTGGCTTTCCGGTTTCTCGCAACCGGTAAAGAGTATTGGTCCTGACGATTGTTGACATGAAAAGAAGTCAAGATGGAAATTGAACATAAATAGATCTTCCTACGTTTCTGAGGGGTGGAGGTCTGTACAGTGAAAACTTTTGGCCGTTCAAAATGGTTCTCTCCAAGTTTGAAGATACGCCTGTCCAGAAGCTTTTCGATTTGACCGGTAATGTCGTTGCAATCACTGGTAAGTGAGACTTGACCGTAAGCATTTATCTAGTGATTAACATAGTAGGTGGTGGTCGAGGAATTGACTTAGCTGTGGCTATTGCGTACGCTGAAGCTGGGGCTAAAGTACGTACCTGTTTTACCATATACGCTTCCAAATAAGAAATGTCTCTGATTTCCCATTCAGATTGCCCTTCTCTATCGCACAACGGCAACTACTCAAAAGACCGCGGAAGAGCTCGCTTCTAAATATCAGACACAAGCTCGCACCTACCAGGCCGATGTCACTAAGCACGAGGAAATCTCAATGGCCATTAACAAGGTCGCCGAGGACTTTGGTCGACTGGATGTGATTGTGGCCAATGCGGGTATCTGCTCTGAGCATGCAGGATAGTACACTTCGGCGGAATTCCAGGAGATCATGGATGTCAATGTCAATGGCGCTTTCCACACTGCGCAAGCTGTTGCAAGGATCTTCAAGCGACAGGGTTATGGCAATGTGGTCTTCACAGCCTCTGTCAGTGCACTTCTGTTGAATACACCCCAACGACAGGCAGCGGTATGTGCTTCCGAAATGGGAAAATTACCATCCTTCCAGTGCTGCTAGGACATCCCCAGACTAACATCAAGATACAGTACAATGCATCCAAGGCAGGTGTTTTACAGCTGGCAAAGTCACTTGCCATCGAGTAGGTAGACTTTTGCCGTGTGAACTCTGTCTCTCCAGGCTACATCCAAACTCGGATCATGGAATACGCGTCTAAAGAGATGCTCGACAAATGGCTAGGTCAAATTCCCGCACGGCGATTTGCATCTCCGTATGAGCTGAAGGGAGTAGGGAACTACATCAATATTTCCAGAGACTTAGAGTCTGCCAGCTAATTGAACCTATAGGCTTACCTCTTTTGTGTATCGGATGCTTCTAGTTACATGACCGGATCAAATCTGGTTATCGATGGCGGATTTACTTTACCTTGAACAAGTCATGCTTTGGATCAGACGAAGATAGCTGGTTAATCATAGACCAACTAAGCCATTCAATAAATTAATACTTCGAACAAACCTTTTGGTTTCAACCTTACAAAAAGACTCCGGGTTATGATCAACGTTAAGAGTATTGAGACAGTCAGGAACAAACCAAGATTCTTTAGGAAATCATACAATACTCAAATGTCAATTTCAATCCCAGCGGTGATCTTCTTGAACGAGATAGAAGGCACTAGGGAAAGTCAAACGTTGTAACCTCATTCTTGCCGGTGTTGTTCACGTGGTTTCTTGAGTATATCAAACACGGAGCTAATACATGAGTATACTCCCTTTTCCTCTTGTCTTGGGTACTTCTAGATACGCTCAAAGTATTCAGGGGTTCAGCTTCCAAAATGAAAGGCTACATTAGATTGATTATGTACAATTTTTGTGGCAAACAATATCTAGTGAGTGCGTCCCTTCACAGTGCCGTCAATGCCTTCCAAATCGCTATATAGGCGCCACTCGTAGTCCAAGCTAGGATCATTGAAGCGAGCCTTCGCATCCAAAACCGAAATTTGTGCCATATCCTCAGGCTGCAGCTCGAAGTCGGCCTCCAGATTCTGCTCCACCTGCCAATCCACAACACTTTTCGGGATGACGGAGCGCCCGCTATTAATACCCCACGCAAGTACCACCTGGGCCGTACTCTTGCCATACTTCTCAGCAATTTCTTTCATGATCGGCTGATCGATGACCCGCTTCATGTGTGCAATCTTCTTGGACCAGCCGGTCTGTCTGTAGAAATCGTTCATGTTACCCAGCGGGCTGAACTGGACGACGTGAATTCCCTGTTCCTTCAGCCACTTGTTGAATTCTTTCTGCTGCAGATATGGATGGACCTCCATCTGGTGGACTGCAGGGACCTATAATTGGAATTAGCTCGGTTCAAATTTGCGATAGCTGAAGGAATCACATACTGTGCCGGCCTTCTCGAGCAACGTCTCAATCTCACCCTTACTAAAGTTCGAGACACCAATGGCCTTGACCTTTCCAGTCTTGATTACGTCTTCCATCGCTTTCCACGTGTCCACAAAGGTGGTTTCGCCGCGGATCATCCGGCCTTCGGCGTCCCGAGGGAATCGATCGGCCCCGCGCTTGAAGGTACAGGGGTAGTGCATCAGCAAGAGGTCCACGTAAGGGGTATCCAGGTCACGGAGTGAGTCATCCACAGCACGCTCCACGTCTTCGGGATGATAGTCATTGCACCACAGCTTAGTGCCGACGAAAATATCTTCGCGGGGAATACCGCTCTTCTTGATTCCCTTTCCGACCTGTTCTTCAACGTTGTAGACACGAGCAGTATCAATCAGGCGCATGCCCTTTCGCAGCGCTAGGCTGACGGTCTCTTCCTGGGAATCTGAGTCTTGGAATGTGCCAAATCCCAATGAGGGGATCTTCGCACCGGTGTTGAGTGTGTAGGAGGTTGCGCGGGTGGCGAGCCCGCGAGTAACAAAATTCGATCGAGTTGGGCGGAATGATTTTCCCAACGCTGCTGCGTGAGCCGTTCTAGCTGCAAAGTAAGCCATTGTCCAAAGGGTTGACTGAGCAGACGAGTGTCAATTCTTGAATTTTCTGGAAATGAATGGGGTTATTCCGCGAGGTTCTTGGCTGGTTTTGGTTCAACAGGGGGAATAGCAGTAGTAAATACTATACTCAAGATCGCGTTATTTTCATGGCAATTAAATGCTCCCACATTCAAACCGCAGAGCTGTCAATTCTGAGCTACCCCAATTGAAGTGGAGAAGCTAAACAACGGGCTCGTGTCAGGAAGTGGACGCGAGACGGGGACTCACCACCTCCGCGAGATCGCTCCGGAAGACATGACGATGTTTGTGGAGTCCGTTCCCCCACATTTCCCCAGAGATCATATGATAGCTCTCGAGAGTCCCACCCATCTTCAACAGGGAGCCAGGGTTCCTACTATGACATGATGATGGATACAAAACGTGTTGAGAGAGTCCCCGCCTCGAGACCCCGGGGATGTGGAATGCCTTTGCCATAGCAAGGTCACTTTGTTTATTCTGGAAAACAACGGGGTCAGTATCGATGCGAAGACCGCAGCTGGTGAAATCTTCTTGATGTATTAGGTCAACAAATCCCAGAACCAGCGTGCAGGGTCTTTGTTGGGCAACTTCCTTCTCGGCGAGGGGGCTGATATCAATACCCCAACTGGGAAGAATGCGTCCCTCTATGGGTCTACACCTTGGACTCGGTATGATCTTGACATGCCGAGATCAGGGGCATCTTGAAGTAGTTGAGCTTGTCTTGGAGAACCGGTCGGCAGATTTGTTGTAGTGAGACCAAGCTAGAGGAGGCTCTCTAAGCTATCACTCTCCCCCCAGGGCCCAGGCAGAATCTCTAAACCAGGTTTATGACAGCATATTCCCAAAACACTAGACAATCTCCAGAAATCTACACACACTGCACTCTATGACGAAATTATTCAGTTTCGGACAAGATCACCAGGGCACCATATAATATAGCCCCCACAAGGTCAACGAATCGACCCCAATACCCTGGCGATCAATCCAAAATTAGCATCAGTAGATATCAGGATTCCCCCTTCTTTGAAATACGGTAATGCTTTGACCTTAATTTGTGGGAATTTCCCCGCGTAGGTCAACTCAGACCTCCTGGCCCGAAGGAATGTATCTACTTAATAGACAGGTATCACAAGTAACAATGGCAAAGCACAAGCGATGGCTTGTAGATCCCAGTCTAGTATGTACTAAATATTTTACAAGGTACCTACCTAGGTACCTAGGTAATGCAAGGACAATTACTGAAGGTTAAGGTGAGGCTCTGCGGGTTTACCCTAGCTCCTTCCCTTTTGGGTCAAAACTTCCAACCTTGGAAGGTTCCCAGGCTGTCACCCACCGCAGTTTCCCCAGATCCTTAAGCCATGAAGGTATAAATACCCCCTCCCCCTCCCATTTCTCTCTCTTCTTCTTTCTTCCTCCTTCACATCTCTTCTTTTCTCTGGGTCTCCACTTCCACTTTTCAAGGTTTCACCTTCCACCATGCCACCATGACCCCATCCACTATGGACCTTCCATCATGACCCTCATCTACTATGGACCTTCCACCTTGGCCACCTTCCACCTTGGTCACCTTCCACCTTGGTCACCTTCCACCTTGGTCACCTTCCACCTTGGTCACCTTCCACCTTGGTCACCTTCCACCTTGGTCACCTTCCACCTTGGTCACCTTCCACCTTGGTCACCTTCCACCTTGGTCACCTTCCACCTTGGTCACCTTCCACCTTGGTCACCCTCCACCTTGGTCACCCTCCACCATGATCCCATTCACTATGGACCTTCCACCCTGGTCACCTTCCACTCTGATCACCATGAACCCTTCCACCTTGACCATCCAACAGGACCTTCTGTCATAGACCTTCCACTATGACAACTGTCCATTGTGACCACATTCACCTGGGTCATCCAGCATATCCTTGCATCATGGCCTTCCACCATGACCACTTTAAACTACGAGCATTCCTTGTGACGTCCCTCTATTCCTCCCAAAGGACGAACCTCGCTGACTAGTTTCTAGTAACCTTCATACCCTCCCCATCCAATTCAATCAATCAACCATCCACTTCAATCAACCATCTACTTCGATCAATCACTCATCACTTCAATCAACTATCCACTTCAATCACAACCAGTCTGACCGTGGCGGGCTTTGGCTTCAGGACAATCGGCAGGCTGGTCAACCAACCTTCGATGAACCACCTCGATCAACCACCACTTTATTCATCCATCCACGCGAATCAACCCTATCACCAGTCTGACCGTGGCGGGCTTTGGCTTCAGGACAATCGGCAGGCTGGTCAACCAACCTTCGATCAACCACCTCGATCAACCACCACTTTATTCATCCATCCACGCGAATCAACCCTATCACCAGTCTGACCGTGGCGGGCTTTGGCTTCAGGACAATCGGCAGGCTGGTCAACCAACCTTCGATGAACCACCTCGATCAACTACCCACAACGTGACCACCGTCTCCAATTGTGACAACCATCTTGACAACCACCCATCTTGACAACCACCCATCTTGACAACCACCCATCTTGACAACCACCCATCTTGACAACCACCCATCTTGACAACCACCCATCTTGACAACCACCCATCTTGACAACCACCCATCTTGACAACCACCCATCTTGACAACCACCCATCTTGACAACCACCCATCTTGACAACCACCCATCTTGACAACCACCCATCTTGACAACCACCCATCTTGACAACCACCCATCTTGACAACCACCCATCTTGACAACCACCCATCTTGACAACCACCCATCTTGACAACCACCCATCTTGACAACCACCCATCTTGACAACCACCCATCTTGACAACCACCCATCTTGACAACCACCCACCATTGGCAACCACAAATCATCGTCTTTCAATCATCTTGACAATGATTCACAACGGCCATCCTCCACTGTGAAGATATTCCACCCATACCACCATGAACCTTTCATTACTAGCTTTCCGCTACCAACACGAACCTTATATCGTCAGCATTCTACTATGACCACCATGAGCCATCATCGCTCTTCCACTATGGGCACACAACTGTTCGTCAACTCCATGAACAAACAAATCTACAATGACTTCCCTATCAAGTCTTTCCCTTCTCATGTTCAATTCAACCCTTGAGGTCAAACCAACAACAAAAACAACCCTGCAAAGTCCCTTTCAACCAAATCTTTACCAGACTTTGCAATCAATCAGATATGGTCTCGCAATATTTTCTCGGTGTTGCAGAAAAAGCTCATAGCCAACCCAGTAATGAGAAGTGGCCTCACAAAGTTTCTTCTTCGGCCAACTCTTCATCCATGCCTCAGCATCATCCAATCATTGAGCAAGTTCACAGCAGATTGTGCATCGACACACGCTACAGCCAATGGCCAGGAGAGGTTTTCTTCCTCGGCAAGGTTCACAATCAACAAGCCACTTATATTGAGCAGTGCTTCCACAATTCCGAACATTCGGTCAACGCAACTACTGTTGGGTGGATATAATAGCCACCAAATGCATCGTGGGGGTCTTCAGTAGAGGTCGTCATTGGGTTTCAGCATGTATTATCGCTATGATTTTCAATGTTCTACCTCTCTCTCGTGTATCCTTCATAGATTGTTTTTCTGAGCATCATGTGCAATTTAAGACATATTCCACTTTATATCTGTCTCTATACCTCTGTAATAAATGTATCCAACTTAAGAGTAGAAGACACTGGTCTCAAAAAAAAAGCCATGCATAAAAAAGAGAGTAAGGTTATTCGCTACATCTTGACAGTAGTAAGAAGCCACGCAATTCTCAAACAGAAGTAGGGAGTGTCATCAATCATCACATCGTCCGAAACCCTCCAAAAAAGATTAACCGCACACCAGCCCAGATACTCTGCGTAGAGTACTGGGGAATGAAAGGGAGAGAAAAAAACAAGCGCCATTATTGCAAAACTCAGCCGAAAATAAAAAGCAAGAAGGAAAGAAAGGATCTTGAAAAGCTGTAGCCGAAGGTACGCACAGGATCATACGTCCTCAACTTCGACAACCCGCTCCACAATCCAATCCGCAAAAGCCTGACCCTCGAGTTTCCACCGTCCATCAGCCCACACGTCACTGAGCCAGTAAGCCCACGGCCTACTCGAAGATGTAAGCTGCAAATCCCAAATTGAAGCCGTAGCACGGCGATTCGTAGAGTGGCTATCGGCCCCTGCCGAGAGATCATGATTGACGTTGCGGAATCCCGCAGCCGAAGTTGGGTTGCTGGTACCGGAATCGCCTTGCCTGATCCGCCATTCACGCTCGGCTTTCTCGCCTGCGCGGCGGGCGACCGCTTCCTCGTCTTCTGCTTGGTAGAGATTGCATTTGGTGCATTCTGTGCAGCGGGACCCAGGGTTGATGCGGAAGTGCTCACAGAAGTGTCTGTAGCCTTCTGGTTCTTCAAATTCATCGTTATCGGACAAGTTGCCTGCCACCTGTTCATCGTCAAAGGGATCGTGGGGTATATCGGCCGGGCCATCGAAGGCATCTATCCCGCGGGGGGCACGGGCAGGCGCGGTTGTTTGTATGGGTGGGCCTAGCGCCTTGCGGCATAGGTAGCACATGGAGTAGCCACAAACGCAAGTCAGTTTGTTGCAGCCTGAGGACTTGACGAATGAGAGGCAGCAGCGGGGACAGGTGCGTTTCACGGCAGCAGTGCGGGCAGCCTCGACGGTAGCGCGCAAGTCCAGGAGTAACGGCTCATGGCACACATGTGGATCTCGCCACGATTTATGGCATGTCATGCAGCTAATGCGCGAGCACGAGGGGTTGGCACAGGTGAATCGTTTAGGTCGGATCTTGAGGCAGAGGTTGCGAATGGCATTCCCGAAGACCGCTGTTACGGTGGCTGGGTCCAAAAGGAGAAGAATAATAACAGGGATTACGAGTAAGGGGACAAGGTCAAGGAGGAGGAGGATCATCAAAATCGTCGGAATAATGCCACCGTCACGACGGAACCGCCAGCGGACACCATGGGGTGGAGGATGGTAGACTGGGTCGATTTCAGCATAGGAGCAGAATGGACATCTAACGAGCTTCAATTGAGACTTCATAAGCGCCTCAGAGGAGAGCCGATCCTCGAATTTGCGGTATGTTTCGAAGCCAGCCGTGTCAAGAAGAATTGCCTGCTTGACAATCTCTGGATGAAGACATCCCTCGCACGACCCGATGGACAACGGCGCCAGACACTTCAAAGTAGAGCGCTCTAAATCAACAGACTTGCCCCAGCCCTGCCCAAACAGCGCTTCATAGACAGTTCTTTGGATGCAGTGATAGCAAATGATGTGAATGTTGGTTGAACATGTCGCGATCTGCTCAAATGTCACGTCGGCGAAACAACACTCGCATTCGTAAAGCGCATTGAGTTCTTGGGCTTCCTTCTCATTCAACTCTGAAGCAAATCGGAAATCCTTATCATGCTGCTCTTCACGCTTCTGCCGCAACAGTGGGGCCAACAACATCTCGTGGAGCTCTGCATCCAGCTCGTTGCACCCGGTTTCCTTCAAAACAGGAACAAGTTCCCCGTCTGCTCGACGATGCCAGGCCAGAAGCGGATGTTCTTCACGGTCCTTTTTCCGCCTAAAGGACGGGAACATGCTGTTGAATGTCGCGCGCCATGTCCGACGCGACAGATCCCGGAGCGTCGGTCGAGCCCGAGCATAGCTGAAATTCACTTCAGCTAGAACAGCCTCCACTGTACTCTTGTTCAGGCCATTATATTCTCTTGTCATGGCCATCCGCACAGCGGCCTTGTATTCGTCGGACCGAAACCGCTCATCGGGAGGGATCAGGCCGCCGTTGCCAGCATCATGCCGAGCAAAGTTGTCACCTCCAGGAGATGGGCGAGCATTTCCCTCTGCCTCGGCTTCAGTAGTTCCTTCCGGGAGATTCCAGCGCCCCGAAACCCATTTCTTCTTATGTCTGAGTAGCTCCTCCACACACACTTGTAACCGGCTCAGTCCGTCAAAGCGTAGCAGCAGCTCGCGGAACACCTCTATCTGTACATCGGGAAAGATTAGAACTAGAGTTTCAAGTGCAGTATTGAGTTCCTCCTGTTCCCGCTTGTGTTCCTCTGTTTCGTGGGCCGAGAGCTGGACGGGGCCGCGGGATCGGGAGGTACTGCCAAAAGGGTTATTTCGTAGCGCTTCGAGGGTGATGGAGTAGCTGTTGGGAGAGGATCCAGTTTGTCCTAGAGATGGCTTTCGGGCATTGCGACTGGACGAGGAGCTGGTTGAAGAACCGGAGGCTGACTTTCGGTGAGATTGCGTGCCGTCGGCGGGGCGGGATGTGGAGGATTTGGAGAAACCGGGAACTGGCAGCGAGAGCACCATGATTGTACAGGCATTACATGGTTTGGGAATATGAAAGTGTCAGAGGGTATCAGAAAATGTCAGAAGATGTCAGGGGGGGGAATATAAGAATGTGTTGAAGCAGTCCTGGAGCCTAGAATGGAGAATGAAGGATTTGTTACATAAGACGACCTTCCGCCTTATTCTTCTTATATTCTTTCTTTTCTTCTTTTCTTTCTTTTCTTTTACATCTATCTCCATCCAGTGATCTTTCTATTTGCTAGACAGTGACCTCTTCTTTTAAATCATAACACATACACAGAGTGTCTCGTTGAGACTACAGAATGTCACTCGATCCTTGCCCTAGTGCTGATACATCAACCCCACACCACTTGAACGGCAAATGAATACAGTTCAAGAGAATCACGCAATGTCAGACAATATCACTAGAATAGCAAAGAATTTATGTGTCTTCCGGCACATTATTGAAAGAGTGCTTTCGATATGACTAGAATTGATTCCCACCCTCCACCAAACGCTACATCTATCAGATGACCCGAAAGCATTCCTTATGGTTGTTGCATGGGAAATAAAACATGTGTAATTCACTTTGCCATACCTATCAGTCCAAAGTATTCAAAAAATGTAGAATTTCCAAGTCGGTATAGTTATGTAGTTACCAAATTCAGATACATCTCATTGGCTACTAAAAACAAGAAAAATCACAGGTAGTATATACAAAAAGAAAGAAGCAACAGTCTGATCCAAGTGTTCCGGCTCGCTTTGCCAATGGGAATATCGCTTCAACCAAAGATTTCATATTTTACAGCTTGGCCTTAGCGCCCTCCAGGAGCTCCGCACCGGCGCCAGTGATAGCAGGCTTGCCAGTCTCAACAACGGTGGCCTGGAACAGGACGGTGTTGCCCTCCTTCCACATCTCAGTCTTAAGGGTCTGGCCAGGCAAGACGACACCCGCGAAGCGAACCTTGAGGTTCTTGTAGGGACCGAACTTGGAGAAGACAGCCTTGGACGACACACCGAGCGAGCACAGACCGTGCAGGATGGGGGTCTTGAAGCCGCCGACCTTGCTGAACTCGGGGTCGATGTGGAGCGGGTTGCGGTCACCGTTCAGGCGGTACAGTGCTGCCTGGTCCTCAGAGGTCTTCTCCTCAATCACGGCATCGGGCTGGCGCTGCGGCGCCTTGTACGCAGCAGTGGCAGCCTTGGCGCGCACAGCAGTGGGCTTGGAAGAGCCTCCGAAGCCGCCACTGCCGCGGATAAAGACGCTGGACTCGTTATAGAACAGATCCTCGCCGGTCTTGGCATCCTTGGTTGTAAACCCGGCGATGACGATGGCTGCGTTACCCTTGTCGATAACGTCAATGAGCTTGGGATAGGTCAGGGTATTGGCGGTAGTTGGAATGGGGAACTTGCGAACCTCCATGTACTGCTCGCCGTGAAGCAGCATCATGGGGGAGAAGTCCTTTACCAGTTCGTCCATGTTCCAGGGAGTAGCGGTGTTGAACCAGGGGACAACACCATACGAGGGAAGGGCCTGGAACTGGTCGTTGTTCTCGTAGACCAGAGGCAAGTCGGTGCGCTTGGCGCCCAAGCTGAGGTTGTACAGGATCACATCGCGGTCCTCGTAGTTGAAGGGAGTACCCTCGCTCGAAAGGGCCTTCGCCTTCTCGATGTTCTTCAGGGTCTCGTTCTCGCTAGAAGCATCACCGTGCACGCGGTTAGACATGTTAGCCATGATCTTCTCCGCGCCGGCCTGGCCGTCCTCGGGGTGATCAGCGCGACCGTCATCGAAGTTGGTGATTTGTTCCCAGTTACGAACCACCTCCTCGGGGGTCAGCTTGACATCCACGGGGAATCCGTGGCCGCCAGTGCGCTGCCAGCGGGTGCGGCCGAACCAACCGCTACCACACTCAAACAGACCCTTGGTGGAAGGCTCAGGAGCCATATCAGAGCACAGCAAGACCACAAGAGGGGCAACATAGTCGGGCTTGAAAGCCTGGACCATCTCCTCGGGCATAATGGTACGGGTCATGTTGGTACCCGCATTAGGAGCAATGGTGTTGACCTTAATGTTGTACTTGGCACCCTCCAAAGCTAGAGTGCGGGAGAGACCCAGGATACCAAGCTTGGCAGCAGCGTAGTTGGCCTGGCCGAAGTTGCCGTAGATACCGCTGGTACTGGCAGTGTTGACAACACGACCGTATTTCTGTTTGAGGAAGTAAGGCCAGGCAGCCTTGGTCACCTTGTAGGTACCACGGAGGTGGACATTAACAACGGAGTTCCACAGGTTGTCATCCATATTGGTGAAAGCCTTGTCGCGCAGGATGCCGGCGTTGTTCACCAAGATATCAATGCGGCCGAAGGCATCAATGGCGCTCTTGACGACGGCATCACCGTCCTCGCAGTTGGCCTTGTTGCCAACAGCCTTGCCGCCGAGCTTCTTGATTTCCTGGACCACCGGCTCAGGGTCAACAAGATCGTTGACCACAACGGAGGCACCGAGCTTAGCGAACTGCAAGCAATAGGCACGGCCGAGACCGGCACCACCTCCAGTAACCAAGGCAACACGGCCCTTGAAGTCGGGCTCCTCTCCAGGCTGAGCACTGGGTGTCTTCAGGCCATCTTCCAAAAAGGCCATGAAGTCAGCAGGGCCAGTGGGATATTCGGGCTGAGAGAAATCGTTGACATCGTTCCACTTCCGGGCGATAGCACCAGGGGTCAGGGAGTCATCGGTTTTCAGGAGACCACCCTTAGCTCGCTCCCAGCGGAGCTTAGCAACGTGACCACCGCCGACCTCGTAAATACCACCAGTCTCCGTGGTGTTAGATGAGTGCACGAGGGCAGCGACCAAAGGAACCACCCAGTCGGGCTTGAGGTTCTCCAGAACATCAGGGGGCATGACAGTTGCAGTCATGCGGCTGGCAGCTAATTTGGGGTTAGCTTCCCCAAATTCATGAGTTGGGGTTTTGTAGCTTGCTTACCAATGGGAGCAATAACGTTGGCAATAATGTTATACTTGGCACCCTCCTTAGCCAGGGTCTCGGTGAAACCGACCTGGCCGAGCTTGGCAGCTGAGTAGTTGGCCTGGCCGAAGCTGCCGAATAGACCAGCTGCGGAGGCAGTGTTGATAACACGGCCAAACTTTTGTTTGCGGAAGTGAGGCCATGCGGCTCTTGCGCACTATTCAGAGAATGAGCCATGAGTTCCTGCCTCAATAACTTGTTTTTATCGTGTCCGAGAATTCTCACCTTGTATGCACCGTAGGTGTGAACTGTGTTGATCAGATCCCAATCGGCATCCTTCATATTCTTAAAGCTAACATCCCGCAAGATACCAGCGTTATTAAGCAGAATATCAATGCGGCCGAAGGCCTTAATAGCGGTCTCGATGATAGCATCACCGTTCTCGACGCTGTCGTAGTTGGCGACGGCCTTACCGCCAGCGGCCCGGATCTCCTCGACGACAACATCTGCGGCCTGGAGTAGCTATCAGTGTCCGTCTGTCTAGGTCGGAGTTGTTGCACATACCTTTCCTGACTTGCCCTCACCCTTGTGAGAGACACCGAGGTCATTCACGACGACATTTGCACCCCTTGAGGCGAAGAAGAGAGCATATGCTTTCCCCAGACCACCACCGGCACCGGTGACGACCACCGTTTGGTTATCGAATCGCAACTCGGACATTTCTGTGTATATCAGAAAGTTAAGTGGATAATAGAAATAAATAAAAGAAGAAAGCTGGAGAAGAGGGGAGTTTAAAGCAACTCGGCAAGCTGGAGAACCTCGGCACGTTTGGGTTGGTTTTGTAACGAAATATTGGGGTATCGTTACAATGGCAGATCGTCCCGTATCACATGCCGTACTCCGTGTACATAGTTTTCCATATGTACATGTGGTAATTTTGATGAAAAGTGAATATTAGATGATTGACTTATAAGATATATGTAAATATATACAATATATACAGTATATAAGTGTAATAGGGAATAGGTGTAATAGGTGTAAGAGTAGGTATATGTCTCCCGGGGCCGAGTACTTGCTGACTCAGGCATGTGACGGGCAACCTTGGAACGTCATTGTCATGTGCATACGGAGTACATCTTTCTTGTATAAGTCAATATTATTATTTGACTCATTTGGACTATTTTCTTAAATCGAATACGCTTCTAACATTCTTAACATGTCAAAAGTAGCGGCTAAATATACCCCGTGGGGGGAAACAACCCCAGATTCACTCGGCCGATTGAAGGAACATCCCGCGCACCGTAGCCGATAGATATAAAAGACGTGCGATAGTGAACTACAAGTATTCGGTAGTTGAAATCAAGTCAAAATGCCCGAAATCGTGGACGATAAGTCGCAGCACTGTATCCCCTTCCTACTCGATCGCCTGCGCGTTCATACCGAGCGGCACCGCGGCAACCCCAGTACCCCGCCGTTTTTCATCGGTCTCAATGGCGTGCAGGGTGCGGGCAAGACAGTTCTGGTGAGTCGATCCAGAGCTGGTCAATTTCCCATACCTCGGGATCTCGTTCAATTTCCTCGGAACGGAATTTGATACTAATCCCTCCATAGGTATCCGCTCTCAATAACACCCTCCGATCGGAGCCATACTCGCTCTCGGTCGTGACCTTGTCGCTCGACGATATCTACCTTGACCACGCCGATCAGGTGGCTCTAGCACAAGCGCATCCTTCAAATCCCCTCCTGCAGCATCGTGGTCAGCCTTCGACTCACGACCTTGCATTGGGTGAGGAGGTGTTTGCTTCGCTCGCCGCTGAACGTCCGACGGCCATTCCACAATATGACAAGTCTGCGTTCGAGGGCCAGGGTGATCGTGTCCCAAAGGCACAATGGAAAGCTGTCAATGAAGAGGGTCAGGATAAAGTCAAGGTCGTGATTTTTGAAGGGTGGTGTGTCGGGTTCCGTGCGTGGGATGACCAAACCCTGCGTGCGAAATGGGAGGCCGCTGTGCGTCAAAAGGAGAGCGGCGAATATGATGGACGACTAGGCCATGTCAAGTTCGAGGATGTCAAGGCTGTAAACGACGCTCTGAAGCGATATGATATCTTGACTAAGTGGGTTTCTTCGGCCATTGAAGGCTGCAACTAGAAGCTTTGCTAATATGGGTTTCTTTTTTTCCCTTCACAGCAAGCTTGATGCTTTGATCCATATGTATGTGCTTTGCTGCCGCTCGACATACTTTACTTCTACTAACTAATTTCAGCGACGCCGAAAACCCTCATTTCGTCTACGAATGGCGTCAGCAGCAAGAACGCACGCTCCGTGCTGCCAAAGGCACCGGAATGACCGAAGAACAGGTCAAACACTTTGTGGACGGCTGTATGCATATACTCGGGGGAGCAATAACACCATTGATGACTAAATATACTAACTCAGATGATCAATATAGATTACCCATCCTACGAACTCTTTACTGAAACCCTCCGCGACGGCGCTTTCAACCCTGCGCCGCATAACTTATCAACATCGAGCTCAGACTGGCAAGGACGACAGCTCTGCCTTATGGTTGACCGTAACAGGAGAGTTCAGGAGGTCATTAAAATCTAATTGGTGTGAACGTAGAAACGTCAGAAGAAATACATTGTCACATGGATATCGAATAGATATACGTATATCGATATATATCGCCCCAATTTTAGGATTGTCCACTCCCGTTCTGGGCTCGGTTCTAAATATGTGGTTCCCCTTGGGATGTAGGAACTTCTGGTAAGATAATATACTGTTTGTAGATTGTCCCTCCGAATTCAAAGCTGGTAAATCTGGTAGGATATGATGTAGACACATATGATGAACTGACGACAACCCAGGCTCTAGAGAAAGTAAACCACTTATAATTGGTTAACTACAGTGATGAGCTTGATATCTGAGCTACTGGGCTTCATTAAATTATGAAAGCGCGGCTTCAATAGCACAGCCTCGAAAACGTCTGAGGCTACAGGATAGCTCGACATGGGACTCGGGCCTCGGGACGGTCTTCGGCCACACAAAATCCCGATTACTACCAAGGGGAAAACTAAAGGCTAGGATTAGTTACGAGACAAAAAGTACGACAGAAACCAGGCCCATGACCATGAAATTGGGTTGTTTGAAGCATTAAATTGATCGGAAATCCCAGACCATCGTATCGCTAAAAGAAATTGACTAGTGGATATAAACAGCCCGTGCAAAAAACAACCCAAGACAGTAAAGTCGTAAAATTTTGTAACATTTTTAGTGCGCTCAGAGAACGCTCCAACCCGAGTTCCTCATGAGAAGAAATCTAATTCATCTGGCGGATGAGACCGTTGATGTTCTCCTCACGGTTACCGGTGTCACCACCCTCGATGTAGTGCTTGAACTTGCGAGTGCGGAAACCACCGTTGGGGTTGGACAGCTTGAAGGGCCAGAGGAAGTTGTTGGCCTGCTTGAAGTTGGGGCCAACAGTGTAGATCTCGTGGATCAGATCCTCCATGCAGACAATGCCGAACTTGCCGAGGTGCTCCTCGATGATCTGGTTGTCAGTGAGGGGAGTGCGCTGCTTGTCGACCTTTCCGTAACCACGCTTGTACAGAAGCTCGCGGACGGACTTCAGGTTGGGGTAACCGTAGGCAATGTAGGGGTTGACAATGGTCAACATCTCCTGGGTAGCCTTGGTGAGACGGATGAAAGTACCAGAGTTGATCTGGAGCAGACGCAGGAGCTGGAGGATCTTGCGGGGCTTGGGAGCAATCTTGTTGATACCCTTGATACGGACAACGAAGACGAGCTTGGGCTCACCCTCAACGAAGAAGCTGCCCTCCTGGCGAGCAACGCGGTTGAGGCGGATCTTCTCGCGCTCAGCGGTGCGGTACTCCTGGACGTAGGACTCGGCACGCTTGAAGATAACACCACGCTTCTCCTTGTTGGCCTACATAAATCTCAGTCAGCATGAGAGTTCTCCAAAGTCTTGTGAAGAAAATGGTGAGTAGTTTGTGTAACTAATGTCAGACCCGAAAGATGGTTGACAGACGACAGCATTGACCGTGGTAGCGGTCTAGTCATCGTGAATGGTGTTATGCATCATGTAGTTGGAAGGGAAGTGTGGCAATGTGAAAGAAAGAGGGGGAAACTGACCTTCTTGGTCTTCTCGGCCTCGGCACGGCGCTCAGCGCGGGCAGCCTCTTGAGACTTGCGCTTCTTCAGAAGGGTCTCGGGAACGAGGACCTGGTTCTGGGTGGGAACGGAGCTGTGTAATGTTAGAACAGTCTGTCCAAAATGGATCAAGACTGAGACAATTCGCCGAGTGAAAGAATTGCAGCATATAGCGCCACATTCTCAACTGCAGGCATAAAAGAACTCGACGAAATGTCTTTGATCAGTGAGGGCCAAGACATCGGGGGTTCATGATCGATTGCAGTTTGGTACTAGCTATGCATATTTCAGCATAGTGTTCGCAAACCCGATCACCCACAAGATGCCATTGATGCCTTCATCCGACAAAACCCCGAACAATGTTCAGGAAATATATGTTGACACTCTTTCGCTTCAGGATCATGATGCTGTTACCACATCACGAGCGCCCGATAACGATAGTTCACAACAATATTTTTGGAAGAGAAGGCGCCAGGCGCTTTCAACCTCAAGACTCCATCACCCTTTTTTCTGTATCCGAATTTTGCTCGATGATAGACAGTAAGTGTATCCGAGATAATTGGAATCGAGAGAGAGGGCAGGAAGGATCGAGCTGGTGCCTAGCCGTCATCATTGTGGACAAACGGCTGGCATCCCCAGCGAGAAGGACGACTATACCCGCAACCTTACAAACTCAAGCAGAGATTGCATCAGTCTTAGGAAGAAGTCATTGGGAATCATACGTAGTAGCGGCCATTTTGAAGGTCCGGACGAGGTCGAGAGTCGGCTGGTTGTCGAAGGATGTCAAAGGAAGAAGAAAAAGTTCGAAGAAAAGGACTGTAAGAAGGGACTTCGCTTGTGCGGGTGTGGGTTCCCTAGCCACATTCGGCTAGCGTATAATATAAACAGCACTAACCCGTTCTGGGTCCAGCCCTTATCGGGCTCTGGATAAGGGTTTACCTCTTATCAGATGACTTCATGGATTCATCCATGGTTGTCTGACCTGGGGGTTACATGTAACCAGGACTATCAAGTGAACACCGATTCCCCTTACACTCCATACACCATGTCTCGTCGCGGAGTTGGCCTCGGGGCCTTTGCAAACCGAACCCAAGCAACGCAATCTTATGCTACTCATGGCGCCAATCTCCGCTCTACGCATACTGCCTCCCTGCAGACCCAGTTGTCGGTTTTCCAGTCGTTGCTCCATACATTTGCGCTAGAACATAGCTCTACGATAAAGTCCAACCCGACATTCAGGGCAGAATTTGCGCGCATGTGCAACACCATCGGGGTTGATCCCCTTGCGGCAAGCAACGTCAAGGGCAAGAATGGTCGTCGTGGACTGGGAGAGGGGGGCAGCTTCTGGACCCAGATTATGGGCGGAGATATGAATGACTTTTACTTTGAAGTCGCAGTTAGAGTTGTGGAGTTATGCAGAGAGACCAGGAGCGAAAATGGTGGGCTGATTGGTGTTGAGGAGTGTCGGAAGCGAGTGGGGAAGGGCAAGGCGATTGGTAGCGGGCTTGAAGTTTCAGAGTATGGAGTTGTTCCTTCCGGAAATATGGATATCTATACAAGTGACTGACTTAACTATGTGTTCGACAGTGACGACATCCTACGAGCAGTTCGGTCTCTCGAGCCTCTTGGCTCCGGGTTCTCCATCGTCAAGGTCGGCAGCAAGCAGTACATTCGGTCCATCCCTAAAGAACTCAATACAGATCAGGCAACAGTCTTGGAAGTGATTCAGGTGCTGGGCTTTGTGAGCGTTTCAATGCTTCGGTTGAACCTCAAATGGGAAAAAGCTCGAGCACAAACTGTAATCGATGACCTGCTTGCTGATGGTTTAGTCTGGTTGGATGCCCAGGGCCCTGAGAAAGAGTACTGGTCACCCCAAAATCTTCTGGAGGATAGTGGATGAAGCAGGAGACTCATGTGATTCGCATGAAAATCACAAGATCATAATGGCTCGTGTGGTTATCCCTCGACCTACACCTTTCCGAGAGAATCCCAAGTCATAATTATGTGACTCTCGAGCTTTTGCCTGCCCAAGCATTAATGATGCATTCAATAATTGGCTCTTCGAGAGGGGCAACATTCACCCTTCCCTTCCGGGCCCTTTGGTCAAACCATGACAAGCTACAGTTTGCTCGATACCATTACCTGGGGCATTTGTCTACGGGCATTGAAACTAGAAAAAAAAAGAGGCCATCCAATTCATGTGGAGAGATTTGAATTTGAGTGATAGGCGAGCAAGCACTATCGGCAAGGACCAAGTACAAGCGATCCTACGCTACAGGAATTCGCCAAGAGAGGAACAAACCCCCTAATGATTCATTTGCGTTAATTCTTTTTACAAATTATGGTGCTACTTCAATAGCAATAACGACTTATTCTATTTGTCTGACGAATCTGGCGAATCCAAAGTTTATGTATCTCATTTTTGGGTGTTGGGGTAACATGGCATTGCGTGATATGGAGTGACAAGCATGTAAGATATCCCCGCAAGGAGACTATTTATAAACCGTCTCATATCCCATGAAAAGTAATAGTCCATTAATTTCAATATAATTGAACTGAACAACCATACTGCATATACCCCGCCATCATGTCCCAATCCAGTGTTCCAGCGACAGACCCTGCTGTCTACGCTGAATACGAAACCACATGGTCCAATCTCCCGGATACCGAAGAAGGATGGATTGTTAGAGCCCGAGAGGTCTCCGAAGTGCTAGCCAAGGATGCGGCCCAAAGAGACCAGGAGAACAAATCGCCGCGCGCCGAAGTGGCCCTGCTCAAGCATTCGGGCTTGACAAAGCTTCTAGGACCTAAGAAGTATGGTGGTGGCGAGCAACCCTGGAGCGTTGGATATAAGGCAATAAGAGAGGTTGCAAAGGCAGATGGGTAACAACCAAGCATCCCACATGGCTCCCAAGGATAGTCCCTAACAAGAAGACAGATCTATCGGTATGCTGCTTGGCTATCACCTTCTCTGGTCTACCATTGCAAATGTCGTGGGCACTCCCGAACAAGCCGACCGAACCCATCAGTTGATCATTTCAAACAACTACTTTGTCGGCGGCGCCGTGAACCCCCGCGACAGTGATTTGAAGATCACCCTAGATGGAGACCATATCGTGTTCACCGGGAACAAGTACTTCAACACTGGAGGCGTTGTGTCTGACCTCACAGTCCTTGAAGGTATAGTGGATGGTACGCAGGACCATATATTCGCTTTGGTCGAGACCCAACAGCCCGGTATCCAGTTTGCTCACAACTGGCACAACATTGGGTTGCGCCTGACCGAGTCTGGAGGCGTGAAGATAGACAATGTCCGTGCTTCTTGGTCAGATGCACTGGGCTGGGACGCAGCTACCAAGAAGCCTCGCGATGACACTCTGAAGATCACGTTCCCTACTCTACTTTTGCCAACGTAAGTACAGTCTATGTCATTACATATGTCATGCTTCCCCAGCGGTTGCATAGCTCAATACTTACTCGCTTTTTCCTACAGCATCCAACTGGTCTTCAGCAATTTCTACTTGGGTATTGCTCTCGGTTCTTTGGATTTTGCTTCCAAATACACCACAACCGCAACACGTGCTTGGCCTTTCGGTGGGGACAACAAGGAATCAGCAACGGATGAGTTCTATATCCTCGAACGCTATGGTAACTTCTTTGCGCATCTGCGTGCCACTGAAGCCCTTGCCGATCGAGCAGGCGATCAACTCTCAGGGCTTTATACTCGATACCAAGCGCAGAAATCTGGTCTTACAGCCCAGGAACGTGGAGAGGTTGCGGAGTGGGTCGCTAGCATCAAGGTGGTCGCCACAGATGTCGCACTCAGAGTTACTTCTGGTGTATTTGAAGTGACTGGAGCCCGGGCGACCGCCTCAAAGGTCGGATTGGATCGGTTCTGGCGGGATATTCGAGTACACACTCTTCATGATCCAGTGGCGTACAAGAACCGGGAATTAGGACGGTATGCACTGCTGCATGAAGTGCCTGAGCCTAGCTGGTATACTTAGGGTATTATGATTATGGGTAGAATGAAATCCATATTATGCATATTAAGATGCATATTAAGATGAATATATGCAGTGTCAAGCTGTATGTACAACATAGATCGTACATAAAAACCCTTAGAAGGGTCTGATAAGAGCCCCCGCACGCCCGCGGGCCGATAACCTTTTCGGTCCGACTTTTTTTTTTTTTTCCCTTTTTTTCCCCCTCCATTTTTTTCCCCTTCTTCGTGGAAAAACAGTCGGCAGCTGTGAACAGTCAACTTCTTGATACTTAATCTTTATTGAACTCTCGTTTATCATCCTCATATCTTTATCCAATTTTGGAATCATCCTAACAACCGCCAATATGTCGGACGACCAAAAGCAATATGTCACTTACAATGAGGTAAGAATCCCAGACTATGGACTAGACACTGTCTTGTTGTGTTTGAAGTCAACAAAAATACGTTGAAGATGTCGAAGATGTCGATGAGACACACATATGAACATCAACATCAAGATATCCCTCAACCCCGCAAATATGCAGATTGTCTTATCGCAGTCCACAATTATAATCCCTCTGAACTTTAAAAGGACCAAGACTAATACAAATAATCTCAACAGGTCCACAAGCTCTGCAAGAACTCGGCGGAAAAGATCCTCGCATCCTTCAAACCTGACCTTATGATCGCCATCGGCGGTGGTGGTTATATCCCTGCCCGCATCCTCCGGTACGTTCAATCCACCCGTGCCCCTTCATCTCGACTGTACTGATTCCTACTCGTCAAACAGCTCCTTCCTGAAGAAGCCCGGCAACCCTAACATTCCCATCCAGGCCATCGGTCTGTCCCTCTACGAGGACTTGGGCAAAGGTGGCGCTGAGGAGGCCCCCGGTACCGAGGTCAAGCGTTTGCAATGGCTCGACATGAGCTCCTCGGAGATGGCCAACTTGGTTGGCAAGAATGTTCTTATCGTTGACGAGGTCGATGATACCCGCACAACCCTCCAATACGCCGTGGAGGAGCTCGAGAAGGATGTCAAGGAAGCTCGGAAGCAGCTCGGTCCCGAGGACGAGAAGAAGAACTTGGAGACTAACTTTTTTGTATTCGTTCTGCACGTAAGTTTTTTATTATTATTTTTGTCTCTTTCTGGAGGTTGATGGGGTTGGCTAATAACTGGAACAGAACAAGGACAAGGCCAAGAAGGGTACGCTGCCCAAAGATATGACGGAGAACGACCAGCGTTACCACGCCGCGGTCACTACTGGGGATGTCTGGATCTGCTACCCTTGGGAGGCTGAGTATGTTATACTTCGAACTTTCTATATTCTTGAATGTGGCTGACTTCTTTCTTCTTCCTGCAGGGACATTGAAGAGCACGATACTCTGGCCAAAAAAAGCCCTATCGTCGATATTTTGGCCAAGAACTCCAAGGTCGTTTAAGCGAATGACTACATTATCATAAGCATTCCCTTTTGCGCGGCGCTCTGACGGTTTATATCTGTGACTATTTTGGTCCTCGATTTTACTGTCCATGCTCAGACCGGGTGCATAAATCTGAGCGTGTAATTTTTACGATATCCTTGATGAATTTCTATAGAAAAAGTTATTTCTTTTTGGCTGACTGGCAGACCGGCAGGCTGCCCCCAAAAGACTTTCTGACTTGAAACTGCTATTGCATCCGTGCTCCATTTTTTTCTGAAGGAAAAGGTCCCATCACTGGGGGCCTTGTTTTATAACGACCAACCAAAAACATGAGCCTTGAATCCTCCAAACGTTGTTTTGCAGACGTTGAATTGTAGACGGGTATCAAGAGAATATAGCATTGGTAGCGAGACAAAAAGTCACTGGAGCATAGTGTATTACATTGATCCGGCGCAGCCTTTTCAATCCTACGAAGACAAAAGCCTCCGCGTCCAAGCACCAATCCACAGCCTGAACTTCTCAGACCTTGTCTGCCTGGATTCTGGATCTGAGTATCTGGTTATCGGCCTAATCCATGCGCACATCGATCTCTCATTTAATCGACCTCAACCTTGCCCTGGCGCAACTCCACCTTGGCAAGCTCGATCTCCTTTTGTAGTTCAGCGTGTGCCTCGGGGACATCGTTGAAGGTGAAGATCGCCACACCCAGGCGGGCGAGGAGGTAGCAAGCGAAGGCAATAAGCGCGTAGAATGGGAGCTGGGTGGTTGTAGGTTAGTTTTCTTCCATCGACACATTCGAAGACCAGGTTTGGGGGCTCCGGGGGGGGGGTTGACGGGGTGGGCAACGTACAACTGGAATGACTTCAGTCTGGACAGTCTCGTTCAGGGGAACGAGTCCGAGGAAAAGGGAAAGGTAGAGCTGATCGGTTGTCAGTAAGATCCATGCGGGATTGTGTTCCTGAGATGGAGGGACTTCGTAGCATACTGAGGAGACAAGGAGAAGAACGGAGAGGGTCTGGACAGCGCGCGTCATGGTGAAATCGGTAGATAAAACAGGAGATTCACAAAGGAGAGGAGAGAGGTCAATTGTGAAGATATCACTGGTTTAGCGTGGTAAAAATGAGGGACTCGGGGGTGTTGCAGTGCTGTATGCGGCAAAGGCCAGCTTGGGGTGATGCGCTTCTTGGCGCCCGGACCGGGTCACTGGTCTTGTGTACCTGCCAAGTCGGTATCTTCTACTCCGTACAGGGCATTTGGATTCTAAAGGGTTACTACATCTATGGTCTTGTGAAACATTTATATTCATCTATATCTAATTCTCCCATATGCTTGAAAGGAATATAAAAAGGATTAAAAAAGAGAAAAGAACATACATACGCAGTTAGAGATCTGCCCTTCCGTTTTGAGCACGCGGTCTGGGCACAAAATAGATTGATTATATAAGCAATCGACTCGACCTCAATAAAATGCACTCACTACAGCATACATATTCTTGACCATCCTTATAGAGACTAGAGTCATTGATGAGGCAGTATATTCTCATATAGTTTGAATTGTAAGGGGATTTCTTGCGAGAAGCCCTACTCCTTAGCTTGGCCTAGATTCGGGGCCCGATCTGCCCATGATCTATGAAACTATGATCACCATTCCAGAACCTCACCCGAGTACCGCACGAACTTGCCGCCATACTGCTCCTTGGTGCCTGTGCTCAGAACCTCAGCCATGCCGGTAATGGACTTCTCATAGGTATCAGGCGCCTCCTCCATGCCCCAAAGCTGCGCAGCAGCATTGCCCATGTCAGTCTGCACCCAGCCGGGATCCAAGACAAACGCATTGAGCCACTCATCCTCGCCGTTGATCCGAACGCCGTGCCAGTTGACAATCGACTTAGATGCGCCATATGCCGCACTGGGAACTGGAGGTTGACGTCTAGATATAGTTAGCTTCCATTTACTGTGTCCCAAATTCGAGTAGACATACGCGAGACCACCGGCCCCGGATCCCATAATGGCATAGATGGGCTTTCCGGCCGACTTCTGCAGCAGATCGCGTGTCGCTTGGTACAACGACACGGCGCTTAACACGTTTACGCCAATATGCTCGACTATATCGGCCCGCTTGACGTCCTTCACGAGTGGATATAATTTAGCAATGCCGGCATTAGCGACGACAATGTCAAGATGGCTGATGCCCTGATCGCTGGCTTCTTTGACTGCATCAAAGGCAGATTGCTCGACGCTCGCATCATACTTGACTACTATAATACGGCTGCCCTCGCCTGCGGGCAGCTCGGCAAGTGCCTGAGCGGTCGAGTGCGCTGGGTCACGGACAGCAGCTATAACAGTCTATCGGGCACTTAGTGTTAGTGATTGCCTCCAATTGCAAGTGGAACGGGAAAAAAGAAGCATTTACATGGTCCGGTTTAGCGAGAAAACCCTTGATCGGCCCTTGGCCCAAGCCACGATTGGCACCGGTGATGAAGACAATGATAGGGGCCATTATGGTTTGTAAGGATCCTTCTGGGGCTCGATGATTGTATGTAGGAAAGGGCAATGAGAATTGACGTCCGATTGATTGATTCGAAGTGGGTTCGGTCTGATGCAGTGGAATTGATGTATAATACCTTATAGGTGTCCAACTCAATGTACACTTATATATGTTTTTAGGTGAGAGTCGAACAGGCACTGTTGATTATGAATCCATACCCATATACATCTCATACCTAATCTCCAATCTCCGGCGCTCAAATTCTCCGATTACAAATGCAAGTGATCCCTGCAATCTGAGTCTCCAACTTGGAAGGCCGAACTATCATCATCTCAACGGATAATTGCGTGGTCAATAACGTAACTATCTACTTCCATTGTCTTGAACGGGGAAAGCGGCCATACGCACGTACTTTGTACATCCATTTGTATATGTAATCATTGATAGCACCATCGATCACCAAGATAAGCCCGGTACTGCCGAGTCAAACAAGAATATGTTGCAGGTACTCTGCTACGACAGCTCGGCCGAGAAGGGGCATTAATGCATGCACACCATTGGTAATAAATATGTATTCCTTCAGGTGCATATAACAAATTAAATACAGAAAAGGTGATGATTGATGAGTAATAATTAGTAGTATTCGTATTATCAGAGAAAAAAAAAAGCAAAGTGACATGCATGCATTAGCGTCCCTTCTCGGCCGGGCTATCGTAGTAGGGTATCTGCTTTCAGATCCATGCAAAAGTAAACTTGATGACGAACATAGAGTTTACACCTGGGCAACTAAAATGGGATGATCTATGAAATCAATGCCGATACTGACAGTTTTTAAGCCAGAAGCGGCTGCAACCGCTAGTTAGTTGTAGGAAGGTACATGGGAGCCCGAGATCACGTTGCCGAACGTGCCCTAGACCCTATGTCAAGGAATCGATTTTATGGATTCATCTACCTTAAATTTTAATGAGCAAAAAAAGGTACTTAACCATGTGATAATGCTGTTCAACCATTGAAATTAGCATTTTCGGAATGTTGGATGTCTTTTGCTAGTATTGGTGAACGTCTTCATCCTATTATGGACACTTATTAGGATTGAAGAATTCCGAAACACGAGCTCTCTTAACGGTACTCTTTCCCAAAATTAGAAGCTATAGGCTACTGGTTAAGGAACTGTAGGATAATGGTTAGTCCATCAAGCTTATGTAATTATCCCTAACCGGGAAATTATCATGATTCATTCCTTGAATATCGTGGTTCGATTCCGCGCAGCTCCATCTTTTTTTTTGGGGGTTTCTTTTTGCCTATCAATATAGCCAAAAACTCTCTAGTGAGAAAACGTTGGAAATGAATGTGATATTACATATATTACTTTATCCGGTTTTCCCCCCTCTACCCACAAGCTTCTTAACATCGAGCGGAACACGTGATCACGGGAATTGATATTTGATCTCAGCGGATAGATAGATGCATATATATGTACCTAGATGTAGGATGTAGTTTTCGTATTTATTTCAAATGAGTGTAGTTGCAATACAACATACAGAAAACATGATATGGCTCCATATAAACACCATACTCGGGCCTAACCTAAACGAGATTGGTGCCTGAATTCACCTCAGGCACCTCCGTCCACGGGTCTCTCCACGAACAGTCTAAACTTACTTTGTTTCTGCGATATTTCTGATGAGGAGCCGCTTGTCTTCCACTAATATCAAGAATCCATTTTAGGCTCTCGTTTCCTGATTAAAAGCCACCAGTACTCTCGTATCGGAGCAAACACTGTTTGTTTACAGGGTTTAAATTATTCAGACGGGGTCAACAGGCTACCATCTAGGCTCCTTCATCTAATTGAGAAGGCCTTTCCCGTTCGGCCAAGGAATTTGTATCTTCATATCTTCAACTCAACACGGACCCTTCCATATTACCCCACACTCCGGAGGCAACTATCTGACCTCGATTCGGCAAGATGTCTTCCGCGGGTATATCTACCGCCCAACTGGCCGTTCATGGAGATGCTGGCCACTCAGTCTCGAAAAAGGGAGATTTGGAACTGCCTCCTATCAAAAAGATTCTTTCAGATCTACCGGAGGTTTCTTCCTCTTTGCCACCTCGCACGGAAACCATTGACTCGGAAGAGCAACAGGAGATGTTCCGTGAGTTGCGAGACATCATTGAAAAAGCCCAGGAGGTCGACGATGCTGGGAATAGCTTCGATCTCAAGGGGCTTCATGCATCTCTTGAAGAGGCCGATGCAAACGCAAAACGCGGGCGACGGGACGCCGACACCCTGCAAAGCGTGAGCGCCACTCTACAAAAGCTCTGGGCTTGTAACTCAGAGTACTTGGTACAAGCCACTGAGATTATTGCGGATGGTAGCAGAGATCGTGGGTCAATTCTATATACAGATCAATTTTATAACTTGCTAATATGTTTCAGCTTCATGGCGTGCTCCATTTGGCCAGTCTGGCGTTCTGAAATTCTTCCTGGATGTGGTTTCTTTGAAGGGCAAGGTTGACACCAGTTTGTTGCTTCACTCTTTGCGAGTTATTGGGAACTCGTGTGCCGATACAGGTATGCTGCAATCAGTTGCATATGTGCCCATATCACTAACGTTGATACAGACGAGAATAGGGAGATTGTTATCAAGGGAAACTATACGCTTCCTATCATTCGATATTTCCTTGATTCGGATTTGGTCTTTGTTGCAATTCCGGTCATCTACAATATTTGCATGGATTACAGTATGTCCAGAAAGAACCGGCTGGTGATACACGTCTTGCTAATATGATATCAGAACCGGCACATGCTCAGATAGCTGCCAATCGGACAGCTTACATCTTATTGAAGCTAATTAAAGATGGCGAGATCGAAGACAATGAGGCTCTACTCAATTTCTCATACGACTTGATTGAGTTGGCCTCAGAGCAAGGTATGCTTTACCTCAACCTCAGTCTGTTTTCCGACCTAATATTTAATCTACAGCTGAAGGCATTGAAAACTCTCCCGACGGAACGATTCTACTGCTGATGGAGCTTGCTATTGATGAGACTCTTGATTTTGCACATTTCTCATCATTGGCAACTTCTCTTGCTGCTTACCTAGGAAACGAAAGGTTCCAGAATGCCTGCGTGTCGAATGGAATGGTGGAAGGCGTGCTGGACGTCCTGCGCCATTCATTCTCGATTGTGGTGGACCCTTCTTTGAGCGAAGACGTCAAGGCTCTCGCGCAGCTCCGCCTCAAGATTAACCAGGCTTTGGCTGATGTATCTGCCTCACCATTGTTTGCCCAACACTACCCCCTTGATTCTCCTCTTTCACAGACATTGAAGTCATGGGTGGTTGCAACCGAAGATCAACTTCAGATCTGCGCCTGTGTTATGCTTGGAAACCTCGCCCGGTCTGACGAGGTCTGCCAGGTGATGGTCCGGGACCTGAAAATCCACAAAGAATTAATATCCGTTCTCAGGGGAGATGCCCGTGGTGCGGTCCTACACTCTTCGCTTGGTTTCCTGAAGAACCTTGCAATTGCCGGCGACAACAGAGCCATTCTTGGAGAAGCTGGTATCATTCCTGCCATTTCACGATTATGGGCATATGAATCTGTTCCGCAGGTTCAATTCTCGGCTGCAAGTATCGCGCGTCAGGTGATTATCTCCTCGATGGATAATATTTCCCATCTTCTCGCTCCTCTCTCACAAGATGTTGATTCCCCGGCTCACCAACGGACCTACCTCTCTCTGCTCCTGTCTCTTTTCGAGAAAACAGACTCCACGCCAATCAAGACTGAAATCGGACGGACAGTTGCTTCAATTTGTCGGACAGTTAGCCCCAAGGCTCGCGATGGAGATGAAGAAGCAATGTCCTTGCTTGACCGGCTATACACCCTACACGAGGGTGTTTCGCTACCAGTAGGTGCGATGATCACTCAGACTCAGTGGCCTGTCGTTCGCAGTGAAGGCTGGTTTGCTCTAGCTCTGATGGCGACAAACAAACTCGGTTGTGCCGCTGTTGTGGACTGCTTGCACAAAACAGAGGTTACCGAGTTGCTCAAGACGACCCTAGGCGGGAGCACTCCCAATCAAGATAAGGCCGAGGAGACGGACAAGTCGCAAGAGACCAAAGACCGCGACAACGCTTTTGTGCTTGTGCAAGGACTGCTGACGAACGAGGTGAGTTTTCTGCCCTAGGATAATGCTAGTCATTTACTAACCGCAAAATAGTCTGGTGCCCTTCCTGTGGGCTATAGAGATATGCTGGAAGACTTGGTGAAGGTCAATGCCTCACAGTTGAAGGCAGCAACAGATGCTTAGTTAGAGAGCTCCAACATGATATGATGCATTTAGAACAAGTGTTATTGTTGTTGCATATGATGTGATGCCTCGGCCAAATATGTGCTTTGGTTTGTTGTGGAACCAACATTGTCTAGAAATGGACTCAAAAGAAGGCCATAATATACCTTTCTAGAGGGACAAAAATGAGAGACATTTCTTGCTGTGTGTACATGTACCCCTCACAACATGGCAATTTGAATGAAGTATCGCCATGGGTATAGAGAAAGCTCGAGCACCCCAGCGAAGGGAATCTACTAGTTACTTTATAAGAACTTAGTTGTAGGCGTGCAGAAGTTGAGCAAAATCGTTGGGTATATACGTATATGTACATCTAACTTCCTCCATTAATTGACACAATCTGATACCCAGGGGGTTTCTGAGATCACTCAGTCTGTAAACAGACCTTCTCCTGCGCATATGCCCGGTAACGAGTTAGGAGATCCGTAGCGTCCAAACCAACTGCACCTTGGCGAGAAGAATAATGTGAAACAAGCCCCTTGCCATCTATAATGACATGCGGGCGAGAGCCATCCGCCATATGCCAATTGTGGGAGGGTCCCTTTTGGTTGCGGAAAATGCTGTGCACATCCACTGCATCATTACCCCAGAAGCACCCGAAATTCTCGCTGGTGGGCTCGGTTGGATCGACCCACATCGGGAACTTGTAACGGCCCAAATCATTGTGTTCTAGATGGTGCAAGAAGGAGTAATGTTGCTGTGCACCAACAGTCCAGTCATGTAGGGTCGGACCAGTGTCGGTATATACGGATCTCGCGATAGGATCTCGGCCAGAGCCCGCATCTCTGGGGAGTAGCCAGCGATGCCCTTCAAATGGCGGCTCAAAGTCTTTAGGTACTTCGAAGTTCGGTGGGCCCTGCCAGCTTGGAAGACTCGAAGCGCGCCAGTCGTGCTTCAGTTGCGACTTTGATCGAGACGGTTGCTTCACGTCGTACAATTCAGGCAGATATGGGAGTGCAGTTCCCGGATGACTGTGAAGAGATGCGAGGGCTGCCTCGTTTATCACATTGGCCGATACCATCAGCGTGCTTGGATTGTCGAGTTTCGTCTTGACGATGCTCGAAATGGCGTTTTCCTCCAGAAACACGATATCGCCGTCGATCCGGATGTACATCACATTATCCTTTGCTATTTTCCACTCCATTTCATGACCGCGAGGAGAAATAGCATACTCGGGTGTTTGATTCACGATAGAGTACAACCATTCCATGCTGACGGCGTCATCAGTCTGCGGTACAAAGACGACCTGATCAAGAAATCCATTATTGTGGACTAAGTTTTTCTTGAATGATGTTAGACTTCATCCATATAGTAAGGGCGAGATCGTACATACCTGCAAATAGCAGTCCAGGATTGCTGTACGCTCATGATAATGGAAGGGAACTAGAGCCACTATCTTGAAGCCTTGCGGTTTAGAGTAATGACCTGTTCCTTGCGAGAATGCGAAGAATGGAGAAATCTCCTTGCGAAACAGTAACGAAGAGATATCAAACGGTATAAGCCACGGGTTGCAGTAGGCTAACACGATAAAAATGATGCATGCATAGCCAGTAACGCCCCACAGAAGGACAAAGGCCCAATCGCGCCAGTGCGAATGCTTTTTCTCATTGTTGGACTCAATATCGCGAAGGTTCTGGGTATGACCCATGATTAATAGTTCCCGCGCCATCTAGCAGTCGTCTGAGGAGCCGAAGATAGTGGAAATGGCATTGTGAATCTCTGGGCGTCATGGCCTAATTTAATGTCGAGCAAGACCATCTTTCCGGCCGTTTGAATAAGGCCTGATGATCCGTTTTCGGAACTTGGAAGTCCTAGCAGTCACTAACAGAAACCGCTATAAAACAAGATTGACACCCTCAACTCTTTCTCCTTGACAAAGAGCTAGGATCTGCCGTGTATATTGCCAGATTGGGTAATGGTTGATTGCAAGCGGACCAAGGACGAGGAATGTGGTTGTGGAATGCAGGTGTCGACGACTTCGGATGATTAGCCATAACCTAAACAGAGCTCTTGATGTACAACGTCCTACGTACTCCGTACATATGTATACAATGAATTAAGTTGTGCATATTTTGTACTGTACAAGTTGCATGAGCTTTACAATATACGTTTTTATAACTAGTGATGTAGTTTGTCTTGTTTGTTTATGACGTCGCAGCACGTGTTTATCGTCCAGAATCTTGACTAGGAGTTTTATCCCGAGGTTACTTCTTACCTCTCTACACTAACTTCTTCATTCCATGTTAATATTATACGCCTGCATGATAACATGAGGGTGGTCGGTCTCTTCGGCCGTTTCTGTCTCAAACGTGGACTCCCACGTCTCCCCCGACAACATTTCAATCGCCCGCCATGGCCTCGGCAACTACTAAAAGGCACCCCGCGAAGGGCACCTGTAATAGGTGGGGTGCTCATGGCCACTCTGGCACCAGCTGCTTTTTTGAAACTGGCGGAAGAGAATGATGGCCACGACAAGACTGCCGAGATGCAGATGCTGGAGGCTTCGCGCGAAGAGGTCCGGAAGACAGTTTCACCCGACGCGCAAGGCCTCTCCAAGCTCTGCCAGACAATATGGATCTACTTTTATTGTTATGTCTATGACCCTATTGCTACAGGGATCCGCTTTGTTCACCTTGCCGTCATATTCATTCCGGTCGTAGCTACGGTGCCCGCCATCTGGCTTGGTCGCAAAGTGCAGGACCGGGATGGCGCGCGGTCTGGCACATTGTGGTGGTATCGGTTCTTGGTGAAGGCAATGGAGCGGGCTGGTCCAGCGTTCATAAAGGTATTTTGTGGTTGGCGAATAGTTGTCTATTAAGACTAAACTGACAGGTTAACTTCTTGAATAGCTTGGCCAATGGGCTGCATCACGAACAGATATCTTCCCACCGGAAATGTGCAACATAATGTCGTCACTTCATTCCAATGCCCCCGCTCATTCACTTCACCAAACGAAGCGCATCATCCGCAATGCATTCAACGGACTGCCATTCGAGGACATATTCGAAGAGTTCCAGGAGGAACCACTGGGTGTTGGAGCGATTGCACAGGTCTATAAGGCGAAGTTGAAACCGAGCCTTGCTGCAACCAATGAAACAGAATTGGGCATCGAACCACCGACGCTAGGCGAGAAGGTTCGAAAAAACGTCGACGTACTGGTCAAGAGTTCCCCGCAGCGGGTGCCGTCGTCGTATGTCGCGATCAAGGTGCAGCACCCCAGGGTTGAACAAATGATACATAGAGACTTGCGGATCATGTCATTTTTCGCTCACATGATCAATATCATCCCCACGATGCACTGGCTGTCTTTCCCCGATGAAGTACAACAGTTTGGGGAAATGATGAAGTTACAACTGGACCTGCGGATTGAAGCTGCCAACCTCGTGATATTCCGCCAGAAATTCAATTCTCGCACTACTGCTTGGTTCCCATACCCATACTTAGAATACACCACCCGTGAGGTGTTGGTTGAGGAATTTGCCCAGGGCATCCCGTTGGCCACCTTCTTGGATATTGGAGGGGTTTATATCAACACGATATTGCCAATGAAGGCCTTGATGCATTCTTGCACATGCTGCTCATAGACAATTTTGTTCATGCCGATCTCCACCCGGGGAACATCATGGTTCGTTTCTATCGGCCTAGCGAGCTGGACCTCTCCCTTGGCAAGCATTCGCGTGCGTTCAATGCCCCGACGCGGGCCGAAGTTGATGTGACAGAGGCAGTCCTCGAGCGGTTACGTCCGAGCCTCAATGACACCGATGATTGGAACACTGCTCTTTCCCAGCTCCATGACGAGGGGTATCGACCGCAATTGATATTCATCGACACTGGTCTTGTCACTCAGCTAAATGAGACCAATCGGCGGAACTTCCTGGACCTCTTTCGAGCTATCGCTGAATTTGACGGATACCGGGCTGGTCAGCTCATGGTCGAGCGATGCCGAACACCGGAAGAGGTTATTGACCCAGAGATATTTGCACTGAAAATGCAGCATTTGGTTCTGAGTATCAAGTCTCGAACCTTTGCTCTGGGGAGTGTCAAGATTGGCGATATCCTCAGTGAGGTATTGACTATGGTCCGCGGGCACCACGTTCGGTTTGAGGGGGATTTTGTCAACGTCGTCATTTCATGTCTGCTGCTTGAAGGAATAGGACGTAGTTTGAACCCCAACCTAGATCTGTTCAAGAGGTGAGTTTTCCCCACGAGGCTTTTGATTTGTTCGACTGAAGCTGACTTTGTCTAGTGCACTTCCTATTCTACGGCAATTGGGATCTGGAAGTTCATTCTTGGAGACTGTGCGCTCGGGCGACTATTCAATGCTCTGGGTTTGGGTCGGCCTAGAGGCTCGTGGAATGCTGCAGGCCAGCGTCGAGAGTGTTGAGCATTGCGTCAAGTACGACCAACTGTCCCCTAATATATAAGACCATTCGCCATTTTATTTATTTTTTGTACAATACACGCCTGATTCTTCACTGTTGATATGAAAGCTCAGATGGCATGCCCGTTGAATGATAAAAAGACAGCCATACTTGTTTTCTTTTCTGATAATGATGATGATTTAGAGAGATACACAGATACACTTATTTATCTTTAAAGAAATCTACAAGCAAAACGTGAAACCTCTGATGTTTGGGGAAAAGGTAAAATTAATACAAAGATATCATCATCATGTGTCTATTTTCATAGACTAACGGAAAAAGACCGAGGTTGCGATATAAGACAAAGAGAGAAGAAGATAAACATCGTACAAGGACAAGCGTAGATAAGCAATGGAACGCCAGCGCCATGCCTTCGAATAATTACAGAGTGGAGAGAAGCAGACAGCCTGGTTGTTGCAGCTGTCAAGCACTCTTAGCGCGAGGCCTGTTCACGAACAGCTGCGCCGCTAGCCCTCCACCAGACATCACCTCCCCACCTCATTAAGCGCTCAACAGCAGCCGTCGGTGTATCTAAAGCAGGGCGGATATCAAGGTGGAAGACAGGCAGTCCGTGGGGATCTGGATCCCCAGAGTAGTAATCGATCACGTATCGGACTTCCTTCGGGCCCCAAGGTGTCTGGCGGATGACATACCAATCGTGACGGTCAAATGGAGGGCTTGTCCTGTTGAAATTGGAGTCAGCATTTTGCTTCTAAATATCGCGAAGACAGTCCTTACTCAAACTTGCTTGGGTACGCCCAGCTCAGTGCCTGGTATATCTGTGCCTTAGGTGACCACTCTTGCGGCCGACCTTGGAACCGTAGTAGACGAGGCTCGGAGGTCGAATCGAATTTACCATTCTCATCTGCATAGGTCAAGTCCATGCTCAGGTTTTCCTCGCCGCGGCGGCAGTGTTCCCATCCAGACTTAAGACCCTTGGCGAATACGCGCTCCCATCCCACAATTTCGTCCCAGGCGCCTTCGTTCAGGAAGTTGTGCACTGCAACCATCGACTCCACTGCGTCCTGGGGTGTGTCTGTGTGTCCTTTGCGCAGCATGGCGTTGTACATTTGTTGCGGAGACGGATACTCCCAGTTGCCTTCGCCGTCGCCCCTTGGGATCGAAGAGCCTTCGCGCTCAACAGGAAGGTCAACAGTTTGATTAGCGGCGCGCTCTTGGGAGATAGACGAGAACATGTAGTTCAGAGGATTAAGCTTTGAGAGGGTTGAGGGCTGCGCCGCGGTGTCGGTGGGTGGCTGCGGTGTTTGCGCCGGTGTTGATTGTGGGGCCGAATAGAATGGAGAATCTTTCGATTTCATGGGGCAGCTGCTGGGGAGTTCAGCAGCAGGTACTGGGGTGGGTGAGGGCTTCGAGCCTGATTCATGCATCGGACATCCCGGCTTTAGATAAGAGTCAGTCTAGATGATCAAAGTTGTACAGGATATGCAAAACGAACTGGAGGAGATGCGTTTGAGGAGGCATGTGGGATCGAGACTGCGGAAGTCTGAGGGGTGTCTGCCCAGAACCAACCCATTTTGAAGTATGAGGCAAAGAAGCAAAGAAATTTTATGGTAAGATCCGAGGCGAAAGCGAACGCGATAAAAGACCGGAGAAAGCGGACTTTTTTTTTGATGACATAAAGCTGCCACGTGATAGGCCGAGCCCGAAGCGGTGAAATGTAAACAAGTCATCCATCGATCTATAGCTTTGGAGGGCTTTATACTTTGTCTTTTTATATCTTTTTATATCTTTTCAATACATATTTATATACTCCACGAGACCTATTCTTTTTGCTTTCTTTTGCTTTCTATTACTATTACTGCTGGGTTTGTGCAAAATATACAAGTGCCCATAATTGAGACCTAAGTAAGGGAGAGTGCACCCGTTCCAAGAAGAGATGGGAATTCCAGTTCCTCCGACTCGGATATAACAAACCCAGTCATCGCTTCATCCCAGATAGAGCGCCAATTCAAGCTGTCCAAAGCTACAACAAAGAAAAATTCAGCCATAAGTTTCGAAATTTGCTCCCATGACTGCCATCCACATATCATTGCGACACGGGCCAGCCGCTCCACAAACCATTGTCTCTCAGGCTGCCCCAGGGCTCCTTGGGCTCCGACGAATAATGCCCAAACATAAAGTCCAAAGTTTTGATTTGGTAATCCCACAAGAAGGGGCAATTTGCAGCCATCCAACGCTGTCTTGAGATGTTTCGTAAGGGCTCGACCCAATCCAGACGATGAAGGCGAGACAATCAGGAAATGATTGAGATAACAAATAAAAGCCACTCGAGTGACTGCTTCAATGGGATGAAGATTGTGCTCCGGGTTGGGGGAGCCTTCTCCGTAGATGTAGCCGAGAAGTTGATGCTCTGCTTCGCAGTTGAGAATGCGGAAAAAGTCTTGGTCACCAGGCTTAATGACCGTAGGATTTGTCTGATAAGTGATGCTAAAGAATACCATATCACGAAGCACACTTATAATCTTCAATAAGGCGGGACTGAGAAATGTATTGGCAGAAAATCCCGTGCCTAGTCTGTTGAGAGGAGACGAAGCCAGTGGTCTGATTCGCTGTTGGATCTCCGAAGGGATTGGCTGTGCATCCCAAGTTAATGGAAAAACGGGCTTGGTCATTAGGCCCGAGGCGGCTTTGATGTCGGTTCTGTTTCATCAACGGTGAGCGGAACTCGGTAGAGAGGTGAGCCGGAAACACATGGAAACACACATACGTGATGATGGCAGACAACATAGAAGAAGAACGAATACTCTCATCTGTTATTCCACCTCGAAGATCAACCATACTTTTAAGTCCTGTTAGGTGAGTATGGACCTCGCTGAACTCTCCGATAATCAGCTGTGGGATGTTAGCTCTGCAACACTGCAACCCGACATTCACGAATAGAATCCATACCGAACCAGTGAGGAGATTGATGATGGTATCAAACGCCTCATTGCTGAGTCTGCGACTTGGATCCCGTACTTTTGCGCTCATCTCTTGAATGGACTTTGCTCTCATCATACAATAGTCAGGGTCGTTGGTAAGCACCGAGTCCCAATTACCCGATCGCTGGCTGGCGAGAACGGCTCGATGTGCAGCGCACATACTCATCAGCCCAAAGAAACTACCCGGATCCGAGAATGAGGATCGAACCATTAGTTCCATCTCTTGATTTGAATCTTTGCTTGTGTTCGGAAACGTCATCGGTACGAATATGGTTTTCCCTTCGCCCTGTAGTCAGCTCTAGTTCTGGGGAGGCGCATGCAGTATGGACACCTAAAATGACCAGAACAATAGGCAACGTTGAAATGAGCAATACTTACAGTAGTATACCAAATGTGCCACCATTGACGGGAGCTCACTGGTGCCGGGCAACGTAAAAAAAGGATCAAGAAACCATGATGTAGGTGGATTAGGATTTGAATGGAGAGGCAAAGGATAGCCAGCACACCACCTGACAGGACGCCCACGATAAATTGAGGCAAAACCGTCTCCGGTGTCTGTGTCCAGCAGGGAAGATACAGCAGAAGACTGGGATGAAGCCCTCAACACCAGTCTTTGTTCATCTAATTTATTAACGGCAGCCTTGGAAGTATCGGATTGCCCGCGATTCTGTCTGGAGGTTCGTTTCAACCCAGCAAGTCTCTCACGTCGGCGTACATCGCGCATAACATGAGAGCGAATAGCCTTGCGTGCATTGACATCTTTAATCCTCTTGGAGGTCAAGTCATCGTCGTGATCGATGAATGTAAAGGAAGGTCGGTCCAGCGGCGCGGATTTGGCCTTGGGTTCTAGTCGGGTACTTCAGTCCAAGTTCTTCACAATCAAGGGGATTCTCTTTTGGTGCAACTCTGACGCTGCCCACTGATGGGAAAATCCATAGACAAATAGGAAACAAAGAGCCATTATCACTCAAAATGGATGTGAATTTGACCACAAAAAGAGGCGAAAGATCCCCCCGAAAAAAAAGGCCAACAGGATTCAGAGGTCAGTAAGGCCATATTCCCCAATATTAAGGTATATCAAACCTAGAAAGCACTGACCTGAATGGGTATGCCGAGGCGAACCAAAGGTGAAAGGCTGCAGATGATCCATCCGAAGGCCAAGGCAAGTTCGGAATGCAAAGGAAAAGAGGCAAAACACAGAAGACAAACCAATAAAGAAGTGGATAGCAGGCTATGCAGTTGGGTGAAGGCGGATTTAGAAGAGAAAAGGAGTGTAGTTACGTTGCCAATGTTGCCAATGTTGCCAATGCGGGGGGCGAGCACAAGCCCGATCCAGCGTGAATCGTCTGGGATGATCCGGTGCTCAATGGTGTAACCTATTATTTGGAAAGGTTCTTCAAGTATTCAATAAATCTCTGGACTTCATTGTCTTGGAGAGAGAAAAACCCCCCCCCCCATGGCACCCAAATAATGCTTGCGAACCCGCTAAGGACAGGGACAACAACAAAAAAAAAAAAAGCCTAGGATAAAACATGAAGACAAAGGGTATTCTAACATAAAAAAAAAACTAGTTCAGTCTCATGCTCGCATATCACTCAATAGTCGTGAGATCAGGGCATAGCCAAAGAAGACAGCAACACAGATCCAGATTCGGTTTCGTCCGGCCCAGCCTTGACCAGCCTCTCTCGCAACGTGTCCACCATCCACGACAGATCCGATTCCAGGAGCACTACCGTTGGGTCGTCGACGTAAAGCACTTGTCTCTGGGGAACACTTGGTGGGAGCATCGGGGTCAGGCAAAATCTGGCCGGTGGCGGAATCGATGCGATGCTCTTTCATCCAAGCCCAGTTTTCCTGGTCGAGTTCAGGCCATTCTGTGCGGAACTTCAAGCCTCCATCTCCCGCCTTGACATTGTTGATACCCTTGGAAGTTCGAGTGACGCCGGCAGTGGCACTAACATGAGAACCTCCTCCGGTCGAGTTCCACCACCGAGATCGCGCGGCAAGCACTCTGCGCTCACTTTCTGAACCACTCACACTTCCTGTGGTCATCTCTTCACTGGTCATGAAAGAGAGAAGACCGATGAGAATGGTCGAGACTTCCCAGGCAGGGTTGAAGGATTTCGGGTGGAAGTCACTGATGCTTAGACAGAGTCGAGTGGAAGGCTGGAATCGGCCGCTGGGTGTGTGCATGCGGATGGCGGGAGGAGCGAATGGGTACTCTGGAGGGAAGATCAATGTACCCCAGTACTGTCCATTTTCATAAGGAGTTCCCGGAGGTCCAGTGAGGATGTAATGCCACCTAGCGCAGGTTAGCTTCGGAATTCTGCCGCAATGCGGCAATGCGAGGGGATGTATATCACTTACTCAAGGATATTGGTCTCAGATGGATGGGTCACAATAAATGGTGTTGGATCTTTTTGGATATTTTGATATTCGCGAGTGAGCTATAGTAACTATTGTTAGACACTACCCATGGATGACCTGAGGTCTGGCCACTTACCCGTTTGAAAGCCGCTTTCGTCGCCATCTTTGGTGATATGAGTAGAAGCGAGAGACTTTGCAAAGCAAAATAAGACAAGTTGGTGTTTTATGAGCACTCTGGGAAAGCGAAACCGAGGAAAGAACTTGAATAGTAAAAGAAGTTGCGGACTCAAAAGGTGGATTGTCGCAATCAGGCGCTCACGTTCGCCGGGTCACGTGCTGGTTCCATATCTTGCGGGCACGAGCACCCCGATCTGTTCCCCGGAGGCCGAAAGTTCTGGCCATTGCAGCCGCAAAAATGTCTTCCTCTTTTGCTGAAGGAGACGAAAGTGTCAGTGCATATCTCAAACACCTCGTGAGCTGTTTGAAATGTTTAGCTGACCCTCTACTAATTCCTATCCGCTTTTAGGTCTTCGAGCGTTTGCAACAGCGAGCAGACCCCAAGGTCTTGGAAGAGCAACAGCAGGCCGTGAATGAGCGCATGCAAGCTATTTACCAAAAGGCCCAGAACCGACTTGCTGAATTGGTATGGTCTCCAAACTCTAGAAGCCGATGACAAGCAATTCGCGTTTACTTGCGGAGTTCCCCGGCTGATCGCGATATCCATTAGATCGACGAAAACTCGACCTTGCCCTGCACCATATCCTCTGTTCAGGTCACCAGTGCGCCTCATACTCGACGAAGCTTCCTTGAGCGCAACTTGAGCCCGCTTTTGAGTGCAAACAAGGGTCGGCCGTACACACTGTCCGAAGCGTTGCGGGAAGTGTCGGCTACCGCAGATAAACTTGGACGTTTCGGTATGAGATGACAGAATAATAATAATCATGGGTGTCTACTAACATAATCTCAGATCTATTCCACCAACCTATTTCGGTCTACTTGGACGAGTCGCAAGGCCAAGATGGCATGCGCAACATCGATGTCCACCTGGCGACGCGAGAGAAGTCCCGCGTGCTGATGAAGACTGGAACGGACTTGGGTAACGCTGAGGGCTCAGCCTACGGTAATCTTCTCTGGCGCAATGTCTTTGGTGGCGCCGAGACTTTGAACTTGAACGCTTCGCTCGGTACCCGGACACGGTCCGCTTACCAGGCTGCATTCGAGACTCCCATCTTGGGTGATCCCGATTTCCGCCTAGAAATTGGCGGTATTGCAAGCTCCACCCAGAAGTCCTGGGCAAGCCACGAGGAGGTTCTCAAGGGTGGCTGGAGCAAGCTCCGATGGATGTCCAAATCAGGCCACCGTCACGAATTTGGATACAACGGTTTCTGGAGACAGCTTACTGGCCTTGCGGAGAACGCCTCCCCTACCGTCCGCGCAGATGCAGGTGACAGCGTGAAGAGCAGCATCTTCCATAGCTGGGTTAATGACCAGCGGGATAATGCCCTTCTGCCATCTCGTGGTTACTATGCCAAGGCCTTCAACGAGCTCGCCGGATTTGGCCCGCTCAAGGGCGATGTCTCGTTCTGGAAGTCGGAAATTGAGACACAGGGTGCCATTCCTATTCCGATCCCAGGAATCAAGGGTGACAGCGGCGTCAGCCTCACCACTGGATTCCGTGCCGGTCTTCTCTACCCTCTTGGACTGGAGTCCAATCCCCGCCCTCAACTTTCCCGTGTCAATGACCGCTTCCAGCTTGGAGGACCTACTGATGTCCGTGGATTCCGCCTCTGCGGTCTCGGTCCTCGTGAGGGCGTTGATTCACTAGGCGGTGATGTGTATGCCGCCGGAAGCGCCAATCTGCTGTTCCCGCTTCCCCGACTTGGTGCTGAGAAGCCCGTGCGGTTCCAAGCCTTTTTGAACGGTGGCCGCTTGCTTTCTCTGCAAACCTCACAGAAAACCACTCCTACTACTAATGGTGAGGTGCAGGATGCCCTGGTGTCAACTCTCTCTGAACTACAAAACGGACTGCCCAGTGTCGCAGCTGGCTTCGGTATTGTGTATGCCCACCCTGTCGCTCGCTTCGAGCTTAACTTTTCCTTGCCTCTGGCGTTGCGAAAGGGCGAAGAAGGCCGCAAAGGGCTCCAGCTGGGCATCGGTATCAATTTCCTGTAAACATTGATAAGTAGATTTCTTGCGGATTCAACTACACCGTATACACTGTTTTACCAATTCCAATCAAGTTCAGATTAATGTTAACATTCTAAATACAAAAAAAGAAAGACATCCTCTGTCAGTCTATACAATGTACATTTGAGTTTAGTTCGTTGGGCCCGGGCCGATTAGACGCTTAGTCATCCAGCCATTATTGAGGCCATTTGGAGCTTCGAAGCTCTACAACAATCTACATCTTAGCCAATCGCTACTATCCAGGAACTCCAAGCACGTCCTACATTCAAACATAAACTAGCGATCTTCCGCTCTTCACGCCGTCAGTCGCGGCAATGGCCCAATACTATCCACAACAGCAGGGCTACGCCCCCCAGGGCTCCGCACCACAGAATCTCCAGTTCTTCCCCTCGTCCTACTCATCGGTTTCCGGTCACACAACCCCTTCACAAGCATCTTATGGCGCCAGCTTTGGTGGAGCTCATAATCCCTCTACGCAGGCTTATCCTGCTGGTAGTGGGTATGGGGGTTTCGGGTCCCCAGCCGCTGGCGTCAGTGGACGGATGGGCGAACAGGGCGGCTTGAGGACGGGTTGGTTGGCTGCATTTGGGACAGAGGGGTACGATGGTGAACCACCGTTGCTTGAGGAGTTGGGTGTCAACTTTGAACATATCCGGACCAAGGTTAGTGTGGATTGATTTTATATTAGGCGCGTTCAGGAGACGTGGGGTTCTGGGTCTTGCGGGTGGCTTGTTTTTTTTTTTTACCCCGGGTTTAATCTTAATTATAGTTCTGGTCAACAGTGAATACCCGATGTTGGATGCTAACAGTTTCATTATCTAGACTCTGACTGTTCTGAATCCGTTCGCCTCTATCGATAATCATCTTATGGACGATAGCGATCTCTACGGAGCTCTGCTCTACATTGTCTTATACGGCACTTTCCTCCTCCTCTCAGGAAAAGTGTTCTACGGCTATATCTACGGCGTCGCCGTGTTCGGTACCGTCGCTTTGCATCTGATCCTCAGCCTCATGTCTCCCGCTCTCGACACTGTCCCAACTCCCAACGCCGCCGATCCTACCAACTACAACCCCCACCACAAACCCTCCATATCCGGTGCCTCGGCCGCGGGCCATTTCTCTGCCACTCTGACCTTCCCTCGCTCGGCTAGCGTGTTGGGCTACTGTTTCCTTCCTTTGGTGCTCACCAGCCTCATTGGTATTCTGATTCCCATGGACACCATGTTCGGCTATCTCCTGACCATTGCCGCTGTTGGCTGGTGCACATACAGTTCGTCAGGGATGTTCTGCGCTGTGGCGCGCATGAGTGGCATGAGGGGCCTCGTGGCGTATCCGTTGGCTCTGTTCTATGTTGTTTTTGGAATCATGGGTATCTTCTCTTCGCGCGGCATCGGCTCGCTGGCTGCGAAGACGGGTGCGGCTTGAAAAAGTTGGGCTTTGGTTGATACACGTTCTCTGTCCATGCATTACATGGATGGTCCTTTGGGCTAGTGTCTGCGATGTCTAGGGTCTTAATTTTAGACCAGCCTTTGCATTTTAATCATGAATATTATGAAATTCCAGCTGTGTTTATACATCATTCATTATGCATTATCAGATTCGTCTATCTTAATGGTAGGCTTTGTAGGCCTTCACTTGATGCAAAACAAGCACATGTTCTCATATCAAATCATGTCTAGAGCCACACCTAGAAGGATCATGTATTCGTTGCGCCCTGAGTTGGTGCCCATTTAGGCAACCATTCTCTCGCCTTCTCCAAATCGCCACCTGCGGCTTCCGCTGCTGCAATACACCATGGTAGATCATACACTTTGTCATTCCCTTCAGTGCTCTCTGCTGCAATCAGCTCTGCGAGATTGCGACGGTGTTGACTTGTTTCGTCAGCACAGAGGTATAAAGGTGCCGTATTAGGCACATCCGGCTGGGTGTTTAGAGCTTCGACAAGTGGGCGTGTCAACTTCATGATTTCCGCCACACTCATCGTGGCTGGAGGACCAGAGTCAGATGCCATTTTCTGCTTTGCCGTTTTGCAGCACTCATTCTGACACCAAGGCTTGCCACATCCGGTCATCATCTGGGAGAGATATCGGCGTTCAATGCGACGACGCAATGCTTTGCCCTCTGGGTCGTAGATGTCAACATACAGCGGTCCGAAACAGAAACTGCACAGGCCAACAGACTCATTTACGGTTTTGTTCAATGTCCTGCCGCAATTTCTGTTCATACATATGCGCGGCGCGGGTCGAGAAAGGCGCTCCAGGTCATGGTGACGAAGATGGGTGTTCATATCCCGTAATCGGATAATCTTATTACACAGATGGCATTCGGTGGTGCGTCCTCCATCTACCAGTTCGTGTGGAGTGAGGCCGGAGAGCATCACCTCGGGATCGCGGAAATCAGGGTCAGAATCGCCTTTCTGCGGCACGAGAAGATGGCAGAACTGGCAGAGAATCAATTTCCCGGGACAATCCGTGGTACGATGTTGCGCAAGACTAGGGAGTCCTTCAAAATCCCCAGCACAATCGATGCATTGGTGTGTTTGGTGGAAGATAGCATCATGTTTTTCTTTGCTTGTGGCATCATTTCCACTGCCGGAGTCTTGTGGACAGTGCCAGTGGCCTTGCCACTCTGGAGACCGTTTCTGGAACACATTATGGCACTGCGGACATAATATATTATTGCGGAGACAGAAGTTCTCATGGAGAACTAGTGTCCGTTCGGGAACCCATTGCTGGCAGTTCTTGCACTGCACATCGCCAGGTTCGTGAGGCTCTTCCGTCTCATTATGAGTATCCGATGAGTCCAATGGATTCATTGTAATCCGCAGGTGGTACTGGGATGGTGACTGCCGCTGTGGATCCGATGATTCACTGTTTGGAGGATCGGCGTGAACTGCTATATAGAGAGCCTCGGCATCTTCCATAACCACATTTGTGGGCCGAAGATCGAATTTCTTGGGCGATTGGCTCGAGAAATCCCCCAAGGCATGAATGTCCGATCTCGGACGACTTCTTTGGCGAGTAGAAAAGGGACTAGCAAAAAGACTCACTTCCGGGTTGTCCGTAGTAAGCTCAATTTGGATAGTATCCTGGCGGTTCCAATCTCGAAGCTCATAATCCACATATTCCCCAGGCAACACTTGGGCAGTGACATCTTCTCCGATGCTGAGGATACCACCGATCGAACTGCCGCTAGTTGTACCCGGCGCACGTGAAGCCTTTTCCAATCTCTTCTGTAGCGTTTCTCGGGCCTGTTCCTCTGACAATGCGACGATGTCAACCTCAAGATCCGTATCCACCACGCATATTCCTTCGCCTTCGGGAAACACCTTATCCACCAAGAATCTGAATGATTCGCTCCGGGTACCCGGCACTGTCAGAAGCTCGCCCGTCGTGAGGGTCGTAAAGTTGTCCCGTAAGTATCTTTCCAGAAGAGCCTTCCAGTCTTCAGGATCGTATCCGGCTTCCAGCGGACGGAGGCGAACATAGGTGCCCTTGGGTAGTTGCTTCGCATGTACTGTGACCGCGGGGCCAGTCCGTGGTGAGGGTTCCCTTTCTATTTGGGACACAGCTAGGTCTGGTGGTTCGCCATTTTCGCTCAAGAACTCTCCATCCTTGATATCGAGGGAGTCTCTGAGCAATGTACTCAATGCAACTTCATTCTCTTCAGCGGAGAACTCCCGAATGCCCGCATAGATAAACCGGCCATTCAGGGGATTGACAATGCGGAATATTAACGGGTGGGGTAGTTGCTGCTGACGTTGCTGGACCTCTTGACGAGCGCGCGATTCGGCGGCGAAGGTGTGGTGGTTGAAGGGATCGAATGACGAAGTAAGTACACGAGAGTTCCCGGAGGGGACGGCTTGAAGCGGAGCGGCAGCTAGTAGCTGTTCGAGCGCAGACTGCGGTAGAGTGATTTTGTCCCCGGTTAGTCGGGGCGCCCGCTCTGGCGATGCGACGAGCAACTGGGATGACCAGACCAAAGTATCTTGAGCCATGATGGATATTGATAATCATTAAAGAGAGAATGCATTCTTTAATATGAGAATATTCCAAGGCGGGGACGGACCGCAATAGCGACGAAGGCGATAAAAATCAAATTCCCACAATGTAGGACACACCGCTTCTCTCTCCGCCTACATTGCATAGCCGACGGGGGGTTCCATGAATCTTCTCTTAACTCTGTTGGTTTGGTTACTTTTTTTTATTTTTTATGAATAATATGACCAATACATATTCATGGCTTTGTACTTCTTAGATTCCATCTCGACAATGTATATACATCTACATCTTTATGTATGAATACAATTCTGCCCGCCAAAAGCTATATTTTGCCACATCTGCCGCTATTGCGGTCTGTAGAGCCGATAAGAGATAAGAGATTCAATTCTGGAAGCCTCCACGCTTGATACTTCGCTTTAAAATCAACTTAATTACATATCCATGCATGCGAGAATTCAAGTCGATGACCAATAAAAAGAAAATTGGACCCAATTTAATAGAAGTCGCCACGCATTCGGCCGCGAGCACTGGTATTGCACCAGTCACACTGCGGGATTCGTTAGTATACGCTCTCATTCAATCATGGGGACTTGGATTAATAAAAGACAACACGTACCAGTGTCTTCGAGCATCCTTCGTTATGCTGAATGCAATAATCACCATGACAGCCTTGGCATGTGTGCTGGCATTCCAGCTTACAGGAAGCACACTACTAGGGTTAGAAAGAAATGATGTCCTAAGGACGGGGAGTTACTCACAGTTGGGCCACATTCCCAGCAGTCTTTGCTTACACCTCGTTCCAACCTCTGCACGACAAGGATCAGTGACATGAACGGTTGGTGGGGCAGATTCAATCTTAGATTCAATTTCAACATACCTCACGTTCTTGCAGTTCGGCAGCACTGGCGTGGACTGCAGTCTGATGCGGGGACAGGCTTACTCGGACAGGCTGTGGGTTTGGTAGACAGTTTCCACAGAACCATTTATTGCACCGATGGCACCAACAGTTGGTGAGGCAGTCCGCGCAGCGGGCAATGAGGACCGGATGCTCGCCTGGAATTAGCTCGGGCCGTTTCGCCGCTGCAACGCTAGATGAATGCAATGGCGGGGGGCTAAGCATCGGAAATTGAATATCTGGGGACTGGCTCCAAATAGCCGGGCCTTCGGGGGAACTGTGGCATCCGTCACATCCACGGGGCCCGAGGGCTACGGTGGCCACGGCAGGTCCGAGCAACGGAACCTCAGCTGGGGTGCCCTCCTCCGTGGTCGAACTGTATACATTGGGATCATGTCTCGGGCCACGACAAAGAGCAGCATCGAAGGCAATGACTCCCTCGCACTTCTTAAGCACCTGGGCCCAGCCTTCCTCGGGATTGTGCTTGAAAGGCTTCCCTGATGCACTATACCACTCGTTTTGCTGCTCTACCGAGGATCTCGCGGAGGCCCCGTCCTCCTGATCAGAGTTAGACGGGGTTTCGCTGGGTGTCCGCGAAGTCCCCACACGGGTTCCCCACCAGTCTCGGTATCGGGGCCGTGCCACTGCCCGAGGGCCCATGTGCATGGGCGAGAAATGATAGATACCCTTTACTCGCGGTGTACCCGCAGGGCGTGTTGGCCGAACAGCATGCTGAATGACCTGCATGAGCTTGCGTTCATTGAGATGACGACATTCGCGAATCGACAAGATATTGACGTTAAAGCGATCCGTCAAAATGATATCGGCCACCAGATCAGCTGGCACCGACACTCCGTCCAAGATGAGAGTGCGCACATCTTGCAGTATACCTCTGCGCTCAAGACTTGTAAAAATACGCTTCAATGGGGCGGAGTAGATTTCGTCCTCTGTTTGGGAGTCGTTCTCCGCTTGTGTTATTGTAGGAAGTTCGGCGCCCCGGCAGCGGGACAGATCTAGATGTCGAAATACATATGGCGTCCGAGTGATGACGGTGTGTAGGCAGCGTGAAGTTGAGCTCAACGTCATCAACGAGGAGACTGATAGATATGGTGCCATCTGGTCGAGGATCAAGCTATTGCTCAGGATATCCTCTAGTCCCGTTCGGTGAGGGGGCGTGGGTGCTATAGATTGCACCTTGGATACCACCCGTTCGGGTAGTTCGCGCACGACGGGCACCAGGCCGAGTTCCTTCAGCGTCAAGCGGCGAGACCCGTAAAAATCGGGGGCGCGGCCTATAAGGTCCTGTCTGTAAGCAGTCATCGCGCCTACGGCGATATCATCACCCCGGAATCCAAAGGGTGAGGCATTAGGTTGGATATCCCGGAGGGCAGCGCGGGCTTTGACCAGCTCACTTTCCAGGAGATTGATTGTGGATTGTAGAACGGCAGGCATGGCTTCAGTTCTCTTAGGGTCAATGGCAAAGGCTATAGAAGACCAGAGTTCGGACATAGTCCGGTAGATTGATAGTGCCAGAGAATGGAAATTCGAAGTTAAAAGTTGGGAAAGTATAGAGAAGGTGGGGGAGAAGGGAAATGAAATAGTTTAAATGAACAGGGGAATCGGATAAATACAATTGAAATTGTAAATTGTCTGATCATTCCTGAGTCAGATATTTAAAAAAGGAAAAAGGAAAAAGGAAAAAGAAAAAAGAAAAAAGAAAAAAAAAGGGACAAGTACGGAGTACATTACAGAGTACAGATATAAAGAGTATAGAACCAATGGAGTGGAGTTGTGGGGACTCTGGGAAGATTCCATAGAATTTTTGTATACAACATACATACGGAGTACCTAGTTAACTAGTTATAGTCTAATTTGATTGAGTAAATGGGAAATAAGATAACACTTGGGCTTGGAACCAAACCGTAAATGGACTCTCGGTCAAAAAAAGTAAATGACACCAAATTCAGCTTGTACTCCGTACTCCGTACTCCTTATGTATATAACATGGGATATGTACATAGTACAATAGTACAATAGTACAATCTCATTTAATCTCCCTTAAATCTATATATCCATATTATATCATGATTTTCAACTCTAAATCTTCTACCATCATGTCTTGGCTACGCAAGGGAGACAAGAAGTACAAGTTACCTTGGAAATACTTGGAAATGCCAGATAACTTCCCCAAAGTATGGGGTTGAACCTAAGTGGATCAGGTACCTCCACAGTCCCAAGTACATTGGCGCTAGTCCAGGGACGTTGGGAAATGATCCGCTGGTCACGCGCAAGTCCGCGTCAGTCTAAACCGGCAAGGGGAGAAATGTGCGTCCAATGTTAATAATCGATATTATCCGATATATTCTACTCCTACTCCTACTCCTACTACTCCGTACTCTTAAAACATTCACACCTGGGCAACTCTTCATTCAACGTATACATCTCTATATTGATACATTCCCAGTCCAGGTATAGTCTACTCCGTACATTATTGGAGATCCTTTTGGGGGGTTTTTTTTAAACCCCCGCCAAGACAATAGTTAAGAGATCCCTGAATTCCGCGCCAAGGCCAATCAATGGAGACATCTCCGATCTACACGGTCCGCAACATTATGCCAAGCCTTCACTCGAGGAGCTGTTTTGTAAATATGTACCACCTACTCCGTACTAGTACGAAGTAAGCAACTGCATTTGATGTGGCATTTGAGATAAGCTGAAGCTGCCAAGACCTGTGATGCAGATTCTCATTTTTCTTGGTCAATTGAGAGAAAAAACCCCCCCCCCCCCAAAAAAGACAATCAGGTTACGTAGATCTACTTTTTGGGTCTCTTTACACGTCAGACCAATCCCAGATCCAGTATAAGATAGATGGCTGATCTACTACATGTATGTGGACGGAGAGTATGCACCGAGGCCAGGCAGTCGCCCCAAAGAGGTTGCCAAGGAATAGTTACACCCCCTACACATCACCCAAAATGCGTTGGATCCAGACACGTCGCACAACTATGCATTCACTTGGGGTGAGAATTATCAGGGTAGGATTAGAACTAGTGATACAATGTCGTCGATCGTTCCCCAAGCCCCAGGGATCCACCCCCCGCTTTCGAGAGGCCTCTACTTCCACAGCTTCGACACGGCCACCTCCTTGTCATCGTGCTTGTTGAGAATCTTGGCAGTGGCCAGATCAAAGTCTTCTTGTGTGACATGAACCCGACGCTCGCGGAGTGCATACATGCCTGCCTCCGTGCAGACACCCTTCAGCTCGGCTCCAGAGCACCCGTTCATCTTCTCGGCAATCTTGGTCAAGTTGATCCCACGGGTCAGGTTCATCGACCGAGAGTGGATCCGCAAGATGTCGGCACGAGCTTCGACACTACAGAAGAAAAGTAAAGTTAACATCGTACCCAAGAAAAAAAAAGAAGAACAAGAACAAGAAGAATCACTAGGGGCAAAGGGAGTGGACTGACGATGGAGGGGGAATTCGATCTTTCGGTCAATTCGCCCAGGCCGAAGTAGGGCCGGGTCCAGAATATCCAGTCGATTTGTCGCCATGATAACCTTAATGTTCTTCGTTGGCTCGAAGCCGTCCAACTGGTTCAACAACTCCAGCATGGTACGTTGCACCTCCGAGTCACCACCTCCTGATGAATCTATCCGGCTTGATCCAATACTGTCAATCTCATCCATGAAGATGATACTTGGTGCGTGCTCTCGTGCCATGACGAAAAGCTCACGCACCATCCGACTACCCTCACCGATGTATTTCTGCACCAGTTCTGAACCACTCACCCGGATGAATCGACAGTCGGTATGGTGAGCGGCTGCTCGAGCAAGCAGGGTCTTGCCAGTTCCGGGTGGGCCGTAAAGCAAGACACCCTTCGGCTGTGCAATACCCAGAGATTCAAACAGCTCGGGGTGCTTAAGGCCAAGCTCGATCACTTCCTTGATTTCCTTGATTTGTTGGTCTAGACCACCAATCATGTCGTAAGTGCTGTCGGGGACCTTCTCGACCATCATGAGTGCAACCAGAGGATCGACCGAGGACGGCAACATCTTCTCCAACTTGTAAGAGTCAGACAGGAGAGCAACTCGCTTTCCCACAACGAGTTTGCTAATGTCCACACCATCGGAGATATCCACCACTGCGACCAAGGAAACCATAGCGTTAACATGAGCCCGGTCATCAAAAGCCAAGACGATTGGAATGAACGAAGCCTACCGTATTTTCCTTCTGGGTGTACCTTCACCAGAACCTTCTTGGTGCTCATCACCTTCACCACCTCGCCAACGTAGGAGCCGGGTTGTTGCAACAAGCCAAGCTCTTCGCGCAGTAGACGGACCCTCGAGTTGTAGTCATTGCGCTGCGCTTCTAATCGTCGTAGAACGGCCTGACCTTGAATAATCTCGAGCTTCATGCCCTCGATTTTATTGCGATAGTAGTTGTCCAGAGCCATGATGGCGAATGGGGTGATGACGCTATGGAGGCTCAAGGGCTGTCTGTCTTCCACAGAACACAGATGCAGTAAAGGGCAAAAAAAAAGACTTGATCTTTCTGCTCCGAAGATGGTATATCGAGAATTTGTCGGGGGAGGGATGTAACTCGGGAGCAGAAACGGAGAAGTTGAAGCTGGGGTTTGGCGAGCAGAGTAGTTCCAGCTGTACGTGAAGCTCAGGTCCGGTGCCCGCCCGTCTAGTTGAGCTGACTAAGAAACAATAATTCTGGCCTAAAATACTAGGCTACTTAATTAAAGCAAACCAGTCAAACATCTGTCTTTGTTTCCATGGATGAGACTTCGGGAGCTCCCCACCCAATGAGTCAGCTGTGGATTTTGATTGGTCTGCCTGGAGCTGCCCAGGTGGGCTGATGATCCGGTCATCTGCAATGCGCGAAAGTACGGGACAAAAGGCAACGGTCAAAGAGCCATTTCTCCCCTTTGACATACTCTTTTCCACGAGTTTCGTCCTACATGGACCTGCAATGATCTATATGCATCTCAACTAATGAAACTTTCATTGACATTTTCGATATCTGTGTTTCACCTAGATCTATTTGGTTCAATAATGTCCCTGGGAACTTCCGTCTTATCGCTTTGACTTTTTTTTCCCTCTCTTTCTTTGGGGACAACAAAAACAGCATAAAAGAGAGAGGAGACCCCGTGCCTTTGAGATTCTATCTCTTCCTCGTTTCTTCTACTTCCAAGGTTCACTGTCTGCTTGTCAAATCACTGGGTCATGGCTGGTGATAAAGGAAACCCTGACTCTCCCGAGTCCACGCAGCCATCTGCGGTTTCGGGAAGGGAAACACCGACTTCTGGACAAGTACCTCCAATCGGATCATCTACATCTGCGCGGAGAACATACGGTAAGCTTGCCTTTGGTGTAACCTACGACAATGACGGCTTGGGCTGACCCAAAATTGCAGGTACACTCGATACACCTTCCCTCGAAGCGACCAATCCCGAACTCCGTGATGATGTCCAAGAGGAGAGTTCGAATCGCGCATTTACGACCCAATCGTCCGCTGTTCCTGATAAGCCCCGAAAGCCCTCGGTATCGCGTCGCATGTCTTCCAAGCGTCAAATCCCCCACAAGGGGCGAGGGTTCTCGACAGACGATGATGTCAATGAAGTCAAGCAATATATGACAATGAAGCAAGGCGTGAACACGCAACAATCTCCTAGGATTCGTCCACTGCGAACGCAAAGCTCGACATTGAGACGACGTCCCAGCACTCGTCCCAGAACCTTGGCCAGAGCCGATTCGGAGGGTTACAATGCAAACGAAACAGGCTTGCCTGAACCGGGTCTGGATATTGAAGAAGCCTTCCCTTCTTCGAAACAGGCCGGACATGGCAGCGGAGAGGAGAGTGAGAACGACGAGGAGGATAGCGTGGAAGACGATGAAGACGCAGCCAGTGATGCTGAGAGCTTCACACTTAAAGACCGTCAACAGGCCATCAACGAAACACATCCGTTTGGTATTAGGATCTGGAAGCCTGCGCTGTACAAGAAGAGCCGCTCTGTAGAGAAGACGGCTGAGGGTGATATTCACTCATCCCCGGGAGGTTATGTCAGTCCCATGCTCTTTTTGACGAACCTACTATGGTCCTTGTTCTTTGGATGGTGGCTTGCCCTTTTTGCTCTCTTGGCCGCAGTTGCATGCTTTTTCTTTTCCTACTCATCGAGTGCTGTGGCATACGGAAGAGTATTTTCAGGTCTTTCACGATATCTGTTATACCCGTTCGGATCATATGTTCTTTTGGAGACTGATGAGAATTATGCCGAAGAAGACGAGGGCGAGGGACGCAGTATCAGCGAATATGAGCAATGGCAAAATGGCGACCTGGAACATGGTCGTCTTTTCTTCGGACCTCGCAGAGATCGGTCCCTGGTTGGTAGACGAAGGAACAGTGTTGATTCAGCCGGTGAGCAAGACAGCCTGCTCGGGCGGCCCCAGCGTGGACAACGCGAAGACTCTTCTCACCTAGCTCAATCCAAGCGTCGCCTTTTTGGGCGGGGCGAATGGACCTTGGGTCGTGTCGTGTTCTTCGTGTTCTTCTACTTCTTAGTCGGCCCGCTGATGCTTATGGTATCGCTCATCTGCTGGCTCTTGGTGTTTTGGATTCCCATGGGCCGTGTAACGATTACACTAGTGAGCCATTTACGCAGACATCCTCTAGCACTGTCCTTCCATTCCGATTCCAGATATGCGAGATCGACCACAACCACATCTTCGTCTTCCATCCTTCTTTGCACCTACAGAGCTGCGGGAACGAGATACTGGAAGTACACTCTCGATGGAACGAACATCTTCCTGATCAACCTTCTTGGTGTGGTTGTGTTTGTGATTTTCGACTATCATGTTTTGGGCAAATTCTTGGGCTTGCAGAACTGGCTCACACATCCGGCCTTGATCTTCCCTCTCGCTCTGCTCTCCATCATTCCTCTAGCCTATTTCATTGGGCAAGCCGTTGCCTCGATCTCCGCTCAATCTTCTATGGGCTTGGGTGCTGCCATCAATGCTTTCTTCTCAACCATCGTAGAAGTATACCTCTACTGTGTCGCTTTAACTGAGGGGAAGGCTCAGCTTGTCGAGGGAAGCATCATCGGTAGTATCTTTGTCGGCATTCTGTTTCTCCCTGGCTTGTCCATGTGCTTCGGTGCACTCAAACGCAAGACCCAACGGTTCAATGTAAAATCAGCCGGTGTGACCTCGACAATGTTGTTGTTTGCGGTGATTGCTGCTTTTGGTCCCACTCTCTTCTATCAGGTTTATGGCAGTGTAAGTTTCACCCTTTCTTCGCAAACGAATACAAACTGACTGGTGAATATAGCATGAGCTGAACTGCCACTCGTGTGTCAGTTCCCTCGATCCGGAGACTCGCGATTGCCGTCGCTGTTATTTCTCACAAACAGCGGCTGTCGATGACCAGTTCTTCCAAACGGCGGTACAGCCATATGCATGGATCGCCGCTGTTTTCTTGTTCCTTTCATACGGCATCGGCCTATGGTTTACTCTTAGGACCCATGCTGCTCTCATCTGGGCATCGGAGATGGAAGAAAAGAAGAATTCCCAAGCCCATGCCACCCAATCTGCCCAAGATTCATTCTACGAACCGCGGCACCTGCTGTTCCCAAATGGCCAACCCGAGGCCTCCGGTGCCGCTTCTGGGTCCAAAGATTCGATCCGCGAATCTCAGCTTTATAAGCGAATTCTAGGCCAGTCATTGAAGCATTTTGGCTTGGAAGACAATGGCTCGGACAATTGGGAAGGTGTTGGAAGTGAATCTACCGCAGACTTCAGAAGCAACTTCCCACACTTGGTGCCCCCCAATTCTAGTGGTGAGGATGGTACCCCCGTGCCAAAGTCTATCCATAGTATGGCCAAAGAAGACAACGAGCGTTTGGTACGTCAATTCACAGAAGTGGCTGCAACAGCAGCAGCAGTGGCTGCTCGGGATGCGGCTCGAAGTCGCAAGTCCAATGTCCAACACCATCAAGCTTCCGTTCGTCAAGCTAGCCGCCCTGCTCCAGAGCGATCACGAAATACCGCTGGAGAAGAGCTTGAAGATCTTGGGTTGAGTGTGGAACCCACTCATGCTAGCGGAGGACATGATGCACCCAATTGGAGCAAAGTTAAAAGCTCAGTCATTCTCCTTGGGGCAACAGTCCTCTATGCGGTGATTGCTGAGATTCTTGTCAACACGGTTGATGTTGTTCTAGAAAGCGTGGATATTGATGAGAAATTCCTCGGTATTACTCTTTTCGCGTTGGTGCCAAACACGACGGAGTTCCTGGTACGTTGGTTATGAAAGGCTTTATCTGAGGCCGTTTTGCATTTTATATTGTTTAACTAACACACCCAATAGAACGCCATCTCATTCGCCATGAACGGCAACATTGCATTGTCTATGGAAATCGGATCTGCCTACGCACTGCAGGTTTGTCTATTACAGATTCCCGCTGTAGTATTCTTCAGCGCTTTCTATGGCCGCTCGCTGGACCCGTCCGAGCTTGCCAGCCACTCATTCAAGTAAGATATCTTTTTTGTTCATTCTATCTCCAATCAAAATACTATGACTAACAAACTATTTCAAACAGCCTGATATTCCCCCAGTGGGATATGATTACCGTTATCCTGTGCGTCTTCCTTCTCTCGCATGTATATGGCGAAGGAAAGAGCAACTATTTCAAGGGATCCATCCTTGTACTTACCTACCTCGTCGTTGTGCTTGGCTTCCATATGTCGGGGTATGTGAACATGGACAGCATGGGCGTGGATCGCTTTGATACCCTGGCCATAGGTGGTGCCAGTAGTTCTGACAAGTTCTACACTGTCGGCCGAACAAGAGGCGGAGCGGCCTACTAGACAAAGTGCACATATTGACTGGTAATAGTGGCTTTTTCGGCACAAGCCATTCGTTGACTTGTCTGAATTAATGTTGCATAGCGAGCTTTTGCTTTTCGGAATTTTGTTTATATGCTTGGACGTTTACAGTGTGACTTATTTTCTTGGCTTTCCTGATGACCTGGGCTCTATAGCTCAATGCATTAGGCATGAGCATGATTTCGCAGTAATTATGAGTTTGAAATTGTTATCCGAGCTTCATTCCTCGTACTTTTTATTATGCGGTAATGCGGTAATGACTGATGCCAAATATGCCCGAACAAGATAATATATAGATGGTGACCCAACATTCCAGCACCCATATCCTTTTTTCAAAAAAAAAATTTGGTTAATTGAAGAAAAGAAGAATCGTCGTGATCATCATATCAAATATTAGGTGGACTTGGACTTCCAGGCCCCCACAGCGTCATCCACCATTCCACGGTATTTCTGTTGCTTGAAGCACTGTTCCAGAAAGACCTCGTACTTAACACCAAGTAGGGCTTTCTCGTTCTTATCTTCTGTCGGCAACACCTTCTTGCCAGGCTTGCTCATCCGATCCATGATATCCCACAGATCTTCGGTTTTACCCTGGGAATCAGCGCTGGCAGCCTTGGCGCCGAGCATAGCAGCACCGTGGCATACTGCAGCATGAATGTACCGAGGAATCAACACAGGCATGTCGCAGGCAGATGAAACGAGATTGACCAGGATGTCATTCTGGCATTGGGAGCCCGACATGAACACCGAGGTGATGCGGTGGCCTGCCTTGTTCATTGTCTCTACAATCTGCTTGGTTTGTAGCGCAATGAACTCCATGGTGGCGTAGTAGTAAATGGCAAGACCATCCACAGATTTGTCACTAGTTAGGCCAAAGATGGATCCAGTCATGTTGGGATCAGCAATGGGAGAGCGGTTGCCCCATAGATCACCATAGAAAAAAAAGTGGCGCCCGAGATAAGATACACATGGGGCTCCTTGGCCATGTGCCATCTCTTTGAGATGCTCGTTCAGATATTCGTAGATGTTGGCATGGTACGACTCGGCAATCGAAGTAGCCTGGTTGAATGCCGGGTGGGTCTCGATTACATGCTTGAGCAATTCCCCTGTAGCAGATTGCCCGCCCTCGGCCATCCAGTATCCGGGGAGGATGGTATCCCGATATGGACCCCAGACACCATCAACAAAAACCGGGTCTGGTGACATGGCAAGGTGACAGGTCGAGGTTCCCGCGACAGCCGCGAGACGAGAGAAGGCCTCTGATCTATCAAGTTTGGGGACATCTGCGCTAGATTGACCTGCGCCCAGATCGACCTTGGATCCAACGGTACCGATCCAGCCAGCGTAGGCGTCGATCACACCACTGCCAATGGCAATACCAACCGGCAGGCCTAGCTCGGCTGCAGCCTTATCGCAGAGCGTGCCAACCAATTCACCAGCACTCAAATAATCACCATTCTGTGTGGCACCAAAGGTCAGTCTACTGGGTCATTGTCAATTAGGGAAAGGCTCACCACCCCGTCGACTCCGCCCATGCGCTTGAAGTTATCTTCGGTCAGGTCACCCAGACCAATGTCCTGCAAGAAATCTTCTTGCCATCCCTTGACGCTCCCATCGACACCAACAGGCACGTATCCTTGCTTACAGACCACGCTGCAGAAGCTTCGCTTTTCGTTGCCCGTAGCAATGTGCGTAAGGGCATCCCCCAGATCATAGAACTTGCATTTGTCAAAGAGCTCCTTGGGCATGTGGTTTTTGAGCCAAAGAACCTTGGGGATCTCCATCTCAATGGACATCTTTCCGCCGACATAGCGGAGCAAGTTGTGGTTGGTAGCATTAATTTTCGCGGCTTCCTCAACCGGACGGTGATCCAGCCACAAGATCACGTTGCGGTCCGAATCGAAGTTCGGGCCCGTTACAGAGATCGGCTCGTCGGTATCATTGGAGAAAACCGACAGGGAGCAGGTGGCATCAAACCCAATACCTCGGACCGTGTCAGGGTTGATATTGTGCTGGCTAATAGCGCGCTGAACGGCGACACAAATGCAATGCCAGATATCGGAGGTAGATTGTTCCTAGAGGCTAGGTAAGACTGATTTGGCACACAAATTTCTTGCAGATTTACCCACATAGTAACCGTGTTCTGGTTGCCAAAGACCGATGTTTTCTGATGCCAACCCCACAATATCACCTTTGGCGTCAATGATGCAGGCACGGGCACTACCAGTTCCGACATCAATGCCAATATAGTGGTCGAGATGAACTGCCAGATCCTCCCGAGGGTCACTGGATGCTTTCCGGGAGGTCTGGTGGGAGGCACGACGGTAGGGAAGTGAGGCCATGTTGCCGTGGGGGGGGAGCTCTTTTACTTTTCGAATTGACAGCTGTGGAGCTATAGATTGCTACTGGACCGTATATTAGCGCGACGTAAAACCACCGAATATAGGCTGGTTGAAGCAGACTTACTGTTAATATCCGTATATATTGAGATTGAGAGATGTATTCCAGAGAATTGAAAGTGAAACTCTGCGATATAAAGGAGAATAAAGGTATGACAACATTTTGCCCCAGCCCTGACGGAGCAGTGCTAGCCGGTACCTTCGGGGCACACCTTGGGGGGTACTTTACGGATACTTGGTGTCTCAGTCATTTCAGTGTGTAAGTTGAGGTACTTTTTATGTACCATACAAGGGGTAAGTAAAGTACAATGTATAGATGATGTTGTTTTTTGTTTTTACACGAATATGTATATTAATATATATCCAGTATATTCAATTGGTCTTTTTTTTAATTTCAAATATAATAACCAGTATCATAATTAATATCATAATATATAATATCATAAGACAAATACATATATAAGTACAAGTACAGAGTTAACGTTACTTACATGTATGTAATCGTGTGGGAGCTCGGACCAATTTTCTTCTACACCCGTTGACATTGACATGTCAGCTTGTCTCCTCACTATAATTATCATCTTCGCCATGCGGTTCCTACCCACCATTCTCGGTACTGTCTCACTCCTAATCTCTGTCGCCAATGCCTCCCTCTCGACCGACATCCTATATTGGCCCTTGGGTTCGCCACAACCGTCCGTCCTCGCGCGCGTTTCCTACGACCCAGCCTCATTGAAATCGGACGTGTTCTCATATCACCCCCCAAAGGATGACCAGAGCGATAGTCTAGTGCGTGTTGGCCTCTACACTTCAACCCTCACAAACAAAAAGCAATGGGTCGGCAGTCTCGTGTCGTTGTCGTCTTTAACGGCCGGTGAACAACCAACATTTCGCCTTCACCTCGGTCCAGCCAACGAAGTCTACACTGTCTCCCTGTCTGCATCGTCCACTAATATTCAGGGCTCAACTGGCCCTCGAATTGATCTCGTCTCAAATGAATCCGGGACACAGCCTCACCTGAACAGGCCAGTGGTTGTTGGGCCCGATGGTCAAAACCCAGAGCAACCCGAAGAAAAGTCTCTTTTCCAGAAGTAGGTTTTGGATAGGTGTGGGTGTGTGTCATTTCTTTCGTGTGCTAATTGATAATCTAGGTACTGGTGGGTTCTTCTGATCATCACTTTCATCACCATGTCCGGAGGTGGCGGAGAATGAATGACATTGATCTTCGATTTTTCATTATATTACCTATATCGAAATAATACTTGGGTTGGAACTATGCTTTGCGGTTACTCCCTTGAAGATGCCAGGTGTATTTGCGGGGACATACCATGCTAACTAGGAGTCCATCCAAGGCATGGACCTATCCAGCTAGTCTGCTTTACAACCACTTTCAGCTGGAAACAAGTCTAGGAATTGGTATATTTCTTGTATATAGTACCCGTAGTTGGCGTACCTGCAGGAATGTATATATGTATTATGTAGTGTATAGTGTATAGTGAAGTATACAAAATATATATAGCGACAAGGCGGAGAGCAACGTCAAAACATCGCCCTGGACAGAAGTATGAACATGTGGACTCTGTAAATTGGCAAACACAAAGCTGAACCCGCTGAAACCGCTGCCACCTTTATAAATAAAATAAAATATTTTGTTGTCTTTCCCCAACTTAACCACTTCCTCTCTTTCTGCCTGGTCCCATCACAAATCCAGCGCTGCTACCTAGACCCACGAGGCAGCAAAAAGTCTGTGCACCTGGCCTTCACAAAGTTCTATAAATCTATGCTAAACCCCCATATTAGATCTGGCACAGATTACCACGAAGATGCTACTTCAACTTCCCACAGAGCTGATACAGCTAGTTCTTCGGAACTGCGACACACCAACCTACTTCCAGGCAGCCTTTTCAAGCCGCAGGCTTTATGAGATCGCTTCCAGCACCCGAGAAGTCATCATTCATCAACTACATAATACTCCTGGTTGGAACGACGCCATTGATGCCCATCATACTAGGCATCTGTTTGGTGAGTTAATGAGACGGTCTTACGAACAATTAGATGGCGCAGAACATTACGCCAATCCCACCTATGAGTATCAAGATAGAGTGATTGACTACCATGCATCGACAATTGAGGCATCAGAAGATGGCACTCGAGTACTGCTCGTCTTCAAAGGCCACAGTACTGTCCACCTGGTTGACATGAGCGATGGAGATCGAACTGAAGTCCAATTGAAATCCCCAGCACAGAATATTGGGGAGGTCGAGATCATCCAGACTGCCTTTGATGGAAACGGCGGAGTCTACGTGTTGCACCGATTCAAACCATTTTTAGACCAAGAGCTGGATACAGACCATCCATTTGTCAAACACGCTCTGGAGTCTCGCCTCAACGGGAGTATTCACCTGGCCCACCATCACTTGAATCCCCGGGCAAACATCATTCGAATGTATGACTTCCCCGAATGCCGAGATTATAGGCCACTGGCTTTGTCCGTTGCCAACGGCAAATTTGCAATATCATGGCAAAACACGCTCGACCCCTTTGATCATGAAGTCGTTCTTTATACCCGGCTCTACGACGACGAGGATGACGAGGATAAAGATGATTTGAGCGAAGGCGTTATGGAAGGAATTGATGGAGACAACCCCTGTAACATTATTCGTTCGTTTCGTCATTTTGTCATATTGGAACTGGTTTCTGACATTTCTAGGTGCCGCTTTTGAGGCTTACGTTTTGACCAGCTCCAACGATCAAGACCCAGATGTCCGCTCTTCTCGAAGAATAGGCCCTGCGATGAGGTTGGCATTCAATGATCGAGGCTTTCAGTTGCTCTACCATTACCGAGCTCAAAACATCTACGGTGCCTTTCAGAGACTTGATCGCCTTCCTGGCCGCCCAGACGAACCAAAGCCGCATGTTAATAAGAATGCCTGCACCGTGCAGTTTTCGCCTTCCCTATCGCTTCAATTCTCAATTGGAATACCATTTTTCGGTACCCATGAGCTCGGCGATATAACTCAGGGAGAACAGTGTCATTGGCAGTACCTCGCCTTCGGAATTGCCACCCATCGAGTGGAAAAATGGACTGTGGCATGTCTCCTGAAATCTGAATCATATACTGGTCCGCAGTGTACCCATGTTTTGAATCTCGACCGCGGAAGGCGTTTCGACAACTGGCAGATCATGGCACAACTTGGGGGATTCCGAGAAGTAACAACTTCGCATGGATCTCCAGTGGCAACTTCGCGTCGTGGAACTCGTGTTGCGGTCGCTAACTGGAAAACTCTCTATGTCTGGGCATTGAATCCGTCGGATTTGATAGAAGACAATGGCACCGGATTTTATCCATTATCGTGGGAATCCTCTACAGGTGCCATCGAGTTGCGACCAGTCATCCTCCAATTAGAGGCCGTTTGCTCTCAATTGCATTTCACTGAAAAGGAAGACGAGCTGGTCGCGATTACTGATCGTGGAGTGATGTTCCTGAACATCGGTTATAGTGGAAATTGCAAACAGCCCGTTAAGAGCCAGGGACATGACAATAGTATGTAACAAATCCGACGAGGAGCTTGGAACATCTGAACTTTTACCAAACTCCTGTTACTCAGAGTGTGACGAAAGTCATGAGGTTGGCTGCTGAATAGCAAAGACGCATCTGCGGTTATGAGCCTTCTCCAAAGCAGTGGATTATAACCGAACGAAGTTATTTCTTGAATAACATCAGACCAGGACGCTACCATTGTCTCATGCAAGACTACACAATAAGACCCGAGAAAATTAGCTGTGTCCATTTTTCCCTATCCCCAAAGCAAACCGAAACACCAGAAAATGCAGAACCACTAGCTGTATGACATTGTACATAGATCAAAAGAAAACCATGGCCCTGAGAATAATGCAAAGCCAGAAAGGGGTATCCCAGGGTCGTCATCATAGCAAGAGAAAGAAAAGAAAAGAAAAGAAAAGAACGGAGTAGTCCAAGGACGTGTTCTAGTTCATCTCAGAAGCGAGCCATTCGAGCACGCTCTCATAGCAGAGTGCATATTGACTCAGGTTCTGTACCATGCTCGGTCTTTGTCTCCGGAAATCCTCAACCGTCTTCGCAATTAGGTCAAGATTGAAATCCCCCATCCACTCGGAAGATCCGCTGGGGTTTTGATACAGGCCTCCACCACCGGCAGCCTGCGCACGTTGCCGTTTCAACATGTCCAAGACACTATCAACAGTGCAGAAGGTCCCGGTACGCCCGCAGCCAGCACTGCAATGCACTAGTACTGGCCGCTGACCCTTCGGTTCTGCTTGCTGGCTACTAAAGCTGGGGTTGCTGGTGGCACGAATGACCTTGTTACATTGTTCAATCAAATGGAGAAGATGAGTAGGCTGTGACGTTGTCCCGAAATCGGGCCAGTAAGGATATTGGAGCTGGGTGATATCCCGAAGCGGCTCGAAGGGGAATGACGTATGGCAGATACTGAAGTTTCGCACGGTGATGACTGGATTTTCGTTTGTGCCATCAGGTTGTTCGGTCGATGCCTTAGGACTGCCAACCGTGGGATCGGTAGGTCCGGCCTTGGATTCGATATAGATGTGCTTTTCCGAATAGGCCTTTACCTCGAATGGTCCATATTTTCCAGATTCCCAGTATCGGTGGCATTTCACCTGTCCTCGCTCAACCTCTGCAGTGAGAGAAACAAGAAGTCTAACGTCTTGCTCCCACACCACACGCCAAAAGTCCTACATATTGTGAGTAACATAATAACAAGCATTGCGAGGGGCTACCACTCACATCAAAGGTATCAGGAACGGGAGCCTGAGTGGCAATGTATTTCCGATTGGTAAGTTCAGCGGAAATATGATTCGCATTCACATAATCACAGGCCCCAGATGGAATTCCCTCAAGTCGGACACGGGAATGATCGAATGGGTAAATATCATTGTAACGATTCTTCGTGCCTTTTTCTATCCCCGCAACGCGGTATTTCTTGGGGGCACCATTGGTCTCAGCCGAAGGTCCCTCGTATGTTAAAGCCTGTTTCATGCGTTCCAGTTCTGTTTTCTCCAAAGCCAGGAACTTGTTCGAGACAATCTGCCCTTGGTCCTTGGTATCGGAAGCGCCCCGCAACCAGGAAGGGAGTTGCTGTCGCTTCGCTTCGGTCAATTGATCGGGCTGTTTCAGAGGAATTTGTCCCACGCCTCCGAGGAGATCCATGTTCTGTCGAATATTTCCAAAGAATGGATTGACGGCAGATGATGATTCTGGTAGGGCACAACCACCCACGACAGGAGCAACAGATTGCAGATTGATTCTCATGGGAGAGGGACGTTTAGAGGGTGGTCCAGTCGTTTGCGTTTGTGGCTGCTGAATCAAATTTGGAAACTGACCCGAGAACCCTCGAAATCCGTGTTGTAAGATCAACCCATCTCCCTTCCAGTCTTCGGCTTGGAATTTATTGAGAAGGTTCAGAAGGGGTGCTGCATCCTTCAAATCCGCGGTGGCAGAATCGTACACAATGATCACGTCACACTTTCTCCAACGAGCGAAATTATGTTTGTCGGCGTCGTCCGTGAAAGTACCCTCTAATTTCTGAGTATCAAATGATCGACGCTTGAGTAGGGTGGTGGGGATGCATAAATTGAGTGATCCTTTGATATTGGCCTGTCTGAAATGAGCAAATGGGCGAACATCAAATAGCATGGTGTTTGACTGAGATGATTCAAGAAGTTCGGCGCAGCGTTCGGCTGATACCCAGGGAAATGAAGCGGAAATGGCCCCTGAAGAAGCAATGTCAGTACCTTATATAATATAATTTGTGGAAGATAGACAGTGGAACAAATCAGGAGTTATAGGATCAAAGATGGAGAAAGAAGAAAACAAAAGAAAACAAATCCAAGAGTGGTCATACCTTGTGGAGTGGGCGCTGAGTTCTTGCCAGCCGGAAGCCTCAGTTCGCTGGGTTGTGCAAATGAAAAACTTCCCGGATGTGAAGGTGAGGATTTTGACCATGAAGTCATCTGGGGAGAGGAAGATCCATGCAATGCTGATTCTCGACGAAAGCGGCTGGTTTCAGGCTCGGTCTTCAATAGATTCTTCAATCCCGCTGATACTGATTCTTGGGAAAACACGGGTAATTTTGGACTCGGCACAGGTTGTGGATGGGGTAATGTGCCCCAATTCTTTTGCATAGATAGCCCTGGGTTGGAAGTCTGTTGATTGGGGCTTTGCACAGCCATGCCAAAATAATTGGGACTTGATCTTTCTGTAAAAGCCGCGCTCGACATCATGCCCGTGGTTGATGGGGACATGGTAGACTGGAAGGACTGTGTGACACCACCATCATGATGCCCACCTTGAGCACTTCGTACCCAAGGCGAGGAAGGTGAGCGTCCTGGGCCTGTCATGGCAGGCAGGTTGGCTTCCACAACTCCAGTTCCTGGTCTGTCGAAACACGGTCAGTTCAAATCTTCCCTGGCAATGATACCCGCCGTTGGGTATCAGACAATTACAAGCAGCTTCTCAAGGGTCAAACTGACAAGTGCTCCTCAGCTCTCACGGACCAGATATCAGGGTCTTCGAAGACCGAGGACGGTGGCAGAATCACTGGTCATAAATGGCATCCAATACACAAAGGTGAAGCCGATGTGTCTCAAATAAGAGTGTCAAATGGAAGCCTAGGCAAAACTTCAGATGGAAGTGACCTCGAGATATACGCAACTGACGTAGCGAGAGACAAAGAGGGGCAACAAGAAGCGAATAGACCAGGGTCCAGCCAAAGAGGAAAACTGGCCAATGGAATGAAAAATGGCAAATAGTGGATGAACAGGTCTGATATCAGAGAGAGGGCGTATGTGTTATTGCATGATTAATAATCTGGCACTAGCCCTGGGAGGAGCCCTGAGTTAAGGGAAAATGGGGTGAAGAAGAAATTTGGGGGCTTCGAGAAGAAAAGGGTATGACGTTGTTGTGTGGGGGATCACGGGTTCACTTCAACTTCTGACGTAGTTGGTTTACTATAGATATATTTCTTATATATACATATACATATACATATACATAGTATATATCTATGTATATGTATATGTATATATAAGAAATATATCTATAGTATATCACAAGAAAACAATAAAGATATGTATACATGAATATACAATACATAATTAAGTACTTGTCAAACTACAGAGGTAGTCTTCAGCCGGCTGGGCCCCGGGGCTATATGTATGGCTGAGTCAGCATTGGATGATGGATGGATATACCAATATACCAATCCAATATATACATCGATGTATTCCGAATTGAATTGATGTTGAATTTGTCTTTAGGCTGGTCGATATTAACAGTGACCTCATCCCACTCCCCGGTTAGTCGCAAGTTTCCAAAAGACCCAACTGTAGAGTGGTTCCACTCATGCAGGTTTCACGTCAATATGACAAGCGAAAAGATGAGGCGACAGACTTGAGAAGGGCAGAAATATCCATGGATATCTTTTCCCAATTTCACAGTCAATCGCCCAGCATATAGGATCTGGGAAGCGGAAGTATACATTGCATGTTGTATACAACTTTCGAGAGGCTGAGAAAGTGAGCGAGACCAATTCCAATGGTTACCTAAGTAGGGATATTGGTGCATAGCATACGTTATATGCGAAGGCCAGCCAGATACTTGAGTGGATGCCCCCCTCCCTCCCCCGAATTCCCCCCTTCATCTCCACATGGTAATGTACCCCTAGCAATGAGCTCATACGCTAGGTGAGGTCATGAGGAAAACGTGTTTTCGTCGCGTTTTGAAGATGCCAGAGCACTCGGGTATTTGAATTCAAAGTATTACAGCCTTCCATCTGGTTCACCCTTGAATCGCTCTACTCGCTTCTGCTCCCATTGGTCGAGATCTTTGGCCATGAGTCTCTGTAAGTGTGCACAATAATCAGCATTCAGATCAAACGTCAGGCAAGAAAATCACGATCAATTAAACAACACATACGTAGTATTCCTCCTTTTCGTCGCCTATAATCCTCCTCCGCGGGTTGCGTTTGATTCCCTCTTCCCCATCAGGACCCTTGAGTCCGAGGTCAAATGCTTCATCTTGACTGAGCTGCTTGACTTTGCGGTCATACCGCTCATATCGCAAGGCAGCAGCAGGTGTCAGGGCAAACGACCCAGCTACAATAACGGCCATAAATGGGAGTCCGAAGAGAATGAAAGGGTGCCGAGCAAGTCGCGCCCGGTAGAACGCACCGAGCCGTTCACCGAGGGACGATGATTCTGTAGCTGCCCGACGAAAGGTTTTGGATTGGAACACAGGCATATTCGCGAATCAATCTATTGAACGCTATTATTGATTGAAGGACTGAATGGAAGGTGGAAGGTTCATCGAGTTCAATGGAAATAAAGATAAAGGAACAATAGGATTTCGGTCAATCGGTCAATAGATGATCCGGAATACCGGGTTGAATTGTTTAGACAGAGCTTCTTAAACAGCCTCTTCAATTGTTTTTTTGACATCTATTGATTCTTAATCGCCAGGCTATTTCTTTATCGATATAAAGGCAGAGCTCTGTTGAAGCTCGGTTCTTTGCTATCCGAAGCCCGAGAAAATCCACTACTTGTCGTGGTCATTCTTTGCCGTTACAGAGCAGAGCTCTCGCTTGGTGTGCGCAATCCAGTTTTCTTGCCCTTTGATCAGCATCTGTTTGCTTGATCGCCAGCTCAAAGTGAACTTATTGGAATCATAGTTTCGTTGCAATCGTACTTTAGATTCCTTCTTTTTTTCAAAGCCTTTAAACCTACCAGCCCTCCATGGCTTCCAACACCGGTTCTCTCTTCGGAGGGGGTGGCCTTGGAGCCTCGACAACCCCACAGTCGAACAGCCTCTTTGGTGCAAACAATTCGACAGCAAGTCCTTTTTCAAATTTCTCTACTACAGGTGCACAAGGCGCACAAGGCGCGCAAACATCGTCTCTGTTCGGAGGTCAATCTCAGACCCAGCAACAGCCTGCTCCAACCTCGACCTTGGGCCAGACCCAACAAGCTAGCAACCCGCAGGCCCAGGGACAACCTGCAAGTCAGTCAACACAACCTGCGTTTTTCAACAGCCTATTAGAGCGTGGGAAAAAGCGACCATTGTCATCGGTTATTCAAAACAACAACTTCGAAGATGTGCCTAGTCTCCAGTTGGGCCTGGATGACATTCGAAGGAAGGCACGAGAGCTAGGCTCCGCAGGGCAAAAGGATACCCCAAACGGCAAGAACAGCAAAGCGTGAGTTTCATTTCTACCACCTTGTCGCGCTTGTTTTGTTTTTGGCCTTGCCTAACCTTGCGATATTATCAATAGTCATTATCTTCTTGCGGCTTCCGGCATATCCCCGGGACAAGCATTGCGCGACCTCAAGTCCATGGACCCCCAGGCATCTCTAGCAGCCCCAGTGAGGGAACTCGACCACTTCGACCCAGACAACCAAAGATTTTTGCGGAATATCCAGCAACGTGGCAGACAAGTCATGATTGCAGAGGGTCTCACTAGAGCTCAGCGGGACTTCGATGCCTTTCTCGAGGAGAAGGTAGACATGGACTGGGAAGACCAACGTCAGAAAATATTCCACCACTTCGGGCTATCCCAGAAAGACGCCATTGGCGCTGGAGGACTGAAATCTACCACCAGGGGTGCCTTTGGGCGGTCAGCAAGACAGTCTAAGCAAACCGGAGCTGCTCCAGCCAACGGTCCCTCAACTGCATCCCGCAGAAGCGTATTCGGGCGTTCCGGTCTCGAGAAGTCGGTGATTGGCACACCTGGGGCCGGCTTGGCAAGCCGTCAAATATTTGAAGACCCAGCAGAGCGAAATGAAGGAACTGCGGCCCACTCACCTGATCTCAGGTTCCAACGAGAGAAGATGGGCCACTACGCCGAGAAAGTTCAACAGCTGAACCTCGCCAGGCTTCAAGGAAAATGCTATCCCGTACTCGATGAGTTTTCATACGTTGAAGTTCAAGCCGGTGGTGATGTAAGTTTCAAACCCTCCCGCAACATGGATGTTCGTGCAGCTAATCATTTTTCAGGTACCTCGGCAACTCTTCAATGCGTACCAAGCCTTGATAAGAATTGTCCACGAGAAGCCAAACATCATGAACCCATCGGAGCCTGGAGCAGTGAAGGAGCGACAGTATGCCGAAGATTACCTTGAAGAATCGTCCAAATCTCTCAAAGCAACCGAACTCAAGAAGCAAATTCTTGAAGGCTCCAGGGGTTTCCTTGAGAGCACATTCTTCGACGAAGTTGAAACCGCCATTGCCAAAAACCCCCGGGAAGCACAATTGGGAGGAATTCCAACTGTAATAAACAAGATTCGCGCCTACATCCGTCTTCAAGCCGCGAGGAAGGATCTGGCACCTGATGGCACCGAGCTCCAAATGGTGAACCAAGACTACTGCTGGATTCTCATCTTCTACCTTCTTCGATGTGGTTTCGTGACTGAGGCAGCTGAATACGTGAGTCGGGACAGCGGGTTCCGATCGTTAGATCACAAATTTGTGACCTACATGACCACCTACGCGCAGAGCAGGAGACTGCCTCGGGACTTGCAGCAAAAGATCAATGGCGAATTTCAGCAACGCTCACGGAACGCACCTGAAAATACAGTCGATCCTTACCGAATGGCCTGCTATAAGATCATTGGCCGCTGTGATCTCTCGCGTCGTCGCTTGGATGGTGTAAAGCAGACCGTCGAGGACTGGATGTGGCTACAATTCAGCCTTGCAAGGGAGGATGATCGCGCCGAAGAGGTTGCAGGTGATGTCTTCGGCCTGGAGGATATTCAGACCGACATCCAGGAGATTGGCCAAAGAGTCTTCACCAAGGGCAACGAGGGACCCGGTGGCTATGGAACTTACTTCCTACTGCAGATGTTGGGAGGCATGTTTGAGCAGGCCGTGCATTATCTTGGCACCTATGCCCCAGTCACTGCTGTTCATTTCGCCATCGCCCTGTCCTATTATGGCCTTTTGCGCGTGTCCGACTTTTACACCTCTGGTGAAGAAATTCGTGAGTTTATTCTCTGCCATGATATTATGATCTTGCTAACCTTATATGTTCACGCTTTACGCAGTCTCCTTTACAGTCAAGCAATATCCCCAGATCAATTTCGGATATCTCTTGACCCAATACACCCGAGAATTCCGCACTGGATTCGTTGAAGCTGCCATCGATTACTTCACACTAATCTGTCTCAACGCAGACCTTCCAGGTGCTCTGGGCAAGTCCCAAGCATCGGTCTGTCACGAGGCCTTGCGAGAGTTCATTCTAGAGACCAGGGACTTTGCCAAATTGCTTGGTGATATTCGGGCGGACGGTACTCGCCTCAAGGGAGCCATTGAGCAACGTCTCGATTTGATCAAATTGGTCGACCAGCAAGAATTCTTGAAGACCATTACGGTTCAAGCTGCTGCCGTGGCGGATGATAAGGGATTGATCACGGATGCCGTGCTTCTGTACCATTTGGCAGAGAACTACGACCGTGTCATTGACATCATAAACCGTGCACTGTCAGATGCGATCGCTGTTGAGCTAGGCGGCGCCATGCCGAAACTGCAGCCCCTGCGTCCAAGGGTCGACCAAAATCAAGATAGTCAGCCAGAGGCAGTGGAAGCCGGAAGCAGCCTCAGTTTGACTGCCGTGGATGATCCAGGCGTCTTGGCCAAGAACATGATCAGTCTTTACGATTCGGACATAATGTATTATGGACAAATCCGACAGGTCAACCGTGACGCTTGTGGGTTGCTGCTGCGTATGATGGAAGCAAAGACCCAAGTTGAAGCCGGCAGATGGGCGCCAGCTCTTGATGTAAGTATCTCCCACCCGTGGTTTGATTTAATGATTGAAGTACTAATGAATGTAACAGGCTATCAACGCTTTGAATATTCTCCCCTTGCAAGCACAGGGCTCCGTGTCATACATTCGAAGCACAGCCCAGGCTTTCTCGTCATTGCCACCCATCATTTCACGCAACGTCGGGCCTGTCATCATGTGGAGCATCACATGTATTGGCTATGAACGTCAAAAGCGTACCTTTGGGATGTACGACAGTGAAGTGCGCCAGGGATTGGCGGATACTTTGCTTGTCATGGCCAAGGATCTCATGGTGTTCTCGGGAATGGTCAAGTACAAATTGCCGCCACGAGTCTATGAGACTCTGGCTCGTGCTGGAGCGGATATCGGGGCATATTAGATGTGATTTGAGATTCTGAAATATTGAGATACTTTTTTTGTTGTGCTTAATTGTCTCTAATACAATCGAAGAGAATGCAATGGTCAATCTTTTTAATGATTTTTATCTTAGTTTCTAAGACCGAATCTAGTGCAATGTGTAGTTTATGTTCCCCTGGTAATACTATTGCTTTGTTTGATACTTCGATACTTGATACTTGATATTTGGTACTTGATATTTGATATTTGATATAAACTACATACTTGGGGGGTGCATAGTTATACCCGTGAACCTACCTATGCCCGGACCTTCATGCTTCCGCCCCACCAAGTTCTTCCCGAGGCTCCTTCTCCGTCACTTTGCTCTGTATATATCTGTGTCTATCTGGGGCTAACTTCACAGTGAAATGGCCATTTCATCGCCATAGCTGGGAATACGGAGCTACTGTATTCTGCCAGGCTTCCCCAGGATGGACCATGCCTCCAACGCATCCGTCTTGAGCTTAGAAGCTTCTGGCAGCGAGGCGGGATCCCCGCACAATGGAGTTTCTGTACAGGCGAAAGAGGTCTTGGGAACAGACCCAGAGATCGAACGGGCCTACGATACACGAGATGTGACGGACGAAGACCTACCCGAAACCACAACCCCAATCAATCTATCCGGTGCCCTTGATAAACAAGCATTACACAGTGACGAGAACGAGTCAACACAGCGCAGTGCGACCATCGGAGACGCTCACAGCAGCGCATCAACGAGTCAAGATGCCAAGGCTACCCCCAGCCTTTTCAACAATCCACCGAACCTAGCGCGCATACGCAAGGTCCTATTCGAGTGCAAGGACCCGATCGAAATCAGTCTCGAAGAGTTTGAAACATATTGGCCTTTTATTGATAATGTATGGGTCAAACAAAGATCAAATGCGAGCAAAGAGGGCCATTGCACCACCGACTATTACATGTGCCGTTTACGGCGTCCAACACACCGCACATCTGAAACTCGGCCCTTGCCAGAGGGCAAGCGCCCTCGCAAAAAGCGAGTCCGAGAGGGAGGCATCTGTAATTTTCAAATCAAGGTTGTCCGGTTCGAAGGCGCATATTCGACCGTCACGATCGCGAGAACGCCGGGAAGTTGCAGCATCCACTCACATGACCTCGACTACATCGACCGAGTGAAGCGGAACTCGGGATTAATGGAGTACGCGCGCAAAGAATCTGTGAAGGGATATCTTCCCTCTTCCATCTATACCAAATTTCAAGAAGAACCAGATAAGCTTGGGGAGGCTGGGGGGCGATTCTTCACGGTGACGGACGTGCGCAACATCTCCGCCAAGTGGCGTATACAAAACCCAGAGGTGAATCTGGTTGCACACGAGGGCTACGAATACCAAAAGGGTCATGGTATTGTTAAAACTCAAAGCACCGATGGGGTCAATGAGGTGTCCTCCCAAACAAAACCAACCTCGATCTCGTCAGCTTTGCCCCCGGACACACTATCATTCCCTCAATTTTCGCTAGACTTCTTACATCCTTATCTTCCCAATCACTCGGAGCGCCGGGAGTTCCCCCATGTCACATTGTCATACGCATCGTCCATGGACTCCAAAATCTCTCTTCAACCAGGAATGCAGACGGTATTGTCTGGACCGGAGGCCAAATTGATGACGCATTATCTTCGTTCCCGACACGACGCGATTCTTGTTGGAGTAGGGACTGTTCTTGCCGATAATCCAGGTCTGAACTGTCGTCTGGAAGGGGCCGGTGGATTTGGAGGCCTGGGGAGAATGTGGCAACCACGACCAGTGATCATTGATCCGATGGGCCGATGGCCTGTTCATCCCGAATGCCGAATGTTACGTACTGCCGTTGAAGGCAAAGGCAAAGCTCCATGGGTTGTGTTATCTCCAGGGGCTCAAATCAACCCCCAGACACTAGTGATGCTCAAAGGCTACGGTGGTGATTTTCTTCGCATTGTAGAATATAATCAACACTGGCGATTACGCTGGGAAGCCGTCTTTCGTGCCTTGGCATCGGAGGGTATTAAAAGTGTCATGATTGAGGGTGGTGGTACGGTCCTGAGTGAATTGTTGAATCCAGAGTATACAAGTTTCATTGACTCGATTATTGTGACGGTTGCTCCCACCTACCTTGGACGTGGTGGAGTGAATGTCAGCCCTGACTCGAAACAAGATCAGGAGGGTACACCCAATGCTGCACTGAATCCTCGAGATGTTAAATGGATGCCATTGGGACAAAATGTGATTATGTGTGGAAAGATTCGTGAAGAAACAAGTCATTGATGGTTTATTGTCTTCTATGTCTTCTATGTCTTCTATTGTCTTTTTCTATTGATAATTCTTATTCAATTTAAAAATTATATAAAATCAACAATAGAAAGAAAGAACACATTCACGCGTAATAAATGCTAATAAATGCTAATAAACGCGTCACATAAATGAAATTATATATGAATCAGCCCATTGAGAGGTGGCTGGGGAGAGAGAGAGAATGTGCTATTGTTTTGGCTTATGTTTTGGCTTGGCGTCCTCTTATTTTTTACCCTTTTACATACCTTTTCCCTTTTATTCTTTCAATCTCAGCTTCAAACATTCCCCAACCCCCCTGTTCTTTTCTCATTCTTTGCTATTTCTAATAGCCCAGTCTAAGGCAAAATGCCTCCTAAGAAGAACACATCCAAGTCTGTCGAGGCTTCGACAGAGGTGAAGAGAAGTACTCGAGTACGCAGCGCCAAACAAACTACCGTGACGAAGACCGAAAAGCCAGTGAAGGAATCTACGAAGCCTGCAAAGTCTGTTGCAAAGTCTGTTGCAAAGACAGATGCAAAGCCAGTCACAAAGACTACCAAAAAGTCCACCAAGAAGGTCACCAAGGAGCCTACTGCAACATCTACCAAGTCAGCTGAGAAGCCAACTAAAATGGCAACATCAACATCTACCAAATCAACCTCTGCCACGAAGAAACGGAAAGCCGACGAGGATGAGGAGAAGCCTCGCGAAATCAAGAGATCTCGTGTCGCGCAACCCCGTCAGCCAAAACTGAAAGCCAAGGTTGTCATCAACGAGGCCCCGAAGACCAAGCTGAATGTATTTGTCTGTGGTGAGGGTAGCTCTGGTGAGCTGGGTTTGGGCACAGCCAAGAATGTTATCGATGTGAAACGCCCACGTTTGAACAAGCTTCTGTCTGCCGAAGAGGTCGGAGTTGTACAGGTTGCTGTCGGTGGCATGCACTGTCTAGCTCTAACCCATGACAACAAGATCTTCTCCTGGGGCGTGAACGACCAGGGTGCGCTCGGAAGAGAAACCGAGTGGGACGGCGGATACAAGGACATCGAAAACGACAGCGATTCCGATTCAGACGATGAAGACAGCGGATTGAACCCCCGGGAGTCTATTCCCACTGCTATTCCTGCCACCGCTTTCCCCGAAGGCACTGTCTTCGTTGAAGTCGCCGCCGCTGATAGCGCAAGCTTTGCCCTGACCGATGATGGTCTGGTCTATGGCTGGGGCACCTTCCGAGTAAGATGGTCTGACTGCCTTGGATCACATTTATTTGACTAACAATGATTCTAGAGCAACGATGGAATCCTCGGATTCGACGCGTCTTCTCACGTTCAAACTACCCCAACTTTGATCTCGTCTCTGAAGAAAATCACACACCTGACTTGCGGAGCCAATCACGTTCTTGCCCTGAACGACCAAGGTCGCGTCTACTCGTGGGGCTCAGGACAACAGAATCAGCTCGGCCGCCGGATTGTGGAGCGCAACAGGTTGAATGGTCTTCAGCCTCGGGAGTTCGGTCTCCCTAAGAACATTGTCCACATCGGCAGTGGCTCGTACCATTCATTTGCCGTTCACACCACTGGCAATGTCTACGCCTGGGGATTGAATAGCTTCGGTGCAACGGCCCTCCGCGAGGGTGCCGGTGATGACGAGGCCGCTATCGTGCATCCCACCCTTGTCGAATCACTTTCTAACAGGAATATTTCTCAAATCTGTGGCGGTTCCCATCACTCGGTTGCCATTGCTGGCGATGGTGAATGCTTGGTTTGGGGCCGTCTCGATGGTTTCCAAAGCGGCTTGAAGATCGATACACTTGCCGATGACGCCGTTATCAAGGATGAGCGCGATCGCCCCCGTATCCTAATTGTACCTACTCCCGTTCCTGACATCAAGGCCAAGGTTGTGGCGGCTGCCTCGGATCATTCTCTCGCTATCGATGCCGATGGCCGTGCATGGTCATGGGGTTTCTCTGCTACATACCAAACCGGACAAGGTACCCAGGATGACATCGAGGTGGCTACTGTTATCGACAACACTGCTACTCGTGGAAAGAAGTTGAACTGGGCGGGTGCTGGTGGTCAGTTCTCTGTGTTTACAGAGCCTGCCAGCGTGTGAGGTCAATATGTTCAATTGACCTATGCTTTGTTGTAACAACAACTATCTCTTTTCTTTCTTCTGCCTTCTATGTGTTGTCTCGTTTCCAGAGCAGTACATGAAGAGTTGTTTCGCAATCTCCAGTTATTCTGCTCAGTTAGCATGTTATTTGAAATTAATTCCTTTTCTCCAGTGTGATCCATTGTGTTGTTCATGGTAATACTAGTTTTAGACTCATTCGGTGTCCGATTGTTCGATCCTTAGCTGAGCCATACAGGCCCTGTGGCCTAGATGATTTGATTAAACGGGATACATACGTATGGTCTGGCACGGATTAGCGGGCTTGTCCCGAGTTTGAACATGTTCCATCGCTGTCATTAAAATTTACGGTATAAGATAAGATGCCTTCACAGCTACATCCCAAGCTCCTTCATCGCTTCATACTCAGCATCATAGTCGTCGTTATCGTCATCGGGTATCCTTGAAGATGAGGCATGCATGTCCGGGGGGAAATCAGTCATTGGCTCATCCTGTTCTCGGAGAAGATCGTCCAAATCATCGTCCTCGGGCTCGGGGTAGCTGATTGTAGGCCGTGCGCTCTCGTTTGGGTCTGGAATGAACAGGTCTTGGTCGGCAGCCCCTTCCTGGTCCTGCGTAATCGCGGCTGGGTTATGATTGGAATCTGCAGGGTTCTTGGGGTCGCGATTTTCGAGCTCTTCTCGCGTAGGTCCAGAGCTATCGAAAAGTCTCGGTTTCTCCTCGTCTATCCATTCCCGTCGCATGGCTTGAATGCGTTTTGAGTGTCCCAGTTTCTCAATCATTGTCAGACCGTCTGCGAATTTTGCGCGTGGAAATAGATCATCGAGCCATAGCTGGTAAAAGTTGAGCAAGCGTGTGGCGTCCTTGAACTATAGCAAACCTGAGTCAGTTACACTAGCTATGCCGTAGGTATGTTGGATAGACAACAGAACGAACCTCATGTCCTTTCCCCTTGAATTTCAGCTTCTGTCTGGCAGTATGTCGCAGTTTGGGTATGCCCGGTTGTGAGAGTAACCTAGCCTATTCATCAGCATTGTTATAGCCCCAGACGTTCTCCCAAAACGAAATAAGGTATTTCAATCAAGAAACAAGGTAGCACGTAAGACTCACCGGCCCTCGTCTAGTTTGGCCACAGGTTGTCGTTTCTTTGCGACTTTGACTTCTTCATCAAGACCCAACCCAAGTGCAGAATCCCCTGTCCCAGAGGCCTTGGTGTTATTGGTATTTGGAGCATTGTTATCTGGAATAATCTCATCCAAGCCGATGTCATAATCAAAAAGATCATTCAAATCACCCGCTGTCGGTGAGCTTCCTCGTTCTGAAACGTTCACGTTCGCGTTCGCCATAGTTCCAATCGCGCGCAGATACTGTTGGTAGGTGCAATTATATCGAGGGATGGATTTGAGAGGATCAGATAACTAGAGGGTTGACAAAAAAGAAAAGAAAAAAAAATTTGGCACCTAGATTGGAGCAATTCAATTTTTGTGTATGAGAGATACTCCAGGGCTATCTTGGGATCCCATGTCAATCAATCAGATGCGGCCTTGACGCGTGACGCGAGTGGCCTGTTATCTGCGCTCTGATTGGCTGTCGGGTTTCTTGTCCGCCTTAATTGTGCTAGGCCCAATAAGGTTAGCCCCGTCCTCCTCTCCCTCCAACTCCCAGAACTTCAACCTCGAATGCTTGCACATCCACACTTCAAAGCAACATGGCGACCGATACCAAAACAGCCATTGTGCCCTCTAAGCGGGCTAACACTGACTACCCGGTATGATTGATCTAATATGAACCGGGGCTGCTACTTTTCCGTCCCGGATTGCTCGTTCGCGTACGTCTTTTGCTAACATATCCCACAGTTGATCGATTCCGACCCGTACGCTTTACCCCGGATTCTAGGATTTTGTCACAAGCTCACATCTTTTTCAGGCATTTGAAACGGGTGTTCGGATATGCTCGGCCTTCCGACTGGGCCGTGGCTGGCGGTATGGCCTCAGCTGCTCCCATCTCGTTCTGGATCATGGAGAGAGCAAGCCCGTCGCATGTAGGCCGCGGTGGCTTCGCTCCCGTTATGCGACTTGCTACAGCTGTTGGTCTGCTTGGCGGTCTTCATGTCCTCTATCAGCGATCGTGCCGTAAGCCATATCCCTCCCACCTGAACCCTCTCCCGCTTTTGGGGGGGTGACATCTCAACTCACACCTTCACAGAGCGCTTTTACGGCTTCACTGAGAATGCTAGAGAGGTCGAAATGGATACTCGTGAGATGGTCGACAAAGTCAAGAAGGGCGAGCCTCTGTACGGTAAATCCCAAATGTCGTCTTATCTACAAGGCATGGCAGCCCGCAACTCGCGGTACTCAGAACTTTTCATCCATGTTGTCCCATGGTTCAACTTTGTCAACCATGATCAAGTAAGTCTTCCATTCAAATCAATCAATTTGAGGGGGGTGATGTTAATTGTTTTTGCATCAGCATGGCGTGGACACTGCCAAATACTACCAGCAGGCCGAGCGGGAATTGGAGGCAGAGCGCACTGGCTCTTCATGAACATACACCATCAGCCAGAAAGAAAGAAAAAAGAATGATGGACAGCCTTTCCGTTCAGTGTTGCAGATTTGTACACATATCCGATTTTGTGTGTGTTTTTGGGGGGCGCAATTGATATTCACAATACAGATTCCCGTTCTGGTCAACCTTGACGCTTTTTATATCTATATGGAGATGCCGTTTGGAACTAATGATTCTCCATTTGTATCAAAAGCAGATGCAATCTAGCCCTGAAGGTATCGCGTAGTAAAATGATGTTTGGAGACGTCCCGAATCCGAATCTTGCGGCCTACCAGGTTGGTGGCACTTCTTCATTGCCGTCTTCGAATCTAGTGTTCAACTCTCGATTCTTCTTTGGTCTAGGGTTAGGAGCTGGCATGTAATCAGCAGGTAATCGAGATTGAGGTTTGTACGTCCCAACTCCTTACCTTTTTCATTCTCCTGTATATAGAAACGACGGAGCAACATGATTGCTTCTTTCTCGAACAGCCCACCGTAGACAGGGTATGATGGGTCAATTGAGGAGCTATATCGGATTAGCCTTGCACGATCGGTCAAGTGTTTCTTGGGATGCACTGACTCGGAGTGTAATGAAAGAACACCTCCAGTGCCTCCAAATCGATCATTGGCGCACCCGAAGTACACACTACGGATGCGGTACTGCTTCAGCGCAGAAGCACACATCACACAGGGTTCAACCGTGACGTAAAGATCAGTAGATTGCAGTGCTGACCTAGGGTGGCTTTGGAGCATCTCTGCAATCGCTATAAACTCAGCATGTCTCGTTCCCTAGAGAATGTTAGCGGTTTCTACGCACTGAGACCTTTAGCAGTCACCGACATTCATAGATCTGTTTGTGTCGTTCATGCCAAACCCCACAATTTGATCGTTGTGCACCAGAACACAACCAACGGGAGTTTCGCCTGACTGGAGAGCCTTCTCGCCCTGGTATTTGAATGAGCATGTTTCGATCCCCCGGCTTCAAGGAGTTCCATACCATCAACAAGGCTTGTTTCATGAAATGCCCATGTCTCGAATCCTCCGCCACAACGGTGTCACCCTGGAACTCCATAGCCAATTCGAAATTTCTCTTCTTTGTATATGTTAGACCAATATGAGTTGACTCCAGTAACTGGTGAGATATCTCATGGTTATGAGGAAGTGAAGGAGTCAGAGAGTAAAGAGCAGTGGCACCCGAAATTTCAAGGTGAGGTTGACCAACTCTGGGCCACAGGTCCAAGGTCCATGATACAGTGGAGATTCACATACTTGGGGGGGTTCTCTTGAATCTATTGAGTTACATATGTAATAAAGTCTATCTCAATGTTGGATTCTTCTAGTTGAATTTTTTTAAAAAAAAATTCAATCTTTTCTACATATATATATAACTACCATAATGTTCTATAGTCAGTTCTGAATTCAAGTCACCGTATAGGTTAGAAGACCATTTACTCAACCTCGTAATAGATATAAGGCCAATTTCCATATATGGAGAATATTACAAACCGGAATTCAGTGATCATGAGCTCTGAGATGATTGCAGAATGTATGCAAGTGATGGTGGATACTTGATGCCTCAGGTGTCAATCAACATATCAACTCTCTCCGCGTATCTGCGCACTTCAAACACCCACACAAACACAACCCAGCCTCGGAATCTTGATTAAACATCAGGAATTGAAATTTCAAACCTGGTCCTATGAACATGTGTGTCCCATATGGCAACCGAGGGAGAGAATGAACGGGCCACCGCGCCTGGGAACGCCAGGAGAGCTGAACCTGCCTCGTCGATCCTTGCTTCGCGTTTCGTACCGCATCTTGCAACCCAGGGAAATGAATCACACCTAACCCGGGAAACGTTTGCACAGCTTCGCCAGGAACTTCTTAGTGAAATACAAAGTCAACTACGCGTTGACGAAGACGTCACTGATGTCAACAAACTCATATGTATTGTCTTAAAGGCCGGCCTAGAGATTAGCCCAAACGGGAGCACACCAGAGCAAGATCTGGAAGGGCAAGTCCTCGACTGCTTAGACATCATCCAGGCCAGCATTGAAAAGGCCCCACAAGCTTTGTGGGAAGCCTCTGACCCTCTCATCCTGGGCGAGGACATACATGCTCCTCTATTCGCATGGCTAATCCTACGACTGATCCGACTCGCCACCACCTGGACATCCGAAACCATTCGAGAAAAGATCCAACTTCTTTGCACGAGTCTAGCTTACTCTCAGTTCAAACAAGCCCGTTCATTGCCTGCAAGCTATGCGGTTGCTGCATTTCTGCGTGCTTGCACGTCAGGTCCGTTTTTGGCCCCTGATAATGTAGCCTGGGCTAAATTAACATTCGCTAGATATTTTGTGCTCTCTTGAAACATTCCAACGTAGCAGTTCCTGGGATACACGCCTTAGAGGGTTGTCGATACCTGCCGCAAATGGATCGCTTATTGAGGACACCCAAAACCTAGGTCTCTCCCCTGGATTATTCAAGAGCAACACGGCCCTCGCAGGCTTTGCGCAGACCGTCTCCTTGGCCTGCCGATTGCTTGATTCGTTCAATCCGAAGGGCGAAATGCAATCCCGTGCAAAACATCATGATTTCATCCTCCGCCAAAACTTCTCGTGGGTATTGAATGGGTTCCATCGCCTTAGACAGGTCATTATCGAGTGGCTGCAAATAAAAGGAGCACAACTCACCTCGGAAGATGCAACCGTGGCTCTGCAATATCTGACATATTTGCAACGATGCTGCGTACTAGAATCGACTTTGGCGGGTCTGCTCTCGAACATGAGCCTGACTCCTACTTGGTCGCAATGCCTGTGTGGCTTTTTGAGCCTCGAGAATATAGGGAAGCTGCCTTCTGTTCAGGTCATCTTAAGTCGCTTCCTGTGCGATTTGACAGAAACCGCAAAATCCTCCCAGCCCCTGGTACAGGAATTAAGGGAAACCCTGCTTCCAGTGTTGACAGAAGTCAAAGACAGCAATTCCCGCTTCCAGTCCCTTGAGTCGTGTCTCTGGGTAAGCTTTCCCTCATATCTAGCACAGGTGAGTTACCGAGCTAATACCAGATCAGAGTCCTCTCCAGACCTTGCATGCCCTGCTTCTAGATACAGCATTGCCGTTGGAAGTGTGCCCACCCAAAGGCTTACCTGGGGATATTTATGAAGAGTCAGACACGGCATTTCAGAGAGCCGGGGTTTTACACCCAGCGGAGCCGAATGAATATGCCCGGGCATCGAAGCGGCTGTGTCTTCCAGGTTTACCAACAGGTTCTACCAATCATGGCCTGTTTCATTTGCTCGTGGGTAATATATCAACGATTCTTCAATTTGATTGTGGCAAAACGATGGCAGATCTGCGCACCTCCATCCAGTGAGTGGACAACGGATACCTCTTAAGGTGTGAAATGCTGATTTATCCGTGTAAAGAACATCCTACGAGGAACTTTCCGAATCTAAAAAAACCGAGCTATTGGACATAATAGGCAAAATTTGCTGTGCAACGGCAGAGAAGCTTTTGAGAAAACCCTCGGATGTCATAAAACGAGAGACACTCTTTTGTCAAACATGCGATACAGATCAGTATCAGAATGATCGTGTAGGAAATGAGGAACATCCCGGATTTGAGGAGATATGGTCACTATTCAATTTCATCCTACCCAGGCTTACACGTACGCCTGGTCCTCGGATATCTGCAATGGTCGCACTCAGAAGAATTTTGATGCATGCTCCAAACTCCAATCAAATGCATATTTCAAACTCTGTCTCCGGAGAGTTCTGTCTTCACTCGCTCCGGAGCTCAATTAGAGAATTGCGTGTTGCAACTGGGTGCGTTCCATAGTCCTTAAAAGGCACACTGGCGCTGGATACTGACACCATTATATAGACATTCCGTAGTAGCTTTCGTGCGCTCAAATCTACCAACAGATATTCGTCGGGCCAATTTCGTTGTTGTGCTTGAGTGGCTCAAAAATCTTTCCGGGAAAGATGATATGCCGTTACAGGAAGCTTGCATCATAACACTCTGTGGGCTGGCAACGTGCGTTCCTTCCTACTCCCCAAAATCTCGCTACCTCAGCTCACGATTTGTTGTATATAGCGTCTCGGAAGATGAAGAGAAGAACATCATTCTCCTTCGGCTCTTGGAGTACCTTGGTCATCCAAACCCCTACGTTTGCGCCGTAGCTTACAACGAGGTGAGTACCCCTGTGACTCCACTTCCGATTACTTTGCTCCTCATTTCAACAGATAGGATGACAGCTTACCTCTGAATTTAGCTTTCCAAACTTGCCCAACAGTTTTCCTTGACACCTGCTGGTCTCTTTCGGCCTTACTGGAGGACCCTTTCGGTGACTGTGGTCAAGAACCTCCAATCTCGCCCGTATATGGCTGAACAGCTATGTGATTTGCTTGGCATGAAAGTTGATGGTTTCCTACGGTTGACAGAGGTCCATGTCTTGCCCTACCTGGTTTTGACCCGAAAACGAGACATCATTTGCAGAATTGGGGCTAGTCGCAACGAAGGCGAGTCTGCTTTTGATGTTTGCTCGGAGAAGAATAACCTGGCTGCAATCCTTGCATTCCTCCTATCTCAGCAATCAGAAAACCCGGAGGCTATGATTATGTCTCTTCTAGCAGATATAGACCCTGCATTCAAGGGTCGATCTTTGGCAGAGTTGGTGAGGATTGAACCGATTCTCATTGCTTGTGACTTGCTGAAGAGCCTTGGTGATGCGGGCGAGCAAAAGAAAGAGAGGGTATGTTCTTGCATCTTTCCACCCCTTCTGCACCGCTAATGAGAATCCCTTCAGTTCAATCAAGCCCTCCATCGATTAGCCACGTTCGTTCCGCGAAAGACTGCCCACGGAAGTTCATCGAAGAAAGCGGGTCTAAGCCACTTCATCGAGGAGCACGTTCTCGGTATTATCACACAATTCGCAAATGCCATTAACGACTTCCAAGTGAGACAAACGCTGGCAGAGAAAAGAAGAAACATCAAAGCCATTGAAGAAATGATCAATATCGCCCAGGGTCATGTTAGCAGTGCATTGCCTCAAGTATGTGTACAGCCTTGGGAATCAGTCAATTTTAGTTACTAACATTGCAGGTTTGTGCATGTCTTCGATCCGCACTGGAGATCGAGGAACTGTGTGATTATGCATTCTCCGCGTGGAAGACATTGATCAGTTCCCTTAGCGAAGAGGACCTTGAGCCAATAATTGATCAAACGCTAGCGATTGTGATCAGATATTGGGATAACCTGACCGACGAGAGCAGGAAACGCGCATGTCAGCTCATCGATCATATCTTGACTAATCACTCGAGTCTTGTACGAGATACTTTCAACACGATGCCTTCTCTTGCATCCATTCCAGAGATGGCTGCCTTTGATGCCAAAATCAATGACATGAGAGCCCAAATGGACGTCCGAAGCCAGTTTCTGGCGTTAATTCGTCGTTGTCAGAGTGAAAATGCCACCGTTGTTGAACAAGCTCTAATGGAGTTGGCCCCTTTTCTGTCAGCAAATGAGGAGTTTCTCCATGACTCTGTTCTGAGTGAACAGCCGGACCCTGTGATTGCTCAGCTAACTAGGTCATTATTGGACTGTTGTGTTAAGTTCAGTACCACCTCGGACAGCATCACTTTATTGTCGGCTCGATGTCTAGGGCTTGTCGGGTGTCTCGATCCAAACCGAGTTGAAACAATCAAAGAGAAGAAGGATATACTTGTCTTGTCCAACTTTGACAGAATGGAAGAGACAGTTGCATTCATTCTTTTCTTCCTTCAGAATGTTTTAGTTGATGCATTCTTGTCTGCTTCCAATACTAGGGCTCAGGGTTTCCTAGCATGGGCCATGCAAGGCCTGCTCAAATTTTGCAAACTGAATGCGGTATTGACCCAACGCTCTCGCGATTTGCAAGGCAAGGAGAAGTATAAACGTTGGATGGAGCTTCCGGAAAGTGTTCGCAACACTCTTACGCCATTTCTTACATCTACCTATACGGTCACTGTTGTGACCAATCATCCTGAGGTCAACTATCCGCTCTTTTCCCCCAAATTGACTCACAGTGAGTGGCTTCGAACACTAGTGCAAGATCTTCTACAGACTGGGAATGGAGACAACGCAAAAATGGTCTTCTCAATATCGAGTCGTGTTGTGAAGGGTCAAGACATTTCCATCTCTTCGTTCCTTTTACCATTTGCAGTCCTGAACCGTATCGTTGGAGGGACTGAACAAGAGCAACAAAATCTTCAACACGAATTGATGAGCGTTCTCTCACATCCTATTCCGGAGACAAACAACAATGCTCGCGAGACAATCATTAGCAGTAGCCAGGTGAGAATCCTCGTGGAATGGAAATGGCTTTCCTGGTACTGACGATGACCCTTTCTTCCACGGTAGAGCGTTTTTGAAGTGCTAGACTACCTGTCTAGATGGCTGCAAGGAAAGAAAAAGCATCTCAATGGCCTTAGTCACCATTCCAACCAAACGAGTCGTTCTCATAAAGATCAAAGCCGTGACGCGCTCATTGATAAATACTCATCGCAGATCAAGTCTGTCGAAAATCTCTTATCATCAATACCGCCCGAGATCATCTCTAAGCGAGCTGTTGAATGTAAATCATTCTCCAAAGCACTCTTCCATTGGGAACAGTACATTCGAAAATCCAAGGTCCACGGAGAATCACAAGAGAGATCCAGCCTCGAGCCTCTATACCAAAGGTTACAAGACATCTATAGCCAGATTGACGAACCTGATGGGATTGAAGGCATTTCAAGCCACTTGTCCGCACTAGACATTGACCAGCAGATCCTTGAGCACCGGAAAGCTGGGAGATGGGCCACGGCGCAGAGTTGGTACGAGCTACAGCTCGAGAAGGAACCCGACAACGTCGATGCGCAATGGAATCTTGTGACCTGTCTCAAAGAGTCTGGCCAACAAGGTAAGATCAAACATGAAACAGTCTTTCTATGCTCTATCTTCTTGCTTACCCTCATCTAGATGCTATTCTCACTCGTTTTGAGGTTCTTAAAGAAAATGAGTCAGCCGCTTCACGGTTCTTGCCCTTTGCGGTTGAAGCTTCGTGGATAATGAGTAGATGGGACAAGCTAGAGGGTTATCTTGACCTTTGTGCCAAACAAGGAACTGAAGAGTTCAACGTTGGGATAGGCTCAGCCCTTGATGCACTTCGTCAAAAGCAAGACGAGTCATTTACTAACAAAATCAACGAGCTCAGGCTCAATGTTGCCCGCTCACTGACCACAAATTCGGTGGCATCACTACAAGCATGCCATGATGACATGCTCCGCTTACATGCTCTGTCGGAGGTTGAATCCATTGCCAAAGCACAATCAGGTCAATCGCGCCCGGGCTTGTTGGGTGCCCTAGATCGACGGTTGGATGTTCTGGGTGGCTACCTTTCCGATAAACAATACCTATTGGGATTGAGGCGAGCCACAATGGAGCTAGCGTGAGTTCATGGTCCACAAAACATGAAACAGATAGCTAAGAGTACGATATAGGGGCGAGTTTGCAGATTCTGATATATCCGCGGCATGGCTCACTAGTGCTCGCCTTTCAAGGAAAGGCAATTTCAGCAGTCAAGCGTATCACTCGATGCTTAACGCAGCACGGTTGAAAGACAGATCTGCTTCCATAGAACACGCGCGACTCCTCTGGAAAGATGGACACCATCGAAAGGCCATTCAGACTCTAGAGGGTGCGATTTCTGCCAACGAAGTAACCCCGAGTACATCTTCTTCGGTCGAAATTGAAGCCATGTCGTTTCTCTCAGGCCGTGGGCAGCATCAAAATGAGTCTACTGCTCTCGTAAGTTGCACAATACAGTTCACACGGACTAGAATACTAACCGTCTAGGCTCATCTTATGCTAGCCAAATGGACGGACAGGGCTGGTCAGACCCACTCCCAGGCCATTGTCCAGAGATACCGAGAGGCCATCAAGCTGTATCCAAAGTAAGTTGGACTACTACCACTTTGACACCGTCAGTTCTAATGGGCAAATAGGTGGGAAAGGGCACACTATTACCTGGGGAAGCATTACAATAAAATTTTGGAGTCTGAGAAGGCCAAGCCCATGGGAAAGGAAGCTCAGATATAGTCAGTTGATCCAACTTCCCATTATCCTACTTGAGACTGACCAATATCACACAGCTTGAGTGGAGAAGCCACAAAACTTGTCATTGACAATTATCTTCGCTCACTGACATATGGGACCAAATATGTCTTCCAGACTCTACCTAAGCTTCTGACCCTCTGGCTTGAACATGCCTCGATTGTTGAACAGCCCATTGATCCGAAGAGGGGCGATAACGAGTAAGAAAGAGTTTACTGGTGTGGCCACTGGTAAACATTTGCTAATGATTGATTCACCACACACTAGGGAATTTCAAAAGCATACACAAGCGCAACGGAAGAAGAGCCTCGATGAGATGCATGCGCAACTGAAGAAATTCATCGACAAACGCTTGCAAGCGGCTCTGGTGGGTTTAAGAGATGTGATTTCCCCGGATAGCTAACTAACAGTTGCAGTTGTTCACAATCCTTCCCCAAGTGGTTGCCAGGATCTGTCACCCTAACATCACAGTTTATGATCTGTTGATGCGGATTGTAGCCAAGGCGGTTCACAACTTCCCACAGCAAGGTCTTTGGACAGTCCTTGCCGTTGTCAAATCGTCTAACAAGGAGCGAGCTAAAAGGGGATATAATTGCCTACAGAAGATCATAGTAAGTATCGTCCGTCTGAAACAGAGTACCGGAGACTAAAATTTTCAGGACTATGGTAACAAGTCAAAGGGAGAATCCTCAACGGCGACTGAGATCCGTCGCATGATCACTCAAGGTACAAAGTTCTCAGAAGAACTACTCCAACTCTGCCTTGCTCCGGTGGCGGAAAAGTCATCTCGAGTTGAACTCGGCCGCAATCTAGGGTTTAATCATAAAGTTGCGCCATGTCGATTAGTGGTGCCTTTCCAAGCAATGTTGATCCCAAGTCTCCCTGCCAGTCAGAACATCGAATACATCAAAGGCTTCAGGGCCTTCCCTCGGGATCCAACAACCATCGAGGGTACGATTATCAACTTCCTGTTCCCTCGGAGACAAGCTAACCGAAATTAGCTGTTTTGGACGAAGCACAGATTTTGAACTCACTTCAAAAGCCACGGAAAATTAGCCTGCGAGGATCTGACGGGAAGATCTATAATGCGCTTTGCAAGCCCAAAGACGATTTGCGCAAGGATCAACGTCTCATGGAATTTAACAACATGATCAACCGGTTCCTAAAGAGAGATGTCGAATCAAGCAAGCGGCGCATGTGTAAGTGATTTGATGAACTTTTGGCTATCCCAACGGCTGACCCAGAACAGATATCAAAACGTACGCTGTGACACCTCTCAACGAGGAATGTGGTCTTATTGAATGGGTTGATAACCTCCGCACACTGAGAGAGATCGTCATCAAGTTGCTGCGCGAAAGAGGCATTTCACCAAACGTGGGTACACCACATCTAACACAATACTCAGCGCTGTGTTATTAACGTGTGCAATAGTACAAGGAGATCACGAATAATTTGAACGAAATTTGCGCTGATCGATCATTCGCCAAGTTGCCCTTATTCACCACTAACATTCTGGCCAAGTAAATCTTCCGTGTCAATATCACCCGTGAGTCCACTATACTGACAAAGTTGCAGGCTCCCGCCGGTTCTTCATGAATGGTTCATTGAGATGTTTCCTGAAACAGAGGCATGGTTTACAGCGAGACTGAGGTATACACGGTCTTCTGCTGTGATGTCAATGGTGGGATATGTTCTTGGGTATGTTCTCTCACTGTTCAATGTTTTGAGGGCTCTCGATCTGCTCTCGCCTGATGCCCCAAGTTCCATCACGTTAACCAATTTTCTTTTCTATACAAAGTTTGGGCGATCGACATGGTGAAAACCTTTCATTTGAAGAAGGAACGGGCGGTCTCTTACATGTTGATTTCAACTGTCTCTTTGACAAGGGTCAAACGTTTGAGAAGCCTGAGGTGGTACCATTCCGATTGACCCATAACATGATCGATGCCTTTGGGGCCTACGGGTACAATGGTTAGTTGGAAGACATCCTCGATTTTTACTCTCACGCTAATCTCCAAGCTGCATAGGTCCCTTCAGAAGGACTTGTGAAATTACGCTTAGCCTACTGCGACAAAACGAGGATGCCTTGATGACTGTACTCGAGACGTTTTTACATGATCCAACCACCGATTTCATTGGGAAGAGAGTGAGTACATTTCAACTGCAGTATCCAACAAGTCACCTCCTAACAAGTCTCTTTACCCCAGCGCCGCACCCATGTGAATGTCCCAGACACACCGGCTGGCGTTTTGGAAGATGTTCGAAACAAACTCCGTGGCTTCATGTCCAAGCAGCCCATTGCACTTTCGGTGGATGGTCAGGTGGATGAATTGATCATACAAGCAACGGATAAGAAGAAACTGGCGTCAATGTACATCGGATGGTGTTCGTTCTTCTGATTTCTTTTCTATTGATAATAAATTCTATTCAAGTGCATGGGAAATTATAGTTCTCCCATCCTTGTTATCTTTCTTCCTGCCGCTGTTTCATATACTACCTAATAACTAGGTCTATCCTACTTATCCACAACTGAGTATATGTACTTACTATCTAGGAGGGGATTGCAAAATCTTCGTAATCCTTACATTAAAAGTAGTAGTAGAACTTGTTGATGGTTACGTAGAACTAGCTATTTTGGATGTCTTGCGAGATAAATTTAGTTGCCCGCACCGAAGACCACGCGCAATCCATTGCTAGGGCTGAACAAATACACAACAAGACACGAGACCGCAAAAATTCTCGGTGTTTAGTTTCGATTGTGGCCTCGGTTACGGTTTGGACTGCGACTTCGACTGCTGTAGCCATAGCTGCTGTAGCTTGGGCTCCGGCGTCGGTGATGCCGCGAGTCTGTGCGAGGGCTACCTCTGCGCGGTGGTGGTGAGCGAGATCGAGAGTATGAGCGAGAGCGAACAGGAGATCGTGATCTTGATGCAGTCCGGGGACGATAAATGTCATGGCGTTCTGTAGGTCGACCTCCTCCGTGTCGTCTGGGAGGAGATGACGGGCCGGCATATGGTCCTCGACCGTATCTAGGGCGACCACCATTCCCTCGAATTGACGCAGGGGGTGGCGAGCGCGAAAATTTGCGGCGAGGGAGAACGATTGAGACATTTAGGATGGCCCCGTCAAGCTGAGCCTCATGCATGTGGGCAATGGCTGCTTCTGCGTCAGCGGGGTCGTAGTAAAGGATATACGCAGTCCCCCTATTTGTCATGACTATAATGGTGTTAGGAGACAGATAAATCTTGAAGCGCGAGTCAAAATCGAGTCTTACAAGCTTTGTTGATTGGAAGATCGAGATACTCGATCTCTCCAAATCCCCCGAAGATCTCTCGGATGTGACTTTCTGTGACATTTTTGGTCAATTTTTCTACCACGATCTGTTGAGAAGAAATAAAAGTCAGCTCTAAGTTCGTAGATATGGTGGTTACCACTAGCTGGATGGCCATAGCACAGCAGGAATAGACTGGCACTTACCTTAGAACTTCTTGGAGGGCTAGGGTTGCGAGTAAGTGAGCGGCTTTCGCTCCGGCTATTGTAACGGTGACCACCTCGACTGCGACTGCGAGATCGGGTTCTGCCACGAGACGGGGATCGGGATCGGGTTTTTGAACGATATCGATCGCGTCGTCCTTGTGATGGACTCCGGGTGAGGCTTCGGGATGGGCTTTCGCTTCGGGGGTTCGAACGGTGTAAAGAACGCGACCGTGCTCGGTCCTGTTCCGGTGAACGTAGAGGTGATTGCCCACGATGTGATCTCGAGGACATGTTGAAGATTCAGCGCACGGCGCGCCAGATGGATCCCAGGGCTTCAAGTGGTAGAAATTGCATACGTAGAATAAGCAGCTCCAGAGAGGGAAGAATTGAAATAGGAAAATCAAGAAGAGAAAGGAAGGGAGGACTTGGAATAATATGCCAAAAGAGAGAGAGAGAGAGAGAGAGAAGAGAGAGGTTGAGGGAAGGGTTATCATGCATTTTGGTACTAACCTAATTCGGTAATCACCTGGGGACACTTTATACGCACTTCAACTGACTTCAAATCACTTCAAATCACTTCAAGAACCTATAACTTTGATTATACAGCAAAACCTACATATGTAGGTATTTAATTCTAGCCCTCTCTCCATCTCTCATACTCTTGGATGACAGTATCCGTAATTTGCCGCCGCACTTGTCCTAGTGCATATTCAAAGTGTTTCCACTGCACATCTTGCTCTTGCTGTGTTTCCTCCTCCTCATCAAGCGCTGCATCTCCCGCAGTTTCACAGATGCTCACAATCTCAGCACCAGAATATCCCTCAGTCAGAGATGCCAGACTATCCATGTCGACGTCTGGGTTCACCACAGACTTATTAGCCCAGATGCGTAGGATTTCCCTGCGGGCCTCAAAGTCCGGAGGGCCAATATAAAGAATATTGTCCAATCGTCCGGGTCGCATCAATGCAGGGTCTAAGACATCGGGCTTGTTTGTTGCGGCAATGACCAAAACATTTCGGAGCTCCTCGATACCGTCCATTTCATTTAGCAAAGTCGTGAGAACATTGACTCCTCCCGAACTACTGCTGCGTCGAGCAGCAATAGCATCAATTTCATCGAAGAATATGATACTTGGTCGTGCTGCCCGGGCCTTTCTGAAGATCTCTCTCAATGATCGCTCAGACTCTCCAACGTACATGCTGAGAATCTCTGCGCCCTTGACTGCCAGGAAGTTCAACCCTGCCTCTGTGGCTAAGGCTTTGACTGTCAGTGTCTTGGAACAACCCGGCGGTCCGTAAAGTAAAACACCCTTTTTACTATTCACGTTAAGTCTGCGCATCCGTTGAGGATACTAGGGGGGTTGGAAAGAAAATTAGTCTTCAAGGCAAGGGCTCTGTGGGATTCGGAATACAGATCTTACCTTCAAGGGTCTCTCAACGGCTTGTTGGAGGCGTTTTTTGATATCATGCTGTCCACCGATGTCTGACCATCTCACCTTTGGGGTTTCCAAGAATACTTCCCGCATGGCCGTGGGACGAATTTCCTGCAGGGAAAGCAGAATATCGGTTTCTTGTATCTCCAATGAGATGGTCAATTCATCATCGATGGAACCTCCATGGTGCCAGCTATACGGGTCGACCGGGGTGGCCGATATGGCTGTGGAATTTTGGTCCAACAGTTGTCGTTGTCGGGCTTTGCGACAGACCAATTGCAGAAGAGCGAAAAGGTCAGCTCCAACATATCCGTGTGTCTTTTCTGCTACTAGTTCTACCAGCTCGTCGGTCAAACCGGCAGATACTGGCCCACGAATGGCATGTAGTATTTCAGCTCGGTCCTGAGCGGTAGGGACTTGGATCTCAATTTCTGTGCCAAGTCGATGGGGCGTTCTGAGCGCGTCATCGACTTGATTGGGGTGTCTTGTCGCGGCCACCACGAGGATCGATGTATTTCGGATAGCATCTAGATTCTCGCAAAGAACAGATGCAAGGGACTGAGACTCAATCGAGGTTCGCTTGGGGGCAATAAATTCCAACTGGTCGATAATGATCACACTGGGGTTAGAGCGAGCCGCCTCCTGGAAGATATTGCGTAGCTTAAGCTCGCCCTCATTGATACTTCTCCCCAGAGTTGACATACCAACTCTGAATGTTTGCTTCCAGCCAGCCTTCTCGATCTGTTCTAGAAGACTTGTTTTGCCAGTCCCCTTTGGTCCATAAAGTAAAATTCCTCGGCTGTTCTCGTAGAATGATGGCATTGCGGGCTTCCGTGGATCAATGTTAAAATCAGATAAGCTTTCATTGATGTCGTCAATCTGGCGGGAGAGGCCTCCAAGGCCAGTGGATTGCACCTCTATGCCTGAAGACTTTTCTTCTTTTCTTTCTGTGACTGGGCCAAGGGAAACCTTTGAGGCCTCTGTGAATTGAAAAAGGGTATGACTAGAGCGAGGGTTCTGTGAATGAATATTAACCACTCGGAAACTCCTGGGTTGGCCCCTGAGCTCCAGCTCAAAAGTCAATCCCGTCGTCAAACACCCGCATCGGAGAAGCTTTTCATCTAGGGCCCATTCCCAGTGCGATCTGTCACTTTCTGAAATTGAGCCATGTTTGGCAATTTTCTCAGGATCTGAACAGTCCTCCAATGTCACCACATCGATATCTTCTAGGGGGCCTTCAGCCCTGGTGATAGAAACTTTCTCTCCGATCTTGATATCATAGCATTCCTGCATCGTCCTTGATATTTGCATGACTGTGCTCTGGATATTTTCTGAGGCGTACCATGCTATGGCAGTCTGTGGAGGTCCATCGCCTTGCCTCAGTGTGCAGATGCTCTCTGTTTGAAGCCTTAGAGCAGCTAGCGAGGAGGAAGATAGATAGACACGAAATGCATCTTTGAAGTCCTTCCGTGCCTGCTGCTTTGACAGTGGACGAGCAGTGAAACTGCGAGGGTCAGACATGATATGAAAAAGGACCTTGACGTGTTTGCAAGAAAGTTGATATTCTCGGAAATCCTGTCTTTTTTTTCTTTCTTTTTTTTAATTCCCTCTCTCTTTTTTTTCTGTGTCGGATATGTTATAAGCTTGAGATCATAGACGAAGATTTTACTGCATGAGACCTCTCAACACTGAAAGTCGTAAAGAATATCCTGTCCGAATATTTTCCAGAGTTTTTGGTGGGGGAGGGGCAACTCCCTGGGGACGGTGAAATTGAATAGGATTGTCCCGATTGTGTTCAAACAAGACTGGAAGATTTGGTCTATTGAGAAGAGGAAAGGGAAAGAAACTATTAAGAAGATTATCCCAAAGGTAAAAAAAAAGAGACGAGACGAGAAGAGAAAAGAAAAGAGAAAGATTTAAAGAAAAGTGGGTCAGTCGGATATCACTACATTGTACATAACATGTAGTTAACATCTAGGAGTACATGGATACCTACACAATGAAAGAATTGGGTATAAAAGAGGTATAGACACTACGTCAAAGTATCATAGGATATGGACAAATTTGTATGATACTCGAATGTCCATAGGCGCCAACTATTTGGGCATAAAACTTGGACATTCAGATCTTGGCACATGATAATGTAGCGAGCAAAACAAAAAAAAAAAAAAGAGGGGGAAATAAGAAACAGGTGGTAGCTTAAACACGGCGACAGGGGAGATCATGGGCAAAAGACAAAGGGTAGTGATACAGCAACTAACAACACTTGCCCCCAGAGTTGCCATTCGGACCGGAACCTTGCTGGTCTATATTAACGCCCTGAGAACCAGATTGTTCAGTCTTGGAAGTGTCCATCCCTTTCTTGATATCCGACGCAAGGCTGTAGAACGCCTTTTCAATGTTGATGTTGTTCTTGGCCGAAACCTCGAGGAAGGGAATACCGAGTTCATCAGCGAGCTGCTGGCCTTGTTCGGTAGAGACTGCCCTTTTTTCTTCCCAGTCACACTTATTTCCAATGAGGATCTTGTGTACACCTTCACTGGCATGTTGCTCGACGTTTGAAAACCAGGTCCGAATGTCTAAAAGAAAGAAAAGAAAAAAAAAGTCAGACACATCCAGCTGATTAGGAGAGGGGAAAAGAAGTCCTACTTTGGAATGATCGTTCATCTGTCACGTCGTAGACCAGCAGAATACCCATGGCACCTCGGTAGTATGCCGTCGTGATAGTGCGAAAGCGCTCCTGACCTGCAGTGTCCCAGATTTGCAACTTCACCCTCTTGCCGTCCAACTCGATCGTACGAATTTTGAAGTCAATCCCGATTGTAGTGATGAATGATGGGGTAAAGGAGTCTTCGCTGAATCGCAACAGACAACATGATTTACCCACGCCCGAGTCCCCGATCAACAACAGTTTAATCTATGACAAAGTTAACACTGTCAGGGCTTTGTGGGGAAAGACGTTAGGTTTTGAACGGCCACGGATACTAACCAGGAAATCATAATTCCGTGTTCCAGCCATTATGGATTATGGCGATATTTGGATAGAAGTTAAGCGCGGAAGCTAGTAGCACCGTGGAAGATGGATAGGAGACCGAGGTGATCCGGAGATTCGTCAAATCAGGTGACAAGAGATATTGCTTTTTTGTTTTTTTGAATCAAGTGGTTTGGGGTAAAGCGGGAGAGGTAGACGCTGCTGCAGGATGAATCGGAGCAATCAGGTAGTTTAGGTTGATGGTTTTCCCAACGCCGAGGACGTATCAGGAGCTTTGTCAAATGCTGGAACCGATCCGCCCAAGCTGATAAAAAGGCAGTAATATGAAGGTATGGTAGACTTCAAGCAGAGATCCACAATCAAGCATACATGAGCTAAAGATTTTGGAGTGTTTTATGGGAAAGGAGGTAGAACGATGCACCACCTACGGAGTGGAGGTGATGACGGTACGGTAAGGAGGATCTCGGTATGTTATGTAAGCAACGTCAGGATAGTTAACACCTAACCTAGTTAACTACCAACTAGTTACCTCCAGGGCTGGACCTATATTGATATTGACATAATTTCGAGCAGACATCAATGATTTGCGTACATATCTATAATATTTAATGTATGCTGACACGTAGTATATCAGGTATTTCCTACGAAATACCTACTGCCACCAACTCCTACTGGAAATACGCCCATCTCATCCTTTCGATCACGCGAAGTTGCTTGTCCACTCCATTCTGAACATTCAAGAGATCTTGGATGTCTTCGCGGAACTCTTCATACTGCATACTTCCCGAAATTATCTTCATGTGCTGAAGAAGAGCCTCTGCCTCACAGATCAATTGCCCAGAGTCCTTGTAAGCGACAGTCCCATTGGATAAAACCGCAGAAGAAGTCAAAATGCGGGCCACATTCCTGCATGTAAAGTATCAGAATTGGCCTTATGAAGAGTTGTACACCAGTTTGAGAGAATCGAGCATCATACCGCAATCCACGTCTCAGTTCATGTCGCTGCTTCCCCTTTCGCATTCCTCGTCGGCTGCCGAGAAGACCACCTAGCCACCTCATGGTTGCAAAGGAAACCAAGATCCCAGGAGTTAACCCAACAAATCTAAACGATATTAATAGTTAGAAGAGAAAAAGAAGAAGAAAAAAAAGAAGCGGGGGAGGAGAGCTGACATACCCAAATACAAGCTCCTGGCTCTTCAGCAAAGCATCGATACCACTGATGGCAATTTCCACGTCGACTTTCGTCTTCTGGATCTGGATCAAAAGGGCACGGATGAGATCGCCTCTGACGGTTCCAACGAATGGTGACCGCAGGTCCCTTTCATATGCTTTTAGAACAGGAGTCAAATCACCCTCCTTGACAGAATTAACGATGGCGGTGGTATCCGCCACCACACCCTGGTGAAGATCCGGGCGATCGCGGACAAAGTCCACTACCATTCTCTCTAGACTCGCCCGATCAGCCAGCAGGCTGTTCTTGCTCATTATCGCAATCTCGCTTTTTTCGTCATGTCTGATCGTCCCAATGAGTTTTCGGATTGGGTGCACAACCCAATTACCCCAGAAATCGATAGTGGTGGAGCCGATATCAACAATCGACTGGGTGATTTCCTCTTGTCGGTTGGCCAAAAATCTCATTGATGCACTTCCTGAAAGGAGAGCGACTGAGACTGGTAACCAATAGCGAACTATGCATGAAGGGCGCCCGTGGCGACGAATAAATAATGACATTGAAGTGGTATGGTTCGGTAACTTCTTTCGAAGAACATGCACAAGTCGCTCGATTAAGTCCAAAGGTTTATGCACGGGATTCTCCCCTTGTGTGCGAATTCCAATGTTGTCGATATCCCTCTCCAGAGTGGCGAAGACCCCCTGTTCCAATTCGTGAGTGCTAGGCTCAAGTGCTATATGATGAAAAATGGCATCGATTAGAACCACTGCTCTGTTAACAGCATCGCACCATTGGGTGTTGATAGTCCCGAGGCTTAAATTCGTGGAGTCATTCGCTTCGAAAAGATGCCATCCCTCCATCAGAAGGCCAAGGCTGCTAGTATGGAGGTCTTTCATTTTCAGGAGCAAGTCTCGTTTCTGTCGCATTTCTGCCCGGGATGATCTAATTGGGGATAGAAAATGGGCGTGTATAGAGTGTCCTCCGAGTCTCCAAGCACTTTGGCGGGCAATCTGGTAAAATTGGGACCACCTGGCAGTGATGGATGGGGCTGTTTGACTGGTTTGAGCGACATATGCATCCTTCGTCCACCGACAGAATTGCGCTGGAGATTTCTGAACGGTATACAGACCACTATACCAGATAGATCCCAGCATCTCACCCCAGTAATAGGTCTCATCGTGAAGTTGAAGTGTTTGATCCAGAAGGGTGTTCATGATCAGTCCCGATGCCTGAATGGCAGCCTTTGCGGCCACTATCCAGACATGATCCGAGAGTTGTGCATTATTTCCTTCACCGAGAGTGGTCTGTATTTGGAGGCGAGAGAAAGTACCCGAAAGTAAATCTGCCAACCGACTGGGAGGTAGAAGGGATTGGGTCTTGGAAGTCACCGAAATGGAGTTGATGAGATCTTGCAATTGGCCAATTGACTCAAGAGATTCATTGGATAAATCCGTAGTCTCTAGTCTCTGTGGGCTTGAGATCTGTTGCTGAAGGCGATCAAGCTGAGTGTTGACGCCACAAACAGTTCTGTAAAGAAAAAAAACCCCAATTTGAGTACAAAGTTTTTGTTTTTCCAGAAATTGTGTCACACTTACTCTCGTATGACAGACATCCCCAGAATCTTCCAATGGGTATGAGGTACAGCTACCCTCAAAAGCCGACCATAGCACCTAGAGAGGTATGGGAGTGTAGGGAATAACAGTTGAAGGATTAAGGTTGATGTCGTCATGCATGCAAAAGGGCAAAGAATGCAAACAACGCAAACTTATCAACAAAAATGGATACAACATGTAAACCATGCAAACTGTGCAAACTAAACTGTACTTGAGCCTACACGGTAGAGAACATACTGAGTCACGGGGTCATAAGATTACCAAGTACTTTATTAACTGTTTACTTTATTCCTACTTTATTCCTACTTTATTGTATTCCTTTGAAGTCAAATGTTTCTCGAAAAAAAAGAAAGAAAGAAAAGATCATAAGATGTATATAGAAATAGTATAGTCTTAGTAAACTTAGTAATTGGGTCTGGATTTTCACTGGAGTCCCCGGGGATGTTTCAACCAAACAAAAAGCAGCGAAATCCGCATTACCTGATTTTATGCAGGTGGGGTGATCTCGGATGGGGATCGGCTTGCCAGTGGCCTTACCCCTACGTTCAGGGGGAAAAAAAAAAGGGTGATCTCGCCACGTCGGGATTGGACTGTCCTTGAATCTTGATCTGATCCCTTTTTCCCTTTATAAACCTTTGATAGAATCAACTTCTGGCTCTAGCTTTGGTTTCACAGCGTTTTATCTTCCCTTTTATTCTTTTCTCTTCTCTCTTCTTTCTTCTTTCTGAACTTCCTTGTATCTGCTTCTCCTTCTCTTAACTCATTGAAAAAGAGAACAACCTTGACAATGTATGGTGATCACGTCCTTTACCTGTCATATTTATCTAACATCTGATATAGGAATTCAACGGTCTTGTCCTCAGGGACATACTGGGGCCAATTCGAGGAGATTGGCAAGTACAATGCCGAGCTGAATGTGGCAGAGAGGTTGTGGGCAGCCTGGTATGCTTGGATGCAGAACGATGTCCTGGCCACTGGAATCATGTCATTCGCCATGCATGAACTGGTCTACTTCGGTCGCTCGCTGCCTTGGATTTTCATTGACACATTGGGAATGTTCAACCGCTACAAGATTCAGGGTGTAAGTAGCAGCACCATTCAGTTCATTTGATCGTCTCTAATACTATGCAGAATAAGATCCCATCGCTACGGGAACAATGGGATTGCGCCAAGTTCGTGCTCCTGAGTCATTTCACCGTCGAACTTCCCCAGATCTGGTAAGACATAAGGATCTGTTTCTAAATTCTATAATTTTCGGAGGGTCTAACATACACATCTTAGGCTCTTCCACCCCATGGCACAATTCTGTGGACTCTCAACTTCGATCCCATTCCCTACCCTTTGGACCATGGCATATCAGATTGCAATCTTCTTTGTGATGGAGGATACCTGGCATTACTTCTCCCACCGTGCTCTTCATTGGGGTCCCCTCTACAAGGCCATTCACAAAATCCACCACCAGTACTCGGCCCCTTTTGGCTTGGCCGCTGAATATGCCTCACCGATTGAAGTGATGATCCTGGGCTTTGGAACTGTCGGGTGCCCGATTGTTTGGTGTGCGATGACAGGTGAACTCCACATTCTTACCATGTACATCTGGATCGTCTTGCGCTTGTTCCAGGCCATTGATGCTCACAGTGGTTATGAATTCCCGTGGAGCCTTCACCATTTCCTTCCCTTCTGGGCTGGTGCCGATCACCACGATCTCCACCATGAGAAGTTCATCGGCAACTATTCCAGCAGTTTCCGGTGGTGGGATTATGTCCTTGACACCGAGTACACCCCAGATGCGCTGAAGCGCCGAAGGGAAAACAAGGCCAAGGTTTCGAAGGCCCAGTAAGCAGTTTGCATGTTTACCTTTCTTCGTTCACATTATGCTTGCCTCTTCAAATCCCTATTTGGGTATTTCTCTACAGTGTTCGGTCCTGGATATCGTCCAGCGAGCGTGTAGTTTCTCATGATACTTACTATCTTCGGGATAGTAATGTGATAATGTATTTAATATTTCAATATGCCTTGTGATAGAATGAGCCATTTTAGATTTTCAATAGAGCCACTATCAATAATACATTTCGATTGTCCAACGATGGTGACCCAAGTTAACGTCCTCGTATTATCGTAGTGTAAGATAATGAGAATTTACACATTTCAAATCACAAAGCATAGCTGCCTTGCAGGTTTCGCTACTTAGGCCCTCTGGGGCTTGAGAAGCAGATTATGATAATGTTATATAGCGTAGTGATAATCGAAGTGTTATATAGCAATACTTATCGAATATGCTGGAAAATAGGGACATAAAGCAATCAAAATTGTGTATTGGAACCCACTGAAGCTATATTATGTGCGTTTAGGGGGCTATCATCTTTATTAAAATAAATATATCATATTTAAAAACTAAAAATGGTATAATTAGGGAATACATTAATTCATTATAATTAATCATTCATGCATTTCATAATTAATGTAATTCTACATTTAATGAAGTCATTAAATTAAATCATGAATTCTATAATTAATGCAATTCTATATCTAATGAGTCATTAACTTAAATTATAATCATTCATTAATATTAGAATCATGAATTGTCATAAAGTATAATTTTACATTAATGAAATCATGAATTCTATATTAATGAAATCATTAATATAACCCTGTGTTTAATGAAACCATTACTCTAGGTCAAAATATTAAAGGTAATCACTGTTAACACAGTGGTCTAACCCAATTAGGTAGAGGCTATCTTGGCACTAATTGTTCTGCCTGAGTGTTATTTATTATGGTATCACCACAGTAAAAAACATAGCCCCTAAACCACCCTAGCTATATAGTACTTCTATAATCTGCTCTAGGCCTTGGCAAGTCCCGCAGCACCAAGGCAATTTTGGTGCTGCGCTAGCATAATTATGCCAAGAATTACCTAAAATAGATAGATAAAATGCTGACTTATTTTGATAAATTACTGTTTTTTACTTATATATTGGCATTGGGATGTAGTTATAGTCACTTACTACTAAGATTTATACTAACTCACGTTAAAAAAAATAGATTAAAAGCTTTAAGTGCTATATAAATATAGATTTATAGTAAAATCAGCTTAAAACAGTCTAGCATTAGTGGTTGATATTATATAGAAGAGAATGTGCTAGTATTATATAAGGATATATGTATTTACTCTATATATATACCTTCTAGTTTAGACCTTATAGTTTCGATTTTATTTTAAATATTATAGTACTACGACCGGATAAATTACCTTATAGCTTATTTTGATCTTTATAATTAATATATTGTATAGGCTTTATATAATAACTTAATACAGAAATATAGGGTTTAGAAGGCTTTGTATAATGATTTGATATACTATCTATTTTCTAACCGAGGTTAGAAATATAGGGTTTAGAAGCCTTATACTACTACTTTCCTAACCCTAGTTAGAAAAGTAGACTTTAGGTAGCTATACAGAATAAGGGTATAATCTAGACCCCGAAATATATTATATTATAGCACTATATCGTAGTACTATAGGAGTACTACGGGAGTGCTATAGTACTATAGTAGGGCTATTATAGGAGTCGCAGGTAAATAGCTAATAGATATCGAGACCTATATTCGGCTTTATAATCTATCTACTACTATACTAACTAGTTAATATACGCTCTCCCTAGTTAACGTATTTCACAAGCGAGTGGATCACACAACCCAACCCATTGAATTTAATTATATTTATTTCAACCATAACTCCATTAAATTAAATCAACTAACTACCTAGTCTATCTGGACATGTTTCTCTTCTATGCCCTGGTAATCTGCATATTCTATACCCCCGGGGGGGGGGGGGGGGGGCGCGTACGTGGCTGAATAGCCGATTCTCTAGGTATACTAGGGCCGGGGGGAGGTGCTTCAGTTGCTTCCTATTGCTATATAATTAATACAGATGCTTCTTGAACTAAGAGGCCTTCTTCTATAGGTATATACCTTCGGGATCTAGTACGCTTTTGCTTCTGTTTCTCGTTAGCGGCGCGTAATTCGCTTACTTCTTTCTCGAGAAATACGGCGGATTGTATAGTGATCTAGTATGCCTTTAAAACCTAGTTTATAGCGGAATTGAGAGGACTTAGAGGGCTCCTTGATCTTATACGAAGCAATGCTTTGATTGATAAAGCTTAATTTTATAATTAGATATAGTTCGAAGGGGTTTTAGGTCCTAATTACTACCCTAACTCAGCGGGGGGTCGGGGTTCGAAGCCGGATATTAAGCCTTAAAATCACTCTTTCCGGTTTAAAAGGGACTAAACCGGCGGCTACGAAGCTATTTTTAATAGTCTCCGATTTAAAAGCTTTAATTCGTATAAGAGGGTATACTTCGAGGAAGTTAAGTTTGTTAATATAGTTAATCCCGTTCTATATCTTAGTCTTAACTATCCGACCGTACGATCGTTTTAATACCGCAAAATAACTAATATTAAAAGATTATAAAAGATAAGATAAATACGCAAGTATATAAATTAGTATTACCTTATTTTGCTTATAAATTTCGTTAAATTTAGGCGTTTATCATATTTATTTACCAAAACATTAACATATTTATAAATGAATTATTATGAATTAAAACAATTAAATGCAATGAATTAATTAAGTCAGTAAAATTAATTTACATGATTCAAAATTATAATTCACATGATTTAATTGTTAATTCATAATTCTATAACTCATTTCTATTAAAATGCTATAAAATGAATTTGATGAAATCATCAACACATTAATGTTACAATGTAAATTTAATGAGATCATTATAGTGATCATTAGATTGATATTATAGATATATATGAGATTATAATTAATTTAAATGTAACCATATATTTAAAACATAAATATAGGGTTATAATCCCAGTATAGTTAGTTTTTTTATCCTTTATGGTTTTTTCTTTCTAAATATATTGAATTATACTGATTCCTATTATATATATCTTTTACTCCTTTTACTTCATTTATTTTGTTATTACCTTTCCTTCCTATTATTTCCCCTATAACCTCTAATAGATTATAAGCCCGGCTTATTCATTTATTTTTTTTCTTATTCTTTTATAGGAAGGTTTATTTAAACCTTTCTTTATCTTTTCTATCAAAATTAATCCCTACCGAAACGCTAAATTGCAACTATCTATATATATCGATAGTACTATATATAGAATTATATAGCCTCTCTCGAAAAAATCCAAATCCAAAAGCTAAAAGGATCTAAAAACTACTTAATCTAGTCGATTAGAGTAAAAGTAGTCCTTATAAAAGAAGAGCTTATTAGAACAATTCGTTAAATAAATACTACTAGTAGTAAAAATGATGGAGCTCTCTCTATTATTTAACTACTATATAATAACGGCCTACTTCTATATATAAAAGATATTATAGATATAAAGCTAGCTTAGGATAAACTATAAGAAATCTATTACCCTAAGGGTTTTACTACTAAATATTTGACTTTAAAAGAATTCTTTAATACTTAATTAGATGATTTTTATACTATAGAAGAATATCTAAATAAGGTTAAAATACTAGTAGATAATCTTACTAGTAAAGATATTACCCTACTAAAATAGGTAGTAATTATATAGGTTTTAAATAGCCTAAGTAAGGAATATAAATCATTAATTCAATCTATTATTTAATCTCTACGAAGAGATCTAAATTTATATACTTCGGAAACCCTATTTTTAAGTCTAATTAACGAATCTCGGGGTATTTAATAATTAAGTAATAATAAGCTTATAATTATATAAAAACCTAAAAATATATAGAAAAAAAAACCTTTCAATAGTACTTATTATAAGTATTATAAGCTTATAATATATAATACTACAAATTGTTAGTTTTTATTTCTAGATAAAGTACTAAAAGGCTTTATACTTTATCGTCAAAATACTATAAATCTATTAAAAATAAAGAATTATAAAGTAGAAAAACTAAGACCTTAAAAATCAAATTTAATAAATATTAAGAATAATATAGAAACTATATTAATATCTATTAATAATTCTTATTAATAATATAACAAAGATATTTATTAATATAATAAGGATATAATTCTTCTTAATCTTTTAATACTCTCTAATAATAAATTTAATATAGCCGAAGAGGTATATATACTATTAATAAATAATATAAATAATACGGCTAATAAATATAAACTAGATCGTTTAAAAAGATATAGAAATAATAATTTTACTATATTAGAAACGTAAGAAGACTATATTCTAGAGGACTATATTCTAGGTTTAATATTTAATTTCGTATTTAATACTACTATAATTTATATAATTTATAATTTAAATTATTTTTATTATTATAAATATTATAAATATTAAAATAAAAGGATCTATATTAATTAAAACTAATATAGGATATATTTTAAATTTAAAAGAGGTATATTATATTCCTAAATTAGGAATAAATTTACTAAGTATTAATAAATTAAATAATATACTATCTATTTTTACTAAAGAAAAACCAATACTATATTAAAAAGATTAATTAATTATAAGTATAATTAAGAATTAAAATCTATATATATCTAGAAATATAATACTACAAAATAATATAAAAAATAGAACTATACTTCTAACTATAAAAATAGAAGAAATATATATTAAATAGTAGTATAAAAGACTAGGATATATATTATTTAAACCCTTATAGGCAATTTTAAAGGGTTTAAATATAAATATAACTAGAAATACCTATATTTAATAAGTTAATAAATATAAAGTATATCTTTTATCTAAAGATAATAGATATATAAATAAAGAAAGTAATAATAATATAAAATATAATATTATTAAAAGAATTTATAGTAACATTAGAGGTCTATTAATACCTATATATAATAAAAAGAGATATTATATTATATTTATGGATAAAAAATCTAGATATATATAGGTTTTTCTTTTATATAATAAAAGTAAAGCTTATAATTTATTTATTAAATTAAAAAATCAAATTAAAAATAATAAAAATAGACGTATAAAAGAATTCTTTATAGATAATAGAAAAGAGTATATTAATAAGAAATTTAAAATTATATTTATAAAGTATAGTATAATCTATAAATTAAGCCCTATATGTACTAAAGAACCTAATAGTTTAATTAAAAGGATTAATTTAACTTTATTAAATAAAGTTAGATTAATTTTAATTTAATTAGGAGTACCTAACAATTTATAGGGAGAAGCTCTAAAAGCTATAGTATACCTATATAATAGAACCCCCTATAAATTATATAATAATATAAAACTATATATTAAAAATATAAAAATATAGGGTTTAATTATTTACTACTATACTAATAAATATAAAACTAAACTAGAACCTAGAAAAGATAAAGCTATCTTAATAGGTTATAATAATATAAATCACTATAAATTATAGGATTTAAATAAAAATAAGACTATATAGTCTAGAGATATATCTATTTATAAAGGTTTTAAATTTTAGGTTATAATAATATAAATCACTATAAATTATAGGATTTAAATAAAAATAAGACTATATAGTCTAGAGATATATCTATTTATAAAGGTAAATTTAAAACCTTATATACTATAGATACTAATATTAATAATAATAATAATAACACTAATAAAAGTAAATTAAATCTAAAAAGCTATAATAATATAGTAAGAGATCCTATATATAAGATTAAAGTTTAAATCCTATATAAAGAAAATAATATACTCTATACTATAAAGGATACTAAATTAGAAAATTTAATTTTAAATATAAATAATTTAGATAGCTTTATTTTAACTATAAATTTATTAAACGAACCTAATATATATAAAGAAGCTATAGAAAGTAATAAAAAGTATAAATAGTATAAAGCCTATCTAGAAGAAGTAAAAGAATTAGAAATTTAAGAAACTTATAAAGTTATTTATATACTAAAAGATCAAAATATTATACCTATAAAAAGTAGATAGGTTTTTAAGAAAAAACCTATATATAATCTTAAAAATATAAAGGATTTATATATAGTTAATAAAGATAGGGAATTGATATATCGACACCCCCCCCTGCTAATTCGACACCCCCCGGCCTGAAAATTCAGGGTCCAACTGACCGCCTTCTACACCGCCTTAGTGTCAAACTCCCCACATAATACTAGCAAGACGGCAGATACCTACAATTTATATATAAACCCCATACAAAATCAAGTCACTTGTGTCATATAACACCCCGTATATATATGTAGATAGGATCAAACAAATTGATACTCCAATTCTAGTTTATATATATTAACCTGCCTTCTTCCTACCCATTTTTTCATCACTTTCTTCGCCAAATTCATCGTCACTATCGTCAATATAGCCTCCTTAGGCCTTAAATATCTAGATTCAGATCTAGATTCCGATCCGGAGATCGTCCCCGAGTCTCTACCCGCCTAGCTAATCACCGCGCTAAGCACTAAGCAAGGTCCCGAGTCCTCTCCTCCCGCGATACCAAGCTCCTAAACCTTTATATTTCCGCTTCCCCCGCTTAACTAGCAATTCGGTATACCAAAGGAAGCGATTATAGCTATCAATAAGTTCGCGCGCCCGTATAGCTATACGGTTATATCCCGACGTTTAAAGGTTACGAAGAAAGGGGTTAAAAAGACAGTCTACCTATACTATAACCGTAGTCGAAAGGTTTAGCCCGAGAATCGCTCCCCTTAGGCAAAACGGCGTAATACTTATATACTTATACTTAAATACCCCTTTTCTATTACGCTTCGCTTCGATCTCTAAACAAACCTTTAGTATCTAACCCTTAAGAACCCTACCTATAACTATTAGTTATCGCCGCTATCTACCTATCCTATCTAACGGGCGCTTAAGCTTACTTATAAGAAGGATACGGTTAAGAATACGCTTCGGTAGGGCTATATAATACGCTAGATCCTTACTAATATACGCGAAGCCGATCCGAAGAGTACTATTATTCCGCGTAACGTCTATAATACCCGGAAAAAGCTAAGTAATATCTTTCTTACTAGTAGAATACCTCTCTAAGCGTTACTATAAGAGCTCCTAAAGTAAGGTAATTGGATCTTTAAGTATAAAGTCGATAATAATAACTATATATCGGCCTTATTCTATTTATACAAATTAAGTGTCGTAATACTTCAGAAGAACCCCTAGGTTATCTCGATAGACTATACCTATAAGACAAATCAATATAGCCTTCCTTTACTTAATATTGTTAGCTTTACCTCGATAGGATCAATATTCTATCTTAGGTTTATATTTATACGGGATAAGAAAGAGGATACGTACGAAGTTATACTTTCCTACCCTGCTAAAGTATACGAATCCCTCGGCCTCGATACTCCCCGTACAATTCTAACTAATAAAGAAAAAGCCTTAATAAATACTATTAAAACGATCTTTCCTACTACTAAGAATATGATTTATATTTAGTATATTAATATAAATATTATAAAGGTTGCTCGCCTACTTCTCGCAGAGCAACTTAAGTAAGCCCTCCGAGAAGCTAATTCCGCTACCTAGGCTAATTCCGCTACCTAGAATACTAGTTCTACCTCCTACCGCCGTATAAAGACTTAGAAAGCAAAAGAACTCTAAGAAAAGATCGATAAGGGATAGAAATAGATACTTAAGCGATAGAACCAAGTCGTCTATACTATTAAAACGATCTTTCCTACTACTAAGAATATGATTTATATTTAGTATATTAATATAAATATTATAAAGGTTGCTCGCCTACTTCTCGCAGAGCAACTTAAGTAAGCCCTCCGAGAAGCTAATTCCGCTACCTAGGCTAATTCCGCTACCTAGAATACTAGTTCTACCTCCTACCGCCGTATAAAGACTTAGAAAGCAAAAGAACTCTAAGAAAAGATCGATAAGGGATAGAAATAGATACTTAAGCGATAGAACCAAGTCGTCTATACTATTATATTTGATAAGTTTAATATACAATAGGCAGTATTCAAAGAGAGATATACCGATCCAATTTTCAATCCTCTTCTCGACTATATATAGGCCGAATAGATCGATAATTGCCCTAAGCAGTTCCTTTATTTCTATATATCGAAATACCTTTATCTTAACGAGATTGCTACCTCTCGTATAGAGGCTACTTATTAGTTAATTAAGAAAGATCTCTAGGTATCGACTAACGATTTACTTATAGTACTCCGTAATTTTAAGCGCGTAGTCAACCGCTAGTTCGTAAAGATTAAGTATAAAATTGCTATATAGCGGACGGTAAAGCTAATATAGCGAGTTCTACTACTATATACGCTTCTTACGAATCGAATATCGCTACGGGCAATACAACTTATAAAGGAGGTTTATATACGGTATCTTCTAGAAGGGGAAGATAAACCCCGAATTCCCCTAGTTTATACCTATAATTCAAAGGGTACTTCTAGATTCCTATATATCTATATACTAAAGCGGTACGACGATAAGAAGAAGCCACTCGAACTAGACCTTTTCTATTAGTATTGGTATTTATATAGTATTGACGACGCTCTACCAATCGACCCTATACTCCTACTCTAAGACCCTCTCCTAGTTCGACGACGAGGGCGATCTCGAGGGGCCCGGAACTTTATTTCTAGCGAGTAAGCTACCTAGCAAACTATATAGTCTTCCCCTAACCCTCTTACTTAGGATCGATCGACTTAGAGAGACCCCTCCGGATTCGAATATATACTTTCGTAGGAAGGTAGATAGGGACGGGGGCGGGGGCGGGGACGGGGAAGGGGAAGGGGACGTAGGCGTAGAATAAGCAGTAGTAAAACTAGCGGTAGTGATACTAAGGCTAGAGGACAGGGACGTGGTCGAGGACGAGGACGGGGAGGAAAACGCGCGCGGGGAGGTATATAAAAAGAAGTATATACAATTTGTAGAGTAGATCAATATAGAAATCAATGAAATGTACGATTATTTACGATTAAAATGTATGCTTTTTTACTATATAAACCAGAATTATATAGTAGTGGCAGAATATATGGCAGAAAACTCTACAGTGGTAGGAAGGTATGGCAGAATTCGGTGTCGCACCAGATATAGAAGGCGGTGACTTAATTTTCAGGCCGGGGGGTGTCGAATTAGCAGGGGGGGGTGTCGATATATCAATTCCCTAAAGATAAAACCTTTAGATATAAAGCTAGATAGGTAATATAAGGCTTTTATTAACGACTAGGTATCGATTTTTTAGAAACTTTCTCTACTATATATAGAATAGAAATATAGTATATAATTTTAATTATAGTAGTTAACAAAAACTAGATTATATTATAATACGATATTAAAAACGTATTTGTATATACTAATATAGATACTAATATATATACTATATTACTAATTAGAATATATAATAATAAAACTAAATACTATTATTTAATAAAGGCTATTTATAGATTAAAACAAAGTCCTAGATTATAGTATAAATATTTATTAAATATATTATCTAAATTCGGATTTAAAGTGCTACCTTACGATAAGGGAGTTTATATAAATCATATAACTAGATATATTTTAATATACTATATCGACGATATCCTAGCTATATATAAGGATACTAATTATATAAGACATTTAATAACAGAATTAAAGTCTTATATTAAAATTGCGGAAATAGGACTAATCTCTATATTTCTAGGAAATAATATTAAAATTGAAAATAAATATATAGATAAATTATTAACAAAGTTTAATATAATTAATAATAAGGATTATAAACCTATTAAAATCCCTAGACAATCTAGTTTAAAACTACTTAAAAATACTAAACAAGCTTCTAAAAACGATATAAATAAATACTAAAAACAGATAGGATCACTATTATATTTAGTATTAAATAACAGAAACCTATCGTATAGAAATGTATGGTACAAAATGACTGATATTAAGAACTCTAACTCTTCTAAAATGATATGATCCGCAATTTAACCAATCTATACGGACCTTGCTGACTAATCTGTAATATGCACTTTTGTATGGTATGTCGAGTACTAAGGGTCACATGACTTTCTAGTATCATACCTTGTTTCTACTATATAATCCACCTTACACTTTGACATACCCCCTAGCTCTTTAAAGCCTATATTTACTGGCTTTAAGAGCTGCTGATTCTATCAATTTCAATTCCTTTGTTAGAGGTTATAGGGGAAATAAAAGGAAGGAGAGGTAATAACAAAATAAATGAAGTAAAAGGAGTAAAAGATATATAATAGGAATCAGTATATTTCAATGTATTCAAAAAGAAAAAACCATGAAGGATAAAAAACTAACTATACTGGGATTATAACCCTATATTTATGCTTAAATGTATGGTTACATTTAAATTAATCATGATCTCATATTAATCTAATGATCACTATAATGATCTCATTAAATTTATATTGTAACATATGATTTCATGAAATTCATTAACATTAATGTTTTAATGATTTCATGAAATAACATTAATGTATGATTTCATCAAATTCATATTATAGCATTAATGAATCATAGAATTATATAAATGAAGACAATTAAATCATGTAAAATTAATATTGAATCATTAATTTACTGACTTAATTAATTCATTGCATTTAATGTTTTTAATTCATAATTGAATATATGCATTTAATCGTTTTGATTCATAATTACATTAATATAAATATGATATCCTTTAAGTATCTACTTTTTCTAGGTTAATTAGATGCCTGATTTCTCTTATCCTAATTATCTCTCGGAAGAGATACTACTTCTATTTCGGAAGCGCTTTCGTAAGGCTATCTACCGGTATAGCTATAGTTAGAACCTAGTCTATATTAACTCGACCCTCGCTAATCTCCTACTTTATCTAGTATCGATTGATATCTATATATCGCAGCTTTGTATATATCGCCGACCTTTCCTTCGTTAAAAGATCGATAGTTTACTAGTTATCGTATATAATAGATAAGGGGTGATCTAGCTAGAAGCCTAATGCTTCGAGGACTCGGCGCTATTACTATATAGTTTTGCCTATTTCTACTAGTATAAGAAGCTCTACTTTAACGTATTTCATAAGCGAGTGGATCACACAACCTAGTGGATCAGCCAACCTAAAACGCGTCAATTAATTTAACCCCTTCTTCTTCAACCACCCACCATGCCACCAATTCGCTCTCAACGCTCTAAAGATTCAACTGAGCAAGAGGGTAGGCTTTTATTAGCTATCTAGGCTATTAAGAAGCAAGAAATCATCTCTATACGCGAAGCATCCCGTCGTTTTGAAGTGCTATTCTCTTCTTTACGGAACCGCCTCCGTAGGGTTATAACCCGCGCGACTTCTCGCGTTAACTCGTATAAATTGACTGAAATTGAAGAGGGATCTCTTAAAAAATAGATTCTCTCTATAGATCTACGTAGAGTAGCCCCCCGGCCCTCTATAGTACGAGAAATAGTAGATCTTCTTCTTTAGAAGCGTAGAATTACCTCAATTCTTTCGGTCGGCGAAAATTAGGTTACGAATTTTGTTAAAAGGCGTCCTCTCCTTTCCGCCCGATTCTCGAAACGATATAATTACGAGCGTACGAAATACGAAGACCCTAAAATTATCGGAGAGTAGTTTGATTTAGTTCAAAAGACAATCCTTCAATTTAGAATCGACCCCAACGATATCTATAACTTTAACGAGACCGGTTTCGCGATAGGGTTAATAGTAACTACGAAGGTTATAATAAGGAGTAAATACTACGGTCGGCGAGTACTTTTATAACCTAGAAATCGAGAGTAGGTGACTATTATTAAGTATACGAATACTTCTAGCTAGGCCCTTCCTCCGTATATAATTTTTAAAGGCAAAGTCTTTCTTAAATTATAGTTCGAGGGCCTCCCGGAGGATTAGCGCTTCGAAGTTAGTCCTAACGGCTAGACCTCTAATAAAATTGGACTTCGTTAGCTTAAGAAGCTCTTTATTCCTAGTACTTCTTTACGTACGAAGGGGGGTATCGGCTTTTAATACTCGATAGCCACGGAAGTTATTTAATACCTAAATTCGACGAAATTTGTGAGCAAAATAAGGTAATACTAATCTATATACTAGCGTATTTATCTTATCTTTTATAACCTCTTAATATAGGTTGTTTTACGGTATTAAAACGATCGTACGGTCGGATAGTTAAGATTAAGATACGGAACGGGATTAACTATATTAACAAACTTGACTTCCTCGAAGTATACCCCTCTATACGAATTGAAGCTTTTAAATCGGAGACAATTAAGAATAGCTTCTTAGCTACCGGTTTAGTCCCTTTTGAACCGGAAAGAGTGATTTTAAAGCTTAATATCTAGCTTCGAACCCCGACCCCCCGCCGAGTCGGGGTAGTGATTAGGACCTAAAATCCCCTTCGAACTACGTCTAATTACAAAAGCAAGCTTCGTCAATTAAAGCATTGCTTCGTATAAGATCAAGGAGCCCTCTAAGTCCTCTCAATTCTGCCACAAACTAGGTTTTAAAGGCATACTAGATCACTATACAATCCGCTGTATTTCTCGAGAAAGAAGTGAGCGAATTACGCGCCGCTAACGAGAAGTAGAAGCAAAAGCGTACTAGATCTCGGAGGCATATACCTACCGAAGAAGGCCTTTTAGTTCAAGAAGCCTCTGTATTAATTATATAGCAACAAGAAGCAATTGAAGTACCTCCCCCGGCCCCGGCATGCCTAGAGAATCGACTATTCAGCCACGTACGCGGCCCCCCCGGGGGTGTGGAATATGCAGATTGCCAGGGCATAGAAGAGAAATACGTCTAGATAGACCACTTAGTTAGTTAATTTAATTTAATAGCGTTATGGTTGAAATAAATATAATTAAATTCAATGGGTTGGGTTGGCTGATCCACTCGCTTGTGTGATCCACTCGCTTGTGAAATACGTTAGTGGTTAATATAGTAATAGTCTTCTACTTTATCGCTTTCTAGTTAATAGGGCCGCTATATAGCTTATAAATATAACCTTATAAGCTTTTCCGATCCTTATTGTCTCCGAATAAAGTATTACTTATAAATTCAACTGACTTCGTAGTAAGCTAGAGACCTTAGTTTTTGTTATATTAATCTCTAGTACTATACTCGATAGCCTAGTACCTAGTTTCGTATAGGTATTATATAACTCGGTTAATAGTATTAATATACTTTAGACTAGGGTTTATTAAGAATTTAGCTAGTTTAGCTATAGCTTTTATAGTATCTAGCCGGGTAATAGTAGTAGTATACTAAGTAGATCCTACCTTAGCCTACAAACTATAAATCTAACTCGGTAATACTACTCTATCGTACGGTAGTAGCTAATCGGTAGTAGCTAATAGAGATCCTACTTTTTTTATAGTAATTAAGTTATACTTAGCTACTATACTCTCGATATAGCTATCTTAATATAGCTATAGTTTCTTCTAATCTCTATTTCTAAGAATATATATATTTAAGAACTAGTTTATATCTAGTTTACGTAATTCCTATTGCTTCTTAATCTCTTTATCTAGCTTAGCTGCCTACTTAGCGTAGTAAGGATCTAGATAGTTCACAATAATAATATCGTTAACGTAAAAGAAGACGATAATACTATTTATAATGAAGATATATAGGTCTTCTAGCACTAGGGTAAGGCCTAGTTTAACTAGTACCCTTATTACTTCTTACTACTACAATCTTAGTGATATTTATAAGCCGTAAAGCGCTCTATAGAGTAGCTAGTATTAACCTAATACTTCGAATCCTAGTAGGTACTTAGTATAAACCTTACCTTATAGTACTAAGTTTAAGAATATAGTAACAACGTCTCTCTATATTATATTAAGATCAAATACTACTATTAAGGCAAAGATAGCCCTTACTATCTTAATAGCTAGTATAGCGGCTCTCTTTTCCTCTATTAATAACTATTAGAGGTCACCTCGAATATAGATTCGTACTTTAAACTTCTCGAGGAATCCGTCGGCGTCGAATTTATATATAAAAACCTATTTTAATAGTAATACTTATATTCCTCTCTGATTCGGGATTAGAACCTTAGTATAGGTTTCTTTCTTCTTTAACGTTTAGACCTCGAAGCCTACTACTCCTATAAACTCCTTCCTAAATCTATAATCCTTTAATTAGGACTAGTTCTCTAGTAGTAGAGGTAGTTTATTACGATAAAGCTTTCTCTCGGTATTAAATTTCTGATTTATACTTATTATAAAAGTATAAAGTAGACTTAATAGCTCTACTATCTTATTAAGAGAGAGGTATACCGTATAATCTAGATCCGTCCTTAGTCTCCTAGATCTAGTACCGGTGATAATATTTGTTATACTTATATCACCTAAGATATCTCTTAGTGTAACGGGTTAGACCCGCTTCTCACTATATGGCCCTGCTATATAGCCTTCCTCCTATACGCTCCTATACGCTCCTGTTCTGCCCTACTTGCCTTCCTCTACGTACGCTCCCGTACGCTCCCGTTTCCGCCTTGCTTCTAGCCCTACCACGTAAGCCTCGCTTACCTAGTTCTGCTACCGCCTTTCTTCCCCTTTATTTCTTACTGTCCTGCTTACTTTATTCCTTCCCTTCTCCAAGCTTTTTATAAACAGCATATTGGCTTAGTTAGTATTGAATTAATTTGGCTTCGACCCTTTATATACAAAAAGCTTCCTTCTCGATTAGTCACCGGGTCGTATTGTATCGAGATATAACGTATCTCCTACGATCTCGTTTTCTCGCGGTCGCTACCGACCGGCTAAGATTTTTTCTTTCTTCTTTCTACCCGTTTCTAGTTTCCGCTAGTTTCTTACCGAGATATACCGTAGCGTAGTAAGGCACCCGTTTCTAGTTTCTACTAGTTTCTACTAGACCCGACCGTCCCCTTTTATTAAGGTTCGACGTTAAACCAGACTAGTTCCCCTAGACTAGCCGTCTTTATCCTTTAGACGTTAAAGAGAAGCTTAACGGACCGTCTTTACCCTTTAGACGTTAAAGAGAAGCCTAACGTACCCGTCTTTATCCTTTAGACGTTAAAGAGAAGCCAGACCAGACCAGACCATACTAGACCAGACTATACCAGACCAGACCATACCAGACTAGACTATACCAGACCAGACTATACTAGACTACACCAGACCCTAATTCCTACCCTCGCTCTTTAAGCATATCGCCGTACAACGACCTTAGGAGGGGGGTAATGTAACGGGTTAGACCCGCTTCTTACTATATAGCCCTGCTATATAGCCTTCCTCCTGTACGCTCCTATACGCTCCTATACGCTCCTGTTCTGCCCTACTTGCCTTCCTCTACGTACGCTCCCGTACGCTCCTGTTTCCGCCTTACTTTTGGCCCTACTACGTAAGCCTCGCTTACCTAGTTCTGCTACCGCCTTTCTTCCCCTTTATTTCTTGCTATCCTGCTTGCTTTATTCCTTCCCTTCTCCAAGCTTTTTATAAACAGTATGTTGGCTTAGTCAGTATTGAATCAATTTGGCTTCGACCCTTCACACTTAGTACTTGATTCGAGGATATCGATACTTAGAAGGACGCTCGATATAATATCGATAATAGTGCTAGTAACGGCGAGTAAGCTATTTTACGTTATAGCTACCTCTCGATCTCTTACTCTTTATCTATATCTATTTTATCTCTTACTTTATCTCTTACTTTATCTCTCGCTTTATCTCTTACTTCTACCCCCCTAGTTTCGATTGACGGTATCACAAAAATCGGATCTAGCGACAATAATAGGGTTTCTCTAGGTATTAGATTCGACGGATTCGGAGATAATAATACTATTCGTAACGATAGTAGTCTTAATGATCTTAATAGTAGTATCGATAATCTTAGAAGTAATAATCTTAGTGATAGTAAGGATAATAGAAAGCTTCCTAGTATAGTATCTATTTACTCCCTCGATTCCCTTAGTCTAATATTTTCCCTCGGTCTAATAATAGACTATAGGGTAGGCAATCTAGAGTTTATCTTTATAACTACCTATACAAGGGTTCTCTCTCTATTAACTATCCCTTAATTATCAACTTTATCGTCGATATTATCGATACTAGCTATATTAATAGCTATTTTATTAAGTATATCTTACTAGGTATACTTAGTTTTATCTTATAGAGCTATCCTAGCTATCGATCTCGGTATCTCTATCTACGTACTGATTTCGACCTATACTTCTTCTGTAGTAAGTACTTACGGCTATATACCTAGTCTATCTATTATAGTACTAATAGTATCCTCTGTTTTAGGTATCGGCATCGATTTCGAGTACCGCCTCGTTTTGTTAAAAACGGTATCTCTTACGATATCGACTCTCCCTATACTAGTACGTTCTTTATAGGGGAACTATACTTTATATATGTTTTTAGAGATATACCTAACGAGATATCCTATCTCTACTCTAGGTACTATCTTGTCTAACTATACTCTCTTAATAATTCTCGAGTACGTTAAGCAACTATATAACCTTATATTTAATAGGTTAATAGTCTAATATTAGATACTATCTAGTATAGTATACTTTATAAGCTCTTTCTAAGGTATATGTCAGCCGGAATTACACCTGTCCCGTCCCGTCATTTATATGACTCCACTTCTTGTATGTAGGATCCCCCTGCAGATCACTTCCCAATTACTTGCTACAACTAAGTAAGCGATTTAGGGGTTAAATAGCGGAGCATATTGCTCTTTAGAAATACACACTCATTTTTACTACTTGCTAAGCACAGTAAGCTTTTGGTATCAAGTCATTTTGGTCCTTCCCTATTCGATAGTTATAAGCCCGGTTAGCTAGTACGTCTTTTAAAATATCATCAGAATACTATATTATCGCTTAAACAAGTCAAGCCTCTAATACCCCTAAGCCAGAAGATAAGTCCAAAAGTGCTATATAGCAAGTATATCAATTAGTACTATAAGGCACTAATAAGCGACCTCTAGTCTTCTACTCTTCCCTCCGAACTAATAAGAACGAACCGATTTGACGCCGAGATATTACTCTACGATAACTTCGCTCTAATAAGTACTACCGACTACGGGGTAGTAGGTATACCGCGAGTACGAATTATCCTTAAGAACTCGCTCTAATAGCGAACCTAGATTATATAAGTAGAAATAATTATATAAAGCCTCGATATATAGAGATATATAGATCCTATAATACCTTAGGATAAATAAGTTAACCCTCTAGTAAGGCTAGAACGCTTAAATAAGGAAGACGTAAAGTACGCTAAGGACGCAATAAGTAGTCGCTTAACGAGAGATACTTAAATAGACTTTAGGTATAATCGTAAGGACTACGACGACGATATAGTAGAGTATAGGACAATCAGACTATCGCTCAATAAGATCTTTAAGAGAATTAGAAATACTCTCGCCGTAGAATTATAAAGCCTTATAGTTAAAGAAAGGGATACTAGGAAGCTCCTCTAAGTATTACGAGTACGCTTCTCGTATACCGATAAAGTATATATACAACTTGTTCGAAGATAATAGAACGAGCTACTTCTTATACTAGTTAAAGATATAGGAATCGATATATAGTTACTAAGAGTAGAGAACCTCTATATAGAGTATAAATTAGCAAAAGTTGACTTTACTAAGTCAGAAGAAAATACTATTTATGACTTTCTCTAAGCACTTACGCCCCTCGAACCATAGTTCTATTATCAATAGTATATAAGGGTATTTAAACTAGAATAATAAGTAACCTTCGTAAGCGTAGTCAACGCTTACCGCTCCGAGCGAGTACTCTTTAATAAGAAGAAACCTAAAAGCAAAGCGCTATAGGGAGCTTTCGCGATACTAAATAGTAAGTAGGAAGCTAAATCAGACGCTTCCCTAGCTAGCAAAACAACCTAGTTAAACAAAACGGCGTAGGAACCACTATATATATATAGAGAGAAATATCGATACGCTATATACTTATATCTTATTAAGGTAGTAAGGCCTAGTAACTAGAAACTAGATCTAGAAGTTAAGAAGAAGATAATAGCGAATACCGAGAAGCTAAGAGATAAAGCGAAAGAGAGAGTTAACGAGCTATAAACGAAGCTCGCTAAAGAAGAAATACCTATTCAATCTTACTTTATAGTAGTTAACGACGATAAAGATAGCTACTTTCTAACTATACTAACGAAATAAGCTACTTAGCGAGTAGTTTAGCAAATTAAACAATAAGTACCTCTACCTAATACTAGTCTCTTACCGGTTGATACTATATTTTTAACTAAAAATATTCCTCGATATACGATTAAGGACTAATAGTTAGTTAATTTAGTAACTAGTAAGTATATCACTAATAACAAAAGCCTCTTTATTAAATTTAGAGAGGTCGACGGCCTTCTTAAGGTCGGCGATATAACTACTAAGCTTTATAGAACCGGTAAAGTCTAGCTTCGGACGATCGGCCGTTCCGGTAAGCCTATTACTCTTACTCTATTAAAAGTAGAGTACTTACCTAGCTTTTACTATAACCTTATCTTAGTAGCCTTTATAAAGAAAAAGGGATATAAAGCCGACTTTGATACGCTTAATATTGTTAATAAAACAACTAGAAGGATCTTTTCTAAACTAGAAGAGATAGGCAATTTCTTTATACTTCCGTAAGTAGATTTCGTATTTCTAGTAGTATTTATAACCACTTCCTTTAATACTAAGCGCTCTATACAACCTCTTATTTCAAAAGCAATAGTATTAAGATAGTACCGACGGCTTAGTTATATATTTAGCGAGCGTATTAAACGACTAGTAGAGATAGTAGAAGGAATATAGATCCTACCTTCTACTCCTAAGGAGTACGAACCGGAACTCTATAAGATTTATTAGTTAAGTAATAAGCCTAAGTAGATCTTACGCTAGGTTTAAGGCACTTCCTTTAGCCTACTTAGCCGTATATACTTCGATCTTATAATACTCTAGGAAGCTTATAACGATAATAAATAGATTTCGTATTTCTATATAGATAGGATTCGCTATTACTAGGCGACTATTTATAAGAGAAAGAGCGGTTACTAGTAAGCAATTATATAATTTATTTTATAAATACGAACTTAGTTTAACCTACTAGTTCGTATATTTCACTCTAATAACGAGGCTTTAATTAGCTACGAAGTTGTCAATTTTCTCTATAAAAACGGGATTGTAATCTAATAAGTAGTCGTTAGAACCCTAGAGCAAAACGGCTTCGCGGAGCAATCTAGGGGGGTAATTATCGCTAGAGTAAGAGTACTTCTTAAGGATTCTTAACTTCCTACAAATCTCTAGCTAGAAGCTATTTAAGCTACTATTTATATACTAAATAGATCGCCTATAAAGCTTAATTTAGGAAAGTAGATCGTTCTATAATAAGAGTTTTACTAGTAAGGGATAAGTATCTTTATTCCTATTAACCTTTTAAACCTTAGAGTTTATAGTTATCGTATATACGTAAGGATCTAGGGAATTCCTTAGTTAGATAAGATATATCGCCGAGTAGAAATCGGCTACTTAGTAGGCTACCGAGTAAGTAATATCTAGAAGGTCTAGTTTCCGTGTATAAATAGTTATAAGTACGTTTGTAACGTAACTTTTAATAAAAGCCTAAATTATAGGAAGTATCCTTCTAAGCCTCTAAAGATCCGGTAAGTCGAATACGCCGAAGTTATCGAAGAGGATAAACTCGACGTAGAGCTTAAGTAAGTAGTTCGCTAAGCTAATATCGTACTAATTATATAAAATAAAGATATATAATAGGCACTCGATATATAATAAGCACTTAATCTAGAAGTAGAACCTACTTCGCTATAGGAATTAGGGAATTAATAAGCAACTATTCGATATAGAGAAAAGCCCTCTCCCCTTAAGCAATAAGTACAATACTATTAGATAACTCTATCGCCGTTACTAAATATTATACCTTTACCGGAAAGCGTTCTATAAAGTCTATAACTAGTAGAGATCCTACTACTAGAAAGTAAGGAAATATCTCTAATTACAATATAGTTAATAGTAGTTCCGTATAAACCTATTATACTAGAGAATAAGCCCTTTATAGTAGTTATTCTATATAAACTATAAAGGTATATAAATAGGCCCGAAGTAGTACTTACTAGGCCGATTCGACTACTAGTCTACGAAATAGACTACTAAGAAGAAGTATAGGCTTCTAACTCGCTATAACGGCAAATCCCCGGGTCCTTCCTATAAGCGTAAGTAATACCTACTTAAGAAATTTAGCGTCTAGTAAAGAACTTAATTTATAGAGATTTAACTCTATCTAATATTATCGAAGGTAAAAGAAAGCGAAAGGTACGTATCTACGCGGATATAGAGAGTTACTTCGTATATAACGATACCGAAGACTATAAAACCCTACTTACTATATTTATAGTAGGACTCTCCGTAAGTCGACCTTAGCCTCGCCGATACCGTAATAATCTTCCTCCTAAACTATCGATATAGAAAGAGATATTAAACTACCTATTCTCTAAAGGCTTTCTCGCTATAGTAGGTTTAGAAGTAGAATTAATTCGAATTAGGGGAACCTACTAAGTAGAACCCCGACTATAGGATAGAAGTATATAGGTACTTCCTCTTACTTAGGTATTTACCTATAAGTTCGATAGTAACAGCTTCCTAACTAAGCTTAAAGCACGAATTTACGTACGAGGTAATCTCTAAACCATTAACTCTAAAGAAAAGAGAGTAGTAACACTTACTACTCGTACTACGCGAGTAATCTTCGTACTCGTCGTAGTATTTAACCTAGGTACTATTCAACTTAATACCGTTAATATATTCCTAAATAGTGATCTAAACGATACTATTTATACCTAAATACTAGAAGGCTTCTATAATAGAAGTAATACTTAGAGACTACTAAAAGTACTATACGGTCTTAGAAAGTCACCGCGTTTATAGTAATAAGAGGCTACTCGCGTACTCGAAAAGCTCGGATTTAAACCTATCCCGGAGGATCCTTACTTATTTACTAATAATAGTATAATCGTCTTCTTCTACGTCGACGATATTATTATCGTATTTTACCGGCTAAAGCACTAGGAAGTAATCTAGCTAAAGTAGTAACTAGAGAGGTACTAGGAGCTTCGCGAAATAGGAGAAGTAGCTTAGTTTCTCGGAATACGAATTCTATAAAATACCTAGAAGTATAGGCTCTAGCTCTACTAGGATTTATATATCTCTTCTATAGCTACTAAGTACGGACTTACTAGTAGACGTAAGTATAAAACCCTACTACCTATAAACCGTATAAGTAAGTTTACTAGAGTAGTAACTAAGGAGTAGGTTTATAAATACTAATAAAAGCTCGGTTCTACTCTCTACCCTACCGTTATTACTCGCCTAGACGCGGCGAAGGCGGCTAACTACTTAGCCGAGTTCCTTACGAACCCCGGGCTAGAGTATAGAGAGGTAGTAAATCGCTTAATCTAGTATTTATACGATACTCGATTCCTCGCTCTCGAATACTATCTAACGTATTATATACCCGCGCTCTACTTCTTAAGTAATACTTCCTTCGGCGACTATATTAATCGTAAAAGCTCGGAAGGCTTCCTCTATAAGCTTTTCGGTACTATAGTCGACTAGAAAGCTAGTAAGTAGAGAATAGTAACAATATCGACGACGGAGGCGGAGCTACTTACTATTTTAGAAGCCGGTAAGTTAGTAATATAGTAGAAGAGGCTTCTTTATATAGTCGAACTCGACTATAACGTAGGACTATTAATTAACTACGATAACTAATAGACGGTTAATTTACTTACTAAGGAATAACTATAGCTTCGTACGAAGCTTCGTTACGTCGATATCTATAACCACTAGCTACGCTAGGAAATAGATACCGGCTACTTTTCAATTCGCTAGGTCCCTACTGCTCAAATATAGGCAGATAGACTCACTAAACTTCTTCCGACTCAATCTTATAAGGCATTTATTAAAGCTCTTAGGCTAGTCAATATATAGTACTTAGTAATAGAACAACTTATATAAGAAAGCTGAGTTTATAACATTAGAGAACCTATAGGGTGGCTCCTAGGGGGGTGTGTTAGCCGGAATTATACCTATCCCGTCCCGTCATTTACATGACTCCACTTCTTGTATATAGGATCCCCCTACAGATCACTTCCCAATTACTTGCTATAACTAAGTAAGCGATTCAGGGGTTAAATAGCGGAGCACATTGCTCTTTAGAAATACACACTCATTTTTACCACTTACTAAGCATAGTAAGCTTTTGGTATCAAGTCATTTTGGTCCTTCCCTGTTCGACAGTATAATCTACTAGATACCGCTAGTACTATTATTACTAATTTAGGTTAGGGTCCTATTTAGGATATATACTACTATATATATTGCCTCTAGCTATAGAGTATAGGGTAGCTCTATATCGTTAATTAACGCTCTAGTAGTACGTACTACTATCCCTCTAGATCTCTCGGTAGGACTATTTATCTCTAGTAAGCTAGATAGTAAGTACTTAATAGTATACCCTTCGGCTTTAATTATAGTTTCTACTTCGTAACCTATACTCCGCTCGTTATTATAGTAAAACACTCTAATCTCTATCTTTAACTAGTTCTTAACTAATACTAGGAATTTCCTAATAACGATTTAATAGTCATTTTTCTTAGTATATATAAAGACAAAGTAGTATCTAATGACAGAAATCTATCGTATTGAAATGTATGGTCAAAATGACTGATATTGAGAACTCTAACTAAACTAAAATGACATGAATCCGCAATTTAACCAATCTATACGGATCCTACTGACTAACTGTAATATGCACTTTTGTATAGTATGCCGAGTACCAAGGGTCACATGACTTTCTGGTATTATACCTTGTTTCTGCCATGTAATCCACCTTGCACTTTGACATACCCCCTAGCTCTTAAAGCCTTCATTTACTAGCTTCAAGAGCTACTGATTCTATCAATTTCAATTTCTTTAAATATCCACTTTTTCTGGGTTAATTAGATACCTGATTTCTCTCATCCTAATCATCTCTCGGAAGAGATACTACTTCTATTTAGGAAGAGCTTTCGTAAGGCTATCTGCCGGTATGGCCGTAGTTAGAACCTAGTCTATATTGACTCGACCCTCGCTAATCTCTTGCTTTATCTAGTATCGATTGATATCTATATACCGTAGCTTCGTATATATCGCCGATCCTTCCTTCGTTAATAGATCGACAGTTTGCTAGTTATCGTATATAATAGATAAGGGGTAATCTAGCTAGAAGCCTAATACTTCGAGGACTCGGCGCTACTACTATATAGTTTTGCCTACTTCTGCTAGTATAAGGAGCTCTACTTTAGTGGTTAACGTTGTAACGGTCTTTTATTTCGTCGCTTTCTAGTTAATAGGGCCGCTGTATAGCTTACAAATATAGCCTTCCGAACTCTTCCTATCCTTATTGTCTCCGAATAACGTATCGCTTACGAATTCAACTAACTTCGTAGTAAGCTAGAGACCTTAGTTTTTGTTATATTGATCTCTAGTACTATACTCGATAGCCTAGTACCTAGTTTCGTATAGGTATTATATGACTCGGTCAATAGTATCAATATACTTTAGACCGGGGTTAGTAAGAAACTTAGCTAGTTTAGCTATAGCCTTTGCTATATCTAGCTAGGTGATAGTAGTGGCGTACTAAGTAGATCTAACCTTAGCCTAGAAACTATAAATCTAACTCGGTAATACCACTTTATCGTACGGTAGTAGCTAATCGGTAGTAGTAAGTAGAGATCCTACTTTTCTCGTAGTAACTAAGTTGTATTTCGCTGCTATGCTTTTAATATAGCTATCTTGATATAGCTATAGTTTCTTCTGATCTCTATTTCTAAGAATACGTATATTTAAGAACTAGTTTGTATCTAGTTTACGTAATTCCTATTGCTTCTTAATCTCTTTATCTAGCTTAGCTGCCTACTTAGCGTAGTAAGGATCTAGATAGTTCACAATAATAATATCGTTAACGTAAAAGAAGACGATAATACTATTTATAATGAAGATATATAGGTCTTCTAGCACTAGGGTAAGGCCTAGTTTGACTAGTACCCTTATTGCTTCTTACTGCTATAATCTTAGTGATATTCGTAAGCCGTATAGCGCTCTGTAGAGTAGCTAGTATTGACCTAGTACTTCGAATCCTAGTGGGTACTTAGTGTAAACCTCACTTTGTAATACTAAGTTTAGGAATATAGTGACAACGTCTCTCTGTATTATATCAAGATTAAATACTACTACTAAGGCAAAGATAGCCCTAGCTATCTTAATAGCTAGTATAGCGGCTCTCTTTTCTTCTATTGATAACCATTAGAGGTCACCTCGGATATAGATTCGTGCTTTAAACTTCTCGAGGTATCCGTCGGCGTCGAATTTGTATATAAAAACCCACTTCAAAGGTAGCACTTATATTCCTCTCTGATTCGGGATTAGGACCTTAGTATAGGTTTCCTTCTTCTTTAACGTTTAGACCTCGAAGCCTACTGCTCCTATAAACTCCTTCCCGAATCTATGATCCTTTAATTAGGACTAGTTCTCTAGTGGTAGAGGTAGTTTATTACGATAAAGCTTTATATAGAATTTCTAATTTATACTTATTGTGAAAGTATAAAGTAGACTTAGTAGCTCTGCTGTCTCGTTAAGAGAGAGGTATGCCGTATAATCTAGATCCGTCCTTAGTCTCCTAGATCTAGTGCCGGTAATAACATTTATTATACTTATATCACCTAAGATATCTTTTGGTACTTGATTCGAGGATATCGATGCTTAGGAGGACGCTCGATAAGATAACGATAATAGTGCTTTAGAGGACGCTCGATATGATAACGATGATAGTGCTAGTAACGGCGAGTAAGCTATTTCACGTTGTAGCTGTCTCTCGATCTTTTACTCTTTATCTCTCACTTCATCTCTCACTTCTACCCCCCTAGTTTCGATCGACGGTATCACGGAAATCGGATCTAGCGACGATAATAGGGTTTCTCTAGGTATTGGAATCGATAGATTCGGAGATAATAATGCTATTCGTGACGATAGTGGTCTTGATAATCTTGATAGTAGTGGTGAGGATGATAGAAAGCTTCCTAGTATAGCATCTATTTACTCCCTCGATTCCCTCGGTCTAATAATAGACTGTAGGGTAGGCAATCTAGAGTTCGTCTTTATAACCACCTATACTAGGGTTCTCTCTCTATCAACCATTCCTTAATTAACTATCTCTTGATTATCAACTTTATCAACTTTATTATCGATATTATCGATACTAGCTATATTGATAGCTGTTTTATCAACTATATCATATCTACCTTGCTCGGTATACTTAGTTTTATCTTATAGAGCTATCCTAGCTATCGATCTCGGTATCTCTATCTACGTGCTGATTTCGACCTATACTTCTTCTGTGGTAAGTACTTGCGGCTATATACCTAGTCTATCTATTATAGTACTAATAGTATCCTCTATTTTAGGTATCGGTATCGATTTCGAGTACCGTCTCGTTTCGTCAAAAACGGTATCTCTTACGACGTCGACCCTTCCTATACTAGTACGTCCTTTATAGGGGAACTATACTTTATATAGGTTCTTAGAAATATACCTAACGAGATATCCTATCTCTGCTCTAGGTACTATCTTGTCTAACTATACTCTCTTAATAATTCTCGAGTACGTTAAGTAACTATATAACCTTATATTCGATAGGTTAATAGTCTAATATTAGATACTATCTAGTACGGTATACTTTATAAGCTCTTTCTAAGGTATAATCTACTAGTTGCCGCTAGTACTATTGTTACTGATTTAGGTTAGGGTCCTATTTAGGATATATACTGCTATATATATTGCCTCTAGCTATAGAGTATAGGGAAGCTCTATATCGTTAATTAACGCTCTAGTAGTACGTACTACTATCCCCCTAGATCTCTCGGTAGGACCGTTTATCTCTAGTAAGCCGGGTAGTAAATACTTAATAGTATATCCTTTAGCTTTAATTATAGTTTCAACTTTATAACCTATACTCCGCTCGTTGTTATAGTAGAACACTCTAATCTCGATCTTCAACTAGTTCTTAACTAACGCTAGGAACTTCCTAATAGCGATTTAGTAGTCGTTTTTCTTAGTATATATAAAGACAAAGTAATATCTAATACTATCTAGGTAAAAATACGTTAACTATATATAACTATTGTAAGCTAGTTGATTTTGTACTAGGTCGAAGTAGACCTATCTAAATATACTATATACTTAGCCTATCTTCCGGCGAGAGATCTACCTCGGGGCGTCTACTAATTGATAAGCTTTATATACCTACTTCGTACTAGGGTTACTTTTAATAGTAATCCCTTCGGTTATCTCTACTAGCTTAGCAATACGCTACTAGCTAATATAGCCTAGGCGTCTATACTAGGTTTAAAATAATACTTCCGATCTTAGTTCTTAAGCTAATATCTTAGTAGCGAATACTAAGTCGTCTAGTACTAATTTAGGGTATTTAAACCCCTTTAATTGTATTAACTATATTAACTTCTAGTCCTAGTATACTTAGTATACCGGTTTTCTATTAGCTACTTCTATATAGTCTATCCTAAAATTCACTAACAATCCCGCCTTTATTATCAACCTATTAGATATTAGATTACTATAGAAATTAGGAGAGTACTTAGTATTATATAACTCTATTTTGACTACCTTTCTATTAATAGGACTAATACTATAGATCACTATAGTGCCTACCCCGTTAACGATTGTTTCTATATCTCCTACCCGAACGCTGTTTTATACGTCCTCGAAAGTTATAAATAACTCTCGATTATTATATATATATATTTATGCGCTAGTATCGACTACCTAACGTTTTCTAACCGGTTCGGTATAGTTTTATACGTAGTTTTAGGTAGATATAACTATGGTAGAGATATCAATTTGCTTACTAGCCGACGGCTTACTTACCTATATTATACTAGTTGTTAGTTTACTAGCCTATAGTATACTAGTAGATAGGATGCTTTCTATAGAAAAGAACCTATATACTAATTCGTTATCGACGAAGGTAGTATTTGCTTACTACGGTGCCTTCCCCTAGGCCTATTTTTGTCCCTATACTTAGGTTTCTTGACGTCTCTTGTTAACCTAGGCTTTCTAAGCTAGGTTAGCCTTTATAGCTTTGTCCTATTTTTGCTTTATAGCCTAGTTTCTCTCGTATAATAAAGGTATGTTTTTATCATATATCTCCTAGTATCTCTACGCTAGGTATCTCCCCCTATTTCTTCTATATAGGTAGGGTTTTATCTTAAAAGATATCTCTTTATTTGTTAGCTTCGCTTCTTCGTAACCTTACTATATCGAGAATATAGCTTTAGAAATATCTCGTTAATTAGTAACTAGCTTATTATAGGTGATTTTCTAGTAAGCTCTATACCGGTTAAGCAGTTAAGTAAAGGTAATATCGTTCCTATCTTAAAGCCTTAGAGTCTATATTTTATAGAAGTTAGGTGATATAACTAAGATAGTATTAAGGAACTAAGTTAGAGTATTATCTACTTCCGATATCCTTACTCTCTTATACCTTACTTAAACTATCTCCTAGTTTAAGAACCACTTATCGATATCCGTGTTTCTCTCTAACCCTCTATCTAGGGTTCTCTACGCTTATCGAAGCCTAGTAGTATTAGTTAGATTATACTCGGTAGCGAACCTCTAACGAAGGTTACGGAGAAGTATATATAGAGTTTTATAGTCGATAATAAAGGGTTAGTAGTTAATATAAACGCTGTTTTGAATAGCGGTTACTACTATATTTAACCCCTTCTTTTGCTAGGTATATATAGTATTATCGATAGTCTATTATACCTAGAGCATTTTTATTAATTTAAACTATTGATCTTTATACTCTTTTTGTACTTCGGCTATCGAGATAACCTTATTTAGTAGTATTAGAGGTTCTAGTTCCTCCTCGTTACTAGGATTATAGAGCTCCTATACGTCAAATTGAACTACAATTAACTCGATGTTCGCTATCTATAAATCCTATGATATTGAATCCTTAAGTATAACGCGAGAGGATGAACCCGCGGAGAGGTATTTAGCCATGATACTAATAGTTGTGGATAGATTTCCGATTTTTCTTCGATTTAGGGGTTGCTTCGGCGCTAGGTAGATAACTTCTTGTCACTTTTTGTACCTTAGTTTCGGCGACAGTAGGTTGATCTTTGAATTGATCTTTATTAGAACGATTCCGGGCTTATAACTAACAGAAATCTATCGTATTGAAATATATGGTCAAAATGACTGATATTGAGAACTCTAACTAAACTAAAATGATATGAATCCGCAATTTAACCAATCTATACGGATCCTACTGACTAACTGTAATATGCACTTTTGTATGGTATGCCGAGTACCAAGGGTCACATAACTTTCTGGTATCATACCTTGTTTCTGCCATGTAATCTACCTTGCACTTTGACATCTAATACTATCTAGGTAAAAATACGTTAACTATATATAACCGTTATAAGCTAGTTGATTTTATACTAGGTCGAAGTAGACCCGTCTAAATATACTATATACTTAGCCTATCTTCCGGCGAGAGATCTACTTCGGGGCGTCTACTAATTAATAAGCTTTATATACCTACTTCTTACTAGGGTTACTTTTAATAGTAATCCCTTTAGTTATCTCTATTAGCTTAGCTATATACTACTAGCTAACGTAGCCTAGGCGTCTATATTAGGTTTAAAATAATACTTCTAATCTTAGCTCTTATACTAACTTCTTAGTCGCGAATACTAAGCTATTCTCTAGTTATATGTAAAGGGAACTTGGGCTCTGGACCAAATTCTCTAACAAGGATACTCTTTATGATAAAATGCAAGCATTTACCAAAAAGACCACTTATGATAACCGAACAGGTTATCATACCAGAGTTTCCACTATACCCACATTTTTCTTAAATGCGACCGAGAGATCCACTTATGTGGTTTGTATGGATTATCCATTACAATTATCTCCCCCTTTCCACGGGATACGTCCTCGTAGACCATATACACGGCGTAACGGTAATGGTATACGTTTAGAGGCCTAAGGCATAACGTTTTGGGGCCGAAACCAATTCGGGGATAATATAGTGTAAGTCTTAAAGGTTGGTACCTAGTGCTAGCGTGATCATACCTGATTTCAGGACATGTGACCGGGCTAGTTATAATACTCCTTTACCAAGGGGGAAGGTTCCGAAAGGACGTACCTCCGTTTCGAACCTAGGCCCTCGGCTGTTCGGTTATCATAATTGTAAAGGGAACTTGGGCTCTGGACCAAATTCTCTAATAAGGATACTCTTTATGATAAAATGCAAGCATTTACCAAAAAGACCACTTATGATAACCGAACAGGTTATCATACCAGAGTTTCCACTATACCCACATTTTTCTTAAATGCGACCGAGAGATCCACTTATGTGGTTTGTATGGATTATCCATTACATTATATTAACTAGGTTAACTTCTAGTCCTAGTATACTCGGTATACCGGTTTTCTATCCGTTACTTCTATATAGTCTATCCTAAAATTTACTAATAGTCCCGCTTTTATTATTAATCTATTAGATATTAGATTACTATAGAAATTAGGAGAGTACTTAGTATTATATAACTCTATTCTTACTACTTTTCTATTAATAGGACTAATACTATAGATCACTATAGTACCTACCCTATTAACGATCGTTTCTATATCTCCTACCCGAACGCTACTTTATATATCCTCGAAAGTCACGAATAACTCTCGATCGTTATATATATATATTTATACGCTAGTATCGACTACCTATCGTTTTCTAACCGGTTCGGTATAGTTTTATATATAGTTTTAGGTAGATATAACGGTAGTAGAGATATTAATTTACTTACTAGCCGACGGCTTACTTACCTATATTATACTAGTTACTAGCTTACTAGCCGACGGCTTAGTTGCCTATATCGTACTAGTTATTAGTTTGCTAGCCGATAGCTTACTTGCCTATATCGTACTAGTTATTAGTTTACTAGCCGACGGCTTACTTACCTATATCGTACTAGTTTATATAGAGAAGAACCTATATACCGAGTCCTCGTTAAAAGTAGCATTTGCTTACTATAGTGCCTTCCCCTATAACTAACTTTATACTAGGCCTTTTCGTTTCTTATTAACCTAGGCTTTCTAAGCTAGGTTAGCCCTTATAGCTTAGTCCTATTTCTGCTTTATAGCCTAGTTTCTCTCGTATAATAAAGGTATATTTTCTTTATATATCTCCTAGTATCTCTACGCTAGGTATCTCCCTTCTTTTCTTCTATATAGGTAGGGTTTTATCGCGAATAGAGTAACTTTATTAGCTTACTTCGCTTTAACTAGCTTTACTTCTTTATAACCTTACTATATCGAGAATATAGCTTTAGAAATACCTCGTTGATTAGTAACTAGCTTATTATAGGTGATTTTCTAGTAAGCTCTATACCGGTTAAGTAGTTAAGTAAAGGTAATATTATTCCTATCTTAAAGCCTTAGAGTCTATATTTTATAGATGTTAGGTAATATAACTAAGATAGTATTAAGGAACTAAGTTAGAGTATTATCTACTTCCGATATCATTACTCTCTTATACCGTACTTAAACTATCTCCTAGTTTAATAACTACTTATCGATATCCGTATTTCTCTCTAACCCTCTATCTAGGGTTCTCTACGCTTATCGAAGCCTAGTAGTATTAGTTAGATTATACTCTATAGCGAACCTTTAACGAAGGTTACGGAGTAGTATATATAGAGTTTTATAGTCGATAATAAAGGGTTAGTAGTTAGTATAAACGCTGTTTCGAATAGCGGTTACTACTATATTTAACCCCTTCTTTTGCTAGGTATATATAGTATTGTCGATAGTCTATTATACCTAGAGTATTTTTATTGATTTAAACTATTAATCTTTATACTCTTTTTGTGCTTCGGCTATCGAGATAACCTTAGTTAGTAGCTTTAGAGGTTCTAGTTCCTCCTCGTTGCTAGGATTATAGAGCTCCTATACGTCAAATTATACGGCAATTGACTCGATATTCGCTATCTATAAATCCTATAATATTGAATCCTTAAGTATAACGCGAGAGGATAAACCCGCGGAGAGGTATTTAGCTATAATACTAATAGTTATAGATAGATTTCCGATTTTTTTCTTCGATTTAGAGGTCGCTTCGGCGCTAGGTAGATAACTTCTTATCACTTTTTATACCTTAGTTTCGGCGATAGTAGGTTGATCTTCGAATTAATCTTTATTAGAACGATTCCGGGCTCATAACTAACAGAAACCTATCGTATAGAAATGTATAGTACAAAATGACTAATATTGAGAACTCTAGCTCTTCTAAAATGACATGATCTATAATTTAACCAATCTATACGGACCTTGCTGACTAATCTATAATATGCACTTTTATATAGTATGTCGAGTACCAAGGATCACATGACTTTCCAGTATTATACCTTGTTTCTGCCATGTAATCCACCTTGCACTTTGACATTAAAAACTAGGCTAGATATGACTTTCGCTACTATATATTGCTCTAGATTTATAAGTAATCCTAATAAAGATCATTTTAATGCTCTTAATAAAATATAGAAATATTTATTATCTACAAATACTAGGGGCCTAAACTATAACTATAATAGCGATAATCTTATACTAAAAGGGTATTATAATATAGATTAGGGGAATGATTTAAATAAGAGAAAATCAACCTCTATATATTTATTTAGTCTATTACCTAATATAGGAATTAATAATCCTATTTTATAGAATTCTTAACTACAAAAAACTATAGCTATTAGTAGCTATGAAGCTGAATATATAGCTTTAAGAGAAGCCACTAAAGAAGCTACATATTTAGGAACTATATTTAATTATATAAACGATAATATAAAATTAAATTATATACCTTCTACTCCTAAAATACTAGTAGATAGTCTATCTACAAAAAAACTAGCTAAGAATCCTGAATTTCATAAAAGGACTAAACATATAGAAATAGCATTTCATTTAATAAGATATACTATTTTATATAACAAAATAAAATTAATTTATATTCCTACTAAATATCAATTAGCCGATTTCTTAACTAAGAACGTCAATTTATAATTACATCAAACTTTTATTAATTTAGCAAGACTATATAATAACTAATCTATATAACTATTAAAAATACTAAGATTCTTAGTATATAGATTATAGGGGGATATCATATTTATTTACTAAAACATTAACATATTTATAAATGAATTATTATGAATTAAAACAATTAAATGCAATGAATTAATTAAGTCAGTAAAATTAATTTATATGATTCAAAATTATAATTCACATGATTTAATTGTTAATTCATAGCCTTTTAGTTCAAGAAGCCTCTGTATTAATTATATAGTAACAAGAAGCAATTGAAGTACCTCCCTCCGGCCCTGGTATACCTAGAGAATCGATGGTATACCTAGAGAATCGACTATTCAGCCACGTACACGCCCCCCGGGGGTGTGGAATATATAGATTGCTAGGGCATAGAAGAGAAATATGTCTAGATAGACCACTTAGTTAGTTGATTTAATTTAATGGCGTTATGGTTGAAATAAATATAATTAAATTCAATGGGTTGGGTTGGCTGATCCACTGGGGTGTGTGATCCACTCGCTTGTGAAATACGTTACCTACTATGCCACCAATTCGCTCCCGATCCTCTAAAAACTTAGTAGAGCAAGAGGGTAGGATCTTACTAGCTATCTAGGCTATTAAGAAGCAAGAAATCAGTGCTATTCGCGAAGTAGCCCGTCGTTTTAACGTACCTGAATCGACCCTCCGGACTTATCTACGTAGAACCATATCCCGCGTAAATTCTCGCGTAAATTTATCTAAATTGACCGAAATTGAAGAGGAATCTCTTAAAAAATAGATTCTCTCTATAGATCTACGTAGAGTAGCCCCCCCGGCCCTCTTCTATACGAGAAATAGCGGATCTTCTTCTTAAAAAGCGTAGAACTACCCTAGTTCTTTCGGTCAGCGATAATTAGGTTACGAATTTCGTTAAAAGGCGTCCTCTCCTTTCCTCCCGATTCTCGAAACGATATAATTATAAGCGTACGAAATATAAAGACCCTAAAATTATTAGAGAGTAGTTTAATCTAGTTTAAAAGACGATCCTTTAATATAGAATCGACCCCGACGATATCTATAACTTTAACGAGACTAGTTTCGCGATAGGGTTAATAGTAACTACGAAGGTTATAACGAGGAGTAAATACTATAGTCGGCGAGTACTTTTATAACCTAGAAATCGAGAGTAGATAACTATTATTAAATATATAAATACTTCTAGCTAGGCCCTTCCTCTATATATAATTTTTAAAGGTAAAGTCTTTATTAAATTATAGTTCGTGTGAAGGGTCGAAGCCAAATTGATTCAATACTGGCTAAGCCAACATGCTGTTTACAAAAAGCTTGGAGAAGAGAAGGAATGAAACAAGCGGGACAGTAATGAAGGTGACAGGCAAGGCGGTGGCAGAACGGGAGCGTGCGGGAAGGGAAGGCTATATGGTAGGGCTATATAGTAAGAAGCGGGTCTAACCCGTTACATTACCCCCCCTTTTAGGGGTCGTCCGAATCGTAACCGTCTGAATTCTAGAACGGGGACGAATCGGGGTCGTTAGGGGGTAGAAGCGGAGTTGTGTATCGGGAAGATGTAGGTGAACGGCTAGGATAGTCGGCGATCCAATAAGCTAGGGAGCCGTAGTAGTAGTAAAGGCTATATCGGGCACGTTCGGCTTACTTATCGTATATAGAGCGAGGTTTGTATAGCGGGGACGTCGGGCGAGCTAATTTCTAAGGCGAACTAGGTCTAGTCCGAACTAGGTCTGGCTCTGGTTGGGTCTTTACGGACTAGATCTGGATACGCGCGGTATTTATACGAATTAGGTTAAGATCTATCGGGTCTAGCTAGTTCTAGCGGGTCTGGTTCGTCGGGTTCTAGGTCTAGTTCGTCGGGTTCGTTAGGTTCGTCGGGTTCTAGCGGGGTATAAAGGGACGCGGTTAGCGTCGGTCGTAGCGTTAGAGTAGCTCGACGTAGTTATTGTATTAGAGATCGAATAAAGTATCATACGATTGCTCGAGAGTCTGATATAGCGGTCGCTATAGGCCACGATATAAGGTAATTGTACGAAGTAAGTCCTATTCGTAGACCTTCGCTTCGTACGATAACCGTTCGAACCGGGCGAGGTACGTAACTAGGCCTTCGTCGTCCTTCTAATGAATATTAGCGAATCGGAGAACTACGTCTTATTTCTTACGTAGATTATAATAAAGGCGTTCGAAGTACTAGAAGACTACTTCGGGCGTAGGGTCGGTCTTACGTAAATATAAGATCGAAGCTTACTAGGGGTACTCGAGACGATCGTAGACGTAGTCAAATACTTACTAGCCGACTAAATTGTCCGATCGGAGCTTTACGCGAATAGCCGGTAACTAAGTCTTTAGGTTAAGCGGCTTACTATCGAAACGTAGAGGATCTAGTAATCTAAACTAGGGCCGAGCGGGGGCGAAAGCTTCTAGTTGCTGTTGCTAGTCGAGGAGTTATTACTAGAGTTACTAGATTAAGGTAAAAAGGGGCTGGTTCGGGTCTATTTTAGCGGGAAAAGAAAAATCTAGCTGACTAGCTGGTTCTGAAAGAAATCGGGCGGATTTCTACGGGTACGACTCGGTCACGAGAAGGAAGCTTTTTGTATATAAAGGGTCGAAGCCAAATTGATTCAATACTAGCTAAGCCAATATACTGTTTACAAAAAGCTTGGAGAAGAGAAGGAATAAAACAAGCGGGACAGTAATAAAGGTGACAGGCAAGGCGGTGGCAGAACGGGAGCGTGCGGGAAGGGAAGGCTATATGGCAGGGCTATATAGTAAGAAGCGGGTCTAACCCGTTACAGTTCGAGGGCCTTCCGGAGGATTAGCGCTTCGAAGTTAGTCCTAACGGCTAGACCTCCGATAAAATTAGACTTCGTTAGCTTAAGAAGCTCTTTATTCCTAGTACTTTACGTATAAAGGAGGTATACCGGCTTTTAATACTCGACGGCTACAGAAGTTATTTAACGCCTAAATTTAACGAAATTTATAAGTAAAATAGGGTAATACTAATCTATATACTAGCGTATTTATCTTATCTTTTATAACCTCTTAATATAGGTTATTTTGCGGTATTAAAACGATCGTACGGTCGGATAGTTAAGACTAAGATATAGAACGGGATTAACTATATTGATAAACTTAACTTCCTCGAAGTATACCCCTCTATACGAATTAAAGCTTTTAAATCGGAGATAATTAAAAATAGCTTCTTAGCTACCGGTTTAGTACTATTTAGACCCGACTAAGTGATTTTAAAGCTTAATATCCGGCTTCGTGTCACCAGCCAGTTCTTGATCAAAAGAGTACATTTAACGAAAATACTAAGTACAAAGAGTAAAAGAAAAGAAAGAAAAAGATCTACTAGGATAGGGTCTTTTGTGGGATCCTATCACAAACAAACAACTAGTCAAACTCGATAGGCGGTCAACGACGACAGAAAGTATTTCTGCCGAAAAAGATCCCTATAGATCGTTATATAACCCCCGACTAAAATTGTATTTAGTCCCTAAATGCTAGCTTGTTATTATCAATATGATCCTCGAGGACTCGATCTTCTTTATCTATATCTAACTAATCCTATAAACGTATCGGGGGGCTAGGTTTCGTAGGGTATTATACGTAGAATTCCTATAATTTCCTCGATATATACTTTATACTACCGGTAGGATACTACTATAGATTAAGGTTATATCCTAACTATTATACTCTATACTATAGCTTCCGGTAATACGTCCTAGTATCTAGGATCTTCTCGACTTCCTATTTATCTATCTCTCCGACCTATACTAGCGGAGGTAGGTCTATATACTATCCTTCTAGGGGCTCTATCGTCGCTACCTTCTATAATTTACTTAGGTAGAAGATAGGGTATACTCGAATCGCTTCCGGCAAATCTATCTTATAAGAGTTACTAATCTTCTTAATTATCTTATATAGCCTACTCGCTAGATATAAAAGCTTCCTACTAGGTCGATCCTAAAGCTAGTCCTTTATTATAATAAATACCGAGTCTCCGACTCCGAAATCCTTCTCTTATTAATACTTATTCGCTTATCGAATCTATAATTACTATAACTTTATAATTTACTCCTTAGTTTTAGTCTGGATATCTTATAGCTTAGAGAGTATCTATATCGTATCTTACTTATTCGGAGTTACTATCTCTTAATCTTTCTAGTCGAATATTATCGAAGGTTTATATCCTCTTTCTATAAAGAAAGGTGATTTCTTTATTATATCCTAGGGGAGGATCGAGGCTATAAAATTAACTATCGGTAAGACCTCCGACTAGTTATCCTAGTTCTATTCGATATATAGTTAGCTATAGTCTCTATACTATATACTAATTTACGATCTTACTCTACCTATCTATCTAGGGGTAGTATATAGTTAATAGTTTTCTCTTAATCCCGAGAATCCTATAGAACTTAGTCTAGAACTCCGAAATAAACTATCCTCTATAATCCGATATAATTATCTCCGGAATTCCTATAATTCGAATAATATTATTAATAAATAGTTAGACTATCTATTTTATATTTATATCTTTATAATAGGGGATTAATATTAGTCTTTTACTTAGATAATTAATAACGATAAAGATAGCGTTATAATTATAACAATTTTTCGGGAACGAGCGGAAATCTATTAAGATATACTACTATAGCCTATTAGGGATTAGTAGTAGTCGTAGTAATCTAGGGGTATAGTCTCTCTAGGCCTTAGTACGTTTATAAATTAAGTAGTTATTAATATATCGTTTAACGTTAGTTACCTATCTATACTAATAATTGACAGAAATCTATCGTATAGAAATGTATGGTACAAAATGACTGATATTGAGAACTCTAACTAATTTAAATGACATGAATCCGCAATTTAACCAATCTGTACGGACCCTACTGACTAACTGTAATATGCACTTTTGTATGGTATGCCGAGTACCAAGGGTCACATGACTTTCTAGTATCATACCTTGTTTCTGCCATATAATCTACCTTGCACTTTGACACACCCCCTAGCTCTTAAAGCCTTTATTTACTGGCTTTAAGAGCTACTGATTCTATCAATTTCAATTTCTTTAAATATCCACTTTTTCTAGGTTAATTAGATACCTAATTTCTCTTATCCTAATCATCTCTCGGAAGAGATACTGCTTCTATTTAGGAAGAGCTTTCGTAAGGCTATCTACCGGTATAGCCGTAGTTAGAACCTAGTCTATATTGACTCGACCCTCGCTAATCTCCTACTTTATCTAGTATCGATTAATATCTATATACCGTAGCTTCGTATATATCGCCGATCCTTCCTTCGTTAATAGATCGATAGTTTACTAGTTATTATATATAATAGACAAAGGGTAATCTAGCTAGAAGCCTAGTACTTCGAGGACTCGGCGCTACTATTATATAGTTTTGCCTACTTCTACTAGTATAAAAAGCTCTACTTTAGTAGTTAACGTTATAATAGTCTTTTATTTCGTCGCTTTCTAGTCAATAGGGCCGCTATATAGCTTATAAATATAGCCTTCCGAACTCTTCCTATCTTTATTATCTCTAAATAAAGTATCGCTTACAAATTCAACTAACTTCGTAGTAAGCTAGAGACTCGGTATTACGGTTAAACCGAGGTTTTTATTATAGTATTAATCTCTAGTACTATACTCGATAGCCTAGTACCTAGTTTCGTATAGGTATTATATAACTCGATTAATAGTATTAATATACTTTAGACCGGGGTTTATTAAGAACTTAGCTAGCTTAGCTATAGCTTTTAAAGTATCTAGCCGGGTAATAGTAGTAGTATACTAAGTAGATCCTACCTTAGCCTAGAAACTATAAATCTGACTCGGTATAGCTACCCTATCGTACGGTAGTAGTTGTTCGATAGTAAGTAGAGATCCTACTTTTCTCGTAGTAATTAAGTTATACTTAGCTACTATACTCTTAATATAGCTATCTTAATATAACTATAGTTTCTTTTAATCTCGGTCTCTAAGAATACGTATATTTAAGAACTAGTTTATATCTAGTTTACGTAATTCCTATTACTTCTTAATCTTATTATCTAGCTTAGCGGCTTACTTAGCGTAGTTAGGATAATTCACGATAATAATATCGTTAATATAAAAGAAAACGATAATACTATTTATAATAAAGATATACGGATCTTCTAGTACTAGGGTAAGGCCTAGTTTAACTAGTACCTTTATTGCTTCTTACTACTATAGTCTAGGTAATATTCGTAAGCCGTAAAGCGCTCTATAGAGTAGCTAGTATTAACCTAGCACTTCGAATCCTAGTAGGCACTTAGTATAAACCTTACCTTATAGTACTAAGTTTAAGAATATAGTAATAATATCTCTGCTTTATATTAAGATTAAATGACAGAAATCTATCGTATTGAAATGTATGGTCAAAATGACTGATATTGAGAACTCTAACTAAACTAAAATGACATGAATCCGCAATTTAACCAATCTATACGGACCCTGCTGACTAACTGTAATCTGCACTTTTGTATGGTATGCCGAGTACTAAGGGTCATATGACTTTCTGGTATCATACCTTGTTTCTGCCATATAATCCACCTTGCACTTTGACATACCCCCCAGCTCTTAAAGCCTTCATTTACTGGCTTTAAGAGCTGCTGATTCTATCAATTTCAATTTCTTCAAATATCCACTTTTTCTGGGTTAATTAGATGCCTGATTTCTCTCATCCCAATCATCTCTCGGAAGAGATACTGCTTCTATTTCGGAAGCGCTTTCGTAAGGCTATCTGCCGGTATAGCCGTAGTTGGAACCTAGTTTATATTGACTCGACCCTCGCTAATCTCCTATTTTATCTAGCATCGATTGATATCTATATGCCGCAGCTTCGTATATATCGCCGACCCCTCCTTCGTTAAGAGATCGACAGTTTGCTAGTTATCGTATATAATAGACAAGGGATGATCTAGCTGGAAGCCTAATGCTTCGAGGACTCGGCGCTACTACTATATAGTTTTGCCTGCTTCTGCTAGTGCAAGAAGCTCTGCTTTAGTGGTTGACGTTGTGACGGTCTTTTGTTTCGTCGCTTTCTAGTCAATAGGGCCGCCGTATAGCTTATAAATGTAGCCTTCCGAACTCTTCCTATCTTTGTTGTCTCTAAATAAAGTATCGCTTGCGAATTTAACTGACTTCGCAGTAAGCTAGAGACCTTGGTTTTTGTCTTTGTGTTGTTCTCTGGTACTATATTTAATGGCCTAGTACCTGGTTTCGTATAGGTATTATATGACTCGATCAATAGCATCAATGTGCTTTGGACCTAGGTTTGTCAAGAATTTAGCTAGCTTAGCTGTGGCTTTTGAAGCATCTAGTCGGGTGATAGTAGTGGTATACTAAGCAGATCCAACCTTGGCCTAGAAACTATGAATCTAACTCGGTATAGCTACCCTATCGTACGGAAGAAGGGGCTTAGTCCCTATGCTTATTAGGGACCCTACCTTTCTCGTGGTAACTAAGTTATACTTAGTTATTATGCTTTCAATATAGCTATCTTGATATAACTATAGTTTCTTCTGATCTCTGTCTCTAAGAATGCGTATATTTAAGAACCAGTTTGTATCTAGTTCACGCAATTCCTATTGCTTCTTGATCTCTTCATCTAGCTTAGCTGCCTACTCAGCGTAGTGAGGATCTAGATAGTTCATAATAATGATGTCGTCGATATAAAAGAAGACGATGATGCCGGTAGTAATAAAGATATATAGATCTTCCGGTACTGGGGTAAGGCCTAGTTTTACTAGTACCCTGGTTGCTTCTTACTGCCATAGTCTTGGTAATATACGTAAGCCGTAAAGCGCTCTGTGGAGTAGCCAGCATTGACCTAGCACTTCGAATCCTAGTAGGTACTTGGTATAAACCTTACCTTGTAGTACTGAGTTTAAGAATACGGTAACAACGTCTCTCTGTATTATGTTAAGATCAAATGCTGCCACTAAGGCAAAGATAGCCCTTACTGTCTTGACAGCTAGTATAGCGGCTCTCTTTTCCTCTGTTGATAACTATTAGAGGTCACCTCGGACACAGATTCGTGCTTTAAACTTCTCGAGGTATCTATCGGCGTCGAATTTGTATGTGAAAACCTATTTTAATAGTAACACTTGTATTCCTCTCTAATTCGGGATTGGAACCTTAGTATAGGTTTCTTTCTTCTTCAACGTTTAGACCTCGAAGCCTACTGCTCCTATAAACTCCTTCCCGAATCTATAATCCTTTACTTAGGACTAGTTCTCTAGTGGTAGGGGTAGTTTATCACGATAAAGCTTTGTATAGAATTTCTGATTTATACTTATTGTAAAAGCATAAAGTAGACTTAGTAGCTCTACTTAGTTAGCATCGTTAAGAGATAGGTAGGCTGTATAATCTGGATCCGTTCTTGGTCTCCTAGATCTAGTGCCGGTAATGACATTTGTTATACTCATATCACCTAAGATGTCTCTTAGTACTTGATTCGAGGATGTCGATGCTTAGGAGGACTCTCGATAAGACGACGATGATTGTGCTTTAGAGGACGCTCGATATAACAACGATGATAGTGCTGGTGACGGCGAGTAAGCTATTTTACGTTGTAGCTATCTCTCGATCTCTTACTCTTCATCTATATCCACTTCATCTCTCACTTCATCTCTTACTTTATCTCTTACTTCATCTCTCACTTTATCTCTCACTTTATCTCTCACTTCCACCCCCCAGTTTCGATCGACAGTATCACGGAAATCGGATCTAGCGACGATAATAGGGTTTCTCTAGGTATTGGAATCGATAAACCCGATAGATTTGGAGATAATAATGCTATTCGTAATGATAGTGGTCTTGATAATCTTGATAGTAGTGGTGAGGATATTAGAAAGCTTCCTAGCATAGTATCTATTTGCTCCCTCGATTCCCTTAGTCTAATCTATTCCCTCGGTCTAATAATAGACTATAGGGTAGGCAATCTAGAGTTTGTCTTTATAACCACCTATACTAGGGTTCTCTCTCTATCAACTATCTCTTGATCATCAACCTTATCATCGATATCATCGATACTAGCTATATTGATAGCTATTTTATCAAGTATATCTTACTAGGTATACTTAGTTTTATCTTACAGAGCTATCCTTACTATTAATCTCGGTATCTCTATTTAGGTAGAGATCTTAACCTATACTTCTTCTATAGTAAGCGCCTATAGCTATATACCTAGTCTATCTATTATAGTACTAATAGTATCCTCTGTTTTAGGTATCGGCATCGATTTCGAATACCGCCTCGTTTCGTCAAAAACGGCATCTCTTACGACGTCGACCCTCCCTATACTAGTACGTCCTTTGTGGGGGAACCATACTTTGTATAGGTTTTTAGAGATATACCTAACGAGATATCCTATCTCTGCTCTAGGTACTATCTTGTCGGACTGCACTCTCTTAATGATTCTCGAGTACGTTAAGCAACTATACAATCTTATATTTGATAGATTGATAGTCTGATATTAGATGCTATCTGGTGCAGCGTGCTTCATTAGCTCTTTCTAAGGTATGATCCACTAGGTACCGCTGGTATTGCTGCCGCTGGCATTGCTGTTATTGATTTGGGTTAGGGTCCTATTTAGGATATATACTGCTATATATATTGCCTCTAGCTATAGAGTATAGGGAAGCTCTGTATCGTTAATTAACGCTCTGGTAGTACGTACTACTATCCCCCCAGATCTCTCGGTAGGACCGTTTATTTCTAGTAAGCCGGGTGGTAAGTGCTCAATAGTGTACCCTTCGGCTTCAATTATAGTTTCCACTTCGTGACCTACACTCCGCTCGTTATTATAGTGGAACACTCTGATCTCTATCTTCAACCAGTTCTTAACTAATGCTAGGAACTTCCTAACAGCGATTTGGTAGTCGTTTTTCTTGGTATATATGAAAACAAAGTGGCATCTAATACCATCTAGATAAAAATGCGTTAACTATATATAACCGTTGTAAGCTAGTTGATTTTGTACTAGGTCGAAGTGGACCCGTCTAAATATACTATATACTTGGCCTATCTTCCGGCGAGAGATCTACTTCGGGGCGTCTACCAATTGACAAGCTTTATATACCTACTTCTTATTGCTAGGGTTGCTTTTAATAGTAATCCCTTCGGTCATCTCTACTAGCTTAGCAATACGCTGCTGGCTAACGTGGCCTAGGCGTCTATGCTAGGTTTGAATTGATGCTTCCGATCTTGGTTCTTAGGCTGACTTCTTAGTAGCGAATACCAAGTCATTTTCTAGTTATTTTAACTAGGTTAACTTCTAGTCCTAGTACACTTAGTATACCGGTTTTCTATCAGCTGCTTCTATATAGTCTGTCCTAAAGTTTACCAACAATCCCGCCTTCATCATTAACCCATTAGATATCAGATTACTATAGAAATTAGGAGAGTACTTGGTATTGTATAACTCCATTCTAACTACCTTTCCATTGATAGGATTGACACTATAGATCACTATAGTGCCTACCCCGTCAACGATCGTTTCTATGTCTCCTACCCGAACGCTGCTTTGTACGTCCTCGAAAGTCACAAATAACTCTCGATTATTGTATATATATATTTATACGCTAGTGTCGACTACCTAATGTTTTCTAACCGGTTCGGTATGGTTTTGTACGTGGTTTTGGGTGGACATAACTATAGTAAAGATATCAATTTGCTTACTAGCCGACGGCTTGCTAGCCTATATCGTGCTAGTTAGTAGCTTGCTAGCCGACGGCTTGCTGGCCTATATCGTGCTAGTTGGTGGCTTACTAGCCGGTGGCTTAGCCGCCGGTGGCGTACTAGCCTATATAGAGAAGAACCTATATGCCGAGTCCTCGTTAAGAGTGGCATTTGCTTACTACGGTGCCTTCCCCTATACCTAGGTTTCTTGACGTCTCTTATTAACCCAGGCTTTCCAAGCTGGGTTAGCCTTCATAGCTTTGTCCCATTTTTGCTTTAGGGCCTAGTTTCTTTCGTACGTAGAAGGCTTGTTTTCATTATATATCTCCCAGCATCTCCACGCTAGGTATCTCCCCCTATTTCTTCTATATAGGCAGGGTTTCATCTTAAAAGATATCTCTTCGTTTGTTAGCTTCGCTTCTTCGTAACCTTGCTATATCGAGAATATAGCTTTGGAAATACCTCGTTGATTAGTAGCTAGCTTATTATAGGTGATTTTCTAGTAAGCTCCATACCGGTTAAGCAGTTGAGTGAAGGTGATGTCGTTCCTATCTTAAAGCCTTAGAGTCTATATTTTATGGAAATCAGGTGACATAACTGAGATAGTATTAAGGAACTAAGTTAGAGCATCATCTACTTCCGACATCCTTACTCTCTTACACCTTGCTTAAACTGTCTCCTAGTTCAATAACTACTTGTCGATATCTGTGTTTCTCTCTAACCCTCTGTCTAGGGTTCTCTACGCTTATCGAAGCCTAGTAGTATTGGTTAGATCATACTCGGCAGCGAACCTTTGACGAAGGTTACAGAGAAGTGTATATAGAGTTTTATAGTCGATAATAAAGGGTTAGTAGTTAGTATAAACGCTATTTCGAATAGCGGTTACTACTACATTTAACCCCTTCTTTTACTAGGTATATACGGTATTATCGATAGTCTATTGTGCCTAGAGCATTTTTATTAATTTAAACTATTAATCTTTGTACTCGGCTTATACTTCGGCTATCGAGATAACCTTAGTTAGTGCCTTTAGAGGTTCTAGTTCCTCCTCGTTACTAGGATCACAGAGCTCCTATACGTCAAATTGCACGGCAATTGACTCGATGTTCGCTATCTATGAATCCTATAATATTGAATCCTTTAGTATAACGCGAGAGGATAAACCCGCGGAGAGGTATTTAGTCATAATACTAATAGTTGTAGATAGATCTCCGATTTTTCTTCGATTCAGGGGTCGCTTCGGCGCTAGGCAGATGACTTCTTGTCACTTTTTTGTGCCTTAGTTTCGGCGATAGCGAGGTTGATCTTCGAATTAATCTTTATTAGAACGATTCCGGGCTTATAACTAACAGAAATCTATCGTATTGAAATGTATGGTCAAAATGACTGATATTGAGAACTCTAACTAAACTAAAATGACATGAATCCGCAATTTAACCAATCTGTACGGACCCTGCTAACTAACTGTAATCTGCACTTTTGTATGGTATGCCGAGTACCAAGGGTCACATGACTTTCTGGTATCATACCTTGTTTCTGCCATGTAATCCACCTTGCACTTTGACATTAAATACTACTACTAAGATAAAGATAGCCCTTACTATCTTAATAGCTAGTATAGCGGCTCTCTTTTCCTCTATTGATAACTATTAGAGGTTACCTCGGATATAGATTCGCACTTTGAACTTCTCGAGGTATCCGTTGGCGTCGAATTTATATATAAAAACCTATTTTAATAGTAATACTTATATTCCTCTCTAATTCGGGATTAGAACCTTAGTATAGGTTTCTTTCTTCTTTAACGTTTAGACCTCGAAGCCTACTACTCCTATAAACTCCTTCCCGAATCTATAATCCTTTATTTAGGACTAGTTCTCTAGTAGTAGGGGTAGTTTATTACGATAAAGCTTTATATAGAATTTCTAATTTATACTTATTATAAAAGTATAAAGTAGACTTAGTAGCTCTACTATCTCGTTAAGAGAGAGGTATACTATATAATCTAGATCCGTCCTTAGTCTCCTAGATCTAGTGCCGGTAATAATATTTGTTATACTTATATTACCTAAGATATCTCTTAGTACTTAATTCGAGGATATCGATACTTAGGAGGACGCTCGATAAAACGACGATAATAGTGCTTTAGAGGACGCTTAATATAATAACGATAATAGTGCTAGTAACGGCGAGTAAGCTATTTTACGTTATAGCTATCTCTCGATCTCTTACTCTTTATCTCTTACTTTATCTCTTACTTTATCTCTTACTTTATCTCTTACTTTATTTCTTACTTTATCTCTTACTTCTACCCCCTAGTTTCGATTGACGGTATCACAAAAACCGGATCTAGCGACGATAATAGGGTTTCTCTAGGTATTAGAATCGATAGATTCGGAGATAATAATACTATTCGTAACGATAGTAGTCTTAATAATCTTAATAGTAGTAGTAAGGATAATAGAAAGCTTCCTAGTATAGTATCTATTTGCTCCCTCGATTCCCTCGGTCTAATCTATTCCCTTAGTCTAATAATAGACTATAGGGTAGGTAATCTAGAGTTCGTCTTTATAACTACCTATACTAGGGTTCTCTCTCTATTAACTATTCCTTAATTAACTATCTCTTAATTATTAACTTTATTATCGATATTATCGATACTAGCTATATTAATAGCTATTTTATTAACTATATTATATCTACCTTGCTCGGTATACTTAGTTTTATCTTATAGAGCTATCCTAGCTATCGATCTCGGTATCTCTATCTACGTACTGATTTCGACCTATACTTCTTCTATAGTAAGTACTTATAGCTATATACCTAGTCTATCTATTATAGTACTAATAGTATCCTCTATTTTAGGTATCGGTATCGATTTCGAGTACTACCTCGTTTCGTTAAAAACGGTATCTCTTACGATATCGACCCTTCCTATACTAGTACGTCCTTTATAGGGGAACTATACTTTATATAGGTTCTTAGAAATGTACCTAATAAGGTATCCTATCTCTACTCTAGGTACTATCTTGTCTAACTATACTCTCTTAATGATTCTCGAGTACGTTAAGTAACTATATAACCTTATATTTAATAGGTTAATAGTCTAATATTAGATACTATCTAGTACGGTATACTTTATAAGCTCTTTCTAAGATATAATCTACTAGATACCGCTAGTACTAACGTATTCGGTAAACGAGCTGCGCACGCAAACGAGCTGCGCACCCCACCCAACTTATTAAATTTAAATGCATTTATCTCAACCATAACGCCATTAAATTAAGTCAGCTAACTAAGTGGTCTATCTAGACATGTTTCTCTTCTATGCCCTGGCAATCTACATATACCATACCCCCGGGGGGCGGCGTACGTGGCTGAATAGTCGATTCTCTAGGTATACCGGGGCCGGGGGGAGGTGCTTCAGTTGCTTCCTGTTGCTGCGTAATTAATGCAGATGCTTCTTAAACCGAGAGGCCTTCTTCTGTAGGTATCTGCCTCCGGGATCTAGCCCGCTTTTGCTTCTGCTTCTCGTTAGCGGCCCGTAATTCGCTCACTTCTTTCTCGAGAAAGGCGGCGGATTGTATAGTGATCTGGTATGCCTTTAAACCCTGGTTTATAGCGGAATTGAGAGGACTTGGAGGGCTCCTTGATCTTATACGAAGCAAAGCTTTAATTGACGAAGCTTGCTTTTGTAATTGGACGTAGTTCGAGGGGGTTTTTGGGTCCTAATTACTACCCCGGCTCGGAGGGGGGTCGGGGTTCGAAGCCGGATATTAAGCTTTGAAATCACTCGGTCGGGTCTAAATAGTACTAAACCGGTAGCTAAGAAGCTATTTTTAATCGTCTCCGATTTAAAAGCTTCAATTCGTGTAGAGGGGTATGCTTCGAGGAAGTCAAGTTTGTCAATATAGTTGATCCCGACCCGTATCTTAGTCTTAACTATCCGACTATACGATCGTTTTAACACCGCAAAACAACCTATATCAAGAGGTTGTAAAAGATAAGATAAATGCGCTGGTATATAGATTAGTATCACCTTATTTTGCTCACAAATTTCGTTAAATTTAGGTATTAAATAACTTCTATAGCCGTCGAGTATTAAAAGCCGGTATACCCCCTTTATACGCGAAGTACTAGGAATAAAGAGCTTCTCAAGCTAACGAAGGCCAATTTCATTAGAGGTCTAGCCGTTAGGACTAACCTCGAAGCGCTAATCCTCCGGGAGGCCCTCGAACCATGATTTAAGAAAGACTTTACCTTTAAAAATCATATACAGAGGAAGGGCCTAGCTAGAAGCATTCGTACACTCAATAACAGTCACCTACTCTCGATTTCTAGGTTATAAAAGTGCTCGCCGACTATAGTATTCACTTCTCGTTATAACCTTCGCAGTTGCTGTTAACCCTATCGCAAAACTAGTCTTATCAAAGTTATAGATATCGTCGGGGTCGATTCTAAATTGAAGGATTGTCTTTTGAACTAGATCAAACTACTCCCTAATGATTTTCGGGTCTTCGTATTTCGCACGCTCGTAGTTATACCGTTTCGAGAATCGGGAGGAAAGGAGAGGATACCGTTTTATAAAGTTATAAACCTATTTTTTACCGACTAAAAGAACCGGGGTAGTTCTACGCTTTTGAAGAAGAAGATCTACTATTTCTCGTACTATAGAGGGCCGGGGGGCTGCTCTACGTAGATCTATAGAGAGAATCTATTTTTTAAGAGATTCCTCTTTAATTGTAGTTAATTTATATAAATTGGCGCGTGAATTCGCGCGAAAGGTAGTCCTACGAAGACGCGACCGGAGGGTTGATTCGGGTACGTTAAAACGACGGGCTGCTTCCCGAATAGCGCTGATTTCTTGCTTCTTAATAGCCTAGATAGCTAATAAGATCCTACCCTCTCTCTCTATTGAATTTTGAGAGGATCGAGAGTAAGTTGGTGGCATGGTAGGTGGTTGAAGAATAAGGGGTTAAATTAATTGACGCGTTTTGGGTGGGGTGCGCAGCTCGTTTGCGTGCGCAGCTCGTTTACCGAATACGTTACTAATTTATATTAGGGTTCTATTTAGGATATATACTACTATATATATTGCCTTTAGCTATAGAGTATAGGGTAGCTCTATATCGTTAATTAACGCTCTAGTAGTACGTACTACTATCCCCCTAGATCTCTCGGTAGGACCGTTTATCTCTAGTAAGCCGGGTAGTAAGTACTTAATAGTATACCCTTCGGCTTTAATTATAGTTTCTACTTTATAACCTATACTTCGATTATTGTTATAGTAGAATACTCTAATCTCGATCTTTAACTAATTCTTAACTAACGCTAGGAACTTCCTGATAGCGATTTAGTAGTCGTTTTTCTTAGTATATACAAAAAAAAGTGGTATCTAATACTATCTAGGTAAAAATACGTTAACTATATATAACTATTATAAGCTAGTTGATTTTATACTAGGTCGAAGTAGACCCGTCTAAATATACTATATACTTAGCCTATCTTCCGGCGAGAGATCTACCTCGGGGCGTCTACTAATTAATAAGCTTTATATACCTACTTCGTACTAGGGTTGCTTTTAATAGTAATCCCTTTAGTTATCTCTACTAGCTTAGTAATACGCTACTAGCTAATATAGCCTAGGCGTCTATACTAGGTTTAAAATAATACTTCCGATCTTAGTTCTTAAGCTAATATCTTAGTAGCGAATACTAAGTTATCTAGTACTAATTTAGGGTATTTAAACCCCTTTAATTATATTAACTATATTAACTTCTAGTCCTAGTATACTTAGTATACCGGTTTTCTATTAGCTACTTCTATATAGTCTATCCTAAAATTTACTAATAATCCCGCCTTTATTATCAACCTATTAGATATTAGATTACTATAGAAATTGGGAGAGTACTTAGTATTATATAACTCTATTCTAACTACCTTTCTATTAATAGGACTAATACTATAGATCACTATAGTACCTACCCCGTTAACGATCGTTTCTATATCTCCTACCCTAACGCTACTTTATACGTCTTCGAAAGTTACGAATAACTCCCGATCGTTATATATATACATTTGTACGCTAGTATCGACTACCTATCGTTTTCTAACCGGTTTAGTATAGCTTTATATATAGTTTTAGGTAGATATAACTATAGTAGAGATATCAATTTACTTACTAGCCGATAGCTTACTAGCCCGTATCGTACTAGTTAGTAGCTTACTAACCTATAGCTTACTAGCCTATAGTATAATAGCCTATATAGAGAAGAACCTATATACCGAGTTCTCGTTAAGAGTAGTATTTACTTACTACGGTACCTTCCCCTAGGCCTATTTTTGTCCTAGTACTTAGGTTTCTTAACGTCTCTTATTAACCTAGGCTTTCTAAGCTAGGTTAGCCTTTATAGCTTTGTCCTATTTTTGCTTTATAGCCTGGTTTCTCTCGTATAATAAAGGTATGTTTTTATTATATATCTCCTAGTATCTCTACGCTAGGTATCTCCCCCTATTTCTTCTATATAGGTAGGGTTTTATCTTAAAAGATGTCTCTTCGTTTGTTAGCTTCGCTTCTTCGTAACCTTACTATATCGAGAATATAGCTTTAGAAATACCTCGTTGATTAGCAACTAGCTTATTATAGGTGATTTTCTAGTAAGCTCTATACCGGTTAAGCAGTTAAGTAAAGGTAATATCGTTCCTATCTTAAAGCCTTAGAGTCTATATTTTATAGAAGTTAGGTGATATAACTAAGATAGTATTAAGGAACTAAGTTAGAGCATTATCTACTTCCGATATCCTTACTCTCTTATACCTTACTTAAACTATCTCCTAGTTTAAGAACCACTTATCGATATCCGTGTTTCTCTCTAACCCTCTATCTAGGGTTCTCTACGCTTATCGAAGCCTAGTAGTATTAGTTAGATTATACTCGGTAGCGAACCTCTAACGAAGGTTACGGAGAAGTATATATAGAGTTTTATAGTCGATAATAAAGGGTTAGTAGTTAATATAAACGCTATTTCGAATAGCGGTCACTACTATATTTAACCCCTTCTTTTACTAGGTATATATAGTATTATCGATAGTCTATTATACCTAGATTATTTTTATCGATTTAAACTATTGATCTTTGTACTTATCTTATACTTATTCTATCGATATAACCTTAGTTAGGGGTATTAGAGGTTCTAGTTCCTCCTCGTTACTAGGATTATAGAGCTCCTATACGTCAAATTGAACTATAATTGACTCGATGTTCGCTATCTATAAATCCTATGATATTAAATCCTTGAGTATAACGCGAGAGGATGAACCCGCGGAGAGGTATTCAGCTATAATACTAATAGCTATGGATAGATTTCCGATTTTTTTTTCGATTTAGGGGTTGCTTCGGCGCTAGGCAGATAACTTCTTGTTACTTTTTGTGCCTTAGTTTCGGCGATAGTAGGTTAATCTTTGAATTGATCTTTATTAGAACGATTCCGGGCTTATAACTAACAGAAACCTATCGTATTGAAATGTATGGTCAAAATGACTGATATTGAGAACTATAACTAACTAAAATGACATGATCCGCAATTTAACCAATCTATACGGACCTTGCTGACTAATCTGTAATATGCACTTTTTGTATGGTATGTCGAGTACCAAGGGTCACATGACTTTCCAGTATCATACCTTGTTTCTGCCATGTAATCCACCTTGCACTTTGACAGTAATCCTAATAAATATTATTTTAATGCTCTTAATAAAATATAGAAATATCTATTATATATAAATACTAAGGGCTTATACTATAACTATAATAGCGATGATCTTATACTAAAAGGCTATTGTGATGTAGATTGGGGGAATGATTTAAATGAGAGAAAATCAACCTCTATATATCTATTTAGTCTATCACCTAATATAGGAATTAATAATCCTATTTCATAGAATTCTCAACTATAAAAAATATAGCTATTAGTAGCTGTAAAGCTGAATATATAGCTTTAAGAGAAGCTACTAAAGAAGCTATATATTTAGGAAGTGTATTTAATTATATAAACGATAATATAAAATTAAATTATACACCTTCTACTCCCAAAATACTAGTAGATAGTCTATCTGCTAAAAGATTAGCTAAGAATCCTGAATTTCATAAAAGGACTAAATATATAGAAATGGCATTTCATTTTACAAGACATACTATTTTATATAACAAAATAAAATTAATATATATTCCTACTAAATATCAATTAGCTGATTTCTTAACTAAGAACGTCAATTTACAATTATATCAAAATTTTGTTGATTTAGCAAGACTATATGACAACTAATCTATATATTAAGAATACTAAGATGTTTATTATATAGATTAAGGGGGGATATTATATTTAATAACTAAACAAATGAATTAACGAAGACAAAATGAACATATTCAATTATAAATTAAAACGATTAAATATATATATTCAATTATAAAAACACAAAGAATTAATAATCAGTAAATTAATTCATTCTACTCAATTGATTCACATGATTGAATTGTTAATTCATAATTCTATGAATTCATTATATGAATTTGATGAAATCATCAAAATATTAATGTTATAATATAAATTTAATGAGATTATTATAGTGATCATTAGATTGATATTATAGATCTATATAAGATCATAATTAATTTAAAATGTAACCATACATTTAAACATAAATATAGGGTTATAATCCTAGTATAGTTAGTTTTTTTATCCTTCATGGTTTTTTCTTTCTGAATATATTGAATTATACTGATTCCTATTATATATCTTTTACTCCTTTTACTTCATTTATTTTGTTATTACCTTTCCTTCCTATTATTTCCCCTATAACCTCTAACAATGTATATAGGGCTAGTTTGCTATAGGGTTAGCCGAGTCCCTGTATAAATAAAAACTCTATATAATAAGAAATCTATCAATTTATATTCTAGTTTATATAGTAAAAGCTTCATTTTTAACTATATTTTTACCTACAATTTAAATCGATTTAAACCTAAAACTAAAGTATATTCTTTACTATATAAAACCAAAATAGAGGTTATTTATTAATACTCTACTAATTAGGAGAGTCCCCCCCGTCCCCGTCCCCTTCTACGACGTATATTTAATAGTACCCTTCTTAATACTCGCTAACTAAGCTTATCGTTAGTAGTCTCCCCCTAAGTTATCTCGTCGTTATAACGCCGCTTTACCTACCGCTCCCGCTACGATCGCTATATAGATATAGCTTCCTATCGTCAGTATTCCTCGATTAATATTAGATCTCGCCGGATCGAGTTTTAGGATATAGATAATTATAATTATAAAGTATTCTACGAGGATTATAAAGCATTCTACGAGGATCCCGATAGCTATCTATAGAGTCGTATAACTACTAGATCTTAAATACGAAGATAGGGAGGTACTAGATCCCGAATACCTAGTATATAGAGTAGACCTAGCACTGTACCTCGGGTAACCCTACCGACCCTACACCTACACCTCCATTTGGGCGGTGTAGGTTCAAAGATTCCGACCCTTAGGTACGGTAGGTTAAGCACCGCACCTTATAAGGGTAACCCTAAGGTACCCCTAAGGTGCGAAAATTATAACTAATATGCTAGAAACGTGACTTAGGGGTAATTGTATAAATTATATAGAATTGGGCTATATTCTTTTGTAATTATAAGCTAAAGATTTATTACTATATAGCCTTACAAGAGGATTGAGTATATATCATAGGTCATAGTTTTATATTTAAATAGGGCTTCAATTCTTATATTTATAGTGATAATAACGTATTTCATATACGAGTGGTCCACACAAACGAGTGGTCCACCCACCCTAACTCATTAAATTTAAATGCATTTATCTCAACCATAACGCCATTAAATTAAATCAACTAACTAACTGGTCTATCTGGACATGTTTCTCTTCTATGTCCTGGCAACCTGCATATTCCATAACCCCGGGGGGGCCGCGTACGTGGCTGAATAGCTGATTCTCTAGGTATACCGGGGCCGGGGGGAGATGCTTCAGTTGCTTCCTATTGCTATATAATTAATACAGAGGCTTCTTGAACTAAGAGGCCTTCTTCGGCAGGTATATGCCTTCGGGATCTAGTACGCTTTTGCTTTTGCTTCTCGTTGGCGGCGCGTAAATCGCTTACTTCTTTCTCAAGAAATGCAGCGGATTGTATAGTGATCTGGCATGCCTTTAAAACCTAGTTTATAGTAGAATTGAGAGGACTTAGAGGGCTCCTTGATCTTATACGAAGCAATGCTTTAATTGACGAAGCTTGCTTTTGTAATTAAACGTAGTTCGAGGGCGTTTTCGGGTCCTAATCGCTCCCCCTACTCGGAGGGGGGGTAGGGGTTCGAAGACAAATATTTAGCTTCGAGATCACTCGATTAGGTGCAAAGGGTATTAAACCAGCTGCTCCGAAGCTATTTTTAATCGTCTCCGATTTAAAAGCTTCAATTCGTGCAAGGGGGTATACTTCGAGGAAGTTAAGTTTATCAATATGATTAATCCCGTTCCGTATCTTGATTTCAACTATCCGACCGTACGATTATTTTAATACTACAAAACAACTAATATCTAAAGGTTATAAAAGATAAGATAAATACGCTAGTATATAGATTGGTATCACCTGATTTTGCTCGCAAATTTCGTTAAATTTAGGTATTAAATGACTTCCGTAACTATTAAGTATCAAAAGCCGATATCTCCCCTTTATACGTAAAGAAGTACTAGGAATAAAGAGCTTTTTAAGCTAGCGAAGTCTAATTTTATCGGAGGTCTAGCCGTTAGGACTAACTTCGAAGCGCTAATCCTCCGGAAGGCCTTCGAACTATAATTTAATAAAGACTTTGCCTTTAAAAATCATATATAGAGGAAGGGCCTACCTAGAAGTATTTATATATTCAACCACTATTACCTATTCGCGATTTCTAGGTTATAAAACCGGCCTCCGACCGTAGTATTTACTCCGCGTAATAACCTTTATAGTTATAGTCAATCCTATCGCGAAACTAGTCTTATTAAAGTTATAAATATTATTAGGATCGATTCTATATTAAAGGACTATCTTTTAAACTAAATCAAACCACTCTATAATAATTTTAGGATCTTCGTATTTCGTACGCTCGTAATTATATCGTTTCGAGAATCGGGAGGAGAGGAGAGGACGTCGTTTAACGAAATTTGTAACCCAATTTTCGCCGACCGAAAGAACCGGGGTAATTCTACGCTTTTAAAGAAGAAGATCCGCTATTTCTCGTACTATAGAGGGCCGGGGTACTGCTCTACGTAGATCTATAGAGAGAATCTATTTTTTAAGAGATTCCTCTTCAATTTCAGTCAATTTTTGTAAATTAGCACGAGATATCGCGCGGCTAGGGGTACCCGTTAGTCGGCGGAGGAGAGTCGACTTTAGGACTTCGAAACGGCGCGCTACTTCACAAATTAAAAGGATTTCTTGATTCTTAAAAGCTTAGATAGCTAATAAGATCCTACCCTATTGCTCTATCGAATTTCTAGAGCTTCGGGGGCGTATTGGTGGCATAGTAGGTAGTTGAAGAAGAAGGGGTTAAATTAATTGACGCGTTTTGGATAGGTGGACCACTCGTTTGTGTGGACCACTCGTATGTGAAATACGTTAAGGTACGGTAGGGTTACTATATAGATTACCTACTAAACTAGCTAATAGGATCTACTTATAGATACTTAAGATAATAGATCAATTCTAGTATCTTAAATAGGGTTAAACAGAGGCCCTAAGAAGATTATATATCTTTTTATATAAAGTAATTAGTACGTTTTTTATCTTCTTCTTCTCTAGTATCTAGCTAACTAAACCTACTATAACGTATTTCACATACGAGCTACGCATATAAGCGAGCTACGTACCCCACCCAACCTATTAAATTCAAATACATTTATCTTAACCATAACGCTATTAAATTAATTTAACTAACTAAGTGGTCTATCTAGATATATTTCTCTTCTATACCCTAGCAATCTATATATCCTATACCCTCGCTGGCCCCGCATACGTGGCTGAATAGCCGATTCTCTAGGTATACCAGGGCCGGGGGAGGTGCTTCAGTTGCTTCCTATTGCTACATAATTAATGTAGATGCTTCTTAAACTAAGAGGCCTTCTTCAGTAGGTATCTGCCTTCGGGATCGAGTACGCTTTTGCTTCTACTTCTCGTTAGCGGCACGTAATTCCTTGTTTTCTTTAGCGAGTAAGATAGCACCTTATATTGTAAGACGGAAGCCTTTTATGAGCTAGTTTAATATACGATCTAACGGGCTAGGCGGGCTTCGAGATCTTGTACGAAGCAAAGCTTTAATTGACGAAGCCTACCGACGTAGTTCTTTCTCCGTAGAAGGGGTTTTTAGGGTAAAATTCCGGCTTGATTCACTCCCCCTACTCGGAGGGGGGGTTAGGGTTCGAAGCCGGATATTAAGCTTTAAAATCACTCGGTCGGGTCTAAATAGTACTAAACCGGTAGCTAAGAAGCTATTTTTAATTATCTCCGATTTAAAAGCTTCAATTCGTATAGAGGGGTATACTTCGAGGAAGTTAAGTTTATTAATATAGTTAATCCCGTTCTATATCTTAGTCTTAACTATCCGACCGTACGATCGTTTTAATACCGCAAAACAACCTATATTAAAAGGTTGTAAAAGATAAGATAAATACGCTAGTATATAGATTAGTATTACCCTATTTTGCTCGCAAATTTCGTCAAATTTAGGCGTTAAATAACTTCCGTGGCCGTCGAGTATCAAAAGCCGGTATACCCCCTTTGTACGCGAAGTACTAGGAATAAAGAGCTTCTTAAGCTAACGAAGGCTAATTTTATTAGAGGTCTAGCCGTTAGGACTAACCTCGAAGCGCTAATCCTCCGGGAGGCCCTTAAACTATAATTTAAGAAAGACTTTACCTTTAAAAATTATATATAGAGGAAGGGCCTAGCTAGAAGTATTCGTATACTTAATTATAGTTACCTACTCTCGATTTCTAGGTTATAAAAGTGCTCGCCGACCGTAGTATTTACTCCTCGTTATAACCTTCGTAGTTACTATTAACCCTATCGCGAAACCGGTCTCGTTAAAGTTATAGATATCGTCGGGATCGATTCTAAATTGAAGGATCGTCTTTTAAACTAGATTAAACTACTCTCCGATAATTTTAGGGTCTTTGTATTTCTTACGCTCGTAATTATATCGTTTCGAGAATCGGGAGGAAAGGAGAGGACGCCTTTTAACGAAATTCGTAACCTAATTATCGCCGACCGAAAGAACCGGGTTAGTTCTACGCTTTTTAAGAAGAGGATCCGCTATTTCTTATATAGAAGAGGGCCGGGGGGCTACTCTACGTAGATCTATAGAGAGAATCCATTTTTTAAGAGATTCCTCTTCAATTTCGGTCAATTTAGATAAATTTGCGCGAGAATTCGCGCGGGATATAGTTCTATGTAGACGAGTCCGGAGGGTTAATTTAGGTACGTTAAAACGACGGGCTACTTCGCGAATAGCACTGATTTCTTGCTTCTTAATAGCCTAGATAGCTAGTAAGATCCTACCCTCTTACTCTACTAAGTTTTTAGAGGATCGGGAGCGAATTGGTGGCATGGTAGGTAGTTAAAGAAGAAGGGGTTAAATTAATTGACACGTTTTAGGTAGGGTGCGCAGCTCGCTTGTATACGCAGCTCGTATATGAAATACGTTATCTTAGCTCTTAGATATCTACCTATTATCTTACTTCGATAGTTAAGACGGGGTACTATATAACGCGTTATACTTCCTCCTTCTTGGAGGTTACAGGGAAAACAATAGGAAGGAAAGGTAATAACAAAATAAATGAAGTGAAAGGTATAAAAGATATATAATAGGGATCGGTAGAAATCAATGTATTAGAAAGAAAAAAACCATGAAGGATTAAAAAACTAACTATACTGGGATTATAACCCTATATTTATGCTTAAATGTATGGTTACATTTAAATTAATCATGATCTCATATTAATTTAATGATCACTATCATGATCTCATTAAATTTATATTGTAACATATGATTTCATGACATTAACATTAATGTTTTAATGATTTCATCAAATTCATATTATAACATTAATGAATCATAGAATTATGTAAATGAAGACAATTAAATCATGTAAAATTAATATTGAATCATTAATTTACTGACTTAATTAATTCATTGCATTTAATGTTTTTAATTCATAATTGAATATATGCATTTAATCGTTTTGATTCATAATTACATTAATATAAATATGATACTCCTCTCCGAAGACTCCCTCTCCTAACGAGAAAGCTAGAGCTAGAGCCGGAGCTAATACTAATCCGAAAGCTAGTTTAGATTAGTTCTAGACCTTCTTAGCCCTTAGTTATATAATATACTACTCGCTCTAGATACCCTTACGCGAATTAAGCCTAACCGTATTAACGAGTTTATTATCTATATACTAAAAATAATAAAAGAGTTCGTAGATTAGTAGCTTAAGACTAGCTATAGTAGGTCGAAGCAAAATCTTAATTAGGATATAAGTCTATTATATTTATATTAATATAATTATAAATCAAAACGATTAAATGCATATATTCAATTATAAATTAAAAACATTAAATGCAATGAATTAATTAAGTCAGTAAATTAATGATTCAATATTAATTTTACATGATTTAATTATCTTTATTTATATAATTCTATGATTCATTAATGCTATAATATAAATTTGATAAAATCATATATTAATGAATTTCATAAAATCATATATTACAATATAAATTTAATAAGATCATTATAGTGATCATTATATTAATATTATAGATTAATATAAGATCATGATTAATTTAAATATAACTATACATTTAAGCATAAATATAGGATTATAATCCTAGTATAGTTAGTTTTTTTATCCTTTATGGTTTTTTCTTTCTAAATATATTGAATTATACTGATTCCTATTATATATCTTTTACTCCTTTTACTTCATTTATTTTGTTATTACCTTTCCTTCCTATTATTTCCCCTATAACCTCTAACAAAGTCCTACTAAACGTCGTATAGATTGCTAGAAAGGGTTCTAATAAATTATAAATACTAAAGATAGAAAGCTAGGTATTATATATAAACGTTATCGTATAGTTCTCGTATATCTAGCTACGAATTATATAGGGATATTAACAATATAGAAGTACCTTAATAGTCTAAAGTATAGATAACGAGTACCGAAGTAGGTACTCTAGGGAACTAGTAGTATCTACTAGCTATTTAGTAATATAGTATATTTACCTATTAGAGGTTCTAGGGGAAATAATAGGAAGGAAAGATAATAACAAAATAAATGAAGTAAAAGGAGTAAAAGATATATAATAGGAATCAGTATAATTCAATGTATTCAGAAAGAAAAAACCATAAAGGATAAAAAACTAACTATACTAGGATTATAACCCTATATTTATGCTTAAATATATGGTTACATTTAAATTAATCATGATCTCATATAGATCTATAATATTAATATAATGATCACTATAATGATCTCATTAAATTTATATTGTAACATATAGGTTAATAATTTCATCAATTTTAATGATTTTATCAAATTCATATTATAGCATTTTAACGAGAATGAATCATAGAACTATATAAATAAATTGACAATTAAATCATATAAATTAATTGACTAAATTTTACTAACTTAATTATTTATTGCATTTAATTGTTTTAATTCATAATGGAATATATACATTTGATCGTTTTGATTCGATTCTTCGTTAATTCATTTATAAATATATTAATGTTTTAGTAAATAAATATGATATTACATATATTTTTTATTAAATATTAAGACAAATCCTTAATTAACTATATTTTAGGCTAAGAGAAGACTAGTACCTACCTTTATATAGCAAATATAGGAGTAGAAGCTACTTAATCTAATTACTATATTATATTTACCCTTCCTCTTTATCGAGTATTAAGAATTCTACGACCTTATCTTTTACGCCCGACTAGTACCTATACTACTAAGTATCCTATTAAGAAAGGGTATTCGTAAGCGTCTCCGAGAGTTCGTTAAAGAGTCTTAATAAAAGACTTTATAATAGCTCCTACCTAATATAAAGATATTAATTGCCCTTAACTATTAGACTTCGCTATTTAAATATACCTTTATAGCTATTATAGGATACTTTTTAGACTAGGAATAGGAGTATCGTAAGGTACTCCTTAGCTTTAAGCTAATTTCTAGTACTTATTCTAGCGTTAACCTTAGTAAAGTTATTATTCGAATTCTATAATAGTACTAGATTATTTATCGTATACTAGCGGTAATAACTAATAATACGTCTAATAATAAGATAATTATTATAGCGGTAAATAAGTTAATTAAGGATCTATAGTTAGACCTAGAGATAGATTCGATAATTATTTAAGTGCCTTATCTTACCTATATTATTTAACTAAGTCTACTTGATTTACTTAGTAAGATTAAGGCTTCGCCGAGGAATAATAATACTAAATTAGAATTACCTAACAATCGGTTACGTTAACTCCGGTCGTACTAATAGAAGTATAAGATCGCTAATATATTAAATAAGGTATACTGACAGAAATCTATCGTATTGAAAATGTATGGTCAAAATGACTGATATTGAGAACTCTAACTAACTAAAATGACATGATCCGCAATTTAACCAATCTGTACGGACCTTGCTGACTAATCTGTAATATGCACTTATGTATGGTATGTCGAGTACCAAGGGTCACATGACTTTCCAGTATCATACCTTGTTTCTGCCATGTAATCCACCTTGCACTTTGACATATACTTCTATTTATAAACTATAAATAATACTAACTATTACTTATAGGTCCGAGGTCTTATAGTCTTTATTAATAGGAGCCCTTAACGTAAAGAAAACTTCTTAAACCTCTAGTCTAATACTTAGTTATAGCTCCTCCTAATCTAGGATATTTATATACGATAGAACTCGATATTCCTAATACTCTAGCGGGTAAAAAGACTTTATACTATATATAATTCGTACTATATAGACTTTAATTAACCCTATTTTATATTGTCTAGCCTTTTTTTATATTTACTATATTAGTATATCGTACTAAAGACTCGAGTATCTACCTTATCTTTAGGATCTATAATAAGCTTTTTAATTATCTTAAAAGGTTAATATCTTAATTTTAGCAGAAGAAGGTTTACTAGAAATAAATAATACTCTCTTCCCTTAAAGCTATAAAAGAGAAATTAATTAAATACTATAGTATAACTAATAGTATTAAGGGTAATCTCTATATAATTAGGACAATCTTAGTACTATCGAACAAAATATAGTTCTTTTTAATAAATAATTAGGACCTAGATCTAGAGACTAGAAAGGACTATAGAAAGGAATACTATAAGAGTCTCTAGTTACTTTTAGAGAGGTATCGCTAGTTAGTATATACTATTAGATATAGTTTAGTCTAATAACGTATTTCACATACGAGCTACGCACACAAGCGAGCTACGCACCCCACCCAACCTATTAAATTCAAATGCATTTATCTTAACCATAACGCCATTAAATTAAATCAACTAACTAAGTGGTCTATCTAGACATATTTCTCTTCTATGCCCTGGCAATCTACATATTCCACACCCCCGGGGGGCCGCGTACGTGGCTGAATAGTCGATTCTCTAGATATACCGGGGCCGGGGGGAGGTGCTTCAATTACTTCTTGTTACTATATAATTAATATAGAGGCTTCTTGAACTGAAAGGCCTTCTTCGGTAGGTATATACCTCCGAGATCTAGTACGCTTTTGCTTCTACTTCTCGTTAGCGGCGCGTAATTCGCTTACTTCTTTCTCGAGAAATACGGCGGATTGTATAGTAATCTAGTATGCCTTTAAAACCTAGTTTATGGTAGAATTGAGAGGACTTAGAGGGCTCCTTGATCTTATACGAAGTAATGCTTTAATTGATAAAGCTTGCTTTTATAATTAGACGTAGTTCGAAGGGGTTTTTAGGTCCTAATTACTACCCTAACTCGGCGGGGGGGTCGGGGTTCGAAGCTAGATATTAAGCTTTAAAATCACTCTTTCCGGTTTAAAAGGGACTAAACCGGTAGCTAAGAAGCTATTCTTAATTGTCTCCGATTTAAAAGCTTCAATTTGTATAGAGAGGTATACTTCGAGGAAGTCAAGTTTATTAATATAGTTGATCCCGTTCTATATCTTAGTCTTAACTATCCGACCGTACGATCGTTTTAATACCGTAAAATAACCTATATTAAGAGGTTATAAAAGATAAGATAAATACGCTAGTATATAGATTAGTATTACCCTATTTTGCTCACAAATTTCGTCAAATTTAGGCGTTAAATAACTTCCGTAGCCGTCGAGTATTAAAAGCCGGTATACCCTATTTATACGCGAAGTACTAGGAATAAAGAGCTTCTTAAGCTAACGAAGGCCAATTTTATTAGAGGTCTAGCCGTTAGGACTAACCTCGAAGCGCTAATCCTCCGGGAGGCCCTTAAACTATGATTTAAGAAAGACTTTGCCTTTAAAAATCATATATAGAGGAAGGGCCTAGCTAGAAGTATTCGTATACTTAATTATAGTCACCTACTCTCGATTTCTAGGTTATAAAAGTACTCGCCGACCGTAGTATTTACTCCTTATTATAACCTTCGTAATTACTATTAACCCTATCGCGAAACCGGTCTCGTTAAAGTTATAGATATTATTAGGATCGATTCTAAATTAAAGGATCGTCTTTTAAACTAGATCAAACTACTCTCCGATAATTTTAGGGTCTTTATATTTCGTACGCTCGTAATTATATCGTTTCGAGAATCGGGAGGAAAGGAGAGGACGCCTTTTAATAAAATTCGTAACCTAATTTTCGCCGACCGAAAGAATTGAGGTAATTCTACGCTTCTAAAGAAGAAGATCCGCTATTTCTCGTACTATAGAGAGCCGGGGGGCTACTCTACGTAGATCTATAGAGAGAATCTATTTTTTAAGAGATCCCTCTTCAATTTCAGTCAATTTATACGAGTTAGCGCGAGAAGTCGCGCGGTTTATAACCCTACGGAGGCGGTTCCGTAAAGAAGAGAATAGCACTTCAAAACGACGGGATGCTTCGCGTATAGAGATGATTTCTTGCTTCTTAATAGCCTAGATAGCTAATAAAAGCCTACCCTCTTGCTCAGTTGAATCTTTAGAGCGTTGAGAGCGAATTGGTGGCATGGTGGGTGGTTGAAGAAGAAGGGGTTAAATTAATTGACGCGTTTTGGGTTGGCTGATCCACTGGGTTGTGTGATCCACTCGCTTGTGAAATACGTTATATAATTATAAAACTAATATTCTTAGATACTATCGATAGTTTAGCTAGACTCTTCTAGAAGGATTATCAAAGAGAGTTCCCTATTCTTACCTATATTACCCGTAATATTATATTAATTCTAGCGACTAGTACTAGAGTTAAACGTCTTTTTAACTCTACCTAGAATATATACTACTACCGCCGGGGTTTATTAAACCTAGAGACTATTCGCGATATTATATTATATATATATATAATAAGATTTAACTTAAAGGAGGAGCAGCGGCTAATTCTATAAGAGTATCCTATAGATTATAAGATAGTAGCTTTAGCTAAAGCACTTAATATCTAGATATACTCCTTCGACGCTATTAGTAATAATAAGGAAGATATTAAGGTATATTATAATATACTACTACTCTTAGTAGTTGCTACCGGGAAGCGCCCTATAGTCTTTTCTAGTAATAAGGAGGAATCTAATAGCGATAAACTTCCGGAGATAGATATGGGTAGGGTCTCCGTGTCGCCTAACCTACCTAATATATAGCATCGTATATTAGGTAGGATACGGAAGAAATCGAGACTACTAGATAGGTATATAACTTAATAACGTATTTCACCACCGAGTGGCCCACACCACCGAGTGGCCCACCCTATCTAACCCATTAAATTTAAATGCATTTATCTCAACCATAACGCCATTAAATTAATTCAACTAACTAAGTGGTCTATCTGGACATGTTTCTCTTCTATGCCCTGGCAATCTGCATATCCCACACCCTCGCTGGCCCCGTATACGTGGCTGAATAGCCGATTCTCTAGGTATACCGGGGCCGGGGGGAGGTGCTTCGGTTGCTTCCTGTTGCTGCATAATTAATATAGATGCTTCTTGAACTGAGAGGCCTTCTTCAGTAGGTATCTGCCTCCGGGATCTAGTACGCTTTTGCTTCTGCTTCTCGTTGGCGGCGCGTAATTCCTTGTTTTCTTTCGCGAGTAAGATAGCACCTTGCATTGTAATACGGAAGCCTTTTATAAGCTGGTTTAATACACGATCTAACGGGCTAGGCGGGCTTCGAGATCTTGTACGAAGTAAAGCCTTAATTGATAAAGCCTATCGACGTAGGTCTTTCTCTGTAGAAGGGGTTTTTGGGGTGAAATTCCGGCTTAATTCACTACCCCGGCTAGTAGGGGGGTCGGGGTTCGAAGCCGGATATTGAGCTTTGAAATCACTCGGTCGGGTCTAAATAGGACTAAACCGGTAGCTAAGAAGCTATTTTTAATTGTCTCCGATTTAAAAGCTTTAATTCGTGCGAGAGGGTATACTTCGAGGAAGTTAAGTTTGTCGATATGATTTATCCCGACCCGTATCTTAGTCTCAACTATCCGACCGTACGATCGTTTTAACACCGCAAAACAACCTATATCAAGAGGTTGTAAAAGATGAGATAAATACGCTAGTATATAGATTGGTATCACCTTATTTTGCTCACAAATTTCGTCAAATTTAGGCGTTAAATGACTTCCGTGGCCGTCGAGTATCAAAAGCCGGTATACCCCCTTTATACGCGAAGTACTAGGAATAAAGAGCTTCTTAAGCCAACGAAGGCCAATTTCATTAGAGGTCTAGCCGTTAGGACTAACCTCGAAGCGCTAATCCTCCGGGAGGCCCTTAAACTATAATTTAAGAAAGACTTTGCCTTTAAAAATCATATACGGAGGAAGGGCCTAGCTAGAAGTATTCGTATACTTAATAATAGTTACCTACTCTCGATTTCCGGGTTGTAAAAGTGCTCGCCGACCGTAGTATTCACTCCTTGTTATAACCTTCGTAGTTACTATTAACCCTATTGCGAAACCGGTCTCGTCAAAGTTATAGATATCGTCGGGGTCGATTCTAAATTGAAGGATTGTCTTTTGGACTAGATTAAACCACTCCCTAATGATTTTCGGGTCTTTATATTTCGCACGCTTATAGTTATACCGTTTTGAGAATCGGGAGGAGAGGATAGGATACCGTTTCACAAATTTTGTAACCCAATTTTGGCCGACCGAAAGAACCGGGGTAGTTCCACGCTTTTTAAGAAGAAGATCCGCTATTTCTCGTACTATAGAGGGCCGGGGGGCTACTCTACGTAGATCTATAGAGATAATCCATTTTTAAAGAGATTCCTCTTCAATTTCTGTCAATTTAGAGCAATTGGCGCGTGAAGTCGCGCGGTGTTGTAGTCTATCAATTCGGTAGCGGAGAGTTATGCGTGGTATCCCAAAACGGCGCGCTATTTCACGAATTGAAGAGATCTCTTGATTCTTAAAAGCCTAGATAGCTAGTAAGATTCGACCCTCTTGCTCCTCTAAATTTTTAGAGGATTGAGAGCGTATTGGTAGCATAGTGGGTGGTTGAAGAATAAGGGGTTAAATTAATTGACGCGTTTTCGATAGGGTGGGCCACTCGGTGGTAAAATACGTTAGTTTAACTCTTAAGAATATACTATATAATAGATAACGTATTTCACATACGAGTGGTCCACACAAACGAGTGGTCCGCCTATCCAAAACGCGTCAATTAATTTAACCCCTTCTTCTTTAACTACCCACTATACCACTAATACGCCCCCGAAGCTCTAGAAATTCGATAGAGCAAGAGGGTAGGATCTTATTAGCTATCTAGGCTTTTAAGAATCAAGAAATCCTTTCAATTTATAAAGTAGCGCGCCGTTTCGAAGTCCTAAAGTCGACTCTCCTCCGCCGACTAAAGGGTACCCCTAGCCGCGCGATATCTCGTGCTAATTTACAAAAATTGACTGAAATTGAAGAGGAATCTCTTAAAAAATGGATTCTCTCTATAGATCTACGTAGAGTAGCCCCCCGGCCCTCTATAGTACGAGAAATAGCGGATCTTCTTCTTTAAAAGCGTAGAATTACCCCGGTTCTTTCGGTCGGCGAAAATTGGGTTACGAATTTCGTTAAACGACGTCCTCTCCTCTCCTCCCGATTCTCGAAACGATATAATTACGAGCGTACGAAATACGAAGATCCTAAAATCATTATAGAGTAGTTTGATTTAGTTCAAAAGACAGTCCTTTAATATAGAATCGATCCTAATAATATTTATAACTTTGATAAGACTAGTTTCGCGATAGGATTGACTATAACTATAAAGGTTATTACGCGGAGTAAATACTACGGTCGGAGGCCGGTTTTATAACCTAGAAATCGCGAATAGGTAATAGTGGTTAAATATATAAATACTTCTAGGTAGGCCCTTCCTCTATATATAATTTTTAAAGGCAAAGTCTTTATTAAATCATAGTTCGAAGGCCTTCTAGAGGATTAGCGCTTCGAAGTTAGTCCTAACGGCTAGACCTCCGATAAAATTAGACTTCGCTAGCTTAAAAAGCTCTTTATTCCTAGTACTTCTTTACGTATAAAGGGGAGATATCGGCTTTTGATACTTAATAGTCACGGAAGTCATTTAATACCTAAATTTGACGAAATTTGCGAGCAAAATCAGGTGATACCAATCTATATACCAGCGTATTTATCTTATCTTTTATAACCTTTAGATATTAGTTGTTTTGTAGTATTAAAACAATCGTACGGTCGGATAGTTAAAATCAAGATACGGAACGGGATTAATTATATTGACAAACTTGACTTCCTCGAAGTATACCCCCTTATACGAATTGAAGCTTTTAAATCGGAGACGATTAAAAATAGCTTCGGAGCAGCTGGTTTAATACCCTTTGTACCTAATCGAGTGATCTCGAAGCTAAATATTTGTCTTCGAACCCCTACCCCCCCCTCCGAGTAGGGGGAGCGATTGGGACCCGAAAACGCCCTCGAACTACGTTTAATTACAAAAGCAAGCTTCGTCAATTAAAGCATTGCTTTGTATAAGATCAAGGAGCCCTCTAAGTCCTCTCAATTCTACCATAAACCAGGTTTTAAAGGCATACTAGATCACTATACAATCCGCTGCATTTCTTAAGAAAGAAGTAAGCGATTTACGCGCCGCCAACGAGAAGCAAAAGCAAAAGCGTACTAGATCCCGAAGGCATATACCTGCCGAAGAAGGCCTCTTAGTTCAAGAAGCCTCTATATTAATTATACAGCAATAGGAAGCAACTGAAGCATCTCCCCCCGGCCCCGGTATACCTAGAGAATCAGCTATTCAGCCACGTACGCGGCCCCCCGGGGTTGTGGAATATGCAGGTTGCCAGGACATAGAAGAGAAACATGTCCAGATAGACTAGTTAGTTAGTTGATTTAATTTAATGGCGTTATGGTTGAGATAAATGCATTTAAATTTAATGAGTTGGGGTGGGTGGACCACTCGTTTGTGTGGACCACTCGTATGTGAAATACGTTAGTATACCTTACCGTACCTAAGGGGTAAACCTAATTAAACCTTACCGTACCTCGGTATACCTTACTATACCTCACTATACCTTAGGGGTAAACCTAAATATACCTTACTATACCTCAAAGTAACCCTTAGGTTAAGAAAATATTATAATTAGAATAGTAAAGTCTAATAACTAGGAAGTTTGAACTCAATTTATAATATATCTATGTTAGATATTCTTAATTCTTTAAGAAAATATAATAGAAGGAGATTTAACGGTTATAATAATATCAAAATAAGGTGATTTTAATAATATCTTAAAGTTCTTTATACAAAACTATAGTTATACCTTTAAAGATATATAAGGTAAATAGTATACTCGATATATATATCTATAACTTTATATACTGTTTTGTTAATAACCCTTATTAACTATATCCAGCGACGAATTTCTTTATATCTACTTAGAGTTAATAGGTAACAATACCTACTATTTGCTTTTTATAGAAGTATTTGTTTATAAATCCTTATATTAATAGAGTATTTACTGATATAGCTTTAGGCTGACGGAATAGGTATACAAAATAGAGATAAATCATCTATTTTATCTAGCCAAAAGGGGTAAGGTATTAGAAATTTATATATATACGGGTTGATAAGGGTAACCCTACACCGAACCTATCGACCCTTAGGTACGGGTTAGGTACGAAGGTCCGCACCTAAACCTCCTAAGGTATAGGTATAGGTGCGGAGGTACTGCACCTATAGGCGGTGTAATGCTAGGTCTAATATAGAGATACTAATAGAGGTAGAAATCGGCTAGAGAGAGGCTTTCCCCCCTCTCTCTAGCCTAGAATATTATATACCTATATAGTAAGCCTCTTCCTATAAAAGGGAGGCCTATATATAGTATATTAATTAGATCTATATCTATTAGCTCTATATCTATTAGCTAAGAGTTAATCTATATAGTATAAATACTAGCTACTTTATTAATTACTTACTATAAGATAAGCCTTTTACCGTCTTTAAAGATAGAGATAGGGGTAGATCGATACTAAGTCTTCTACCGCTTAATATCCTATATAATATTAGTATTTTAATACTTAATTGCTATCCCTATAATCTATATAGTAGTATATAGGTTATACTTTAGTATATTAAGGTTAATTTTGAAGCTACTATAGGTACCTTCTATACGAGATATAGTAGTCTTATTAAGATAGAAGTAATACTTTATATAGCGCCGTAAAAATGCCTCTAGGCAGCCTATTATCTCGGAAAGCCACTCTTTTTTAATATACTAGAGGATTCCTTAGAAATCACGATAAGAATAAAAGGATTTAAATTAATCCTATAGATCCTCGGAGTATACAAAAACTAGCGTATACTAATGTTTTTTTATAGTCTCCTATTATATATTAACCTTATCTTAATACCTATTATCCCCCTTCTTAATCTTAGTACGGTTAACGAATTTATAGATAACCGATCTTACTTTTTTCTTAATATTATTAGTAATATACTAGAGGCAAATCATATTTTTAGTATTAGGAAAGACCTAGTTAAAATCAATTAATTAGTAAATAAATCAATAGGAAGTAAGGGAATAGATAATTAATATCTTTAATTACCTATATAATTACTCTCTCTTTATCCGTAAGGATAGTTAGGGGGCTAGGAATACTAATTGCCTCTAGTATATACCCTTTAGGAATTAAAGGGTATCTATATATACCTTAGTAGTCTCTTTATATATAAAATATAGGCCAGCGTTAAATATCTTCTTCGTTATAGATACCCCTATAATATTTAAAACTAATAACGTATTCGGTAAGCGAGCTAGCTATGTAAGCGAGCTGGCCGCCCTAACCAAAACGCGTCTATCAATTAGCACTTAGTTAAATCAACCCCCCACTATGCCATCAATTCGCTCTCAATCCTCTAGCAATTTAGTAGAGCAAGAGGGTAGAATATTATTAGCTATTTAGGCTTTTAAGAATAAAGAGATCTCTTCAATTCGTAAAGTGGCGCGCCGTTTTAACGTTCTAAGATCTACCCTATCTACCCGTCTTAATAGTATACAAAATCGCGCTATTTCTCGCGCTAATTTATCTAAATTGACTGAAATTGAAGAGGAATCGCTTTAAAAATGGATCCTCTCTTTAAATCTACGTAGAGTAGCCCCCCGGCCCTCTATAGTACGAGAAATGGCGGATCTTCTTCTTCAAAAGCGTAGAACTACCCCGGTACTTTCGGTCGGCGAAAAATAGGTATATAATTTTGTTAAACGACGCCCTCTCCTCTCCTCCCGATTCTCGAAACGGTATAATTATAAGCGTGCGAAATACGAAGACCCTAAAATTATTAGGGAGTAGTTTGATCTAGTTTAAAAGACGATCCTTCAATTTAGAATCGACCCCGACGATATCTATAACTTTAATAAGACTAGTTTCGCGATAGGATTGACTACTACTACGAAGGTTATTACGCGGAGTGAATACTATAGTCGGAGGCCGGTTTTATAACCTAGAAATCGTGAATAGGTAACGGTAGTTAAATATACGAATACTTCTAGATAGGTACCTCCTCCGTATATGATTTTTAAAGGCAAAGTCTTTATTAAATCATAGTTCGACGGCCTTCCGGAGGATTAGCGCTTTAAAGTTAGTCCTAATAGCTAGACCTCTAATAAGATTAGACTTCGTTAGCTTAAGAAGCTCTTTATTCCTAGTACTTCGCGTACGAAGGGGGTATACCGGCTTTTAATTCTTAATAGCTACGGAAGTCATTTAACGCCTAAATTTGACGAAATTTGTAAGCAAAATAAGGTAATACCAATCTGTATACCTATATATTTATCCTATCTTTTACAACCTTTAGATATTAGTTGTTTTGCGGTATTAAAACGATTATATAGTCGGATAGTTGAATTTAAAATATAGAACGGAATCAATCATATTGATAAACTTGACTTCCTCGAAGTATACCCTCTCGCACGAATTGAAGCTTTTAAATCGGAGACAATTAAAAATAGCTTCGCAGCAGCTGGTTTAGTCCCTTTTAAACCGGAGAGAGTGATCTCAAAGCTCAATATATAGCTTCGAATACCTACCCCCCCCCCCCCCCTAGCCGGGGGAGTGAATCAAGTCGAAATTTTATACCAAAAACACCAGCTACAGAGAAAGAACTATATCGGTAGGCTTCGTCAATTAAAGCTTTACTTCGTATAAGATCTCGAAGCCCGCCTAGCCTATCGGATCGCGTATTAAACCAGCTTGTAAAGGGCTTCCGTCTTATAATACAAGGTGCTATCTTACTCGCCAAAGAAAATAAGGAATTACGCGCCGCTAACGAGAAGCAGAAGCAAAAGCGTACTCGATCCCGGAGGCAGATACCAGCTAAAGCAGGCTTAACAGTGTAAGAAGCCTCTCAATTAATTACTAAGCCGGTGGAAGCAATTGAAGCACCTCCCCCCCTTCACGAAGAAGGCCTTCGCCACCTTTGTAGCCACGAATGAGACCATTACCAACATACGGGTTATACAAAAACCAGGGCCATAAAAGAAATGTATATCCAGAAAATAGATCATATTAGTGTATTTAATTTAATGGAGTTTTGGTTGAGATAAATGCATTTAAATTAATATGTTATATTGGGGTGGCCAGCTCGCTTACATGACCAGCTCGCTTACCGAATACGTTATATAAAAGTAATTTGTCTTATACGTATAGTCTATCTATAGGATATATAGATTAGATTGTAGTAAAGCTATACTACTTTTATATATTAGAAATAACAATACAAGGGCTATCATATTTATTTACCAAAACATTAATATATTTATAAATGAATTATTATGAATTAAAACAATGAATTAATTAAGTCAGAAATTAATTTACATGATTATAATTCACATGATTTAATCATATGATTTAATTGTTAATTCATAATTCTATAACTCATTTCCATTAAAATGCTATAAAATGAATTTGATGAAATCATTAATACATTAATGTTACAATGTAAATTTAATGAGATCATTATAGTGATCATTAGATTGATATTATAGATCTATATGAGATCATGATTAATTTAAATATAACCATATATTTAAACATAAATATAGGGTTATAATCCTAGTATAGTTAGTTTTTTTATCCTTTATGGTTTTTTCTTTCTAAATATATTGAATTATACTGATTCCTATTATATATCTTTTACTCCTTTTACTTCATTTATTTTGTTATTACCTTTCCTTCCTATTATTTCCCCTATAACCTCTAACAAGCCTATTAGCTAACTATTAGCTAAAGATATTAAGCTATTATTAGTATTATTTCGGTAGTTTTTCCTTTAAGTCGACGTACTTCTTAGGTCGTAGCGCTTTATCGATATTATTTAGTATAACTTTCCTAATCTATAAACGTTCTAGTTAAGGGGCGCTATCGAATAGCTACCGGATCGACTTTACTAAGACGCGGTTAACGCGTAGTACTCTTATACCGACCGGTCTAATAGTCCTATCCTTTCGATTCTAGTATCTAGTTTTCTCCCTAATCCTTAAGAAGTCTTGGAGGTTACAGGGAAAACAATAGGAAGGAAAGGTAATAACAAAAATAAATGAAGTGAAAGGTATAAAAGATATATAATAGGAATCGGTAGAAATCAATGTATTAGAAAGAAAAAACCATGAAGGATAAAAAACTAACTATACTGGGATTATAACCCTATATTTATGCTTAAATGTATGGTTACATTTAAATTAATCATGATCTTATATTAATTTAATGATCACTATCATGATCTCATTAAATTTATATTGTAACATATGATTTCATGAAATTATTAACATTAATGTTTTAATGATTTTATCAAATTCATATTATACATTAATGAATCATAGAATTATGTAAATGAAGACAATTAAATCATATAAAATTAATATTGAATCATTAATTTACTGACTTAATTAATTTATTGCATTTAATGTTTTTAATTTATAATTGAATATATACATTTAATCGTTTTGATTCATAATTACATTAATATAAATATGATATCCCCCTTTAATCTGTATAATAAGAATCTTAGTATTCTTAATATATAGATTAGTTGTTATATAGTCTTGCTAAATCAACAAAACTTTGATATAATTGTAAATTGACGTTCTTAGTTAAGAAATCGGCTAATTGATATTTAGTAGGAATATAAATTAATTTTATTTTGTTATATAAAATAGCATATCTTGTGAAATGAAATGCTATTTCTATATGTTTAGTCCTTTTATGAAATTTAGGATTCTCAGCTAGTTTTTTAGTAGATAGACTATCTACTAGTATTTTAGGAGTAGAAGGTGTATAATTTAATTTTATATTATCGTTTATATAGTTAAATATACTTCCTAAATATATAGCTTCTTTAGTAGCTTCTCTTAAAGCTATATATTTAGCTTTATAGCTACTAATAGCTATAGTTTTTTGTAGTTAAGAATTCTATGAAATAGGATTATTAATTCCTATATTAGGTGATAAACTAAATAGATATACAGAGGTTGATTTTCTCTTATTTAAATCATTCCCCTAATCTATATTACAATAGCCTTTTAGTATAAGATTATCGCTATTATAGTTATAGTGTAAGCCCTTAGTATTTGTATATAATAGATATTTCTATATTTTATTAAGAGTATTAAAATGATCTTTATTAGGATTACTCATAAATCTAGAGCAATATATAGTAGCGAAGGTTATATCTAGCCTAGTTTTTAATACTAAGTACAATAGTGATCCTATCTGTTTTTAGTATTCGTTTATATCGTTTTTAGAAGCTTGTTTAGTATTTTTAAGTAGTTTTAAACTAGGTTGTCTAGGTATTTTAATAGGTTTATAATCATTATTATTGATTATATTAAACTTTGTTAATAATTTATCTATATATTCGTTTTGATTAATATATAGTTGTTTATTTTCAATTTTAATATTATTTCCTAGAAATGTAGAGATTGGTCCTATTTCCTCAATTTTAATATAAAACTTTAATTCTGTTATTAAATATCTTATATAATTAGCATCCTTATATATAGCTAGGATATCGTCGACATAATATATTAAAATATATATAGTTGTATGATTTATATAAACTCCCTTATTATAAGGTAGCACTTTAAATCCGAATTTAGATAATATATTTAACAAATATTTATACTATAATCTAGGACTTTGTTTTAATCTATAGATAGCTTTTGTTAAATAACAGCATTTAGTTTCATTATTATATATTCCAATTGGTAATATAGTATATATATATTAGCATCTATATTAGCATATACAAATACATTTTTAACGTCGTATTGTAATATTATACAGTTTTTATTAACTACTATAATTAAAATCATATACTATGTCTCTATTCTATATATAGTAGAAAAAGTCTCTAAAATATCGATACCTAATCGTTGATGAAAGCCTTGTATTACCTATCTAGCTTTATATCGAAAGGTTTTATCTTTATTAACTATATATAAATCCTTTATATTTTTAGGATTATATATAGGTTTTTTCTTAAAAACCTATCTACCTTTTATAGGTATAATATTTTGATCTTTTGGTATATTAATGACTTTATAAGTTTCTTGAATGTCCAATTCTTTTACTTCTTCTCGATAGGCTTTATACTATTTATGCTTTTTATCACTTTCTATAGCTTCTTTATATATATTAGGTTTATTTAATAAATTTGTAGTTAAAATAAAGCTATCCGAATTATTTATATTTAAAATTAAATTTTCTAATTCAGTGTCCTTTATAGTATAGAGTATGTTATTTTCTTTATATAGGATTTGAACTTCAATCTTATATGTAGGATCTCGTGCTATATTATTATAGCCTTTTAGATTTAATTTACTTTTATCAGTGTTATTATTATTATTATTAGTATATATAGTTTGTGAGGTTTTAACTTCACCTTTACAAATAGATATATCTCTAGACTATATAGTCTTATTTTTATTTAAATCCTATAATTTATAGTAGTTTATATTATTATAACCTATTAAAATAGCTTTATCTTTTCTAGGATCTAATTTAGTTTTATATTTATTAGTATAGTAGTAAACAATTGATCCCTATATTTTTATATTTTTAATATATGGTTTAATATTATTATTATATAATTTATAGGGTGATTTAAAATTTAAAGCTTTATAGGGAGTCCTATTATATAGGTATACTGTAGCTTTTAAGGCTTCTCCCTATAAATTGTTAGGTACTCCTGATTGAATTAATATTGATCTAACTTTATTCAATAAAGTTAAATTAATCCTTTCAATTAAACTATTAGGTTCTTTAGTATAGGTAGGGCTTAATTTATGGATTATACTATACTTTATAGATACAATTTTAAATTTTTTATTAATATATTCTTTTCCGTTATCTATAAAGAATTCTTTTATACGTCTATTCTTATTATTTTCAATTTGATTCTTCAATTTAATAAATGAATTATAAGCTTCACTTTTGTTATATAAAAGAAAAATCTATATATATCTAGATTTTTTATCTATAAATATAATATAATATTTCTTTTTATTATATATAGGTGTTAATAGACCTCTAATATCACTATAAATTCTTTTGATAATATTATATTTTATATTATTATTGCTTTCTTTATTTATATATCTATTATTTTTAGATAAAAGATATACTTTGTATTTATTAACTTGTTGAATATAGGTATTTCTAGTTATATTTATATTTAAACCCTTTAAAATTGCCTATAAGGGTTCAAATGAAATATGTCCTAATCTTTTATGCCACTGTTTAATATATGTTTCTTCTATTTTTATAGTTAGAAGTATAGTTCTGTTTTTTATATTATTTTGTAGTGTTATATTTCTAGATATATATAGATTTTGATTCTTAATTGCACTTGTAATTAATTGATCTTTTTGATATAGCATTGCTTTTTTTTTAGTAAAAATAGATATTATATCATTTAATTTGTTAATACTTAGTAAATTTATTCCTAATTTAGGAATATAATATACTTCTTTTAAATTTAAAATATATCCTATATTAGTTTTAATTAATATAGATCCTTTTATTTTAATATTTATAATATTTGCTTTTCCCTAATTAACATTTTTATCTGTATATTTATATTGGTAGAAGTAATTTAAATTGCAAATTGTATAAATTGTAGTAGTAGTATTAAATACAAAATTAAATATTAAACCTAGAATATAGTCCTCTTGCGTTTCTGATATAGTAAAATTCTTATTTCTATGTCTTTTTAAACGATCTAGATTATGTTTATTAGCCGCATTGTTTATATTGTTTATTAATGGTATATATACCTCTTCGGCCATATCAAATTTATCATCAGAGAGTATTAAAAGATCAGGAAGAATTGTATCTTCGTTATATTGTTAATAAGAATCATCAATAGATATTAATATAGTTTCCGTATTATCTTTGATATTTGTTGAAATTGATTTTTGAGGTCTTGGTTTTTCTACCTTATAATTCTTTATTTTTGATGGATTTATAGTATTTTGACGACGAGGTATAAAGCCCTTTGGTGCTTTATCTAGAAATAAAAACTAACAATTTGTAGTGTTATATGTTATAAGCTTGTAATGCTTACAATAAGTACTATTGAAAGGTTTTTTCTTCTATGTATTTTTGGATTTTTGTGCAATTATAAGCTTGTTATTGCTTAATTGTTAAATACCCCGAGATTCGTCAATTAGACTTGAAAATAGGGTTTCCGAAGTGTATGAATTTGGATCTCTTCGTAGAGATTGAATGATAGATTGAATCAATGATTTATATTCCTTACTTAGGCTATTTAAAACCTATACAATTACTACCTGTTTTGGCAGGGTAATATTTTTGCTAGTAAGATTATCTACTAGTATTTTAACCTTATTTAGATATTCTTCTATAGTATGAAAATTATCTAATTGAGTGTTGAAGAATTCTTTTAAAGTCAAATATTCAGTGGTAAACCCCTTTAGGTAATAGATTTCTTGTAGTTTATCCTAAGCTAGCTTTGCATCTATAATATCTTTTATATACAGAAGTAGGCTATCATCATATAGTAGTTGAATAATAGAGAGAGCTCTATTATTTTTGCTACTAGTGGTATTTGTTTGACGAATTGTTCTAATAAGCTCTTCTTTTGTAAGGACTGCTTTTACTCTAATCGACTAGATTGAGTAGTTTTTAGATCCTTTTAGCTTTTGAATTTGGATTTTTTCAAGAGAGGCCATGATTCTATATACAGTACTGTCGATGTATATAGATAGTTGCAATTCAGCGTTTCGGTAGGGATCAATTTTGATAGAAAAGATAAAGGAAGGTTTAAATAAACCTTCCTATAAAAGAATAGAAATAAATAAATAAGCCGGGCTTATAACCTCTTGGAGGTTATAGGGAAAACAATAGGAAGGAAAGGTAATAACAAAATAAATGAAGTGAAAGGTATAAAAGATATATAATAGGAATCGGTAGAAATCAATGTATTAGAAAGAAAAAAACCATGAAGGATTAAAAAACTAACTATACTGGGATTATAACCCTATATTTATGCTTAAATATATGGTTACATTTAAATTAATCATGATCTTATTAAATTTATATTGTAACATATGATTTCATGACATTAACATTAATGTTTTAATGATTTCATCAAATTCATATTATAACATTAATGAATCATAGAATTATGTAAATGAAGACAATTAAATCATATAAAATTAATATTGAATCATTAATTTACTGACTTAATTAATTCATTGCATTTAATGTTTTTAATTCATAATTGAATATATGCATTTAATCGTTTTGATTCATAATTACATCAATATAAATATGATAAGAAGATATGATATCTATATACCCTTTATTCGGCGAGTATATTCTATTAACGTCTTTAATCTATAGGAGACCGAGGATAACTTCGTCTATCTAGTTCTCGATAATATATACGAAGATCGTACTGTATTAATAACCGTAGATATTAGTATTAAAATATATAATATAGGTAATTCGGCCCTAATTCGCTACTACTCTATCTAACTATCGGGGACAAATATATATACGCGGGAGATCGAGAGATCTAGCGTATACTCCGTTTACTATTATATAGCTTAGATAGCTATAATCGACTAGTACTTCTATAAACTAGATTCTATTTACTTAAACGTTAACTAAAAACGGTAGTTCTTCGCTTCTATCTAGTTTCTCGACCCTTTTTCGCTCCTACTTATAGCTAAGAATAGGAGCTACTCGTTTTCCGACTTACTATCGGTATATACGCTTTCCCCTACCGAACTAGGTTCGGTATCTTCTTCGACTATTACTTACGATTTCTTTATATAAGCGGTTCGCTTAGGTTTCGATAACGTTTTGTTACTATCCTAGGTTTCCTTCCTCTTCGACGTATTTACTATAATATAGCTCTTCTATTCTAGACGTCTTACTAGTAAGAGGGGGTATTCTATAATCTAGTAGCTAGACTTCCTATAACGTAGATAGCGGCCTTCTTCCTAGCGGCTATCTATTTCTTCTTTACTAACCTATTAAGCTCTCTTCGGTCGTTTATAACGCTCGCGACTATTTTATTAGTAATTTATATATAAATCGATATAGTTTACCGATACTATTAAATCCTAGTCTATCTCGTCTATAGATTTCGTAGAATAGCGAGTAGATAGTTTACTAATATTTAACGCGTCTATATCCGTACTAATCTCGTAAAGATAGGAGATTAGGCCTTAGAAGGTAGTAAGTATACTACAATTTATTAGCGAATTACTTATAGTTCGATTTAGTAAACCGAGTAGGATCTATCGCTTAGTGTCAAAGTGCAAGGTGGATTACATGGCAGAAACAAGGTATGATACTAGAAAGTCATGTGACCCTTGGTACTCGGCATACCATACAAAAGTGCATATTACAGTTAGTCAGCAGGATCCGTACAGATTGGTTAAATTGCGGATTCATGTCATTTTAGTTTAGTTAGAGTTCTCAATATCAGTCATTTTGACCATACATTTCAATACGATAGATTTCTATTAGTTATAAGCCCGGAATCGTTCTAATAAAGATCAATTCAAAGATCAACCTACTGTCGCCGAAACTAAGGCACAAAAAGTAATAAGAAGTCATCTGCCTAGCGCCGAAGCAACCCCTAAATCGAAGAAAAATCGGAAATCTGTCTATAACTATCAGTATTATAGCTAAATACCTCTCCGCGGGTTCATCCTCTCGCGTTATACTTAAGGATTCAATATCATAGGATTTATAGATAGCGAATATCGAGTCAATTGCAGTTCAATTTAACGTATAGGAGCTCTATAATCCTAGCAACGAGGAGGAACTAGAACCTCTAATACTACTAAACAAGGTTATCTCGATAGCCGAAGTACAAAAAGAGTATAAAGATCAATAGTTTAAATCAATAAAAATGCTCTAGGCACAATAGACTATCGACAATACTATATATACCTAGCAAAAGAAGGGGTTAAATATAGTAGTGACTACTATTCGAAATAGCGTTTATATTAATTACTAACCCTTTATTATCGACTATAAAACTCTATATATACTTCTCCGTAACCTTCGTTAAAGGTTCGCTACCGAGTATAATCTAACTAATACTACTAGGCTTCGATAAGCGTAGAGAACCCTAGACAGAGGGTTAGAGAGAAATATAGATATCGATAAGTAGTTATTAAACTAGGAGATAGTTTAAGTAAGGTATAAGAGAGTAAGGATATCGGAAGTAGATAATACTCTAACTTAGTTCCTTAATACTATCTTAGTTATATCACCTAACTTCTATAAAACATAGACTCTAAGGCTTTAAGATAGGAACGATATTACCTTTACTTAACTGCTTAACCGGTATAGAGCTTACTAGAAAATTACCTATAACAAGCTAGTTACTAATTAACGAGGTATTTCTAAAGCTATATTCTCGATATAGTAAGGTTACGAAGAAGCGAAGCTAATAAATAAAGAGATATCTTTTAAGATAAAACCCTACCTATATAGAAGAAATAGGGGGAGATACCTAGCGTAGAGATACTAGGAGATATATAATAAAAACATACCTTTATTATACGAGAGAAACTAGGCTATAAAGTAAAAATAGGACAAAGCTATAAAGGCTAACCTAGCTTAGAAAGCCTAGGTTGATAAGAGACGTTAAGAAACCTAAGTATAGGGATAAAAATAGGCCTAGGGGAAGGCACTGTAGTAAGCAAATACTACCTTCGTCGATAACGAATCGGTATATAGGTTCTTTTCTATAGAAAGTATCCTATCTACTAGTATACTATAGGCTAGTAAGCTACTAACTAGTACGATATAGGCTAGTAAGCCGTCGGCTAGTATACAAATTGATATCTCTACCATAGTTATATCTACTTAAAACTACGTATAAAACCATACCGAACCGGTTAGAAAACGTTGGGTAGTCGACACTAGCGTACAAATATATATATATAACAATCGAGAGTTATTTGTGACTTTTAAGGACGTATAAAGCAGCGTTTAGGTAGGAGATATAGAAACGATCGTTAACGGGGTAGGCACTATAGTGATCTATAGTATTAGTCCTATTAATAGAAAGGCAGTCAGAATAGAGTTATATAATACTAAGTACTCTCCTAATTTCTATAGTAATCTAATATCTAATAGGTTAATAATAAAGGCGGGATTGTTAGTGAATTTTAGGATAGACTATATAGAAGTAGCTAATAGAAAACCGGTATACTAAGTATACTAGGACTAGAAGTTGATATAGTTGATATAATTAAAGGGGTTTAAATACCCTAAATTGGTACTAGACGACTTGGTATTCGCTACTAAGATATTAGCTTAAGAACTAAGATCGGAAGTATTATTTCAAACCTAGTATAGACGCCTAGGCTATATTGGCTAGTAGCGTATTACTAAGCTAGCAGAGATAACCGAAGGGATTACTATTGAAAGCAACCCTAGTACGAAGTAGGTATATAAAGCTTATCAATTAGTAGACGCCCCGAGGTAGATCTCTCGCCGGAAGATAGGCTAAGTATATAGTATATTTAGATAGGTCTACTTCGACCTAGTACAAAATCAACTAGCTTATAATAGTTATATATAGTTAACGTATTTTTACCTAGATAGTATTAGATACCACTTTGTCTTTATATATACTAAGAAAAACGACTGCTAAATCGCTATTAGGAAGTTCCTAGCGTTAGTTAAGAACTAGTTGAAGATCGAGATTAGAGTATTCTACTATAACAACAAGCGGAGTATAGGTTATAAAGTTGAAACTATGATTAAAGCCGAAGGGTATACTATTGAGCACTTACTACCCGGCTTACTAGAGATAAACGGTCCTACCGAGAGATCTAGGGGGATGGTAGTACGTACTACTAGAGTGTTAATTAACGATACAGAGCTTCCCTATACTCTATAGCTAGAGGTAATATATATAGTAGTATATATCCTAAATAGGACCCTAACCTAAATCAGTAACAATAGTACTAGCGGCAACTAGTAGATTATACCTTAGAAAGAGCTTATAAAGTATACCGTACTAGATAGTATCCAATATCAGACTATCAACCTATCGAATATAAGGTTGTATAGTTGCTTAACGTACTCGAGAATTATCAAGAGAGTGCAGTTAGATAAGATGGTACCTAGAGTAGAGATAGGATATCTCGTTGGGTACATTTCTAAGAACCTATACAAAGTATGGTTCCCCTATAAAGGACGTACTAGTATAGGAAGGGTCGACGTCGTAAGAGATACCGTTTTTGACGAAACGAGACGGTACTCGAAATCGATGCCGATACCTAAAATAGAGGATACTATTAGTACTATAATAGATAGACTAGGTATATAGCTATAGGCGTTTACTATAGAAGAAGTATAGGTTAAGATCTCTACCTAAATAGAGATGCCGAGATTAATAGTAAGGATAGCTCTGTAAGATAAAACTGAGTATACCTAGTAAGATATACTTGATAAAACAGCTATTAATATAGCTAGTATCGATAATATCGATGATAAGGTTGATAATCAAGAGATAGTTAATAGAGAGAGAACCCTAATATAGGTGGTTATAAAGATAAACTCTGGATTGCCTACCCTATAGTCTATTATTAGACCGAGAGAATAGATTAGACTAAGGGAATCGAGGGAGCAAATAGATACTATACTAGGAAGCTTTCTAATATCCTTACCACTACTATTAAGATTATCAAGACTACTATCGTCACGAATAGTATTATTATCTCTAAATCTATCGGTTTTATCGATTCTAATACCTAGAGAAACCCTATTATCGTCGCTAGATCCGATTTCCGTGATACCGTCGATCGAAACTAGGGGGGTGGAAGTGAGAGATAAAGTGAGAGATAAAGTGAGAGATAAAGTAAGAGATGAAGTAAGAGATGAAGTAAGAGATGAAGTGGATATAGATAAAGAGCAAGAGATCGAGAGACAGCTATAACGTAAAATAGCTTACTCGCCGTTACTAGTACTATTATCGTTGTTATATCGAGCGTCCTCTAAAGCACTATCATCGTCGTTATATCGAGCGTCCTCCAAAGCACTATCATCGTCGTCTTATCGAGAGTCCTCCTAAGCATCGACATCCTCGAATCAAGCACCAAAAGATATCTTAGGTGATATAAGTATGATAAATGTTATCACCGGTACTAGATCTAGGAGACTAAGAACGGATCTAGATTATATAGCCTACCTATCTCTTGACGATACCAACCAAGCAGAGCCACTAAGTCTGCTTTATACTTTCACAATAAGCATAAATCAGAAATTCTATACAAAGCTTTATCGTAATAAACTACCCCTACTACTAGAGAACTAGTCCTAAGTGAAGGATTATAGATTCGGGAAGGAGTTTATAGGAGTAGTAGGATTCGAGGTCTAAACGCTGAAGAAGAAAGAAACCTATACCAAGGTCCTAATCCCGAATCAGAGAGGAATATAAGTGCTACCTTTAAAGTAGGTTTTTATATATAAATTCGACGCCGACGGATACCTCGAGAAGTTTAAAGCACGAATCTGTGTCCGAGGTGACCTCTAATAGTTATTAACAGAGGAAAAGAGAGCCGCTACACTAGCTGTTAAGATAGTAAGGGCTATCTTTGCCTTAGTAGCAGTATTTGATCTTAATATAATACAGAGAGACGTTGTTACTATATTCTTAAACTTAGTACTATAAGGTGAGGTTTATACTAAGTACCTACTAGGATTCGAAGTGCTAGGTCAATGCTAGCTACTCTATAGAGCGCTTTACGGCTTACGAATATCACCTAGACTATAGCAGCAAGAAGCAATAAGGGTACTAGTCAAACTAGGCCTTACCCTAGTACTAGAAGATCCGTATATCTTTATTATAATTAGCATTATCGTTTTCTTTTACGTTGACGATATTATTATCGTAAATCATCCTAACTACGCTAAGTAAGCCGCTAAGCTAGATGATAAGATTAAGAAGCAATAGGAATTGCGTGAACTAGATGTAAACTGGTTCTTAAATATACGTATTCTTAGAGACCGAGATCAAAAGAAACTATGGTTATATCAAGATAGCTATATTGAGAGTATAATAGCTAAGTATAACTTAGTCACTACGAGAAAAGTAGGATCTCTACTTGCTATCGAACAACTGCTACCGTACGATAGGGTGGCCATACCGAGTTAGATTTATGGTTTCTAGGCTAAGGTTAGATCGGCTTAGTATACCACTACTATTACCCGGCTAGATACTTTAAAAGCGACGGCTAAACTAGCTGAGTTCTTAACAAACCTAGGTCTAAAGTATATTGATACTATTGATCGAGTTATATAATACCTATACGAAACTAGGTACTAGGCTATCGAGTATAGTACTAGACAATAAGATAAAAACTAAGGTCTCTAGCTTGCTGCGAAGTCAGTTAAATTCGTAAGCGATGCTTTATTTGGAGATAATAAAGATAGGAAGAGTTCGGAAGGCTACATTTGTAAGCTGTACGGCGGCCCTATTGACTAGAAAGCGACGAAACAAAAGACCGTCACAACGTTAACCACTGAAGCAGAGCTTCTTATACTAGCAGAAGTAGGCAAAACTATATAGTAGTGGCGTCGAGTCCTCTCTGTATTAGGCTTCCAACCTAACCACCTACTATCTATTATATATAATAACTAGCAAACTGTCGATCTGTTAACGAAGGAAGGATCGGCGATATATACGAAGCTACGGTATATAGACATCAATCGATACTAGATGAAGTAGGAGATTAGCGAGGGTCGAGTTAATGTGGACTAGGTTCTAACTACGGCTATGCCGGTAGATGGCCTTACGAAAGCTCTTCCTAAACAGAAGCAGCATCTCTTCCGAGAGATGATTGGGATGAGAGAAATCAGGTATCTGATTAATCTAGAAAAAGTGGATGTTTGAAGAAATTGAAATTGATGGAATTAGCAGCTCTTGAAGCCAGTAAATGAAGGCTTTAAGAGCTGGGGGGTGTGTCAAAGTGCAAGGTGGATTACATGGCAGAAACAAGGTATGATACCAGAAAGTCATGTGACCCTTGGTACTCGGCATACCATACAAAAGTGCATATTACAGTTAGTCAGCAGGATCCGTACAGATTGGTTAAATTGCGGATTCATGTCATTTTAGTTTAGTTAGAGTTCTCAATATCAGTCATTTTGACCATACATTTCAATACGATAGATTTCTGTCACTTAGCTTCGTCGGGCTATTCTAAAGCTTTAGTATCGGCGAATTCCTTTTCTAACCGTAGTAGGAACTTTAAGAAGGCTATACCTTTAAATTAATTAATCTAGTAGAGATATTAGGCGGCCCGGGCCTATATATTTAGGTCGCTATAGATCTTCTCTAGATAATCTAGTAGCTCCTCTAGGCTACTATCGTTTCGTCGGTATTTTATATACGTTCCTAGACTGCGACATCGCCCGTCCATGGGCACCTAGGAGGTGCCCATCGCCCATCCACGGTGGGCGGTGGGCTATTTGGATTTTCGAGTGCCCGTCCATAACGCCCACTATGCCCACCGTTTTATAAAGTTGTCTTAAATATATATAAAAACTATATATATCTCATTAAAAATCCGGAATTATGATTGCAAGTATGTAAAAAATATAAATTTAGTTGAAATATTTTGAAATGTGTCAATAAAAATCACGTGTTACGCTAATTTTGCTTACTAAAAAGGCCCACAGGCGCCCACGACGCCCACGGCCCGTGGGCCCTATGGATAGGCCCATTTCCCGCTTACATAAGGCCCGTGGGCAATGCCCACCCGCCCGTCCATGGGCGATGTCGCAGTCTATACGTTCCGGTATTCTTCTAGGCGAGCTTCTCTAGCTAGGAGAATACGTATATAAATTGTTCGTAAGTAGTACCGATAGCCTCGCTATCGACTACTAGTTTATTTTCTATTATAATACGCTAGGTAGGCTAGTTATTTATATTTCCTACGAATAATACTAGGTCGGGGAGTCTTACTCTCGGTCGGCGGTAAGGCTCTCTAATACTCGACGGCGTTTCGGTAGGGGTTTGTACTTATTCTATAACCGTTTCGCTAGTATTCTCGTTAGTTTCTATATTAATACTTTACTATACTAATATCTCTTTTAAGGTAGTGAATCCGCTCTCCTTATATAGCGGAGAGTCATTCCTAAGTCGCTATATACTACTCCTATATAGTTACGATCCGCTATTAGGAAGTAGTAAACTACTCTATTACTTCGCTATAGGCCTATTAATTCCTTATTATCTATTATATTATCGTCTCTACCTATAGTAGAGATATATTCTACTAGGTTTAAGGTTCTATAGTTACTAGTATTCCGTTGGTATTTCGTTACTAAATCGAGGGTAATTTAGGGGTAATTCTTCTACTATACCTAGGAATTATCGCTTCTAGGGCTTTTCCGTTGGTAGTCCGATGGTTTAACGATAAGAATCGGAAGATTGATATATATAAAGGGCTGTAGCTTTATTGATTCAATTAGGCTAGGCTAATATACTGTTTATATCAATCTTAGAGAAAGTGTCACTATCTACCGACGATGAGGGTTTATGTATGTTGTGGGCACGTGCCTCACGTGATCCAGGCCGGGCTCTGGCCCGTTATAAAAGACTTATATTATTATTCTAAGAGTTTTAAATCCTTCGATTCTAACTCGAGATAGGCGTTTAGGTATAGTCCTATAGGTATACCTATAGGTACGCCTATAGATAAAGACCCTTATAGCTAATTAGCTTATAAAGGATAGTAGGTCTATATGCAATTTATAATATATTAGATCTATATAAAGTACCCCTTTTACTAGTAACCCCCGTTTTATATAGTCGTAAGTTACCTACTATAAGTTAAGACTATATACTCTCTCTTAATCGTTATACTATCCCTTATATTATATTAACTATATCCTAACCTTATTTAACTACTATATGATAATAGCCCACTTCTGTATATAAAAGATATTACAGATACAAAGCTGGCTTGGGATAAACTATAAGAAATCTATTACCCAAAGGGGTTTACCACTGAATATTTGACTTTAAAAGAATTCTTCAACACTCAATTGGATGATTTTTATACCATAGAAGAATATCTAAACAAGGTTAAAATACTAGTGGATAATCTTACTAGCAAAAATATTACCCTGCCAAAATAGGTAACGTATTCGGTAAACGAGCTGCGCACGCAAACGAGCTGCGCACCCTACCTAAAACGCGTCAATTAATTTAACCCCTTATTCTTTAACCACCTACTATGCTACTAACTTACTCTCGATCCTCTTAAAATTCAATGGAGAGAGAGGGTAGGATCTTATTAGCTATCTAGGCTATTAAGAAGTAAGAAATCAGCGCTATTCGGGAAGTAGCCCGTCGTTTTAACGTACCCGAATCAACCCTCCGGTCGCGTCTTCGTGGGACTACCTTTCGCGCGAATTTACGCGCCAATTTATATAAATTGACTACAATTGAAGAGGAATCTCTTGAAAAATGGATTCTCTCTATAGATCTACGTAGAGTAGCCCCCGGCCCTCTATAGTACGAGAAATGGTAGATCTTCTTCTTCAAAAGCGTAGAACTACCCCGGTTCTTTTAGTCGGTAAAAAATAGGTTTATAACTTTGTGAAACGGTATCCTCTCCTTTCCTCCCGATTCTCGAAACGGTATAACTACGAGCGTGCGAAATACGAAGACCCGAAAATCATTAGGGAGTGGTTTGATCTAGTTCAAAAGACAATCCTTCAATTTGGAATCGACCCCGACGATATCTATAACTTTAATAAGACTAGTTTTACGATAGGGTTAATAGCAACTACGAAGGTTATAACGAGGAGTAAATACTATAGTCGGCGAGCACTTTTATAACCTAGAAATCGAGAGTAGGTGACTGTTATTGAGTGTACGAATGCTTCTAGCTAGGCCCTTCCTCCGTATATGATTTTTAAAGGCAAAGTCTTTCTTGAATTATGGTTCGAGGGCCTCCCGGAGGATTAGCGCTTCGAGGTTAGTCCTAACGGCTAGACCTCTGATGAAATTGGCCTTCGTTGGCTTGAGAAGCTCTTTATTCCTAGTACTTCGCGTATAAAGGGGGTATACCGGCTTTTGATACTCGACGGCTATGGAAGTCATTTAATACCTAAATTTGACGAAATTTATAAGTAAAATAAGGTAATACCAATCTATATACTAGCGTATTTATCTTATCTTTTATAACCTCTTGATGTAGGTTGTTTTGCGGTGTTAAAACGATCGTATAGTCGGATGGTTGAGACTAAGATGCGGGTCGGGATCAACTATATTGACAAACTTGACTTCCTCGAAGTATACCCCTCTATACGAATTGAAGCTTTTAAATCGGAGACGATTAAAAATAGCTTCTTAGCTACCGGTTTAGTACTATTTAGACCCGACCGAGTGATTTCAAAGCTTAATATCCGGCTTCGAACCCCGACCCCCCCCTCCGAGCCGGGGTAGTGATTAGGACCTAAAAACCCCCCTCGAACTACGTCCAATTACAAAAGCAAGCTTCGTCAATTAAAGCTTTGCTTCGTATAAGATCAAGGAGCCCTCTAAGTCCTCTCAATTCCGCTATAAACCAGGTTTTAAAGGCATACTAGATCACTATGCAATCCGCCGCCTTTCTCGAGAAAGAAGTGAGCGAATTACGGGCCGCCAACGAGAAGCAGAAGCAAAAGCGGGCTAGATCCCGGAGGCAGATACCTATAGAAGAAGGCCTCTCGGTTTAAGAAGCATCTACATTAATTACGCAGCAATAGGAAGCAACTGAAGCACCTCCCCCCGGCCCCGGTATACCTGGAGAATCGACTATTCAGCCACGTACGCCGCCCCCCGGGGGTGTGGTATATATAGATTGCTAGGGCATAGAAGAGAAACATGTCTAGATAGACCACTTAGTTAGCTGACTTAATTTAATGGCGTTATGGTTGAGATAAATGCATTTAAATTTAATAAGTTGGGTGGGGTGCGTAGCTCGTTTGCGTGCGCAGCTCGTTTACCGAATACGTTAGTAATTGTATAGATTTTAAATAGCCTAAGTAAGGAATATGAATCATTGATTCAATCTATCATTCAATCTCTATAAAGAGATCCAAATTCATATACTTCGGAAACCCTATTTTCAAGTCTAATTGACGAATCTCGGGGTATTTAACAATTAAGCAATAACAAGCTTATAATTGCACAAAAATCCAAAAATATATAGAAGAAAAAACCTTTCAATAGTACTTATTATGAGTATTACAAGCTTATAACACATAACACTACAAATTGTTGGTTTTTATTTCTAGATAAAGTACCAAAGGGCTTTATACCTCGTCGTCAAAACACTGCAAATCTATCAAAAATAAAGAATTATAAGGTAGAAAAACCAAGACCTTAAAAATCAATTTTAACAAATATTAAAGATAATACGGAAACTACATTAATATCTATTGATAATTCTCATCAACAATATAACGAAGATACAATTCTTCCTAATCTTTCAATACTCTCTGATAATAAATTTGATATAGCCGAAGAGGTATATATACTATTAATAAACAATATAAACAATACGGCTAATAAATATAATCTAGATCGTTTAAAAAGACATAGAAATAAGAATTTTACTATATCAGAAACGCAAGAGGACTATATTCTAGGTTTAATATTTAATTTTGTATTTGATACTACTGCTACAATTTATACAATTTGCAATTTAAATTACTTCTACCAATATAAATATATAGATAAAAATGTTAATTAGGGAAAAGCAAATGTTATAAATATTAAAATAAAAGGATCTATATTAATTAAAACTAATATAGGATATATTTTAAATTTGAAAGAAGTATATTATATTCCTAAATTAGGAATAAATTTACTAAGTATTAATAAATTAAATAATATAATATCTATTTTTACTAAAGAAAAAGCAATACTATATCAAAAAGATCAATTAATTGCAAGTACAATTAAGAATCAAAATCTATATATATCTAGAAATATAATACTACAAAATAATATAAAAAATAGAACTATACTTCTAACTATAAAAATAGAAGAAATATATATTAAACAGTAGCATAAAAGATTAGGACATATTTTATTTGAACCCTTATAGGCAATTTTAAAGGGTTTAAATATAAATATAACTAGAAATACCTATATTCAACAAGTTGATAAATACAAAGTATATCTTTTATCTAAAAATAATAGATATATAAATAAAGAAAGCAATAATAATATAAAATATAATATTATTAAAAGAATTTATAGTAATATTAGAGGTCTATTAACACCTATATATAATAAAAAGAAATATTATATTATATTTATAGATAAAAAATCTAGATATATATAGACTTTTCTTTTATATAACAAAAGTAAAGCTTATAATTCATTTATTAAATTAAAGAATCAAATTAAAAATAATAAGAATAGACGTATAAAAGAATTCTTTATAGATAACGGAAAAGAATATATCAATAAAAAATTTAAAATTGCATCTATAAAGTATAGTATAATCTATAAATTAAGCCCTACCTATACTAAAGAACCTAATAGTTTAATTAAAAGGATTAATTTAACTTTATTAAATAAAGTTAGATCAATATTAATTCAATCAGGAGTACCTAACAATTTATAGGGAGAAGCCTTAAAAGCTACAGTATACCTATATAATAGGACTCCCTATAAAGCTTTAAATTTTAAATTACCCTATGAATTATATAATAATAATATTAAACCATATATTAAAAATATAAAAACATAGGGATCAATTGTTTACTACCATACTAATAAATATAAAACTAAATTAGATCCTAGGAAAGATAAAGCTATTTTAATAGGTTATAATAATACAAACCACTATAAATTATAGGATTTAAATAAAAATAAGACTATATAGTCTAGAGATATATCTATTTGTAAAGGTGAATTTAAAACCTTATAAACTATAGATACTAATAATAATAATAATAATACTAATAAAAGTGAATTAAATCTAAAAGGCTATAATAATATAGCAAGAGATCCTATATATAAGATTGAAGTTCAAATCCTATATAAAGAAAATAATATACTCTATACTATAAAGGACACTAAATTAGAAAATTTAATTTTAAATATAAATAATTCGGATAGCTTTATTTTAACTACAAATTTATTAAATAAACCTAATATATATAAAGAAGCTATAGAAAGTAATAAAAAGCATAAATAGTATAAAGCCTATCGAGAAGAAGTAAAAGAATTAGAAATTTAAGAAACTTATAAAGTTATTAATATACTAAAAGATCAAAATATTATACCTATAAAAGGTAGATAGGTTTTTAAGAAAAAACCTATATATAATCCTAAAAATATAAAGGATTTATATATAGTTAATAAAGATAAAACCTTTCGATATAAAGCTAGATAGGTAATATAAGGCTTTCATCAACGATTAGGTGTCGATTTTTTAGAGACTTTTTCTACTATATATAGAATAGAGACATAGCATATGATTTTAATTATAGTAGTTAATAAAAACTAGATAATATTACAATACGACGTTAAAAATATATTTATATATACTAATATAGATACTAATATATATACTATATTACTAATTAGAATATATAATAATAAAACTAAATACTATTATTTAACAAAAGCTATCTATAGATTAAAACAAAGTCCTAGATTATAGTATAAATATTTGTCAAATATATTATCTAAATTCGGATTTAAAGTGCTACCTTATAATAAGGGAGTTTATATAAATCATACAACTATATATATTTTAATATATCATATCGACGATATCCTAGCTATATATAAGGATACTAATTATATAAGACATTTAATAACAGAATTAAAGTTTTATATTAAAATTGAGGAAATAGGACCAATCTCTATATTTCTAGGAAATAATATTAAAATTGAAAATAAACAACTATATATTAATTAAAACGAATATATAGATAAATTATTAACAAAGTTTAATATAATCAATAATAATAATTATAAACCTATTAAAATACCTAGACAACCTAGTTTAAAACTACTTAAAAATACTAAATAAGCTTCTAAAAACGATATAAACGAATACTAAAAACAGATAGGATTACTATTATACTTAGTATTAAAAACTAGGCTAGATATAACCTTCGCTACTATATATTGCTCTAGATTTATAAGTAATCCTAATAAAGATCATTTTAATGCTCTTAATAAAATATATAAATACTAAGGGCTTACACTATGACTATAATAGCGATGATCTTATACTAAAAGGCTATTGTGATATAGATTGGGGGAATGATTTAAATAAGAGAAAATCAACCTCTATATATCTATTTAGTTTATCACCTAATATAGGAATTAATAATCCTATTTTATAGAATTCTCAACTACAAAAAACTATAGCTATTAGTAGCTATAAAGCTGAATATATAGCTTTAAGAGAAGCTACTAAAGAAGCTATATATTTAGGAAGTGTATTTAACTATATAAACGATAATATAAAATTAAATTATATACCTTCTACTCCTAAAATACTAGTAGATAGTCTATCTGCTAAAAAACTAGCTAAGAATCCTGAATTTCATAAAAGGACTAAACATATAGAAATAGCATTTCATTTCATAAGACATACTATTTTATATAACAAAATAAAATTAATTTATATTCCTACTAAATATCAATTAGCCGATTTCTTAACTAAGAACGTCAATTTACAATTATATCAAAGTTTTGTTGATTTAGCAAGACTATATAACAACTAATCTATATATTAAGAATACTAAGATTCTTATTATATAGATTAAGGGGGGATATCATATTTATATTAATATAATTATGAATCAAAACGATTGAATGCATATATTCAATTATGAATTAAAAACATTAAATGCAATGAATTAATTAAGTCAGTAAATTAATGATTCAATATTAATTTTACATGATTTAATTGTCTTCATTTACATAATTCTATGATTCATTAATGCTATAATATGAATTTGATGAAATCATATGTTACAATATAAATTTAATGAGATCATGATAGTGATCATTAAATTAATATGAGATCATGATTAATTTAAATATAACCATACATTTAAGCATAAATATAGGGTTATAATCCCAGTATAGTTAGTTTTTTATCCTTCATGGTTTTTTCTTTCTGAATACATTGAATTATACTGATTCCTATTATATACATCTTTTACTCCTTTTACTTCATTTATTTTGTTATTACCTTTCCTTCCTATTATTTCCCCTATAACCTCTGACATAAACCTAGTATAGACGCCTAGGCTATATTAGCTAGTCGCGTATTACTAAGCTAGTAGAGATAATTAAAGGGATTACTATTAAAAGTAACCCTAGTAAGAAGTAGGTAACTATATAAAGCTTATTAATTAGTAGACGCCCCGAAGTAGATCTCTCGCCGGAAGATAGGCTAAGTATATAGTATATTTAGATAGGTCTACTTCGACCTAGTATAAAACTAACTAGCTTATAATAGTTATAACGTATTTCACATACGAGCTGCGCACCCCACCCAACCCATTAAATTTAAATGCATTTATCTCAACCATAACGCTATTAAATTAATTCAACTAAGTGGTCTATCTAGACATGTTTCTCTTCTATGCCCTAGCAATCTATATATCTCACACCCTCGCTGGCCCCGTACACGTGGCTGAATAGCCGATTCTCTAGGTATACCGGGGCCGGGGGGAGGTGCTTTAGTTGCTTTCTATTGCTGTATAATTAATGTAGATGCTTCTTAAACTAAGAGGCCTTCTTCTATGGGTATCTACCTCCGGGATCTAGTACGCTTTTGCTTCTACTTCTTGTTGGCGGCGCGTAATTCCTTATTTTCTTTCGCGAGTAAGATAGTACCTTATATTATAATATAGAAGCCTTTTACAAGCTAGTTTAATATACGATCTAACGGGCTAGGCGGGCTTCGAGATCTTTTACGAAGTAAAGCTTTAATTGATAAAGCCTATCGACGTAGTTCCTTCTCTATAGCTAGTATTTTTAAGGTAAAATTCCGACTTGATTTACTACCCCGGCTAGTAGGGGGGTTAGGGTTCGAAGCCGGATATTAAGCTTTAAAATCACTCGGTCGGGTCTAAATAGTACTAAACCGGTAGCTAAGAAGCTATTTTTAATTGTCTCCGATTTAAAAGCTTTAATTCGTATAGAGGGGTATACTTCGAGGAAGTTAAGTTTATTAATATAGTTGATCCCGTTCTATATCTTAGTCTTAACTATCCGACTATACGATCGTTTTAATACCGCAAAATAACCTATATTAAGAGGTTATAAAAGATAAGATAAATACGCTAGTATATAGATTAGTGTTACCTTATTTTACTCGTAAATTTCGTTAAATTTAGGCGTTAAATAACTTCTATAGCTATTAAGTATTAAAAGCCGATACCCCCTCTTTATACGTAAAGAAGTACTAGGAATAAAGAGTTTCTTAAGCTAACGAAGCCTAATTTTATTAGAGGTCTAGCCGTTAAGACTAACTTCGAAGCGCTAATCCTCCGGGAGGCCCTCGAACTATAATTTAATAAAGACTTTACCTTTAAAAATTATATATAGAGGAAGGGCCTCGCTAGAAGTATTTATATACTTAATAATAGTTACCTACTCTCGATTTCTGTGAAGCCCCACTATGTAGGGCTCAATTGGATTGATCAGAGTGACAGGGATTACTATACGACATACATATACTACTGCGAATGCAATGCAACTAGTACTGCGTGTGTATTCAAACTGAACTCTGAGCTGCTAAACATACTCCGAGTCCCACTGGTATAGTTATGCGCGGGTAAGCGAGGTCATATGACTCTCTGTCTATATGCCTCCATAATATATGGATCTATCCGGGATCTACCTCGAGTCCTGCGATCCTCTCTAGGAGAGCGGGACGTGATATTACCTCCCTTCTTTATGCGCGCCGCCCTCGGCGTGCTCTTGGTACTTGTTATGCCCTGGCATTATGTCGCTTTCTCGCTTTGTTTAACGATACTTTGACCGAGTCCTACGATAGCGTTGATCCTTTGTTTTGGTGATATAGGGGTCGGTATACGAAGTAATCCTTTGTCTCTAGGTACGATGTGCGAATTCCTCGGGGGTTTTTAGAGCCGTATACCCCCCCTTCTTTAGAGAGTATACCCTTATACTCTCCTTCTTACGATATCGTTTAACTAGGGTAATACTAACTAGGTTATAGTGGCCGTACCTACTACGCCTACTGAGGCGTAGTATATACGGTATATCAATTCTATTTTGGCCATCCCTACTAGGGCTTATTATATTTCCGCGGCTAGTCTTAAGTACTAGTACTACTATCGCTAATATTAGAGTTATATTATAGTATGCTTCTTCCGCCTTCCTATTTGCTCTCTCTTCTGACGTTATATAGGTTGATCCCTATCTCGACGCCGAGGTAAATACTATTATCCTCGCTCCGACTCTTGCCTCTCGTCGCCTTACTTTGACGGCGTTTAAGAGTACCCGTAACGCTCTAGGTTATCGTATTAAGACTAGTCTTACGCCTCTTATCGTACCTCGCGCTCTACTACCTCCTCCTCCGCCGCCCCCGCCGCCGCCTACTCCGGTTGAAGCACTATATACGTAGTTTGAAGGGCTCTTAATCGGGATAATATAGCGTATTGTAGGTTTTTAGAGGGGTATTCTAGCTAAGTTTCGAGTGATCTTAGGTATATTCGTAACGGGTAGTTCGCTGCTCCTTAGCGTATTGCGTAACCTTTATATTTAGGTTTTCTTTAAATTTATTTTCTTAATAGTCGTTTAGGAACTCCTTCGCGATAAACTTCGTCCCTATACTCCTTCTACTCTAACCGAGGCTATCTACCCTTTATTAGTTTATTTAAGGATTCGCGCTCCTTACTAAACCTAGGGATAGTATCTACTTCGCTTACTAGGACGTTAGGGTCCTAGTTTACGCAATACGTTAGTTTTAGATCAACGGGTACGTTACGGGATAATTATAGCGAGGTCCTCGGCGAGGTTGTCTACGCTCCTACGTATCCGTTTCCCTTAACTAGTAATCGAGTAGTAGAAGGTATTTATAGAATTGGTAGAGCGTTATTTTCCCTTTGTAAATCGTACTAAACCGTCTATTATAGGTTCTTCCGACCCCTCTTTGTAAGGTTTTCTTTCTCTATTAGTCTATTTCTCTCGAATTTATCTAATGCTACTATATCCTCGAGGATGCTTCTCGGTTCCTAGGTATTCTCGCTATCTCCGTAGCCTTACTAGCGAACTAGGTATTATAGGCCTCTACCCCTTTTCCTAGTCTCTAGGATCTAGTCGATTTTAAATTCGAGTTCTCTATTGACCTCGACTAGGTCTAGACGTTCACTCCGAATCGGGTTGCCCTTATAGGGTTCGAGTATAGAGACGTACTACGTAGTATAGATCTACCGGTATAGTAGCGTTAGTAATAGCTAGTATACTTACTAGCCTACTTTCCGTATAATCTAGAAGGGTCCTTCGTAACGATTCTCTAGCTTTTTGTATAGTCGCCCTAAGTCGATATAGGTATTCCGAAGTAGTACCTAGTCGGTTACGTAGAAGGATTTTTCTATATAGTTCTTATCCGCGGCTCTCTTTATAACCTCCTTTGTCCTTTATAGCCTTCTTGGAGGTTACAGGGAAAACAATAGGAAGGAAAGGTAATAACAAAAATAAATGAAGTGAAAGGTATAAAAGATATATAATAGGAATCGGTAGAAATCAATGTATTAGAAAGAAAAAACCATGAAGGATAAAAAACTAACTATACTGGGATTATAACCCTATATTTATGCTTAAATGTATGGTTACATTTAAATTAATCATGATCTCATATTAATTTAATGATCACTATCATGATCTCATTAAATTTATATTGTAACATATGATTTCATGAAATTATTAACATTAATGTTTTAATGATTTCATCAAATTCATATTATACATTAATGAATCATAGAATTATGTAAATGAAGACAATTAAATCATGTAAAATTAATATTGAATCATTAATTTACTGACTTAATTAATTCATTGCATTTAATGTTTTTAATTCATAATTGAATATATGCATTTAATCGTTTTGATTCATAATTACATTAATATAAATATGATAAGCCTTTTAGAGAGTTCTTCTCGCCTCTCTGCGAGCTCGGTTATACGTGCTTTTGTATCCTAGTAGACTTCTTTCTCGTCGTCTTCGACGCTCGAGCGTAGTTCTAGTCGGATTCCTATTAATACTTCGCTTAGGGAGACCCCTATTACCGAGTACGTAGTTATATTATATACGAACTACGCGAGGGGAATCTATCTAGTCTAATCGTCCTAGTACTAGCTAACGTAGTTCTGTAAGTAGTACTCAATTGACTAGTTCTACCTCTCTATCTACCTATCTATCTAGGGATAGTACGCTATCGACAATCGTCGTTTTATTACGAGGTAGAAATAGAAACTAGCCTAGAAAGCACTAGTAAATAGACTCCCTCGGTTACTAACTAAGTTCTCTAGTATCCCGAGCCATAGGACGACTTTCGTATATATTGTAGATACGAGCCCTTCTACCGTTATATCCTTTTAATATAGGATATAGATCGAGAACTTCGTAAATAGGTCGACTACTACTAAGATCGTATCGTATACCTTATTCTTCTACTTCGAAGGAGGTAGGCTAGTAATAAAGTCTATACTTATCTACTATAATAGCCTCTGTGGTACTAGTAACGGTTCTAATAGTCTATATAGTTTATATCTATATACTACGTTCCTTTAGTATATATCGTATTCTTCTACGTACTTAGTAATCTCCTAGTATATATTATACTATAGATACTTACTACGAATCCTTTCTAAGGTTCGCTTCTTCCTATAGTATCCTACCTATAGATTACTATAGTAGATTCGTATAATCTTATACGTTACTACGGGGTCTCTTAGTATATAGACTTTTCCGCTATATCTAAGTAGCCTATCTTCGATAGTTACTACCTATAGCGTACCGCTAAGGCGTCTATTACTCCCTACTTCCTCTATCTCCCGGCGTTTCTCCTTTAAAAAGCGGTCCTAGCTCTAGATCCGTTTAATAAGGTTTACTATAGACTCTATAGAAGTATCTTTTAGCGCTGTTTCTCCCGCTAGGCCGACTACTACCTCTACTCGGGTAATATACCGTTCCGGACCGTTATTATTACTAACAACCTAGTACTTATCTATATATAGCTTTTATACTATATAGGGGGTTTCGAGGGCACTATTATACTCCTCTAGGGTAGTTATAAGCTCCCTACGTACCTATAAGTTCTTTTCTCTAGGGCTTTAGTCCTCTTTTTAGGACTCTAGTATCTTAGTACCCGTTACGCCCTTAGTCTTAGGGTTTAATACGGCTTTTACGCGTATAATAACGTTTAATTAAACCGTTTCTACCTCCTTTATATCTTTTACAAAGGGGCCTTTTAGTAGACTCTATCTAATTCGTAAGAATAGTTTATCCTTTATAGGGTCTACCGACTCTACCCCCCTTACTTCTTTAGTATAGTCGGACCTCCGACTTAGCGTATCGGCCGGGTTCTTTAAACCTACTTTATACTATATTACGAAGTCGAATAATATAAGTCTTATCGCCTATCGCGCCTATCTCCTACTAAGATTCTATAGTACGAGGTTTATAAAACCCTTTAGGTTTTTATAGTCTAATAATACTAGGATATCTATAGCTCCTTTAAGGTAGTATCTCTACGTTTTAAATACCTCTATAATAGCTAGTAGCTTACTATTATAGGTCTTATATCGGGTTTCTAGCCTATTAAGCTTTCGCGAATAGAAAGCGATTAGGTACTATTATCTATCTTCCTCTAACTACGAGATAATCGCTGCTAGTACGAATCCTAACGCGTCTGTCTCTACTAGTAGCCTTTAGCCTAGTCGGAAGTAGGTAAGAAGGGGTACGCTCGTAAAGTACTATTTTAGGGCGGCGAATGCCTCTCTCGCCTCCGTTATAAAGACGAAGCCCCGAGTCTTCTTATTCGTACCCTTTTTATAGGCGTCTAGCCCTTTTACTAACGTATTAAGTAGTACGTAGATTTTTAAGAATAATACGATAAACCTTCTATAGAAGTTCGTATATCCCGTAAATATCTAAATATTATAAATATTCTTCGGCTCTAGCTAATCTAAGATAGTCTCTATTTTCTTCCGATCTATCTCTACTCTCTTTAGGGTAACGATAAAGCCGAGAAATTCTACCCGTTCGGTATAGAAAGCGTATTTTAATCTCTTTACGTAGAGTTTATATTCACGGAGCCTCTTTAAGACTCTTCGGACGTATCCTACGTAGGTCTTAATATCCGCTAAAAAGATTAGGATATTATCTAAGTAGATAACCACGAAAATATTAATAAAGTCTACGAGGGCTCTATTAATATAACTTTAGAATATTGCTAGAGTATTAGAAAGGCCGAATAGTATAACCCTATATTTATAGAGCCTGTATCTAGTATAAAATACCGTTTTCTATTTATCTCCCCGCTTAATATAAAGGCGATAGTATATATCTATAAGATCTAGCTAGGTAAATATCCCGGCTCCTACGAGGCGGTCTAACGATTCTCCTATAAGTAGTAATAGGTACCTATTCTTAATAGTAATATCGTTTAGTCCCTAGTAATCTACGTATAGGCGTAGTCCTCCGTCCTTCTTAGGTACGAATAGTACTAGCGCCCCTACTAGACTCTACGAGGGTTATATCTATCCCTTCTTTATAGCTACTTCGAGGTATTCTTTTAGTATCTAAAGTTGTTCTCTCGAGAGTAGGTAGATAGGTTTCTATAATAGTTACGATCCTTCTTTAAGATAGATAGCGTGATCTATATTAAAGTACGATACTACGATCCCCGCTTCTGCTAGGTCGAATATATCTACGAAATCTATATACTCCTTAGATAGGGCATTATCTTATATTACTCCTAACCTTATTGCTCCCCTTATATCTACCCGGAGGTAGGCTAAGGTATATTACGAGCCTCCTAAGAGTTCTTAGGCGTATATTTAGGCTATAATCTTTTCTACGTCGGCTTTATTTTATATACTACGATACTGCTATAATACCTCTCTCTAATCTATAATAGGGTTTTCGCTAGTTAACTAGTCGAATCCTAGGATTATATCGTAACTCTATATCTCTACTACCTCTATAGTGATAGTATGACTTTTCGTCTTACCTATACTATTAGTTAGGCTTAACTTGATTTCTCTTACCCCGTAGGACTTAATATACTACCCGTCGATAGCTTTTATTATTCGTAGAGGGTATTACGAATCCTCTAGATACTCTTTCGCCTATTTTTGGCTAATAAAAGATCCTTCTACTCCGTAATCTATAAGGGTATATACAATAACGTTTTCTCGTTTAATATTTATAAGTGCCTCGCTTACGAGGGCTTTATATATCTACGGCCTTAATACGATAACTCCTAATATAGCCGTAGCTTAAAGTATTAGGGCCTCTATTTTTTTAATCTATCCTTAGATCTACCTAGCTACTTCTACTCGCCTAGTTTACTATAGAGACTCTAATAGGTATCTTTCCTATAGCCTAGTATATTGTAGTACTTATATATAGATAGTTTTTTTCTATCCTTCTTACGCTTAGTACTTAGGTATTCCGAGTCCTCTTACGCTCGATATAACTTTTTGTCTTAATCTCGCGTCTTTGAGTACTTCCTCTTGTTCTTATACGCCGGCTTCTCCGCCTTCTCTAGCTTAGAGTACTCTAGTTTCGAACTAGATCGAGCCTTCTTCGAGGACTAGAGATCTAATTCAATCGACTAGTACCGCTCTAAGAGGGTATTATATATATAGTCTAGGTCTAGCTCTACTCGGCGTCGTTCTTCGGCCTAGAGCTCTATAAGTACTCTAGCTATTAAGCGAAGCTTACGGATATCCTCTGTTAGAGTAATACGTATATTCTTCGCGATTTAGTCTAGGTAGAGAGAGTATACTATTACTAATTGTCCTAGTTTCTACGTATACCTAAACTATTATATTCTAGCTTCTCTATATATAACTCGGGGGTTATCTACTAGACTTTATATAAAGCGAGTAAACTCCGAATAGGTCTTAGGGACCCCTAGCTTTGTAAAGTAGGATTCCTAGGCTAATATTATTTCTATATCGAGTACTTCGAACCCTCGGGTAATCTTCGTTACGTCGTCTACGAAGTAGTACGGGTATTAACGGAAATGATTGTTCAATTGAGCTTACTAGAGCGTATATTCTTAGATTGATTTCCTACTATATTTACTAATAGTCGAGGGGTAGGTAGGATACCTCGTACTAGTAATACGGCGTCCTAGAGGCACTTCAATTGTTAAATTGTTCTCTCCGTCTTCGGTATTACTCGTGATCGAGTCTTCTCTCGAGGTTCGTACCGGTGTAGAATAGGTTGACCTCGGTAGCGTCTTCGCCGCCGTAGTGACCTTCGTAATACGCTCCTTGAATTAGGCTTATTACTCTATCAACTCTACGAGCTCGGCGAGGTGCCTCGTTTTAGCCCTTACTTCTTCGAGCTCCCTAGTCTATTAGCTTAGGTGTACGATGCTCGTGATAGATAGATCTTCTATAGTAGGATTAGTAAGGTTCGTAGGTTCATTTTGCTCTCTAGTAGTCCTTACTAGTCTTCCTCGCTCACTCCTATAGTCTCTTCTAGGGTCATCTAACCCATCGATGTCGATATCGAAATCGTCTTCGGTTGTATCTTTATAGATTCCTCTATTGTGCTCCGTAACTACGCGGGTTCGATATGCCGGTACTATTGTTACCCCTAACGGTCCGATCAAAGATATAGAGAGTTCAGAATGTAAAGCCCTACTATATAGGGCTTAATTGGATTGATCAGAGTGACAGGGATTACTATACGACATACATATACTACTGCGAATGCAATGCAACTAGTACTACGTGTGTATTCAAACTGAACTCTGAGCTGCTAAACATGCTCCGAGTCCCACTGGTATAGTTGTGCGCGGGTAAGCGAGGTCACATGACTCTCTGTCTATATGCCTCCATAATACATGGATCCATCCGGGATCCACCTCGAGTCCTGCGATCCTCTCTGGGAGAGCGGGACGTGACAATTTCTAGGTTATAAAAGTACTCGCCGACCGTAGTATTTACTCCTCGTTATAACCTTCGTAGTTACTATTAACCCTATCGCGAAACCGGTCTTATTAAAGTTATAGATATCGTCGGGGTCGATTCTATATTAAAGGATCGTCTTTTAAATTAGATTAAACTACTCTCCGATAATTTTAGGGTCTTTATATTTCGTACGCTTATAGTTATACCGTTTCGAGAATCGGGAGGAGAGGAGAGGACGTTGTTTAATAAATTTTATAACCTAATTTTGGCCGACTAAAAGAAGCGGGGTGGTTCTACGCTTTTGAAGAAGAAGGTCTACTATTTCTCGTACTATAGAGGGCCGGGGGGCTGCTCTACGTAGATCTATAGAGAGAATCCATTTTTTAAGAGATTCCTCTTTAATTGTAGTCAATTTCTATAGGCTAACGCGAGAAATCGCGTGGTTTTGTATGCTATAGAGGCGTGTAGCGAGAGTTGAATTCGGTATATTAAATCGGCGGGCGGTTTCACGAATTGAAGAGATTTCTCGATTCTTAAAAGCCTAGATAGCTAGTAAGATCCTACCCTCTTGCTCTGTTGAATTTTTAGAGCTCCGGGAGCGTATTGGTGGCATGGTGGGTGGTGGAAGAAGAAGGGGTTAAATTAATTGACGCGTTTTGGGTGGGTGTCCAGCTATGGGGTGAAATACGTTATCTATCTTATACTTATAATTATTATCTTTATCTAGTATAGCGATCGGCTATTTACTATAGTTTAGCGGGTTTTGTCTTATTCCGATATTTTAATTAGCTCGGGGTTTAGATTCGGTTTCGGGTTCGGGTCTTAGCTATATAATACTAAGGAACGAAAAGTAGAGTAAGGCGTAACCGAGACCTATCACAATAAAAGGTCTATATAGTCTTACTACCTTTAGAAATAAAAGTGGTACTTAGTATTATATTACTAGCTAGTTCTTTAATAAAAAGAGTATATTCTAACGAAAATACTAAGTATAAAGAAATAAAAGAAAGAGAGAGAGAGAGAAATAATCCACGAGATAGGATCCTTTGTGGGATCCTGTCACAACTAAACAATCAAACAATACAAACATAAGTAGATGGATTTCCCTTAACTTCCTATATCGGTAAGCGGTAAGCGATGGCAGAATCCTGGGTCAACTGTAGGCCTGGACAAGTCCCATGGACCCACTCCCATGAGAAAGTTTTGGCGGCCAAAGTTAATGCCAAGACAGACTATCACTGCCTATTTAGGTAATTATATTACCTAAATAAGCTTAGCGTAGTCCCATGGAAGTTGGCAAGGTCTAGTCAACTGGATCAGCTCTGGATCGTCACAATTAATTCGTTATAACGGGGTTTTACTGTATATAAAGAACCGGCTTTAGAATCACGTACGCGAGCTATACTAAGGTATAGTAGGTACAGAGAAACCGGGCATAGATTTAATAGATACCGAGGCCCTAGCTAGATAGATGATTTTAGTGTATTTAATTTAATAGCGTTTTGGTTGAGATATATACATTTGAAATCAGTAGGTTGGGTAGGGTGGACCGCTCGCTTGTGAAATATATTACCTACCATTAGGATTAATAATACACAGTGCTATGTATAACTTCGTTAATAGTGGAAAATAGGGAGTAAACCAGACGTAGGTATAAAAAAAAAAGCGTAGGCGGATCCCTACGGTATGACTATCAACACCAATCAGTCCACATGCACTATGATCGACTACCACCACAAGCAGTACGTTCAAAGCAAGACCATCCAGTCCTTATTCGTTCTTAATGCCATAAAGATGAACTCAGGACATGTCACCCATCAGATCTTCATCCATCTCAAGTCCAACCCCTCCCCCTACAATGGGATTGACTTCACTAGAACCCGACCAAACCTGACCCTTATGTAGGCTATCAACGTACTCATCACTTAATCCCAGGTTGTTATTGGTATCCCCAAGATTAACCACCAGCGTCTCCACCAGCTTCATCTCCTGCTTGAGTTGGGACTGTAAGTCCAACTCACGAGAGAGTCGAGGTAACGAATGAATGGACGAGAAACGTAGCATAGAAGCTTCAGCATGATCTTTGGTCTCCACCAATGTCGCGTTCAAAGCACTAGACATGATGAGGGATGAAACAGCGGTCCCAGTGACTTCTGCACACACAGGGGAGGGAAACACCTGCTTTGAAAGGTCGGCCATTGTTAAGGCTGCAAAGGTCTTCCCAAGCTTGATAACGGTTTGACTGAAGAAAGCACCCACTACCTGGGAAACGAGACCGAGATTATTGTCCTAAAGTGGTGACATTAGCCTTGAATGTCAAAACGACACAACCTACAGTGTTAATTAGAGCCACCACCTACCGCACACCAGACCCCTTTGGCAGCATCAATTTCAGCATTAAGTCTCTTCAAATCACCACGTTCAAATGCATGAGCAAGAATGATATAGGGCCTCGCAAGTGATTGATACACTTTCACCACATGAGGTGTTGTGATGCTTGGAGGCGGACAGAGCTGCTCACGAAAACAGTTAGCCCAAGAAAACAATAGGGCTATTGCTGTCGAGAGTTTCTTTTCTTTTCTCTTTCAGCGAAGAGAAAACTCACCTTGCCCTTTTGGAGTAAGCCTACCAGCACCCATTTTTTGTAGGCTTCCACCATAATCAAGCTCACAGAGCTAGTACCAGGCGTAGAAATGACAATCCCAAGGAAATGAAGTGCATTGCGCCACTCCTTCAACGCCATGTACACCATACCACCATAAAGAAAGTACTGCAAGTAGTCTCGGTATGATAGCTTGGATGAAAACCCAGAAGCTTCAGTCATAAAGGATACACCTGAGCTGTGATCTGCGCAGAGCATAGAGGGGTCTGAAGAGGGACGCTCTAGTGAAATTGGGAAATGACAGATCTGCTTATTCAAGACAGGCAATGCACAAGAATATGCTTTGGCCTGGAGGCAAAGCCGAACAAGCAAAATGTGACTCGAAGTGAAAACGGCACATGATGGGTCAAGACGAAGCATAGCATCCTTAACAAGCGTAGCGCCTAGTAGTGGCTGTAGCAGGGTTAAGTTAGCAATTGAATCCAAGAAAAGTTGGAAAATAGCTGACTCGCCATTGATGCAGCTTGTGAGGCTTGCCCCACGAGTTCAACAAGAAGACGCCATTCTCGTCCAGCGTATCTGACTTGAACCCTATCGAAACTGGCCAAAAAATGTGTAGCGCATGTCCATAGCCTTCCCGAGGGGCGGAGATCCGCTGGGAGTGAATCGGCATTCAGTTCCTGTGCCTTTTGTATTTGCACTCGTAGCATGAAAAGATATGGGATAGAATCTATCGCTGGGTCAAAACGCTAAAGACAAATGCATATTAGCTGCGAACTCATAGAACTTTCACATACAAGACTTGGTATAAATAAAGCTGCTTACATCGAGAAAAGACTCATCATTGGCAAATGAGTCGAGTGCCTTGGTCGTTTGTAGCCGTCTGAAGTATTCAACTAGGTCACGGATCCGACGGTCATACTCGTCGCTAGGTAGGTGGTTAGAGTGGTGTAAATTTGCCGATGCGGATATAATATCCGAGGGGAGTGTCATCCTGGCGATGTAGGAAAGAAGAGCACAAGATAATTCGGCGTCAAATGCGCAAAGATGGTCTTCTTTCAAACCAGTGGGGATATCTTGATGTCAGGATTGCAATACAATGGACACTCAAGGTTGGATGAGGAAGGGAAGAGCGAAAGGGGAGAAAAGAGATTTGATGAAATATCCGGTAAAAGAAGGCTAGGTTGTAGGTATTTCCCACGGGGGTTGTATGGTAAAAGAAATGTGACGTAGGGTGTTGTGATGGAGATTGGAGACCTCGGGGAGGTGGGTAAATCCGAGACGAGCGGGATCGATAACGTGCCCCTCCACACTTTTTGACTCAATTTATATTTTTCTTCTCCCTTTGTCTCTTAAGTCTTCACGACTATCACTTCTTTTCCCGCACTTACTGTTCAATCCTTATACGAGCGGAGATTATTTGACATCATGCCATTGACCGAATCTGCAGCAGTTGATGCCGCCCAGAGCGCATCACTTGCCTCTCGTCGCCTTGCAACTTTAAACAATGACGATCGCAATAAAGCTTTGACGTTACTCCATGATGCATTGGAAATGAACGAAAAAGAGATTCTTGAAGCCAATGCTAGGGATGTGGAAATTGCTACTATTGCGGCCGAGAGCGGGAATTTGAGTCATAGCGTGCTCAAGAGGCTTGACCTGTCGCGGCCTGGAAAATACAAAGACATGCTTGATGGAATCTTGAGTGTGCGAGATTTGGATGACCCTAGTGAGTGCATCTTCTAATCTTTGAGCTTCACAAAGACAGAGCTTAACACAATATAATTATAGTTGGGAAAGTGACACTACGAACCCTCCTTGACGATGGTTTGACACTCGAAAGAGTCAGCTGCCCCATCGGTGTGCTGCTGATTATCTTTGAGGCCCGTCCAGAGGTAATAGCAAACATCGCTGCGTTGGCTATCAAGTCAGGTAACGCTGCTATTCTGAAAGGTACACGCACGCCCTTGCGAAGGTTTCATGATATTGTTCAATTGACACAAATTTCTAGGTGGGAAGGAATCCATGGAGTCCTTTGCGGCAATCGCAAACGTTGTCTCTAAAGCTATCGCCGAATCTCGGGTGCCAGTGTCATCGATCCAACTGGTCAAGACACGCGATGCGGTGTCTTCTCTCTTGGCTCAGGATTCGCTGATTGACCTGGTCATTCCTCGAGGTTCCAACGAACTTGTCCGTTTCGTGAAAGAGAATACGAAAATCCCTGTGCTTGGACATGCCGATGGCCTTTGTTCTGCTTACATACACGCCGATGCCGATATCGATACCGCTGTGAAAGTGATTGTGGACTCGAAAACGGACTATCCAGCGGCATGCAACTCATTGGAGTCCTTGCTTGTCCACGAGAATACCCTTGAATCTGTGTTCCCGGCGGTAGCTGCTGCTCTCCTAGAAAAAGGCGTGACTCTTCGTTGTGATCCTGATTCAAAATCTGCTTTGACAAAGACATTGCCAGCCGAGAAATCAGCGCAAGTACAAACGGCCACCGAATCCGACTATAACACCGAGTTTTTGGACCTTGTGTTGGCAGTGAAAACAATTCCCTCGACCGATCCCCCGACCTCGGCTGTGGAGGCTGCCATTGCCCATATAAACATGCATTCCTCCAAGCATACTGAGCTCATTTTGACCCAGTCAAAAGAAGCGGCGGATATGTTCATGAGCGGAATTGACAGCGCGGGTGTTTTCTGGAATGCATCTACTAGATTTGCCGATGGCATGCGGTTTGGATTTGGTACCGAAGTTGGCATCAGCACCAACAAGATTCATTCCCGAGGACCGGTGGGACTGGAGGGTTTGACGATCTACAAGTACTTGATCCGGGGAAATGGTCACGGGGCAGCGGACTATGCTGAAGGAGGGAAGAAATATCTTCATACTAATCTGCCCATAGGCCAGTAATCGCCTCCAATGCAACGCATCAATAGAAGGATATCATTTTAAAAAAGATTTTTTTTTTCTTGCTTTCTTTGAAAAATCCCATAAGAAAAAACTTAGGACAAAGCCTGATTCAATTTTCTTTTGCCCCTTCATTCGTAAATTCTCATTTCCCAGTCCAACCAAAGACATCCCGCCACTTTTAAGTACACAGACTTGAGGTCTCTGGCTAGAACTGGAACGATTCCAGGCACCGAGAAAGTCAATGTGGCCAATGCATCTTTCACAATACATACACACCGCATCATCCTCGTCAAGTCCCTTAAACCTTGAAACCCTTGGAACGTCTGCGACCACGAGCCCGCTCGAACTTGCGGCCCTTGCTTCCCACGTACGGCTTCTGTTTTGAGTCAGTAAAGTTGAATCACACCATCTCATTTCCCAGTCGTAATCACGCACCTTGTCGGTGTGAGGACCGAAGCCGAAGTGCTTCACGGCCTCACGGGCATTCTTGGGTCCACGCAGGAGGAGAGTGTTGGCACCGGTAGGAGCGCGGAGAGCAAGCTGGTCAAGGGTCAAAGTCTCACCACCAGCCTTCTCAATGCGAGCGCGAGCGGTAGCGGTGAAACGGAGGGCAGCAATCGACAGCTTGGGAACGGTCAAAAGGCGGTTGTCATCGGTGACAGTGCCGACAACGACGACGGTCTTGCCCTTCTGCGCCTCGCTGATGTTGGCGACAGCGCGAGAAAGGGAAACCGGGGGGCGGTTGATTCTCGACATGAAGAGACGACGGAGGACGGCCTTGTTGAAGTTGGACTCGGTGCGGCCTATCATGCATCCCATATCAGCCTCACTAAAATCCTCATATAACGGCACACCTGCAGAAATTGCGCTGCAAACGAAATTCGGAATCGGGGGGAGTCATACGAGCCAAGAAGCGGTAGAGCTTCACCAGAACCTTCAAGTAGACGTTGTCGCTCTTGGGAGCCTTGCGGTGGCTGCTCCGCACATGGTGGCGGTCCAGGTCGATACCTGCGATTTATGAATTGTCAGTGGAATGGACTGAGAACGAGAAAAAAAAGCAAAGGTTTCGAATGGACGCTGCGAGATGCGATAGTCGAGTGAATGGAGATGATTGAACATACCCATGGCTGTGTATTGGTCGACTTCCCGGGAAATAGCTTGCTGTCGCACCCGTATGGAAAGTGCAGGAGGTTTTTGATCCTTGACTTTCGGCTGGACAGTGGTGTGTGGGTTTAGCCCTACGCTAGACTTGACTAGGAAAGGCGAGGCACATGACCTGACTATAACCACGTGACTATTTGACTTTTTTTGTTCCGGTTGCCACTTGGTCACGTGGTGGGTGGATCTCGTTGCATCTGGCCCTGGAGCAGAGAGTAACTCCGTACAAAGTACAGTGAACCTTATCTTCAACTTCTCCTATGGAGTATACGTCTCTATATCTACATGTCTAAGACATCTAGATCATTTTTGTCCACTCTTGTTTATGTATATCTGCATTGTGTATAACCAAATGTTTTGAATAGTAATGAGAAGAAATATCTACGTACATACATATATTATTTGAACTATTCTCTATCATTCAAGCCGACAAAGAAATCACGAGTCATTTCAAAACTCAACCAGCTGCTGGCCATACTGGGAGCAACTTTCAAAAGATTTGGCCCTATCCCCTTGAAGAGTCCACGTAGTCCCTCTTCAGCCACGATGACCCTCACAGCATCCCATATTGAGGTGTATTGGTAACCCATCCCCGACATTGTGTTGATTTGGAATCGTCGACGTAGCACATCACTAAGGAACAAGTCAGTTTCACAGGGCTTAAGCCAATAGAATAAAAGAACGGACAAAGGATAGGTACAGGTCTGGGCGACTGCTCCAGAGATCGCGCCAGCCAGTAATTTTCGATAGGAGCTAGGGTTTTTGTCCCCTTCCGGTGTTAGATATTTGCGCACCGATTCGTAGGTCATAAAATTGAGTCCCACCTGTCGCTCGTCAGTTATGGCCAAGTCAAATTAACTCGATAAACTCACATATGGGGCTACTCCAGCAACGGTAGGTGCAATTCCACGGTATAAAGCCTTCGTCCCACCTTCATTTTTATAGATCATGGCCATTGTGGTGAACATGCCTGGCAGTTTTTGGTTTGGGTCTCTTGCTCCAAGATCGGCAAATGAAGCGGATTGAATGGAAAGCCGGGTTCGAACAATGTCCAGAGGATAGGTGATAGTCACTGAGGTGATGCCGGCAACACCTCCACAAACAAGGCGACGCATCGGGGTCATCTCACCATCGGGAGACTCTACAAACTAGATCAAAGAAAGGTTAGTTTGCATCAAACCTTGATTCTGCAGGGATAGGAAGCCACCCACTTTCTTGTAAAAATTATAGCTCCCAAACTGTACCGCGGAGTAGGGGATAATGCGAATACAGTTTGTTCCATTTCCTCGCATGAAGCCACGCCAGCCTTCTTCCCGCCCCATCTTCACCAAGGCTTTCCAGATTGACAATCTGTATTCTGTTCGACCGACACTTTGAATTTGAAGAAGAATTTTCAATCGTTCGAGTGGTGACACTATTGTCCTGGAAACTGCACCAGCCACTCCACCAGCCATAAATGCAGCCACCACAGGTTCGGCGAGGTTTTTTCTAGTACGAACTAACATTGAAGGAGTTTGCTCATTAATCAGATCCTGCTTTAAACAACCAGTCAGCCTCCCAGCTCATATGGAGGGGGGGTCTCCTTCTCACCCTGGCTGGATTTGAACCAGAGGGAAACTTGGACAGATTCTGCAAGGCAGGATTAGCTGTACCCTTCAACTCCTCTTTCTGAACAGCATCCTGGCGATCTAGGCTCATGTTGACGATATGCACATCCGGTTACGCGGATGAGGTTGATAAAGCAGTCCTTCGTGTTTTGCTGTGTAATGATTTCCCACAATTCTTTGAATCAGAAAAATGAAGCTTGACTGTTGCTGCAAATCAAATGCGATGAAGCACTATTGGTGTAGTGCTAGCCATGAAGGTTGGTTGTTTTCCGAGGCTTGGTGATCTAAAAGCACATCATTGATCCTGTGTCTAGTGGATTGCTTGTTTCAATGGCCATATAACTGAGGTATAAAGGGTGATGTTGATAGTGGCTTTGCCAAAAAAAAAAAAAGGAGAAGCAAGCTCAAAAAGAAAGGGCTTTGCTATGATCGGATGGGTTGTTGGGCCGGAGTTGCTGCTCCCTTCACTATAAGAGATGTAGTTGGACAGGCGAAAAGAAACAAGAAACAAGAAACAAGAAATAGGAAGCAAAAAGAAAAAAAGGTCTCACAGATCAGTGAGTTTGGTGTGTATAGCGTATAGCTGAAGGGTCTCAAAGGAGAGAGAAAGAGAAGAACATCCCGACTTACCGACAGACACGGTACCTCCCGATAGTCCCGCCACTTATATTACGTACCTACCTTGGGGGTCCACGGGTGAGCTATACATACTACATATACTCCGTATACATACAGTAAAAAATGCCTAAACCTCAACATTCCATTGTAGACAGAAGATAGATCAAATTTGATTTATGATTCTTTTTTTTAAAAAAAATTCTACATTTCTAAATTATATCAACCATATTCTCTTATCATAAAATAAGAAGAAAAGAGAAGAAAAGAACAGAAACAAGAAAATCGATTGCGTCATTGGCATGTTTGATCCACCGTAGCACCTTCATCACTAATTCTTTCTGTGCTCTCCGGGGCTCTCTCTCTCTCTCTCTCTCTCTCTTTCCTTATACTCTTTATCCTCTTGAAGCTTCTTAAGCTCCATCTCTCCTTTCAAATTTCTTCCTCTTTCCAACTGACCCAATCTTCTTTCTTTTCCATTGCTCTGTGCTAACGGCACCATGTCTTCTCGCTCTGGAACTACTCTGTATGTTACCGGGTTTGGCCATGGCACCCGTGCTCGCGATCTTGCCTACGAATTCGAACGGTACGTGTCGCCTCTACCTTCGCACCTACGAACTTCGATTCCTATCCTTCCGACGACCTCCCGATGAAGACCATTGGCACTATATATGCCTTGGACGACACTCTTCTTTTCTTTCTTCCAACTAGCGTGACATTGGCGTGGAAGCTTCTGTCTACATTGCCCCGTCTCACTCGGGCAACTGTTAGCTAGTCTTGGTCCTTCCTCATCATAATTTCTCTCGATACCGGTACCTGGAGCTAGCTCAACTGATTTTGGAACTAGTTATGGGCGTCTTGT